>CM042189.1:25943105-26013848 GCA_023539305.1 Ilex asprella
GGTTACCATTGTTGGGGTGGGTTCTAACTTTTTTGGGTGGGGTCTAACTTTTTTTGGCTGAATTTCAAGTTTTTGGTAGGGGTTCCAACTTTTATGAATGATTAGGTTACAACTTTTAAGGTGGATTCTAATTTTTGTGGGATGAGGCCCAACCTTTTTGGGTGGGTCAACTTTTTTGGATTGGATTCCAATTTTTTTGATAGGAGTGCCAATTTTGTGGGGGGTGTATTCTAACATTTTTGGATCGGGTTATAACTTTTTTGGGACGGGTTCCAACTTTTGAGTTTCTTCGCTTACAACATTTTGGAATTAATTCCTACCTTTTGGGGTGGTGGAATTATTACCTTGTACGGTGGGGTTACAATTTTTGGGGTAGATTACCACTGTTGGGGTGTAGGTTATAACTTTTGAAGACGAGTTTATCACATTTTAGGTTATGTTACTACTTTTTTTAGTATGAGAATCTTTATTTTTTTAGTGAAACTATGATTACCTTTTTGGCAGGTAATTGGTATCCTTCATGCAAAACTCATCAGGGACTCGAAATCCATAACAATTAAATCGGATAATATACAAAAGTGGACTTTTGCAAGATCAAATCAGTTGAGTGTGTGGTGTAAGACTAATAATGAAGTAGTTAATAATAAGAGACAAAGATTGGGTGGTTGAGTCTGGGTGACCTAACCATTAAAGGCGGCAATGGTGGTTGGAGAACTCTATTAATAAGAAAATACAAGGTAGTAGGAGAGAGAGAGAGGGTTCGCTCAATGTGAGGTATGTGAGATCTGCCCCAATGTGTAGGAGGTTTACAATTTATAGGCACAGAGCTTCTAGTTAAGGTGGTGTCGTGAAGGTCAAAGTACTAGTTTTCTGGGGAAGATAGCTATAATTGGAGATAGACTCTATCTTGGAGTTATAGTCATGTGCTAAGCTTGATCTACCTTTTGAAGGTTTGGGATCAACCCATGAATTATGCTCAACCCTAGTCTGAATTTGGACTTGACATTTACCTCCCATGCCCTAAGCCCTAGTACTGATAGGCGGTTGAGGGCATGAGTGAGGTCCTTCATATGGGTAGACCTAGGTATCTTGTTCTATATGATGGCATCTTCAGCTTTCCACTGCATTGCATTTTTCAAGTTCATTTCTCCATTTGGTAGCTCCATTGTTGGATATCCACAATGCTAGCAAAATGTGACGCCCCAAAAATTGGGGGTCCTTTGTCAACTCGTTGAATACCCATCAACCCACGAAATACCCGTGGATACTGTATAACTTGATATCACGCTGTTATGCCCCATTTACTAGGATCCATACTATAATAAAATTTAGGCAGAGTCTCTTTTGTATGGGGAGCTTTACCCAAAACACAACTTGTGCAATCATATAACATTAACAACGCCGGGTCTATTTATCCATACTCATATAATAACATGCAATGTTACATTAAAAATAGTCCATATGAGTTTGATTACAATTCTTTTATATACATTACATGCCTAAAAACTAACTTATCGAATGTTTTACAAAAGCATAGTTTTTCACATAGTTTTACAAAATGTAAATTAAAAGCCACAAGTCGGTTTTGTTTCATCCTTGAAGCCCCACATACGAGTAGTCCACCTGTGTATAACCCGCACCTGGAATGTTTTTCCTTAAAGGGTGAGCCATGCTCAATAGGGTATCTCCTAAAGAGGCTACTCCCCAACTTAAGTGTATATGAAATGTCAACATGCAACATTCATTAAGAAACAACCATTCCAATAAAAAATATGTAATTTAATGTTGGAAATCACCATGCCATGCCATGAAATGAGATGAGACTTGCTCATGCACTTCAACCCTAGCCATTCAATGTCTCCCATAACATGTGTCATGCCAATCTGTATGATCCATCATTTATGTTGAACTAAAATGACCATTATAAATCTCAGGTCTCTGTTGGGGTGGATATTCATGGACTTACGCCAAGGGTCACCCAACCCACACAGAATTCATGGACTTCCACCAAGGGTTCTGCATACACCCATACACTTTAATGGGCTGAACCAATGAAGTGCACATCCTAATCACCGGGTCTTGCACTCGAGGAATTTTTTAACCTTTCTTGCTAACCCTGACCCTATTTTCAATGCAAACAATGTGACTCAATCAAGCCTCGCCCCAACTATCCCTAGCCTATGAATCATTCACCAAGAATGGTGTTTGATCAAGCCATGCACCTACATCCACACCCACACTCATATCAAGGCCCAAGAATGCGATGTCTCTGTGCATATGCAATGTAATGTACCATTGCAAATTCAATATTATGTCCAAAATGCAATGAATACTATATGAACAATCTCAACCCCATTTCAACATATAACATGACTAATTATATCCAAAGTATATAATTTTCATAAATCCTCATCATATCAATATATCATGAACATGTATCAACATTTGCATTTAATAACAATTTTTTCTAAGCATGTTATCACATAATTTCATGCAATTAACACACTTTATTTCAAATAGGCATTTTATCAAACACCTTCAAGGTACCAAATCATGTAATCACATAAAATGTTCAAATTCATCACATAACTAAAAACAATTAGATTAAGTGATTTTCACATACTCAATTATCAAAACTTCCAAGGAATCACAAATTAGTAATTTTTAATTACCAATACATACTAGAATTGAATCTAACTATTTTCATTAAATCAACTGCAATAGGTAAGTGTAAAAATACACATAATAGCACACACATGGATAAAGGGAGTGAAATTTCTTGGCCATGTTGTGTCAGAATAGGGCGTAGCTGTTGGCCCCATAAAGATTGAAGTCGTGATGAAATGGAAACCACCAAAGAATGTGACCGAAGTACTTAATTTCTTGGGATTAACAGGCTACTACCAGAGATTTGTGAAATGGTTCTGAAAGCTAGCGAAATCAATGACTCGCCTTTCGAAAAAGGGGGAAAGATTCTTGTGGACTCAAGAGTGTGAATTGGCCTTTTGCACCTCGAAGGAGGAGTTGACAACGAATCTTGTCCTTATTATTCCAAGCAATGGGGATGAATATGATGTTTACACCGATGTTTCTTTATGAGGCTTGGGATATGTGCTAATGCAAGGAGGTAAGGTAGTTGTTAATGGCTCGAGGCAACTAAAGATTCATGAGCAGAACTATCCCACTCATGACTTAGAGCTTGCCGCTATGGTTTTTAGTCTTAAGTTGTGGAGGTGTTACTTGTATGGAGAAAATTTTTAAGTATTTTCTGATCATAAAAGTCTCAAGTATATATTCACGCAGAAAAATTTGAATGTTCGGCAAATAAGGTGGATTGAATATCTAGAAGATTATGATTTCACACGTAATTACCATCTGTGAAAGGCTAATGTAGTCGCAAATGCACATAACAGAAATTCTCGAGGTAAACTCACTGCTCTTGCAAGTAAATGAAAGATGATGGATTCCCTTGGAGACTATGATCTACGGGTTAGAGGAGATGAATCCCGACCATACTTGTTTAAACTTATGGCTCAACCTACCTTCCAACTTAGGGTTGTGGAGTTGCAATGCTTGGATCCTTACTTAGAGTCGAATTGAGCTAAATTCAAAAATGGAGAAGCAGTAGAAGATTAGTCTTTGAGGAATGGAGAAATGAGATATCAAGCAAAGCTATGTGTACCAGATGATTTGTCCCTAAAGAAGGAGATACTCCGAGAATGTCATTGTAAACCCCCACATGTTCATCTTAATATAGTAATATAATTGTTTAGTAAAACTAATCTATGTAATGATGTATACATGAACTACGTAGTTATAAGATTAAAAATATGAATGTTGGTAGAGGTATTAGGGTATGTTGTAGAATTTTGGAAGTAGTCCAGAGTGAAATCACACTTTAGAGAAAATTTGAGTAAAAAGAATTTTAGACACTGCCTAGTATTTGGACCATAACTCTTTACCTTGATTTTTAATTCATCTGAAATTTTGATAATAGATCGTAAACTTCCAGGACTACAAAATAGTGTCTCACAAAATTTTTTCAAATTGATCTCTAAATAGGCCAAAACTTCACTTGAAGTTTCAATAGAAACTAGAATGACGTTCGAACGCCAAGTGACGTTCGAACGTAAAACAGTCAATTTCACTAGTGAAATTCGAACACCAAATGACATTCGAACGTGACTTACGGATCTCTAATGGAAATTTAAAAAGTACTGGGAGCAACCAGCGTTTGAAGTTCAAAGTGACGTTCGAACGTGAGCCAATAAGTTGCACTATTAATGTTCGAACGTCAAACTACGTTTGAACGTGACTTAAAAGTCTAGGTTCCAGATTCGCGATATGTGGACCATCTCTTCCACTATAAATACTTAAGGCGGACTTTTTAGCCCCACTTCAACACTTCTAACTCTAGGAAGCCTTAAAGAAGAGGAAAGAAAGGGAAAAACACAAGATCAAATGAGAGTTTCACATTGGATTTGGATCAAAGCTCAAGTTCTTTAAAAACACCAAGGTAGGGGTTTCTTCCTATTATCCTACATTGAGACTTAGGGTATAAATATGTATGTTTTTCATCCTCTTGATCATTATATAGTAGATATATATGAATTTTTGGTTTCTTTATCACTGGAACATAGCCTTGAACCAAATATATGTTTGTGTTAAAAGAATATATGTTCTTGAATTTTCAAAGTCCTAGTTTTTTCCTAAATACATGTTCCATTGTGAAAGTAATATGGATTTTTGATTTCTAAATTCATGTTGTTAATTAAATCATATTTTCATTTAATACTTGTTCTTGTTCCAAGAAATCTTGAATTTTGGCAAAACCCTAGAATTTTGATATCGAAATTGTGAATATTTTCTTGAGATGATCTCTTGCATATTTTAATTCTTTATTATTGTAGTATGTTGAGAATAGTATAATTGTGATACTTAAATTTTTAATGGAAATTATAATTGGTTAAGATTGTAGTTAATTGAGAATATTTTAATTTCCTCATTTATATGGTTGTTGTGACGGACTAGAATTGCCATCGAGAGATGCCGTAGATTGTTAGAGGTTAGGCTATCTGAGTGGGGGGTGAGATGGTTTCCTAATACTTGTAATGGATTATCATTTGGTAATGCGATCACTATCGTTCACTGAAATTCGAACATGGGATGATATACTTTTCCTAGGAAGGGACTCGTCACTGCCGTTGGGATGGTAGACACCCTTTCTTAAAGTGATTGTGATTGTGATGGGTGGACTAGGTGTAATCGTTGGGTTGATTCATATGAAGCAATCAACATACATGATATGGAATGAACCAATATACATGGGATGATGGGTTGGATCATTTTGGCCAGTGCATTGGTATGGGATAATGCATCGGAAGGCGCCCTGCCTAAATGGCTTGAAGTTGAAAATGGTATATTATTGTGAAATTTACTTTATCCTTTCACTTGATAATTTTTATGGCTTAAACTTGAGATCGATTTTAAATGTCCTATTTTTCATTCAAAATTGATATATGTTATTTACGAAATGAGATCGACTGATTTTTATCTGTTTTCTAAACCTTGTTCGAGTTTGAGATGATTTTTCTACAGAGTTTTGTGCTCACCCCCTACCGTTCTACATTTTACAGATTATGGGACAGAGGAGGAGCATGGTGCTAACGAGTCGGGCCATGCAGAAGCTTCATTTGAGGGGTACTTGGACCCCAAGTGGGACATTTAGAGATGTCGCTTATTTTTATGCTAGACTAAGAACGATTATGTACAATCATGTAAAGTCTAGTATTTTGTTTATTCCACTGCTAAGTTCAAATGTAATTCTTTTAATAGTAGCCATGCTTTGGGCTTATTCTTTTGGATAATGTTGTAAATATTTTATGGATCAATGGACCCGGTGTGGTCAATGTAGTATAATTTCACATGTTGTGTTTTGGGTAGAGCTTCCCGAACAAAGGAGACTTTGCCCGAAATTTGTTAAATTGAGGACCCCCATTTATTGATGGATTATCTTAGTGCTCTCATGATGTAAATGATTTTAGAATGTAATGTCGTCCAGGGTGGTATTTGGGGCTTTATAGTCATTGCTCTAAGTTTGCTATCCACCCCGGTGACACAAAAATGTATAGAGACATGAAGCGTCAATACTAATGGAAGGGAATGAAGAGCGATGTGACAAGGTTCATTGCATGGTGTGCAGTGTGTCAGCAGGTGAAGATTGGACATGTAAACCCCCATATGTTAAAGGAATATAATCATACATTGTATCGTAATGTGATAATATGTAATGGTGTAGGAATGAAACCCATGAGTTATAACCGTAGGAAATACCAATATAGTAAAATAATAGTTAAAACTGGTTTAGCTAGTGAATATATGATATAAATTGTTAAAGAACTTCTATCAACTATATGAGGGGTACAAATGTATGTTGTGTAACTTTAGATTGGCTTTGGAAGGGTTTAGGATGAATTGGAAATAAAAAACGGAGGAAAAAGACAAAACTGGGCAAAATTGTACCGGTACTGAACCATACCAGTACTGTTTACCGGTACTGAACCGTACCGGTACTGTGTTCCCGAGCACTTTGGTCCCGAGAGTTGGACGTACCGGTACGGCCGAAAGAAATTTGAACTTTAAAAGTCGCGACCTTAGCCCGATTTTCGCCCTATAAATACATTATGTCGCCTCATTTAGCTCCATTTCTGCCCCTCTAACCTTAGAAACCCTAAGAGAGGAAGAAAGGAAGATAAAAACAAGAGATTGAAGGGTTGATTCAAGATCAAAACCTAGATTTCACGAACAAGAGGTAGGGATTTTTCTTCCATACTTGACCATTGAGACTAGTACTTACATGTATATGTATATTTTCACTCTTATATACACACACACACACACACACACACACACACACACATATATATATGGTTTCAATGGTCAAGTATGGAAACCCTCTTTTCTTGATATTTTTGCAAAGGTTACCATGTTTAAAAAAAACTATGGTTAGATAACCAAGAAATTTCATTTCTTTCATGAAACCCTAGATTTCAAGGGAAATAGATTTTTCTCTTGATTTATCCTTTAATCTTGCTCTCAAAACTTTAGTATTTCATATGGAATCACAAAATTATGTTTATGATGATCTCTTGTACTTTTTATTCAAATTATTCTTGTAACGCCCCAAAAACTACCATGGACGGCATTACATTCTAAAACCATTTACAGATTGGCACTAAGATATTTCATCAACAAATAAATTCCATTCATCATAGAGATATAATGTCTACTACATTGTCCTAAAACAATAGACACATCCAAGCCTTTACATTCCAACAAAATTAACTAATTGTAACGCAGCGAAAATTACAACAGTAAACTAGACTTTACATTGTTCAAAAGAATATCCTAGTGTAGTACAAAAGTAAACGACATCTCTAGATGTCCCACTCGAGATCCAAGTATCCCTCTAGTGAACTCTTTCCATGGCCCGGCTCGTTAGCACCAAGCTCATCCTTTGGCACAAAATCTGAAAAATGTTCAACTGTAGGGGATGAGCACGAAGCTCTGTAGCAAAATCTTCTCAAACTCAAACAAGGTTTAGAAAAATATAAAACAGGTTAATCTCGTTTAACAAAATAACATATATAGCTTTTGAAATTAAACGAGGTCATTTAGGTAGATCTCAAGTTTATACAACAACAATAACTAAATGGAAACATTAGAAAGCATTTTTCAAAGAAACCATTTCCAAATGGTTATGAAAAATGTCTGCCATTGCATTGTCCCATACCAATACACCGGCTCTGACATAATCCAATCCATGTTCTCATATAGTTATATAGATATATATTAGTTCATCCCATGCCATGTACGTTGATTGCTTCCCATGAATATACCTAACGACTATATCTAGTTCACCAATCACAATCAAATCACAAGCACTTTGAGAAAGGACGTCTACCATACCAATTACAGTGACGAGTCCCTTCCCAGGAAAGGTATACCAACCCTAGTTCGAACTCCAGTGAACGATAGTGGTCGCATTATCAAATGACAACCCACTACAAGTATTATAAAGCCATCTCACACCCACCGGGGTAGACTAACCTCTAATACTATACGACATCTTTCGATGATAATTCAAGTCCCTCACAACAACCATACAATAAGAAAATCAACATATTCTTAATTATAAGCATATTTCTAAAAATTTCTAATTTCATCATGTGACAATTTCAATAATCAACTATGAAAAATACAAGAGATCACAATTCAATCATTTAGCACTCCACACAAAGTTCTATGGTTCCAACATCAATAATGAAGGAAGAATTTAAGCAGAAAATTCACTACTCTCCAAAATCTAAGGTTTTTAAAACAAAACAGGGATTTCGTGGGTATTCAACCCTAACTTTGTTAAAAACATGTAATCTTTGCCCAAAAGACTAAGAGATGATGATTTCATATCATATATATAGCATTTAGAGCAAAACATATATATACATAAACTGTAATCTTAATGAAAGAGAAAGAGCAAAAATCCCCTACCTTGACTCTTGAAATCTAGGTTTTGATGGACTCCAAGGTATAAATCCCTTCAATGCAAGTGTTTCTCTCTTCCTTTCTTCCTATCTTTTTCTCCTTTCTTTCTTTCTTTCTTTCTTAGGGTTTCTAAGGTTGGAGGGGCCAAAATAGAGCCAAATGAGGCGACATAATGTATTTATAGGACAAAAATCGGGCTAGGATTGCGACCTTAAAGTTTCATACCTTTTTCGGTCGTACCGGTACACAGTACCGGCACGCTGTACCGGTACGTTGAACTCTCTGGACCAAGTTGCTCTGGAACACAATACCGGTACGATTTTGCCCAATTTTGTCTTTTTCCTCAATTTTTCATTTCCAATCCATTCTAAACCCTTCCAAAGCCAACCCAAACTTATCCAACATACATTTGTACCCCCAAATATTGTTGATATACATTCTTTTATAAGTTATCTCATATATTCACTAGCTAAACCAACTTGAACTATTATTTTTACAATATTAGTATTTCCTACGGTTATAATTTGTGGGTTTCATTTCTACACCATTACATATATCACATTACTACAAAATTTATGATTACACTACTTTAACATGTGGGGGTTTACAGTTCTATTGAGAATATCCTTTGTGAGAATTGAAAAGTCTTGTAAATTGCTTATGAATTGGGGATTTTGTTGTTTTGTGGAATGGTTGATGAATTCTGAATATAGTGAATAACATATTGCTTGTATGGTTGTATGGAGAAATATAAGTGAGAGGTTCCTTGTAAGGATGCTCATTCCTTCTCAAGGGGTTCCTTATAAGGATGCTTGAGAAATCAAACCTTGAGGGTGAGAGGTTCCTTGTAAGGATGCTCATGCCAAAAAAGGACAATGTGTGATCTTCTCAAGAGGTTCCTTGTAAGGATACTTGAGAAAATTCACCGTGAAGGTGAGAGGTTCCTTGTAAGGATGCTCATTCCTTCTCAAGAGATTCCTTGTAAGGATGCTCATGCCAAAATAGGACAATGTGTGATCTTCTCAAGAGGTTCCTTGTAAGGATGCTTGAGAAACTTAACTGTGAGGGTGAGAGGTTCCTTGTAAGGATGCTCATGTCAAAGAAACAAGACCTTGAGGATGAGAGGTTCTTTGGAAGGATGCTCATGCCAAAAGAGGACAATGTGTGATCTTCTCAAGAGGTTCCTTGTAAGGATGCTTGAGAAACTTAACCGTGAGGGTGAGAGGTTCCTTGTAAGGGTGTTCATGCTAAAGAAACAAGACCTTGAGGATGAGAGGTTCCTTGTAAGGATGCTCAAGCCTTAAAGGACAATATTATATCATGTGTAAAAAATAGATGTTTATTGGACTGAGTTGTTATTGTTCATTCCTATTACTATTGTTACTTAAACTTGGGATCTATAAAATGTCTATATTCTAATTCAAAGATTATAAATATGTTATTTGTGAAATGAGACTGGCCGCTTTATATGTTTTTATAAACCTTGTTCGGGTTTGGAAGGAATGTTGCTACAGAGCTTCGTGCTCACCCCCTATAAATAACATATTTTAGGTTTGGGTTTAGAGGAGGAGCTCGAAACAGACGAGCCGGGACCTTGGGAAGCTTCGATAGCGGGAGACACGAATCCCGAGATGGATGTTTAGAATATACACTTTTTTTGTTTGTTCTAGCCTAGGATATTTTCTTGAAACATTATAAAGTCTAGATGTCTTTTTGTAATTCCGTTGCAAGTTCATGATTATTTCTTTTGGGATGTAAATGTCATAGCTTGACTTATTCATTTGGAATGATCTTGTTACTTTTATATATGATGAATGAAAAATGTCTCATTGATGGATTTATTTAGTGCATTCATGATGTGAATGGAGATTAGCATGTAATACCATCCATGGTGATTTTTGGGGCGTTATAGAGCATAAAAAAACCTAGAGGATTACTCAAGTCCTTACCTATCCCAGAGTGAAAGTGAGATCACATAACCATAGATTTCATGTTTGGCTTTCCACGGACTTCATGAGGGCATAATGCCATATGGGTCATTGTTGATAGACTCACCAAGTCCATTCATTTCTTGAGTATGAAGACCACTAACACTTTAGAGACCTTGAGCAAGGTTTATATTCGCAAGCTTGTTAGATTGCATTGAGTCTCACTCTCTATTGTGTCGGATCGTGATTCTCGCTTTGTGGCATAATTTTGACAAAGTCTACAACGAGCTATGAGGACAAAGTTACACTTTAGCACCGCCTTTCATACCCAAACGGATGGCCAATCCGAGAGGGTGATACAAATTTTGGAAGACATGTTACGAGCTTGTGTGTTAGAGTTCAAGGGAAGTTGGAGTGATCATTTACTGTTGGTGGAATTCACATATAACAACAACTATCAGACAAGTATTGAAATGGCTCCTTTTGAGTCATTGTATGGAAGACCATGTAGATCCCCGACTTGTTGGTTAGAAGCTGGAGAGAATATTTTGTTTAGGCCAGAAATTGTTCGGGAGACTATGAAAAAAATTCAACTTATCGGGGAGAGACTACGCACGGCCCAAAGCAAACAAAAAAGTTATGTGGATGGAAGACGAAGACCATTGAAATTCTAAGAGGGGGACTATGTATTCCTCAAGGTATCACCCAAGAAGGGAGTGTTGAGATTTGACAAGAAGGGTAAACTATTAACTTCAGTTACCAGCTCAGATGTCAGGGGTACACGACGTGTTCCTTGTTTCGATGTTGAGAAAGTGTCAATAAGATGCAACGCATATCGTGAATTTTGGAGGATATTGAAGTTTAAGATGGAATAACATATGAAGAACAACTGGTGAAGATTCTTGATACCAAGGAGAAGGTGTTTCGCAATAAAGTCATCCAACTGGTCAAAGTCTTATGACAACATCATGTGGTGGAGGAAACTACCTAAGAACCAGAACTGGAGATCCGAGAGAAGTACCCTAATTTGTTCTCTACTTAAGATAAGTTTTGAGGACGAAACTTTCTTTAAGGGGGGTGGATTGTACACCCCCACATATAATAGAACTTGTACCACCTATGTTTGATATACAAAATGTATGTTGCATAAATTTGGGTTGGTTTTGGAAGGGTTTGAAATGGATTGAAAATGAAAAATAAGTGCAAACGACAAATCTAGACAAACCGTACCGATACAGTGTACCGGAACGCCCAACGAAGCAACAATACCGGTACACTGCTATCCAGAAAGCTTACTGTATTAGTACACTCTATAAAAATCTGAAATTTTAAAGTTGCGATCAGGCGGCCCCTTTTCCACTATAAATACTTAAGGATGCCTCTGTTAGCCCCATTTCAACACTTCTAACCCTAGAAATCCTTAGACAAGAAGAAAGGAGGAGAAAAACACAAAGAACCAAGGGGATTCTCACATTTAAGTGGATCAAGCTCAAGACTAAAGTAGGGGTTCCTTTCTATTCTCTTACATTGAGGCTAGAGTTTACTTATATGTATTCTTTTGATTCTAAATCTTATTTATTTGTTAGTAAATTATTGATTCTTGATCTTCTTGCAAACATTACCGTGTTTAAACAAATTTGTGGTAGAATAATCATTAAATCTCGTTTTCTTGACTCAAAACCATAGTTTTCAAGAAAAATAGATTTTTTTCTTGAATTTTTCTTTGTTCTTGATTTCAAAACTTTAGTACTTTATATTGAATAAAAAAATGTTATTTATGATGATCTCTTACATTTTTCTTCAATTTTTCTATTGAGATACTCAAAGTAAAATTTAGATATTTTGTATTTTCTTTGGAAATTGAGAAATTTATTGGAAATTGTATCTCTTATGAATGTTTGGATGACTATAGATGGTCATTGATCGGGTATCGTATAATAGGTAGATGCGTTTCTTACTCCGTGCATGTTTAAATTTTTTCTATCACTTGTAGTGGGGTTGGTGCCTTGTGAGGACCAAACCACTATTTGCTCACGAGTATCGTGACAGAGGGTTAGTATACTATTTTTGGGTTGGATTTCTTCACTGCCATTGTGATGGTGTATATGCCCTTTCTAAAGTTATATATCCTTGCGAGGATTGAGTGTGTGTATGTGGGCCAGGATATTCTTGATGTGTTTATTCATGCGAATCATACATCATACCTAAGATACAAGTTGTGATTTGAGATACAGATATACATTGTTGATTATTGTTTAATGTTTAATGTGCAAATGGTGGATTGAGATCCATGGTGGAATTGGTTTATTGTGAAAATAGTGACTTGTTGGAATTATTGGTTGAAACTTGGTTTAACTTTTCATTTAAATATTGCTCTTGCTTAAACTTGAGATCCATTGAAATGTCTCAGTTTTATTTTAAAAGCTATATAGGCTATTTGTGAAAAAGACCTACTTGTTTTATATAATTTCTAAACCTTGTTCGAGTTTGGAAGGATTTTTTTACAAAGCTTAGTGTTAACCCTGTACAAAGAACATATTTTCAGATTACGTGTTAGACGAGGAACTCGGAGTGGATGCACAAGTGCATTGGGAAGCTCCACTAGACGACCACGTGGATCCCGAGGTACAAATTTAGAGCTATACTCTCCTATGCGCTAGACTAGAAAATTCATTTTGAGACTTGGTGGAGTCTAATGTCTTTGTCGTCCCGCTACCAGTTAAATTTGATTATTTTAGATGTAATTGCCATGATCTAGCATATTCTTTTGGAAGGATGTTGTAGATATTAGATATGATAAATAAAAATTTTATTTATTTGATGGATCCTATTAATCGCTCTCATGTTGTGAATGATTTTAGATAATAATGTCGTCTAAGGTGTATTTTAGGGCGTTATAGTCGCCACCTTACTTTTGCTATGATCCTCCCACTTTGTACTTATGGAGGTTTGGTTCTATGTCCTCCTCCCATGTACTTTTTTTCTTTTAGTTATATATACAGCTAGGGATCCTACCAAATCCCCCACCCACACTGGGTGATTTTGAAAAAGAAAAACTCACACTTGTACCTGAACCCAACCAAAGAGGGTCAAGGCGGCAACGTGTGTGCACGAGTGTGGCTGACCTCATTCCCATCTAGTTGTTCTCTTGGGCACAAAAGTGGGGTACCCATAGGCCCCACTCTTAGAACAACTTGGAATATATATGTTTAATTAAGATTTCTTGCCCAATCAAAGTAGAGTCGGTGTTAAATCTTAATTGTGCCAAACTTTTTTTATAAGTTTCATATGGGTTTTAACTATTTTCTAGTTCACTTTTACTTCAATTTATGCAAACGAATATATTACGTCATTTTTCACGCGGAATAAAACATGAATCCGCAAAATCTTATTCAAAACGAGGAGTTAACCCCACATTAATTAGGCTCTAAGTTGACAAAAAATTAATTTTTTATGCCCAAAAACATTTTTTCTCTACCAAATAAAAACATTGAAAATTGCACTTAATTACACTTTGTATTTCTCATCGTTCTAGAAATTCATTTCATATGTCAATTATATCCTCACATGTCAAATTTATTCTCGTTTAATATCTTTAATTCTATGTCACATCCTTCTATATTTATTTCTTATCCTATCCAAACACAAATTCAGGCCTTCTTATTGTGTAAGGATAATAAATTATCATGACTAACTCTTTAAATGTTATCTTATTATATCGGATCACAAAATTATCAACATTAATGCATCAACACCTTAATCTTATCTTAGAAATTGGTCATGCCTAAAGACAGTTTATAAACATGAAAAATCACCAATCACAAAATGAATTAAATAAAATTCATATAAACCTAAACTCTAAATCATTTTTTTAATTTACCTCATCTGAGTCAGGAAAAATCTTTGCTCAGAACCAAAAATTTAATAAGGGAGACTATTATTTTAAACTTATTACATAAGATATTAAATACTGAAAACCTTTAATTTGCAAGGTGGTATTTTTTTGGAAGGTAAATTAGTATCATTTCTCGGTAAAAGCATGATGTACATGATTGATACATTCAAAAACAAACAAACAAGCAATATAACCTAGGGGAGAGGCTGTTGGGTAAACAAAAGAAGGCTAATTCTGTAAGTGGTGCAAAGGAGGATACTGAGTACCCCAAAAAGAATTACCCTTACATCCTGATTCCTAAATATAAAAAGGATCAACAATAACAAAGGTTAGAGAAGCACTAATCACTTAAGGCAAAAGTTCGGTAGTTGCCACACTTGGAGGAGTCTTTGGTTCCTGATGGAGTTCCTAAACTTGAGAGAAACAATCCTGTCCTGTATGGTCTGGAGGATGGTGTGTAACAGAGCTCTATGTGTGTGTGCTTGAGAGAGAGAGGCGTACTGTTAGGGCTTTTCAAAACCACGTCGTTTTGTGAAGGTTTTTTTTTATATAAAGGTCCAAATATTCTACGATAAAAAAAACGTCGCGATCAAAATTTCTAATAAAACTTATTGAGACGCAAATAAAAAACTTCGCAAAATGATATTTTTATTTTAATTTCTGGTTATTTATTTTTGTGACTATTTAATACTATCTACGACAAAAAATATTTGTTGTAAAAAAGTCATTTCCCACAACATACCAAATTAAGAGAGACTCAAACTTTTACTAAAATCAATAATAGTTAGATTTTATTTTCCCTTAAATATTTAGAGTTAATTGCACTATAGGTCCTCAAAATATAGAGTTTGTCTCATTTGGCCTATAATATTGCAACTGCATCATTTTGGTCTCTCAAATATTGAATATGTTTTTATATGGTTTCTCAAGTAGACATCGTTTAGATTGATAACGATTTTTTATCATAAATTTATCATGTGATATTTAAATATGAACACAAAATAATTTGAATAACTCTTGACAAAATTTTTACTCCAATTTTGATTAAATAATTATTTAAATTACACAGTTTTGATCATGAACTATCCAAATTTTAGTCAAAACTTATCCATATTACACTTTTTTTTGTCAAGATCTACCCAAATTTTGTTTAAGAGCTATCAAAATTAGTTTTTGTCCATATTTGAGTATTACGTGACAAGTTTATGATAAAAAATCATTTAATTTGAACGTTATTTACTTAAAAGACCATATAAAAATATATTCAATACTTCATGAACCAAAATGATGCAATTGAAATATCGGAGACCAAAATGATATACACTTCATAATTTGGAGGCCCTCCAGTTCAATGAACCCAAATATTTATAGTCATATTAAATTTTACTTTAAATTTGAGTTTGTCTTCTTTTAAATTTGATTTTTTTTTTCATTTGAGTTTTTTGTATCAAATCAATTTTTTTACTCAAAATGTTAACTTAAATTTGAATCAACGTCGGATGTTTTCTTAATTTAGTTGTTTCAAAAACCCATATAACCCTTGACTCACCATGTATTTGAACCTATCCAATAGTTCTGAAAATGGACGTTATAACAAATCAGGAAAATCTAAAAAAAAAAAAAAAAAGCCCCAACAAAGCGTCCAATTGATGGTCAGCACTAACGTAAAGGCCAAAGGGGTTTATGATCTCTTTCTTGCACCATTGAAATTGATGGGAAAAAGTCAAAAAGAATAGATAAATGTTACGTAAAGAGCACTATCGGGACATGATAAAAAAATTTAGGCTTCTGGGTGGCCATTCAACATACATAAAGGCCACCTTCACTTGTCGTATTTTTTTTTTTTTTTTGGGGGGTCAAGTTTTCTAGTCATGGTCAAAGGAGTAAAAAAATAAGGAAAATCCAGCCCTCAAATATACAAATGGGACTTCAATTTGTGGCATCTCCTAAAAAAGTCTAACAATTCTCTGTACATATGGTGCCTAAAAATATGAACAACACTAAATTTGATAGACCCTCTCACGCTATCATTGGTTTGTCGCGACTCTGCAGTTGGCAATGTTTGACATAATGTTACTCATGGGATGCGAGGATGAGATTCCACTACATAAGTATTTAAACATTTGGAACATAAAATGGTTCCAATTACAAGTATTATTTGGACTCATCACTACAACATAAAATCTGTATAAATGTAATTTTCTATGAACAATATATTTTGTTTAAATATGTGTTTCATGTGGTTAGGAGACCTCAATCTCCGAATATGTGTATTTACACATAACTCTTTATTCGAATATTGAGCAAATGTTGGTTAGTTGAAAGTCACTAATATACTTAAGGACTTCTTTAAGAAAGAAAGAAAGAAAGAAATTAGTGTATGAGTTCTTCTATTTGTATTTGATAATTACAATTCGTACTAGTCACATATTTTTTGGACTCATAATTATATTACACTATTGAGTCCTTCCATTCCAAAGAGCTATATAAAACGCTATTTGATGTTTTAGAAATATATAAGACGCTATTGATTGATTCTGTAATCTAGGATGGTGGTGTCGACATGATCGTACTAGTCTCATGATTGTTATTGTCGTTGTTAGTATCATTGTTACTGTAGTTGGGTTGCTGCTTAATAGATTGTTGTGTATTCACAGTGTCTCCTATATGGCCAGCTGCATGATTTACATATGGAACTTGTTCAACAAAATCTTGAGCGCTATTATCTTGATAGATGCACTAAATATGACAAACACTATCCTAGTAACTTGTCCTAGAAAGTCTGAGAATTTGTTTTTGGTAAGTTATATATATATATATATATATATATATATTACCATGCTGCAACTTCAGCAGCTTGACACTTTCAATGTAGTTTGAGTAATGAGATACAATGAAAAGTTTCAATAAATTAAGTTTGCACGATTGAGAAGATTGGTTCCAAGAAAACTGAGGTAGCAATATCGTGGAATTACTTATTCCTCCACGTCTCCACTGAGTGCCCTTTTTATAGCCTTTTTCAACAATAGTTTCCTCTCTATCGACAGCGGTAAAACCATGTATTAAAATAAAATAAGATTAATATTATATTAATATTTCTCCTAATATGAATAAAAGGATTGTAGAAATATCAAATCGTTGTTAAATGATTGATTATGAAATTTGAGTTTCGGATGAATTGATTTTTGGGTCAAACTTAGTTTCAAATATGTTTAAGCTTGAGAAGGGTGATTAGGTAAGTTTCTAAATGTTTTTAGGTCAAAATATGACCTCCATTGAATCCGAAAGATCAAGAAATTTTAGGAGAGGTAATATTGGATGTATTAGAAATTAGAAAATATTCTGGAGTTAAAGTGCACATTAAAAAGAATTCAGGTAGCAAAGAATTTGACACTATCTTAATATTTTAGCCATAATTTTTTACTCCAAACTCCAATTGTGCTAATATTTGGACAGTAGAAACTAGACTTCAAGATATACAAAAGTGTATTTCACACAAATTTCCTAACTCAACTTTTAAATAGGTGAAAATTTCTCTAAAAGTCGAAACCATAAATTGGCATCATTGGGAGGCCCCAGGCACAATCCGGACGACACTCACTATCATGAAACATTCCTTTCATAAAAAACGGAGACTAGGCACCATCCAGACACCTCAGGAATCATCCAGACATTACCCTAAAACCGGCCCCGATCATTTTTAGGTTTTTTCTCTGTTTTTCATCCTATAAATACCGTAAGGATGTGCCTTTAGCAATCTTTCATCAGTTTTCAATCATAGGCAACCCTAGAGAGCGAGAGAAAATGAGAAAACACAAGATTCAAAGGAATTCTTGCATTGACATTGATTCAAACACGCTAGGGCTATCTTCAAACATCGGGTTGAGGTAGGAAATTCTTCTCAAGTTCTTTCATTAAGACATAGTGTATAATTATGTATGTTATAAATCTTCTAGATTATTATATGCATCTTTCCTTCTTAGTTTCTTTTGATTAATCTATTGTTTGGTCTTGATTTCTTTTTGAGTAACATGTGTTTTTCAACTAGATACATGTCTTGTGTTCAAGAAACATTGTTCTTGAATTTTCAAAAACGTAATTTTTCATAAACACTTGTTTTAAGCGAAAGACCTACTAATTCTTGAATTCTAAAAATCATATTATTAATTAAATTAGGTTTTCAATCAATTATTTATTTTTGTTCTAAGAAATTATGGTTTTTTGAAAAACTCTAGAATTTTGATACAAAAATTGTGAAATTTTTCTTGATATAATCTCTTGCATATTTTAATTCTTTTATTATGGTAGTATATTTAGAATCTTGAAATTGTGATACTTGAGTTTTTATTTACAATGTGATTGGTTAAGAAAATTGTGGTTTTTGAGAAAATTGTGGTTTCATCTCTTGTATAGTTTGGGTGTGGCAGATTTGAATTGCCTTCGAGAGCTACCTAGAATGTTAGAGGTTAGCCTATCGTAGTGAGGGTGAAATGGTTGCCTAACACTTGTAGTAGTTTGTTATTTGTAGGAGCAAGCACTATTGTTCACGTAGAATCGAGGCTAAGAGATGGTACACCTTTCTTGGGAATGATTCATCAATGTCGTGGGAGACAGTATACGTCCTTCCAAAAGCGGTTTGTGATTTGGTCTTGCGGGAAATAATTAAGATTGTGTGGTTGTGGTGTATGAACGAGGTAGTATCGTTAGAGTAGATTCGTGAAAAACAATCAACATACATGAGAATATGGGATGATGCTACTGAGTTATTTATTGATTGCTTTAATTTCATGCATGTTTATTCTTGTCATTCATTTACCGTTTTTCGTACACTTGAGATCATTACAACTGACATGAAATGTTTTTCGAAACTTAAACTTCCCAATCAAATTGCCTCCCTAGTTGTTATTCCCACGGTTACAATCCATATAGTTTATTCTTACGTCACTATATATATGAGAATTACTAAACAAGTATATTACTATATTAATATACACATGTGGGGGTTTACACTTTGACATGATTGTAAAAAAATTATATAATTTTGTGATAAAATACTAAGGTAAGGCTAGTAACTAGAAGATCGTTATCGTCTCAAATCTTATAGATAATTATTAAAGCTATGATGACTAATGTGGTTAAATCGAGGAACATTGGTTTGATCGTAGGGAGTCTTGTTCTTTGCTATGATTATATTACAAGAAATCTAATAGTATTGAATTGAGGGAGATTATTATGATCCTTCAAAGTCTATCTTTATATTATGAATCATAACTATATTTATTCTAGATTGAACCATAGGAATTCAAGATTATATAAAGCGAATAGAAGGGAGAGGGTGTGAAAGCTACTAGGGATTGATTACATGGGTTATTGATTCAAACAAAAGGTTAGAAGTTATGAAGGAATATTTGGGAGATAGAGAAAATTATTAGTGTTAATTGAATCGGTGAATAATGTGAAGATATTAAATTGACCTTGTGACACTCCAAAATCCGGGGGTCATTTCTCAACCCGCTGACCACCCATCAACCTGCAGAAAATATCTCTGAGTACCGTATAATCCGATACCACGTCGTTGCACCCCATTAACCAGAATCACAACCAAAACAAACTTTGGGCAAAGTTTCCTTTGTACGGGAGCCGTAACAATATGTAACCTGTGCATACAATAATCATAGGATCATTCCAAGGTCCAAACCACAATGATTAGGACTTATTATTCTGCATTTACATCATCCAAGAAAAGCGTACTTGAGCCTTCTATTTGCTAGGTACCGGTACCTAAGTGACTTGGTATCGGTACCTGGGCCCATTGTTTGCTAGGTATCGATATCTGATAGCTTATATATCGATACCTGAGCCCACTATCCATCAAGGTACAAGTACCTAGGTACAAGTACCTAGGTACTAGTACTTGATCCCATTAGAATCTAGGTATTGGTACCTGTAAACCTAGGTACTGGTACCTAGGTCATCCGACAGTGTAATACTGGTATCTATGAACTTAGGTACCGGTACTTAAACTCAAATTTTCCTCAATCCTTCCAATTTTCAATTCATCTTCATCCAAACTCAAAACCAATATACAAGTTCAAAACAAATTTATATGATTGATTTACAAAATACAATTCAAAAACCACATTCTTGCTCCGTCATCAATAAAGGCCCAAGTGAGGGCCCTCCACCCAACATCAGAAAAATGTTCTCATAAAGGGTAAGTCACACTCAATAGGGTATTTCCTAAGGAGGCTACTCCCCAACCTAGATGCATATGAAATGTCACATGCAAATCATCACATAAATCATTCATTCAAGAACGTACAATTCATAAATGAATGCTACATGATTAACCCTAATTAGTATATAAATTAAAATCGTTAAACAAGTCAAATTAGTAAGATAAAATAACTAAAAACTATCAATTAGAGTCAATTACGGTTTGTGTGTAAATTAGGGTTTTAATTATGTTATGTCTGAAATTTTAGGGTCTGATGTGGAATTATAGAAAAATACAAGGAACAATGTATCAAAGCTTGAAAGAGAAAAAGGACCAAAGTGTAATTCAAACAAAGAAAGAGTCAACACTTAAAAAGATAACCATACAACAAGGCTCCACCGTCTGGATGGTGGAGGGGCGTCCGGACGGTGTCCAATCACTAAATTGACTCAATCCCTCAGTATGCCAAAAAAGAAAAAATTATCATCTCAACCTAAACCTCCGCAAAGTCAAAGTCAAGTTAATTCTGCATCCTCCGAACCTTCTTCAAGTCAAGTACAAGCAATCACAACATTAAGAAGTGGTAAAGTCATTGACATAACTATCAAACCGAAAATTTCAAAAAAAATACGTAAGTCAATTCCTGTTAATGAACCACTTGAACCTAAACCTTCAAAAAAAAACCAAACAGAACTGAAAAAAGAGGAAGATTAACCATGTCCTATTCCTTTACCTTTTACTAAAAAGATCAAAAAACCTAACATCTAAAAAGGATTAATATGAGATTTTGGAACTATTTAAACAAGTTAAGATGAACATTCTGTTGTTAGATGCAATCAAACGAGTTCCAGCTTATGCTAAATTTTTAACAGATCTGTGCATGATAAAAGAAAAACTAATGTACCAAAGAAGGCATTTCTAATTGAACAAGTCAGTACTATAATACAACATAATACTCTTCTGAAGTACAAAGATCCAGGGAGTCCAACAGTCTCTTGCATCATTGGAAATTTTTGAATTGAACAAGCTTTACTAGACCTTGGAGCCAGCTGTAATTTAATGTCATATGCGGTGTATACACAATTAGGACTAAGCGAGTTGAAACCTACCAGTGCTACACTCAAATTAGCAGACCGATCAATAAAAACTCCACGAGGGATTGGGGAAGATGTTATCATCCAAGTTGATCAATTTTACTTCCCAGCAGACTTTATCATTATAGATACACAACCAATTTTTCAGGCATCTGCATATATATCGATTATTCTAAGTCGATTATTCCTAGCTACATCAAATGTATTAATTAATTATAGGAATGGAGTCATGAAACTTTCATTTGGAAACATGACCATGGAATTAAATATTTTTAATAGTACAAAACAACCTAGAGAAGAAGATGAAGTACATTAAATAAATTGTGTTGAGTCATTAACTCAAATTTTTTTTGAAAATTTTTTTATGGAAAAGGAATTATAAACATTAGAATTTGTATCTGATGATGAGTCTGAAAATCTAGAAAACCCAAAATGTGAAAAATTTGTTGTCTAAAGCTGTAGAGCCCAATGTCAACATCTTTAAGCCATATTAAAAACTGCTTCCAACCAATCGGAAATATATTTTGTGTTAATTGCACTAGAGGTCCCCAAAATATGGAGTTTGTCTTATTTTAGTCCCCAATATTTTAATTGCATCATTTTGGTCCTTGAAGTACTGAACATGTTTCAATATGGTTCCTCAAGTAGACAACATCCACATTGTTAACGATTTTTTTATCATAAACTTGTCACGTGATACTTAAATATGGACAAAAAAATAATTTGAATAATTCTTAACCAAATTTCTAAACAAATTTTGGTTAAATAGCTACCTAAATTACATAGTTTTGATCATGAGCTCCAAATTTTGATATAAAAAACTACCCATATTACACATTTTTTATCAAGAGCTACCCAAATTTTGTTTAAGACCTATCAAAATTATTTTTGTCCATATTTAGGTATTGTGTGACAAGTTTTTGATAAAGAATCATTAGCAATCTGAATGTTGCCTATTTGAAGGACCATGTATAAACACATTCAATACTTTAGGAATCAAAATGATGCAATTGAAATATTGATGGCCAAAATGAGACAAATCATATACTTTGGGGGCCTTTAGTGCAATTAACCCATATATTTTTTCAGAGAAAAATGAAATTCGTCTTGTAATCATATCATCGAATTTATCTGAAAGTCAAGAAAAAAAATTAACAAAAATATTGAAAAATCATCAAAATGTTCTTGGGTGGACAATAACATATATAAAAGGTATAAACCCACTTCTGTGTACTCATTGTATATATTTAGAAGAAAATGCTAAACCTTCTCGCCAAATGCAAAGAAGATTAAATCCAAATCTGAAAGAGGTGGTTCACAAATAAGTGCTTAAACTATTAGATGCTAATATTATCTGCCATATATTTAATAGTAAAAGGATTAATCATACATAGGTAGTCCCAAAAAAATCTGGCATTATTGTAATGCAAAATAAGAAAAATGAAATAGTTCCAATGCGTACAGTCACAGGTTGACGTGTATGTATTGACTACCAAAAGCTAAATTACCTCACCATAAAAGATCACTTTCCGTTACCTTTCCTAGATCAAGTGCTCGAAAGAATAGTTGACCATACATATTATTATTTTTTAGATGGATATTCTGGTTATAATTAGATTGAAAAAACGATAGACGGTCAAGAAAAAACTGCAATTACATGTCCTTTTGGCACTTTTCCATATAAAAGAATGTCTTTTGGACTATGTAATGCTCCAGCTACCTTTCAGCGTTGCATGCTAAGTATATTTAGTGTTATGGTAGAACGATGTCTAAAAGTTTTTATGTATGATTTTTTCAATAAATGATGATTGATTTCATATATGTTCAAAAAATCTTGAAAAAGTACTCATTCGATGTGAGGAAACAAACCTTGTCTTAAGTTGGGAAAATGTCATTTTATGGTTACACAAGGTATTATTTTAGGTCATGTAGTGTCTAAAAAGGGGATCGAAGTTGATAAATCCAAAATTAATCTCATAGCAAATCTCCCTTCACCAAAAATAGTAAAAAATATTCGCTCGTTTTTAGGTCATGCAGGATTTTAGAGAAGATTTATAAAAATATTTAGTTCAATATCTAGAACTATGTGTAATCTCTTATGTCAAGATGCATTATTTGAATGGAATGATGCATGTCAATTCACATTTAATAAATTTAAAAGCATGCTAATTTTTGCACCTATTATGTAACCTCCTAACTGGTCTTTATTTTTTGAAATAATGTGTGATACAAGTGATTATGTAGTAGGAGCTGTATTACGTCAAAGAAAAGATAAAAAAATCATTTGGTATATACTATGCAAGCAAAAGTCTAAATGATGCACAAATGAACTATTCAACCACAGAGAAAGAACTATTTGTTGTTGTATTTACTTTAGATAAATTTTGTTCATATCTGGTTGGATCGTTAATTGTTATATTTACAGATCATGCAGCTTTAAAATACTTACTTACTAAGACAGAAGGTAAACCACGTCTCCTTGATGGATATTATTACTTCAAGAATTTGATCTTATTATTAAGGATAAGAAGGGAGTAGAAAATGTGGTAGCAGATCACTTGTCGAGGCTAAATAATGAAATAAAAGAAGAACCAACTCCAATTAAAGAAATCTTTCCTGGTGAACAACTTTTTTTTATAATAGAAATATCATGGTATGCAAATATAGATAATTATTTAGCTACTGGTATTTTCCCTTCTAATTATACCTGGTCTGATAGAAATAAGATTTTAAGTGAGGTACGTAATTTTTTTTGGGAGGATTCTTATCTGTTTAAATATTGTAAAGATCAAATAATAAGGCGTTGTGTACCTAATCATAAAATAAATCAGGTAATTCAGTTTTGTCACTCTGAAGTTTACGAAGGCCATTTTGCTTCAAAGAAAACCACTACTAAATCTTGCAGTGTGATTTTTTTTGGCCAGTTATTATTGAGGATTTTGAGAACATAAGAGTAAGACAAATTCTTGCTGATAGAGGATGGTTGCATTATGTTAGATTTTTTGCTCCTGCTTATGACTATTTTGTTTGTGAATTCTATAGTAATGCTGAGATAATTGAAGAAAGACAATTGTGTGTGTTCGTACGTGGTATTGTGTTTCAAGTTACACTGACTATTATAGCCAAATTTTTTTCTACCCATGCAAAGACCAGAGAACCCCCAATATCCTTACACTGAATTACCTGATTTGAATGTCATAGGGAGAGAAGTGACAAGTAATCCAGAGTTTATTTGGGTTAGACCAAATAAATACATAAAACAAAGGGATCTGACAGACAAATATCGAATTTTGAATTTGATAACAGTGAACAATTTGCTACCCCGAGCCCAAAAGAATCAAATTTTACTGAGCAAGCGTATTTCTTATATACATTTGGGATGGGGCACACAATTGATCTGTTGAACTTAATTATGGACTGAATGTTGCTTGGTGTGGATAGAAATAAACTCTCACTTTCGTATGCTATGTTAGTTTCTCAACTATGTAGGAACAAATGAGTGATTGTTGATCCAATATGGAAAATAGTGGAACATTTTGGAGCATTAGATAAAACTTCATTAAAAAAAGGTCATGGAGGAAAGCCTGAAGAGAAACCTAACGCACCACTTCCATCACAAGATGAACCATTACAAGTACCAGGAGAATTTTTCCCACAAGAACAGCAGTAGCTGTAACACCCCAAATACCCCCTTGGATGGCATTACATTCTAAAGACCATTTACAATCATGAGAGCAACTACATAACTTCATATCCAAAAAGAATTTACTTCATCATTCAAGCATATACAATAACATCCAAAAGAATATGTCCAACAATGACATTTACATCTCCAAAAAAATATCAAAGTAAATTTTGCAGTGGAATACAAAATAAACTAGACTTCTCAGTGTACAAAAGAGTATCCTAGTCTAGTGTAAAAGAAAAGGGGTCGCTCTATGCGTTCACCTCGGGATCCACACTCCCATCAATTGGAGTCTCCCACTGGGCGGCCTCCTCGACTCCTAACTCCTCCTCAAGTACATAATCTGAAAAAGGTTAACAATAGGGGGTGAGCACGAAGCTCTGTAGAAAATTTTTCCCAAACTCAAACAAGGTTTAAAAAATATTTAAAATTCGGTCAGTCTCATTTCACAAATATCAAATATAACTTTTGAAAGAAAACATGGCATTTTAAATAGATCTCAAGTTTAATCGGTAGCAATAATCAACGGAAAAGAATAAAATAAATTTTGCAACAATAACCATTTCAAACTTTAAGTCATTTAAGAAGGGCATCTTCCGATGCATTGTCCCATACCAATGCACTGGCAAGAACGACCCACTTACAATCCCATGTATATTGGTTCATCCCCGTACTATGTATGTTGATTGCTTCTCATGAATCTACCCAACGATTATACCTAGTCCACCAATCACAATCACAATCACAAGCACTTTAAAAAAGGGCGTCTACCATCCCAATGGCAGTGACGAGTCCCTTCCTAGGAAAAGTATACTATCCCTCGTTCGAACCCTAGTGAACGATAGTGGTTTCATTACCAAATGACAGCCCACTACAAGTGCTAGAAAACCATATCACCCCCACTGGGATAGACTAACCTCTAATACTCTATGACATCTCTCGAAGGCTATCCAAGTCCATCACAACAACCATACAAATGAGAAAACCAAAATATACTCAACTCACAACCATTTCAAGGAATTACCAAATTCCATAATTCCTCATGTAATATACCATAGAATAATTAAGGAACAATGCACAAGAGATCATCATAATATTATTTTGTTATATAATATCAAACACTAAGTTTTTGAAAGTGGGATCTGATTAACACACAACTTTGTATATTTTAAGATGCTAATCAACTTAATTCACTTGCTTTTGAGCAGTAAATAATATAAGTTATGATGATTGAAGTCTTAACGTTAATTTGATGTGTTTGTAGTTGAATGGAGATAAATATGGCTTTGAAAGACCCTCCCATACCACTTGGGATGAAAGGGGTTTAAAAGATAGTTTGAAGGTAGCTCGGGAGCAAAGAAATCAAGAAATTCAGATAAGGAAGCAGAACGGTACCGGTATCCAAAACCTATTAGAATCGGGGTACCGGTACTCGGTACCGGTACCATATAGGGGAAAATCCATTTTTTTCCTAAAACCAAGGTTGAAAAATGAAAAAGAGAAATTTAATAGATACCCAACCATCAAAATGTTCAAAACATGGCATTTATTGCAAGAATATCAATAATCATGCATTTCATATCATATATATAAGAGTAAGAGTGAAAAACATACATGTATAATATCTTAGCCTCAATGTAAGGGAATGGAAGAAAATTTTCTACCTCAATGCTCAAGAGCTTTAGCCAAATACCCAAGCTTCAATGACTCTTTCCTCTCCCTTCTTTCCCCTTTAGACTCCTCCTTGGGTTCCAAAATGTATGGGTGAGAGGCTATGGAAGAGTGTAATGAAAGGTTAGGGGAAGGGTGTTCTTGAAATCTAGGGTTTGATCTTCTAATTTGGGTGTAAATCTCTTGATGGGTGTGTTTTTGATCCTCCTCTCTTTCTCTCTTAAGATTTCTAGGGTTTGGAATGGTGTATGGACGGCTAACGAGGCAGCCTAAAGTATTTATAGGCCCAAAAATGTGACCTAGATCGCGATCCTGAATAGTGGGGTTTTATCGGGTGTACCGGTACCGGTACGCTTCAGCGGACAGATTTTTCCTCCGACTTCCAAGGCAGTTTTGACCCATTTTGTGATCGAATTGAAAAATTTTCATACGACACACTTTTGTAGCCCTAGATGTCTACTATCTACTGTCAAAATTTCAGATCAATTGGACATAAGGACAAAACTTTATGGCCAAAATACTAAGAGGTGTCCAACATATTTTCTACCCGAAATTTACGTAAAGTGTGTTTTTATTCCGGAGTATTTCCAAGCTTCCAATGCACCTCATATTACATCTCCCAAGGTTTTCCGACCTTCCAGATTCAATGGAGACCTTAGTTTGACCTAAAAATATTTAAAAACTTACCTATTAACTATTTTCAAGCTCATATACTTTCGAAACGTAAACTTCCCAAATCCATTTGTCTCCCAAATATATATTTCTAATGTTTTAACCTATGTGACTCATTTTTACATCATTATATATAAAAGAACTACTAAACTAATATATTACTATATTATTATACGTATTTGAGGTATTACAATAGCCAAAAGAGGAGCAGCCATATGTACCAGTGGATGATAGAACTGACTGACACATTTTGCTAGCATTGGAAACCACTGTTAATCAACTCAATCAACGTATGGATGATTATCAATAGAATCAAGATGAGATTTTTAGGCAACTGAGAGAACGTTTCGGTGGAAGACCATCTACTTCTTAAAGACTGGAAATTCTACAAAAACTTTGCTATTTTTCACTCAGTTTTTTAATTATGCACTTTTACTTTATGCACTTGAACTTTAATTTATGTTTTGCACTTGTTTGTTTTGAACTTAGGTATGTTTAAGTTCTTTTTGTTACTTATGAAACTCATATTTTAAAAGTTAGGAAGACTATTTCATATGATTCACAATTAAATTAAGTTAGTATTTTAATGCCATACAAGAATAGTCTTATTCTGGTCACACGGGATTTTCATATTTTAGTTACGTATGATATAAATATTTTTGTTTAAACTTATTCTTAAAAACACCATTAGATCTCTTTATTGTTAAAAACCTTATGAAATATTACATTCTTTGCATATGTAGTGAAGATGTAAAACCTAGTGCAAATTTTGAACCAATCTTTCTTGGAGAGATATTCTACATCTACTCAAATACAAATCTTTGATTCAACGGTAAAATTTTCTATGAATAATCTCATTAGTTTTGTTTTGATTAGCACTTATTGAATTATATTATTAGCATTGTCCTTGAATTTTTATTTAGAAGAAATACAAATATATGATTTCTGGAAAATGATCTTAGGTCATCTTTGATTAATCTTGAGCTTTAACCATTTCTTTTACAAAATTATATTCTTAGTCAGCCGTGATTGAGCCTATAAAAATAAATTCTTTTCATGACACCCGAAAAAATACCTGAGCCATATAAGAATATATATTAAACCTACCTCTACTACATAATTTTCTTGCACTCTCTTCTAAATCAACAGGATAAAGAAAAGCAGAATAATAAGAAGAAGAAAAAAGGTAGAAAAGGACAAGGAAAGGCAAAAGAATGATCACTATTCAAAGAAAAGAAAAATCTAAAAAATATTGCAAAAGAAAGAAAAAAGCCAAGAAAGTGAAAAATGGAAAGAATAAACATACAAAGCCTTAGAGAAAAAAAAGTATGCCACAATATTAAAGGTAGCTTTTGAATCTCACTAATGTCATTTTTTAAACCCTAAACTGATGGCCACATTACAACCCTATTAAATCCTTTTTTATTCTAAAAATCATACATTTGTATTAATCCTATTAATCTAAAAAGGGAAAAATATTAATAATATGTTTAATATAATGTTAATACCTTTTCATGAGATTAAGTCAAATTCTAGTTTTATTCAAATAACCGCTCTTTCTGATTAACTACATGTGAAATTATTCACTTTGTTAACTATACACCAATCACATGTAATTTCTGAGAACAATAACATGTGTGTTATTTTTGCTGAGTGTATTCCAGAAAAGGATTGACATCAAGACTGCCATGAAATAGGGTAATATTTCTAAAGTGATTTTTGAGAATGAAGAAATCACTACTTATACAAGTTTTTATAAAAATATATAGATAATGTTACAACTAACATGTGTTACTCTTATAGTGATCATAAAAAGAAATATTCTAGCAATGCACAAGAATATTGATATAATTATGTTCGTGAAAAATATGAATTATGAACTCCTAACTACTGAATTTTGTAGGTAACTTCACTGAAAACCTTCACGAGACAGAACTCGTCCACTAGGGATCACCTAGGGGTTTAAAGGCTTATTGCATAGGCTAAATGCAATCGTCAAAAAATCTATGAAAATGATTTTACCTCTGTTTGTATTATATTTTTATTTTGTTAATAATTTTTATAGTTTACTAGGGACTAGAGAAGTTTAAGTTGGGGAGTATGATTAACCCTAGTTAGTATATAAATTATAATCGTTAAACAAGTTAAATTGGTAAGCTAAAATAACTAAAAATTATCAATTAGAGTCAATTAGGGTTTGTGTATAAATTAGGGTTTTAATTATGTTATGTCTGAAATTTCAGGGTTTAATGCGGAATTACCAGAAAATACAAGGAACAATGTATCAAAGTTTGAAAGAGCAAAGGGCCAAAGTGTAATTCAAACAAAGAAAGAGTCAGCACTTAAAAAGATAAACATCCAGCAAGGCTCGGCCGTTTGGATGGTGGAGGGGCGTCTGGACGGGGGCTAAAGTCGGCTCAAGCAAATCCTCTATCTCATGCTTCCTTTTTTCCTATATATATGCATGTTCTTCTTCAGTTGAACGAGAGGCCAGTCATAGAGGGAGCTCCAGAGAGAAATCCAAATAAGAGAAAAGAGAAAGAAAAAAGAAAGTCCTATACACATTCCGATTTGTCCTACTCACAAGTCAACATTTTGTATTTCTACATTTCTATGTTATCTTTCTATTCAGATAATTGAATTACCGTCACCTTTTTGTCTTAATTGATATGCAAGGTGATTGTATTTTAGTTGTTACCCGCACTCCTTGCTTTTCAGTAGTAATGGGGTATGAGTAGTGGTAAAACTCGGGTAAAATTGAACTTTTTTTAAAAAGGGCAAAATGGTAATTTTTTACTATAATGCTGATTTAAAATATGTATTTCTCTAGAGCTCAAATAATGCAACAGACTTCACTGCTAGATTCGTATCGCAAAACCGAGTAGCCCAGAAAATTTTTGTCGAATTCCGAGATAGTCAGATTTTCATGTTTTACGAGACAACAAGGTGTCGGGTGACCTCACGAACTTCCCCATAAATAAAATTTATAAAATTTTCTTATAATTTAAGTAAAGTTCAAATAAAAATAATTTGAACTTAAACCGATATGAAATTAATAGTTTCGAAGCGAAAATGGACCCGGACAAGAGGGGTGTGTGGCGCGATGTGCACCAAGCATCAAGGTTATAAATATCCATAAAAATCTGATGAAACCAGTGTATAAACATTAGAGAGAGGAAGAGAGGAAAAAGAGAATTTCAAGACTTGTTTCTCAAATCTACTGAGTTCCGCTGGTCAGAATTCTTCGGGCTAAAAATCAAAGTCGATCTCCTCGACGAGGGCTACACAACCATAACAAGAACGAATGATTTCACCAAAGATCCAAAGAAGAGATTTTTGGAAATCAAAAGTTTAGAGTTGTGGTTGGTGTTCTTGAAGGTTCTACCCTTCATTTTACCCTTCAAGAGGTAAGGTTCCCTCCTACTTTGGTTTATTTCTAACTTATGGCGTCCATAGGGAATGGTTAGGTGTATAGAACTTTCCTATTGTTATGTAAATGAGGAAATGGGTATAGAAATGACTTAAATCAATTTCTAGCTTGAATTTGAGGTGTGAAAGTTACTTTTGTAATTTCTTGAAATTTGGTATTATATGGGCATGCTATGGGTTTATATTGTGCTTTTGTGAATGAAATGTGTTAGTGGCATAGATTATGTAATAACATGCTTGTGATATTGTTGTTGATATATACTTAGTGATATATTGACGGTGTGATAAATTTTAGTGATTATATGCATATGATGTAAGTCACCATGAAATATGATGATATGTGGTTAAATTGCTCATTTGACATTCATTACATAGTGGGCATGATGTTGGCATCATATTCATGGGCATTCGGCATGAGTGTAGGTGTATGTGAATAGTTGATCAAACACCATACTTGGTGGTTGATAAATGAACTCGGGAAGGTTTGATCGAAGATCTCGTTAAGTCACATGGTTGCATGAAAAAAACTTGTGTCGTGTATAGCAAGGTGGGATAGAATCTCCCTCGAGTGAAAAACCCGGCCACTGGTTCATACACTCCCCTGTGGTGAAATTCCGAAAAAGTGTAATGGCGTACGGAGCCAGCGGTGTGATTCTAAAATCTGATACCCAATAAAGGCACATGATTTTGTTTTATAAAGTACTCATTCGATGGGTAACATCCAACAATGATTTAGTTTTATAAACACATGACTTTTATTTCAAGCAATAATTAGATGTATTTCATCAATGAAAAAAGTTATAACGCCCCAAAATACCTTTGGATGACATTACTATCTAAAATCATTCACATCATAAGAGCAACAAATAAAATCTCACTATAAAGAAAATTTCATTCATCATATATATAATGTCTACAATATTATCCCAAAGAATAGACCAAGTCATGGCCATTACATCCAAAATAAATATGTCATGATATAGCAATTAGCTCCCAAAAGAATTGAAGTTAGCTCGCAACAGAATTAGAAAATATTAACATAGACATCATCTCAAAAGGATCTCCAATTCTAGAACAAGAGGAATAATCTAGGCATCCACTTCAGGATCTACATGACCGTCTCCTTGAGCTTCCAAAGGGACCCGCTCCTCAACACCAATCTCCTCATCTTGATAGAATTCTGAAAATAAATATTTTTGTAGGGGGGAGCACGAAGATCTGTAGGAACATCCTCTCAAACTCGAACAAGATTTTGTAAGCATGTAAAGCAAGTCGGTCTCATTTCACAAATAACATATATATAACCTTTTGAAGTAAAATCATGATATTTTGATAGATCTCTAGTTTATGAACAACAATAAAGTTAATACTGAAAGGTGAAACCAATTACCAACAACGAGCCATATAATTTTCAAAAGTACACCGATACCCCACACATGATTTAATAATGTCCTCTTTGGCATGAGCATCCTTACAAGGAACCTCTCACCCTCAAGGTCTTGTTTCTTTGGCATTAGCATCCTTACAAGGAACCTCTCACCCTTAAGGTTTTATTTCTTTGGCATGAGCATCCTTACGGGGTACCTCTCACCCTCAAGGTCTTATATCTTTGGCATGAGCATCCTTACAAGGAACCCTCACCCATGTTCATCCAAACAACCATACCAAAAATACAATACCAACAAATTTATCAAATAATCAACCATTCCACAAATCCCCCAATTAACGAGCAAATTCTAAAAATCCTCAATTCTCACAAATGATATTCCCAATAGAACCAATTTACGAAAAGGTACAAGAGATCATCAAAAATATTATTTTAATCATCAACCCAAAGCACTAGAGTTTTTAAAACCAAGATTAAGTGAAGATAAAGGGTGAAATCCATTTTTCCCAAAAATTAGGGTTTTAAAGCAAGAGCAAGAGATTACATGGGTACTCAACCCTAACTTTGTGTAAAATATGATAAGATTTGCTAGAGGACCAAGAAACAAAGTACTCATAGCAAATACATATGATTAGGAGTCAAAACTTGTATATTTATATAACTCTAGCCTCAATGTAAGAGAATGGAAGAAAACCCCTACTTGTTTCCTTAGCTTTTATGTGAGAACTAAAGGATTTGATCCCCTTCAACCTTGTACTTCTCCCTTTCTTCCTTCTTCTCTCTGCTCTAAGCTTCTCTAATGGTTAGAATAGATGAAATGGGTTACAAATGGAAGAGGAAATACCCAAAACAAGTCTCAAATGTGTAGCCCTCGGTTTGGTGCATCCCAACGCGTGTTTGTTACCGTCTGGACGCTTGTTTTTGCTCCCAACTTTCTGCGATACGTGTGTGGACGCGTGCCTATTCCCGTCCGGACGCGGGTGACAGAATACCCTCAACTTTCAGATCAATTTTGACCTATTTAGAAACCGATTCAGAAAATTTGTGAAATACACTTTTGTAGCCCTGGAAGTCTAGTTTCTACTGTCCAAAAATAAAATCAATTAGAGTTAGGAATAAAAATTTATGGATAAAATACTAAGATAATATCCAATTCCTTCCTATCCGAATCCTTTCTAAAATGTGTTTTGACTCCAAAATACTTCCTAACTTCTACTACACTCAAGATTACCTCTCCTAATATTTTTTGACCTTTTGGATTCAATGGAGATCTTATTTTGGCCTAAAAATATTTAGAAACTTATCCAACCACCCTCCCAAGTTTTAACGCCTTCGTAACTTAAACTTCACAATCAATTTGTCTCCCTAGTATTTATTCTAATTGTTACAAACTATATAGTTCATTCTTAGGTCATTACATATATAAGAATTAACACACAATTGCATTTCTATATTAATATAAATGTGTGGGGGGTTTATAAAAGTATTACATACGTGCATTGCATTGTGTTGTGGCAGTTGGTGAGGACTCGGGTTAAAGTGCATGAGTGAATATCATCTCATGCCATAACATGGCATGGTAGAATTCCCATCTTGAATTACATGTTCTTGTTTGGAATGGATAATGGTTGTTGATTGTTACATGTGCACATTTCATATGCATCAAGGTTGGGGATTAGTCTCTGTAGGAGATACTCTATTGAGTGTAGCTCACTCTATACAAGAAAAAATTTCAGGTGGGGGATACACGTCATTGGACGGTGCTTATGTGGGGCCCAAATGACGAAGAAAGGCCGATTTGTGACTTTTAGTCCATTTTGTAAAACAATTGCAAAGTTAATTTTTGGGCATGTAATGTATGTAAAAGAATTATAAATTTTAAACTTGTATTAACAATGTTTAATGCATAAATTCATGATGTGGGAGTATGAATAGATGTATATTGAACCTCGGATGAGTCATGTGATTAAATATTGTTATATGAGTATGGATAAATAGACCCGGTGTGTTCAATGTTGTATAATAGACGTTAGATGGGTTATGTGACTGTATATGACACAGGTTGAGTTTTGGGTAGAGCTCCCCGTACAAAGGAGACTCTACTCGAATTTTGTTAAATTAAGGACCCTCGATTTTTGGGGCTTCACAGTTGTTACTTCTATCCTCCAGTGAGAGGTGAACGTGTGTATAATATTGGTTAACTTCTAGAAATGTTGATGCTATATATATATATATATATATATATATATATGTATATATTGTACACTTTATGCGTGATACAGTGATATATGTAATTTCGGTATTGTGCCTGAATTTAAGTCATCAGTCCATTATCAACCTGCTAGTTTAATATCTACGGTGTTCCAATTGGTATGGCTTGACTTCCACCGAAGCACCAAGGATGTTCTACTGATGCATGGTACAAAACTTAAATGATCCTCATGAATGGCTTGTCCTTCTGGGTTATTAGGGTTGTTTAACTTATATACATAATAATATTGTCAATCGAATATCGACGGTGTTCCACCGGTTTGGCTTAACTAGTATATATATATATATATATATTACAGATGACCTATTGAATAATTTCAGTGATCCTCACAAATGGCTTGTCCTTCTGATTTACTCAGATTAGTCAATTGACACATCTATAACCAGCAAACCTAAGAAGTTGTTGTGTTATGACTTAATACCACCAGCTAACTTAAGAAGTTGCTTTGTTATGGTTTATTATATATACACTTACTATCATGGGGTCAATTGAGTAATTCAAGTATTTCTCATGAATGGCTTGTCCTTCTGGTTTACTTGGATTAATCAATTGTCATGGATACCACCAGATAACATAAGAAGTTGTTGTGTGATGGTTTATATACATCAAACTTACTGGTTAACTTTCCAGTAACATGGAAGTTAATTATTGTAAGGAAGCATTTGCTGCACCTGACCAATATAATGTATATGGGATCCTTAAACTGAAGGATATTTTTTATATTATTGTCTTTTTGTATTATTGTCTTTAAAGATTTTGTCTGTCAACATACGTTTAATTAAATTAGTCATCAATCTAAGCTCACATTACAAGCTATCACATGTTCTCTTATTCAAAATAACAACTTCATGATTTTCATTTTATTTTCTAATTATTAAAACTCTTCGTGGGATCGATACTTGGACTTAAAAGCAAGAAAACTACAATTCGACCACTTATACTTGAGTGTATAACATAAATCAGATCACAAAATTAAGTGCGAATCACTACGCTTTTCATGTTATGTAATGAGATGGAAATCATACATGAAATGAAGGCCCAATAAATTTTTTATAAAATCTTGTGTCTTTCTTGGAGTAGATATTTATGGACTTCTATCAATGGATACCCAACTGGTACGACATCTATGGACTTCACCAATTATTTTGCGCACACTGACACACATTATGAACTCAATACCAACAGGAGTGCGTATCCAAAATTATCGCGTCTTGCACATGAGAGAGAATCTAGCCATTCTTGTTAACCTTGGCACATATTTTTAATGCAACATGTATGACTTAGTCGAACATAGCTCCAACCTTTACGAGCCCACATATCAACCAAGCAAGGATAGTGTTTAGTTAAAACCATGCACACACACTCACGCTCATATCAAAATGCCCATAAATGAGATGCTACCCGTTCATATACAAATGTAACGCACAATTACAACTTATGATATCATGTTCATTGCATCATGAGCATGTATCAAGTATATCCATCTCATCAAGCAATCACAAGCATGTTACAAGTGATATAGATCCAATTAACATACTTGTACTCATAAACATTTAATCAAACACTTAATAGGCAAAATTATGTAAATACATAGCAAGCCTAAAATAACACATTTCTCGTGAAATCCCAAATCAAGCAATTTCATCAAAGCCAAATCATGCAAGAATTTTTTTCTAAAATCCTCTTACACCCATTTTCATAATCTATTCATTCTAGGTATGTTTTATACATGAAAATTCAGCTCTAGCACCCTATCCATTTCATATTTCAACAAAGGTTGAAAATAAACCTAGTTAGGAAAGGAACCTTACCTCTTGTAGCTTAAATTTGCGTAAAAGAAGTTCCAAAAACTCCAAATCAAGCCTCAAAACGTTTATCCCAAAATTCTCATTTTTTAGATCTTGGAAAAAATCACGATCTCTGGTATGTACTGTAAAACCCAGATAAATTTAAACTTTTTTTTTTGAAAAAGGGGTAAAATGGTAATTTACTATTATAATGCGTATTTAAAATACTCATATTCTAGATCTCGGATGACACAACGGACTTCGCCTTTTGATTTATATTGTGAAATCGAGTTGCCCTGCCCAATTTCGTCGAATTCTGAAATAGTCAAATTTTTACACGTCGTTCGAGGCGATTGGGTGGCCGCTGATCTCACAAAGGTCTCCACAAATATTTTTTTTTCAAATTTCCTTAGAATTGGATTAAAGTTCAAATAAAATTAAGTTGAACTTAAACCGGGATGTAATAAATCGTTTCGAGACAAAAAACGGACTCGAAAGTGGAAAATATGCAATGCGATGTGGACCGTGCAATTAAAATTATAAATAGTGACTTAAATCAGATTTTTTGGAGAAATATCTCCATTATTCAGTCTTGTTCAGCCACCCAAGAGAGATAAGAGAGAAATGATAGTTCTTCAAGCTTCCTACCTCCGATCTTCAAAGTTCCGTCGCTCGGATCAACTCGGACCATGAGTTAAAGTTGATCACCGCGACAAGAGCTATGCAACAACACCAAGAATAAGGGATTTCACCGAAGATCCAAAAGAGGAGATTTGAGAAATCAAGGTTTTGGAGTTGGTTTTGGTTTGTTTTTGAAGTTTCTAAACTTCAATCTATGCTACAAGATGTATGATTCTTCCTACTTTGGTTTTATTCCTACCTTTTAGGCTGATTTAAGGGGTTGTTATGTGGCTGTTTAGGGACTATTTTGTGGTTGTTTAGGGGCTGTTAAGGGGCTGAAATTGTGGCTGACTTGGGTTGAGATTGTGGACTATTTATGGGCTGAAATTGTGGGCTATAAGTGGGTTTTTTTATGGTCTATATATGGGTAGTTATATGGGCTGCTACATGGTCTATATGAGGGCTATTTTATGACATGATTTGGGGTTGTTTTGTGGGCATATTATGTGTTTACATTATGCCTTGAGAATTAAGTGTGTTATTGCTTGATTATGTAGTAACATGCTTAGGAAATTGTGTTGAAGAAATGTTGATATATGTATATTAATATATTGACATTGTGATGAGTTTTTGGAGGTTATATGCATATGATATAATTGTCCATGATACATGATGAAATGTGTGATTTAAGTTGTCTGTGTGACATTTATTACATATGAGACATGACATTGACATGCAATGACACATTACATTGCATATACACGGGGACATCACATTTTATGGGTGTGAGTGAATGGTTGAAAGAAAACACCACATTTGGTGATTGATAAGTGGGCTTTGTATTGTTGGACCAAGGTTCAACAGAGTCGCACGGTCGCATGACATGGAAAAATTGTGACGGGTATAACAAGAAGGGCTAGACACTCCCTCAGGTGAAAAACTCGGTCACTGGTTCATACACTATGACGGTGAAACTCTAAAAGGTGTAGATAGGCTTGTGGAGCCGGTGGTGTGATTCTAAAATTCGCTACCCATAAAGACGGATGGTTTTGTTTATGAAATGATCATTCGAGGTGTAACATCCAACAAGTTTTGGTTTATAAGTACATGACTTTTATTTCAAAGTGGTCATTGGATGTAATTCATCAATGAATGATTATATTACACATTGGCATTGCATTGCATTGCATGCTGGGAGTTAGTGAAGACTCGGGTTATGATCCAGGAGTGAGTTTTATCTCATTTCATAGCATGACATAGTAGAAGGTAGAATTCCAAACTAGAATTGCATATTCTTACTTGAAATGTTGATGTGAGTATGAATTGTTAGATGTGAACATTGCACGTGCACTTAGGTGGGGAGTAGCCTTTAAAGGAATTACTCTATTGGGCGTGGCTCACCCTATACAGAAAAATATTTCAAGTGCGGGATATACGCCGGTGGACCGCTCTCATTCGGGGCCGCAAGGGTGAAAAAAGCCGACTTGTGGCTTTTGTAACTCTTTTTGTAAAACTTTTGGAGCAAACTAGTTTTTGCATAAAATTTTATGTAAAAGAGTTGTAATTGAACTCATATGGACTGTTTTGATATAACCTTGCATGTTTTTATATGAGTATGGATAAATGGACATGGTGTGGTCAATTTTTACTCATAAATGAACCCGGTGCGGCCATTATGACATATTGAGTTTTGGGTAGAGCTCCCCGTACAAAGGAGAGAGTTCCCCTTGCTATATTGTACAGGTTGGGTTTTGGGTAGAGCTCCCTGTACAAAGGAGACTCTGTCCGATTTTGTTAAATTATGGATCCCGATAAATGGGAAACAACAGCGTGATATCGAGTTACATGATATCCACAGGCATTTTGCGGGGTGATGGATAATCAACGGACCCTCGAATTTTGAGGTGTCACATGTACATGTAACTCTCGTCGCGTAGAACAACTTTAGTTCTAGGCTCGAAGAAATTAGACGGTCGGATCTTCGTAGATCATAGAGTGAAGGTGGGAGAACCCTTGGTTTTTTGTGTGTCTCTCTCTCTTTTGGAAAATGCAGGCACATAATGGGGGAAAATCTCATTTTTTCCCTTTTATACTTTCCAATTACATGGCTCACAATGTGTCAGACGCCCCTCTTTGATTGGTCCAATTTTATCCGAGATCAATTAAATCTCATCACATGTTAAGTTTATTGTATTTTTATGGAACTAAGTTTAAATTATTTTTTGAGTTCCGTGAATAAAATCATATAGCATTTATTTTAGTCGGGCGATGCCCGATTGCATCGTAAAATGTGAAAATTTTAAATGTCTCGAAATTCGACAAAAGTTAACTGAGCAACTAGATTTTGTGATACAAATCCAACGGTGAGGTATATTTCATCATTTGAGTTCTAGAAAATTTTGGTTTTTTAACCTGTACCACAACGACTAATTATTGTTTTGCTCGTTTTAATAAAATTTTAAAATTTTCTGGGTTTTACAGATTTGACAGTAGGAATTTGAATGCGTGTGAGTTATGAATGGGATTTTAAGCCTAATTGAGTTGAGAGCAAGATTGAGGACTTAAAATAATATTTTAGAGCTATAACTTGACTCATAGCTCAAGTAGTGTATTTGGTTATTTACTAAATTTTGTTTTGGAGAAGAAAGAAATATGGATGGTTAGTGAACACATTTTGGAAGTTATAATCAAAGAACATATGTAATGAAATAGGACATATCTTCACAAAACCCTACGAACCTATGAGAATTCTTATCTTGATGCTAGTTTCTACTTAATGATTATTGGATTATAATTTATATCAGAGTATGCAGCGAATCATTGGATTATATTTAATATTAGTGGAATTAACCATTAATTATGGTTACAGTGGTGAATGTAAAGAGTATAAGTTTGAAGAGTGAAATTCAATCCCTTGGAAAACTTGGTGTGTAGTTTGATAGTTATAATTGTTGAAAATCTTGCAGTGTCCACCGAACCATAGAAATTGATAAGTGTCAATAGCATGCGAAGTTATTATTAAATTTTAAATATTGTGAGTTCCTCTAGTCCAATTTGAGACAAATTCATTAACAATGATACATATGTTTAATGAATTGTTGAAGATCTTATCGTAATGGAATTACTAATTTTTGGATTATACGATAATTTGAGTGTAGGAACGATGAGTAATTCCATTAGCGAAATTGAATTTTGTTGTTGTGAAATGCTTATGGATAAGCTACATGTAAGAAAAAAACACGAGATTTTAAATTCAAAAGGGAAGTGATATTTGATGAACACGAAATAAATTGAAGATGTAAAACCTGGGTAAATTTGAAATTTTTCTGAAAAATGGTAAAATGGTCATTTGCCATTTATAATACGAAATTAAAATATGTGTTCTATGGAGCTTGTATGATACAACAGACTTTGTTGTTGGATTCGTATCACAAATCTAGTCACCCTGTCGAATTTCATCGAATTTTGAGATAGTCGAATTTTTGCACGTCGTTCAAGGCAGCTGGGTGACGGATAACCTCACAAAGGTCCCCAAAAATAAATTTTATAAAATTTCCTTATAATTGGATAAAAGTTCAAATAAAATTAATTTGAACTTAAACTGGATTAAATAAATCGTCTCTGGGCGAAACAGACCCGAATAAGTGGGGGACACTTGGTGAGATTAAGGCCAACCTTGGAAATTATAAATAGGAGATTAAATTAGATATTTTGACACAAAATATCTGCTAAAGATCAACCTTCAACGTGTGGGAGAGAAAGAGGGAGAAAAGTGAGATTTCAAATCTTTCTTCTTCGATTCACGGAGTTCCATCGGTCGGATTCCTTTGAGCCAAGAGTTAAAGTCGATCTCCTCGACGAGGGCTACGCAAGCACAACAAGAACGAAGGATTTCACCAAAGATCCAATGCAAGACTTTGGTGAAATCAAGGTTTTTGGGACTTTGTTGGTGTTCTTGGAGCTTCTTGCCTTCACTTTACGCTCCAAGAGGTAGGGTTTCTCCTACTTTGGATTATTTCTACTCATAGGTCCATATGGAATGGGTGGGTATAGGAAATAATGTATTATGACTTGTCAATAGTCATGAGAATAAGGAAATGAGTATAGAAATGATTTGACCAAATTCTATCTTGAAATTGGTGTGTGGAAGTTCCTTGTGAAATCACTTGGAACTTGATATTGTGTGGGCAACCTATATTTTAATATTGTTCCTTGTAAGTGAAATGGATTATTGACATGATTATGTGATAACATGGTTGTTGCCTTGAAGGTGTTTTTGTTAAATGCCTAGTGAAAGTTAAGTATGTGTTACATTACTATGTATAACATGCTTGAATCTTGTTAAATGAATATGTTGCTAATATATTAGCTTCATGGCGATATGTGGGAGTTATGTGTTTTAAACATATATTTCCATGACATATGTTGGATATGTGTTTTAAATTGTCTATATGACATTAATTACATATGAGACGTGGCATTGGTATGCAATGTTTCATTATATTGCATTTGCACGGAACATCTCATCACATAGGTGAACACCACATTTGGTGATTTGGCGGATGACATGGGAAATTTGGGTCGAAGGCCTAGCTAAGTAGCATGATTGCATGATAAGTTGGGTTAGGGTTGGCAAGAAAGGACTAGAAAATCCCTCGGGTTAGAGGCCTGGTGATTTGATATGCACTCCGTTGGTATAAGAGCCCATAAAGTGTGTCGGTATACGCAAAACCGTTGGTGGAAGTCCATGAATTCCGTATCAGTTGGGTGTCGTTGCTGTAAGTCCATAAACATCCACCCCAAGAAATACCCTAGATTGTAATTGTCATTCGATGTGAAAATGGTTGATGGTTCATACACATTGGCACTTGTATGTGTTGAGGAGTCGGAAAGGGCTCGAGTTGAGTTGCATGAGTGAGTCTCATCTCATTTCATTGCATGACAAGATAAATTTCAACATTGAATGCATATTCTTGCATGGAATGTTTGATGAGTGTGGATTGTTGCATATACGCATTTCATATGCATTTATGGGGGAGTAGACTTTAAAGGAAATTCCCTACTGGGCGTGGCTCAGCCTATACGGGAACACATTTCAGGTGCGGGTTACACGCCGGTGGACGGATCTCATTCGGGTCATCAAGGGTGAAGAAAGCGAGGTTGTGGCTTAAATTTGAGCTTTTGTAAGAGAATTATGAAAACTTACTTTTTGGCATGTAAAAATTATGCAAAAGATTGTAATATGACTTATGACAACTATGTTTGATGTATAAATATATGTCATACATGTTGGGGATGATTTTGGAAAGAATTGGAATGGATTTGAAATTGAATATAGGTGAAACAGGGAAAATCAACTGGGATGATGTTCGAACGTTATCGACGTTCGAACGACAGTGAGTCCAGTACTTTGGTGTCTGCAGAGCTTTGATGGAAATACAAAAGTATTGGGAGCAAGCGACGTTCGAAGTGTAAGTGACGTTCGAACGCCAATTAACGTTCGAACGTGAATCTGAAACTGAAATTTTAAGATTTATGTGCTATGTTTTCGGACTTGGGTTTTTTTGGTTCAAAGGACACATATGAACATCAAATGAGATATATTGGAGTATATTAGACTCATGTTGATTTAAATGGTAACATGTACACGGGTTACGCGTGTGGGTTACAATCTTGACATAAGGGATGCTATTGATGTGATGTTGGGTCGTGCGGCACTCATGGGTATTTTCGCAGGTTGACGGGTGGTCAACGAACTTATAAATGACCTCCGATTTTAGGGATGTCAAAGAAGATCTAGTAGTTATTCATGATATGAAATTAATTTAGACAATCACATGGAATTATTGAGAATAAAGAATAATCGAAAGTAGTGAATGAAGGTAAACTTGGGAACTTCACTAACTAAAATGAAGATATAAGTTAAAGGGATGGATTTAAAAATTTAGGATAAGATATTCTATTTTAATATGGGAGTTAATGCTTAAAGGATGAATAGAAGTGGAGACATCATGGCCAAATGAGAATTAGATAGACTAACTCGATGATTAAGTTTTGAAGACGAAACTTTCTTTTAGGGGGGTGGATTGTAAGACTCTGTACTAATATAAAATTTGAATAATATAGGATGAATAAAAGGATTGTGTAAGAAGGAAATATTGATCATGAAGTTTGATCATGAAGTTTGAATTCCGGACAAAATGACTTTTGGGTCAAACTTAGTTTCGAAGGTGTTTAACCTGAAGAGGGTGATTAGATAAGTTTCTAATTGTTTTTATTTCAAAATAGGGCCTCCATTGAATCCATAAAGAGGAGAAACTTTGGGAGAGGTAATATGGGGTGTATTAAAAATTAGAAAGTATTTTAAAGTGAAACCCCATTTTAAAAAGAATTCAAATAGGAAAGAATGTAAAACTACCTTAGTATTTAGACATAACTTTTTACTTTGAACTCTGATTGAGTTGATTTTTGGATAGTAGAAACTAGACTTCAAGGGCTACAAAATACTATTTCACTAAAATTTCCTGAATCAACTTCTACATATGTTAAAACTGCTCCGAAAATCAGGACAGAAAGTTAGCACCATCCAAACATCCTAGGCACCACTCGGACAACACTCCCTATCATGAAACCTTCTTTTTCATCAAAAACAGAGATTTGACACCATCCGGACACCACCCTAAAAATGGCCCCATTCAACTTTAGGGTTTTTCTTTGTTTTCACCCTACAACTACATAAAGACGTTCCTTTAGCCATATTTTTATCAATTTTCAACCCTAGGCAACCCTCGAGAGCATGAGAGACGGAGAAAACAAAAGATTAAAAGGGATTCTTGAGTTGATATTGATTTAAACACACTAGGGCTATCTTTAAACATCGGGTTGAGGTAGGGGATTTTTCTCTAGTTCTTTCATAGAGACTTGGGGTATAATTATGTATATTTTAAATCTTCTAGCTTATTATATGCTAAATAATCTTTCATTCTTGGTTTCTTTTGATTAATTTACTATTTGTTCTTGATTTCTTTTTCAAGTAACATGTGGTTTTCAACTAAATACCAAAACTGTGAAGATTTTCTTGATATGATCTCTTGCATATTTTAATTTTTTTAAAACCGTAATATATTTAGAAATTTGAAATTGTGATACTTGATTTTACATGGAAATTGTGATTGGTTAAGATTGTGGCTGTTGAAAAAAATGTAGTTACATCTCTTGTATGGTTTGGGTGTGACGGACTTGAATTGCTTTTGAGAACTGTCATAGAGTGTTAGAGGTTTGTCTATCCCAGTGGTTGTCTAGCACTTGTAGTGGATTGTTGTTTGTGAGAGCATAGGAGACAGTATACATCATTCCTAAAGTGGTTTATAATTTGGCCCTATGAGCAATTATTGAGATTGTGTGGTTGTGGTGTGTGAATGTGGTAGAATCATTGTGTAGATTCCTGAAAAGCAATCAATATACATGAGAATATGAGATGATGTTATTGAGTTCTTTATTGATTGCTTTAATTTCTTGCATATTTATTCCTATCATTGATTTACCATATTCCATACACTTGAGATTATTACAACTGTCATGGTTTTACTCTCATAAATTTATATATGCTATTTTTCAAAAGAGACTTGCATTATTTATGTTATTTTAAAACCTTGTAAGAATTTGAGAGGAATTTCCTACGGGCTTTTGCTCACCCCTACAACCAGACACTTACAAATTTTGGTGAATAGGATGTCGATGTGGATGAGCAATTTGACTAAGATCCATTGGAGGATCAAGATGTAGACCCTGACTTTGAGGAGTGGAGTTGTTTTATTTTTAGTTTAGAGTTTGAAAGATTTATGTGAAATAATGTTTCAGCTAGTTTTAATTATTCCGCTACTAGATACTATTTGGTTTTAAATTATAAGTTGGAGAAGTTACAATGTTATATTGACTTTATTATTTATTGTTTGTCAAATGGATGAATGGTTTATTATTTAATGGTTATTGTTAGTTGCTCTCATGATTGGATGATTTCCATTACAATGGTTGTTTGATGGTAACTTCCAGTCAGTTACTTCTTTCCAAATGTTGTCATGACTCATCTCCTGCATTTATTCAATTTCTACCACATGACACCTCCTCAGCAAATTTGGAATACTAGGAGTCAATATATTAAATATTCCTAGTATTTTATATTTTATGTCCAAATAAAGTCCTCCTCATTTATTTGGGTGTTTGGGCAATGTAAACCCCCATATTCTTATCGTTATATATTAAAATAATTATGCTATGGAACTGCTAATATATATATATAATGATGTATGTATGAATTGTGTGGATTGTAAAATTAGAAATAAAAATGTTAGTTGAGGTAATAGGGTATGTTATAGAAATTGGAAGCATTCCGGGGTGAAAGCACATTTAGGGTGAATTTGAATGGGAAGCTGTTTTGATAATGCTCCGATGTTTGGATCATAACTTTTCATTTTGAAGTCAATTGGATCTGAAATTTTTCCAGTCGATAGTAGACTTCCAGGGCTACAAAAGAGTATTTCACAAAAATTTTCCAAATCAACGTCTAAATAGGTCAAAACTTCATTGGAAGTAACAGCAGAAACTGAGATGACGTTCGAACGTGAAAGTACGTTTGAACGATAGTTCGTTTCAACCAAAGTACTGGGAGCTTGTCTGATGGAAATGAAAAGTACTGAGTTCAACCAACGTTTGAAAGCTAAGAACATTCGAACGTAAAACAACAATTTGCAGTAGTAACGTTAAAACCCCAAATGTCGTTCGAACGTGATCAACGAATCAGAACATCAGAATTAGGTCGGCTGAGATATTTTCTTCCTTTATAAATGCATAAGGTCGCCTCCTTCAGCCTCTAAACACCATTTACAACCCTAGAAAGTCTTGAGAAACAAGAAACAATGGGGGAAAACGCAAGATCGAAGGGAATTCTCATCTTGAAGTGAATTAAAAACATAAGTTCTTCAAGAATTCTAAGGAAGAAGAAGGTAGGGGATTTATTCTACTCTTGTTCATTGATACTTAGGCTTATATATATACATTTTTTGACTCTTAATCATAAATATTTGTTATGTAATCCTTGCTTCTTGATTGTTCTTGCAAATCTTACCATGTTAGATGGAAGTTATAGCTTGATGTCCATTAAACCTTTGTTCTTGACATCCAAACACTAGTTTTTCAAGAAGTATGATTTTTTCTTCTTGTTATTCTTGATTCATAAACTTGATATTGATTTGTGTGTGATTTCAAGACTTGATATTTATTGTTCTTGATCTCTCTAATTGATAAATCATTTGTTCTTGATTTCTTTACTCAATATTTGTTGTTCTTGAGCTCTCTACTTTACATATCAATTGTTCTTGATGTCTATACTTGACATTCAATTATTCTTGTTTTCAAAAACTCTAGTGTTTTATTTGAAACAATAAAACTATATCTTTTGATGATCTCTTGCTTATGGTTCCTGAGAGGTTATATTTGAAAAATATCTATGAAATTGGGATTTTTTGAAATACTTGTGATTTGAGAAATTGGTTGGTATTGTATCTCTTGTATGAATGTTTAGATGATTATGGGTGATCGTTGATCAGATATCGTAGAGTGGGATAGACGTGTTTCCTACTCCGTGCGGGTTTGAACATTCCCTATCACTCGTAGTGGGTTGGTGCCTTGCAAGGACCAAACCACTATTTGCTCACGGGTATCATGGCTGGGGATTAGAATACTATTTCTGGGTTAGATTTAGTCATTGTCATTGTGATGGTACACGCCCTTCCTAAAGATGATATCCTTGTGAGGATGCGTGTGCATGTGGATCAGGATATTCTCAATGGGTGTATTCATGTGAGATCTTACATAATACCTGAGATACAGATATACAAATTGTGGGTTATGGTTCATTGTGAAAAATGGTTGATTGTGACTAATGGTACATGGTTTCTACAATAGTTTGTTGGAAGTATGAGATTCCACCAAAACTTGTTGGAAATGGTGTATCATTGGAAATGGCTTGTTATTTATAACTCGGTTGTACTCTTCATTTAATATATTGTTATTGGGTTAACTGGAGATTTGTTTAAATGTCACTGTTTTTCTTTCAAAAGTTATATATGATATTTTAAAAAGTGAGACCGCACTGTTTTATATATTTTTTTAAACCTTGTTTGAGTTTGGGAGATTGTTGCTACAGAGCTTAGTGCTCATCCACTACAAATAATAATTATTATCCGATTTCGATTTAGAGGAAGATCTTGGAGTCGATTAGCAGGTAGCTTGGGGAGCTCAAGTGGATGGAAGTGTGGATCGCGATGGGATGGTCTAGTGTGGCTCTTCTTATGTCATATGCTATAAGATACATTTTGAGACATTGTAGGAACGATATTATGTTTATTCCGCTGCAAAATGACACTTGATTTTGAGATGTAATTGCCATAGTTTAGCATATTCTTTTGGATGATAATGTAGACACTATGTATGATGAATGAAACTTTCTGTATTTATGGATATTATTAGTTGCTCTCATGATATGAATGTTTTAAATAGTAATGTCGTCCAAGGTGGATTTTGGGGCGTTACAAGTTTGGTATCAGAGCTTAGACTTTAGGTCTTGCATGGGAGCTGTAGGTTATGAATTACCACTAGAAAAATTGTGACTTAAGGCTTATACAAGCCTTATGCTTAAATCAAGACATCTTACCTATGTCTTGTACATCAAGGAAACTAATTTTAATTGATGTGCAGGATGGACGGTAGACGTGGACGTGGACGTGGGCGTGGAGGTCAAGTACAACCACCCCCACCTCCTGATGCAATGAATGTCTTTTATCAATGCCTACGGGAGCTAACCATTTTGGTACAATACCAGAATAGAAACAGCAATAACCACGGGGGGTTTCAACCATTAGCTCCTATACCGAGCAACGGAGATGACAATAGAAGGATGATAATTTTTAGAGAATTCTTGAGGCAATGCCCACCTACGTTCCAAAGAAGTTCTTACCCTTTTGAGGTGAATAAGTAAATTCGTCGGGTAAAGAAGAAGTGTGATAGCATGGGAGTTGCCAAGGATTTATGGGTCGGCCTAGCTACATATCTACTAGAGGGGGAGACAGATCATTGGTGGGATTATGTGAAGAGGAGGAGGAACACTGATGTTTTTACTTGGGAGGATTTCGATAAGATCTTCCAAGACAAGTATTTTCCTGAATCTATTAGGGATAAAATAAGTGCAGAATTCCTGGCTCTGAGACAAGGTAGCATCATGGTGACGGATTATGATAGGAAGTTTGATAAGATATCCCATTATGCAACGAAATTCCTCTCTACTGAGGCCAGGAGGGCTAAACTCTTTGAACAGGGCTTGAGGCCTACCATTAGGGAGAAGCTTATGACTCACAAGATCTGGGTCTTTGGAGATATTGTCGACAAAGCTGCACTGGTGAAGAGAGACACCGAGGATAATCAAAGATGACAGAACTTCGCACGGGGAGGTTCGCTCAGGACCGGTGCTAGTAGTAATTGAGTACAAAGGGTGGCACCATACCATCACCCAGACCAGACGGTTGCATAGGGATTTCAAACAGCTCAAGGAGTTAGAGGCTTATCTGAAAGGATAGGAGTAGACACAAGAGCCTGCTTTGCATGTGGAAGTCTAGGACATCTTTGAAATCAATGTCCGATCTTTACACCCCAGAAGAATACTCAGACAGCAGGACATGTGAATACAACCAAGCCACTACAGCAGAAACCGTCAGCAACTGTAGCCCCAGGCGGTACCAATCAAGGAAGAGTTTTTGCCTTGACCCAACCGGAGGAAGATGTTTCTAATGCAGTGGTGGAATGTATTGTCCTTCTCTATAATTCTTGGGCACGTATTTTATTTGATCCTAGTGCTACTCATTCCTTCTTACACAAATGCATATTGACTAGGATTAGAACTTGAGAATCTAGAACATGCTTTGAGTATTGACTTGCTTACGGGAGAAAGGTTGGATACTATAAGGGTGTGTCAAGGTTGTGTGCTTCGAATAGGGGAGCATGAATTGATTGTAGACTTGGTGGCATTAGACATGAAGGGTTATCACATCATCTTTGGGATGGACTTGTTGTCCATTTTTCTTGCTGTAATGGATTTTTTTCGCAAATGAATTTCATTTCAATTACGGGGAGGGTAGTTTTCAGTTTGATGAAGGATCAGAACTCTTCCCGTCCATTTTTTACTGCGGAAAATAAATTCTTGAAAGCTAAGACGGGGTGCAATTTGAGTTTCTTAGCTAGTTTAATGAGAGATGATTGGGATAAATCCCTTTCGGGCGTGGTGTTGATAGTGTTAGATTTTCCAGATGTCTTCTCAGATGAACTACTCAGGTTACCTCCAAAGAAGGAGATTGAGTTTCGGATTGATCTATATCTGGGAACAGAACCCATTTCCATTGCTCCCTATAGAATGGCACATTTGTTGTTAAAGGAGCTAAGAAAGCAGTTAGACCAACTGTTGGCTATTGGGTTTATCCGTTTAAGTACTTCACATTGGGGAACTCCAGTTCTCTTTGTGAAGAAGCATGATGAAACTCTTAGGTTATGCACGGACTACTGAAGGTTGAATTGGTTTACAGTGAAGAATAAATATCCTTTGCCATGAATTAATGATTTATTCGATCAACTGAGGGGTTCTAAGTATTACTCCAAGATTGATCTTCGCACATTGTACCATCAACTGCAGATCAAAGAGGAGGATATTCCTAAGACAGCTTTTCGTACCCGGTATGGTCATTTCGAATATACGGTTATGTCGTTCGGATTGACTAATGCTCCTGCAGCCTTCATGGATTTGATACACAGGGTATTTCGATCGTATCTAGATCAATTTTTCATTGTGTTTATTGATGACATATTAATCTATTCACGGACATAAGGGGTCTTTCGGTAGTGCTTCAGACCCTGAGAGAGCATAAGTTATACGCAAACATGAGCAAATGCGAGTTCTAGATGAAGGAAGTGAAATTCCTTGGTCATGTGGTGTCAGAACAGAGTGTAGCGGTTGTCCCTACAAAGATTGAAGCAGTGATGAAGTGGGAACCACTGAAGAATGTGACTGAAGTACGTAGTTTTCTAGGATTAGCAGGCTACTATCAGAGGTTTGTGGAAGGGTTCTCAAAGCTCGCGATGCCGATGACCGGCCTTACGAAGAAGGGGAAAAGATTCTTATGGACTCAAGAGTGTGAACTAGTCTTTTACACCTTGAAGGAAAGGTTGACAACCGCTCCTATCCTCATTATTCCTAGCAGTGGGGAAGGATACGATGTTTACACCGATGCCTCGTTACAAGGATTGGGATGTGTGTTCATGCAAGGAGGAAAGGTAGTTGTTTATGGCTCGAGACAACTAAAGATTCATGAGCTGAACTATCCTACTCACGACTTGGAGCTTGCGGCTGTGGAGGTGTTATCTGTAAGGAGAAAAGTTTCAAGTATTTTCTGATCATAAGAGCCTTAAGTATATCTTTACACAGAAAGACTTGAATCTTCGGCAAAGAAGGTGAATTGAATATCTAGAAGACTATGATTTTACACTCAACTATCATCAAGGGAAGGCTAATGTAGTGGTAGATGCACTTAGCAGGAAGTCTTGGGGTGAAATCAATGTACTTATGGTAAATAGGTGGAAGATGATTGATGTTTTGGAGGAATTTGATCTAAGGGTGGATAGACAGAAGACTCGACCATGCATATTTAATCTTGTAGCTCAACCAATTCTCCGACAAAAGATTGTGGAGTTGCAACGACTAGATACAGAATTGGAAGCTGTCTGAGGTAGATTGGAGAGGAATGAGGTTGTTGAGAACTAGTCTATATATGATGACGAGTTACGATTTCGTGGAAGACTATGTGTACCAGACAATGACCAAGTAAAGGAAGAGGTGTTGAGTGAGTGCCATCGCTCAAAATTTTCCATACATCTGGATGGTACCAAGATGTATAGATATATGAGGCGTCACTATTGGTAGAAAGGGATGAAACAAGACGTGGCTAAGCATGTCGCCAAGTGCGCGGTGTGTCAGCAGGGGAAGGTGGAACATAAAAAACTCGAATGATTACTATAGTCCTTGTCTATCCCAGTGTGGAAGTGAGATCGTATCACCATGGACTTTGTTTCTGGCTTTCCACGGACTTCATGAGGGCATAATGTTGTATGGGTCATTGTAGATAGACTCACCAAGTCTGCTCATTTCTTGGGCATGAAGACCACTAACACTCTAGAGACCTTGAGCAAGTTGTACATCCGTGAGATTGTTAGATTGCATGGGGTTCCACTCTCTATTGTGTCAGATCGTGATTCTCGTTTTATGTTTTGACAAAGTCTACAACGAGTTATGGGGACAGAGTTACACTTTAGCACCGCCTTTCATCCTCAGACAGACGGCCAATCGGAGAGGGTGATACAGATTTTAGAGGACATGTTACGCACTTGTGTGTTAGATTTTAAAGGAAGTTGGAGTGAACATCTTCCATTGGTAGAATTTTCCTACAACAACAGCTATCAGACAAGTATTGAATGGCTCCTTATGAGGCATTATATGGGAGACCATGTCGGTCCCCAACTTATTGGTTAGAAGCTGGAGAAAAGTAGTCTATTTGGGTCAGAAATTGTTCGGGAGACTACGGAGAAAATTTAACTCATCCGGGAAAGACTACGCACGACCTAAAGTAGACAGAAAAGCTATGCTGACAGAAGACGAAGGCCATTGGAATTCCAAGAGGGGGACTATGTGTTCCTCAAAGTGTCACCCAAGAAGGGACTGTTGAGATTTGACACGAAGGAAAAATTAGCTCCAAGGTACATCGGGCCCTTTGAAGTTATCAAAGCGGTGGGCAAAGTGGTGTATCAACTTCAATTACCACCCCAGTTGTCAGCAATACATGACGTGTTTCATGTGTTGATGTTAAGGAAGTGTCAATCAGATACAACACATGCTGTGGATTTGGAAGATGTTGAAGTTCAAGATGGAACAACATACGCAGAACAATCGGTAAGGATTCTTGATACAAAGGAGAAGGTACTTCGCAATAAAGTCATCCAACTGCTGAAAGTCTTATGGAAATATCAAGGGGTGGAGGAAGCTACCTGGGAACCAGAGTTGGAGATGCGAGAGAAGTACCCTCATTTGTTCTCCACTTAAGGTAAGTTTCGAGGACGAAACTTTCTTTAAGGGTGATGGATTGTAAACCCATATATTCTTATCGTTATATATTAAAGTAATTATGCTATGGAACTGCTAATATATATATATATATATATATATAATGATGTATGTATGAATTATGTGGATTATAAAATTAGAAATAAAAATGTTAGTTGAGGTAATAAGGTATGTTATAAAAGTTGGAAGCATTACGGAGTGAAACCACATTTCGGGAGAGTTTGAATGGGAAGGATTTTTGATACTGCTCTAATGTTTGGATCATCACTTTTAATTTGGATGTCTATTTGAACTGAAATTTTGACAGTAGATAGTAGACTTCTAGGGCTACAAAATAGTATTTCAGGAAATTTTTTCAAATAAATCTCTAAATAGGTCAAAACTTCATTGGCAGTTACGGTAGAAACTGGGATAACGTTCGAACATGAAAGTACGTTCAAACGACAGTTTGTTTCAACCAAAGTACTGGGAGCTTTTCTGATGGAAATGCAAAAGTACTGGAAGTAACCAACGTTCGAAAGCCCAAGAATGTTCGAACGTAGAACAACAATTTGCACTAGTAACGCTCGAACGCTAAATGACGTTCGAACGTGATCGAAGAATCAGAACATCAGAATTAGGTCGGCTGAGACATTTTCTTGCTCTATAAATACATAAGGCCACCTCCTTCAGCCTCTAAACACCATTTACAACCCTAGAAAGTCTTGAGAAACAAGAAAGAAAGGGGAGAAACACAAGCTCAAAGGGAATTCTCATCTTGAAGTGAATGAAAAACATAAGTTCTTCAAGAATTCTTAGGAAAAAGAAGGTAGGGGATTTCTTCCACTCTTGTTCATTGATACTTAGGCTTATATATATACATGTTTTGATTCTTAATCATAAATATCTGTTATGTAATCCTTGTTTCTTGATTGTTTTTGCAAATCTTACCATGTTAGATGGAAGTTATAGCTTGATGGCCATTAAACCTTTGTTCTTGACATCCAAACACTAGTTTTTCAAGAAGTATGGATTTTTCTTCTTGTTATTCTTGATTTATAAACTTGATATTGATTTGTGTGTGATTTCAAGACTTGATATTTATTGTTCTTGATCTCTCTAATTGATAAATCATTTGTTCTTGATTTCTTTACTCAATATTCATTGTTCTTGAGCTCTCTACTTGACAAATCAATTGTTCTTGATGTCTATACTTGATATTCAATTATTCTTGTTTTCAAAAACTCTAGTGTTTTATTTGAAACAGTAAAACTATATCTTTTGATGATCTCTTGCTTATGCTTCTTGAGAGGTTATATTTGAAAAATACCTATGAAATTGAGAGTTTTTGAAATACTAGTGATTTGAGAAATTGGTTGGTATTATATCTGTTGTGTGGATGTTTTGATGAACATAGGTGATCGTTGATCGGATATCATATAGTGGGATAGACGTGTTTCCTACTCTATGCGGGTTTGAACTTTCCCTATCACTCGTAGTGGGTTGGTGGCTTGCGAGGACCAAACCACTATTTGCTCACGGGTACCGTGGCTGGGGTTTAGAATACTATTCCTGGGTTGGATTTAATCACTGCCATTGTGATGGTACACGCCCTTCTTAAAGATGATATCCTTGGGAGGATGCGTGTATGTGTGTGGATCATGATATTTTCAATAGGTGTATTCATGCGAGATCTTACATAATACCTGAGATACAGATATACAAATTATGGGTTATGGTTCATTGTGGAAAATGGTTGATTGTGACTAATGGTACATTGTTTCTACAAGAGTTTGTTGGAAGTATGAGATTCCACCATAACTTGTTGGAAATGGTCTGTCATTGGAAATGGCTTGTTATTTATAACTCGGTTGTATTCTTCATTTAATATATTGTTATTGCATTAACTGGAGATTTGTTTAAATGTCACTGTTTTTTTTTCAAAAGTTATATATGATATTTTGAAAATTGAGACCGCGCTGTTTTATATGTTTTTCCAATCCATGTTAGAGTTTGGGAGATTGTTGCTACAGAGCTTAGTGCTCACACCGTACACACAATATTTATTCTCAGATTTCGGTTTAGAGGAAGATCTTGGAGTCGATGAGCAGGTAGCTTGGGGAGCTCAAGTGGATGAAAGTGTGGATCCTGATGGGATGGTCTAGAGTGGCTCTTCTTATGTCATATACTATAAGATACATTTTGAGACATTGTAGGAACGAAATTATGTTTATTCCACTGCAAAACGACACTTGATTTTTATGAATGAAACTTTATGTATTTATGGATATTATTAGTTGCTCTCATGATATGAATGGTTTAAATAGTAATATCGTCCAAGGTGGATTTTGGGGCGTTACAGGCAATAACTTAGATAAATGAACAATTGTAACCATTTAGCTTCTGAACACCTATTTAAAGGCTTGTATATTAAAATGTTCACTTAACCATACCGTTGTACTTCATGTTATTATTTTTTTCTTAAGTTCAATGATCTTTTTTCCCCTTATTATTACTCTTTGATTTCGTCAAATGACATCCAAACGAAAGATAGATCAATCATCTTCTTCAGTTCCTTAATCAGGAATACCCTCTATTCCTTGCTTTCATGCCAGCATTAGATATGCAATCCAGGACTCAGTAGATGAATGTATTGATCCTTTCTTTGGACTCAGGCTCAAATTTTGAATTGAGCCTAGCTTTCAAATTAGGTATCTTACTAGAGTTTTTTGAGTTCTACCGTATTTCCTAAGGGACATTCCTAACACATGGTCGATCATACTTACGATGAAAATCTTGGGATTGGAGAATTAACCCTTTGAAGTTTTGGATTGATCCAGACCAACAATAGGATGATTGGGTAGAACGAACAAAGAAAAATTCTTTGACCAACGGAGGAAACAAAGGATTTATGAGCAGATAAAATTCTCAACGAGTTCATTGTATATGACTCATTGGCTCATAGGTGCAATAATTTTTTTCTTGTCATAATCTTGTAATGTCATGTTTATTCCACTTGGCATGATGTCTCCATTTATTCTTGGCATTGTATATCTAATAGGGCTCTTGTCGATAGGAGTAGACATAAACGCATCCTTGAAACCTGAACATGTTTTGCCTTACCTTCTAGATAACTTCAATTATTCATGCCACATTGCTTTCTTTTGTAAGCCAAACTATGTTCTTCCCTCATATGAGGAAGACAATGCTTTTCTCCTTCACTCTGCCGCTTTGTCCTTTGTGTCCCTAGTCTTAGGATTACTAGGGAATATATTGACATTTCTATGCTCTTGGTTGCCCAGAAATTTTTGACCTTAGGTTCCTTTGTTTTAAGAGTTCTTTGTAGAGGCCTTTTTACCATAGTCGAAATAGGAATTAACACAAATTGTGGAGGTTCTTTCTAGCTGCTTCAGGCTTGAATATATGCCTATTTCACTAAAACCTGGTCTATCAAATAGCTTCCTCACCCCAAATTCAAACCTATCAATTATATGTTCATTTATTCCATATGTCAGTCCCTCCAACTCTATATAAGAGTTTTGATTTTTACTTCAAAGCATAATTGCCACGCCAAAGGATGTCTTCACCAATACTATGTCCTAGAGTGACAAGTTCTATACCTAAACTTTCTTCCCCTGAATCTCCTTAGAATAGGATAGGGCAGGATTTGTTAAGGAAAATAGAAGAATGTAAACCAAACAATGGTTGTTATCAAAAGTCCAGTTTTCACTCTTGTCTCCCTTTTTCCTTTTAGAAATTGTCCAAACTCATGTAACCCTTGGATTATTTGTAACTGTTTATCTGAATGTAGGAATTTTATTTTCATAATATATGGGCTTTGATTTCTCTTTAATATCTTTTAAATCAAAACCATTATAATGTAAATTGCCACACTTAGTGGCCTTTCCGTGTGTTTGTTTTAAATTGCACTATAAGATTCCCACATGGTTAAAAGATATTTCTTTAAATATCTTCCATTGATGGGCTCTCTATGTCATTGTTCTAGAGACTATAGATGATATGCCTTACCTTAAAAAACTTTACCTATGTTAAAGGGACCTTCCCAATTTGGGGACCATTTGTCATATTCTTTATCTTCACTACCCAAAGGTAAAATAGCTTTCTAAATCAAATCCATTTCAGTTGGATATGTCTTTCTTATTTTAGGTTTTTTCTATTTTCTTTTTCTAAATTTGAATATGGCTCAAGGCTTCTATTTGAGTTTCTTTCAAGTCTTCTAACTCAAGGAACATCGCTTGAGTGTAAATATATGTTGGCATATTATGGTGTCTAGCCATGCTTCTTGATCTTATAGTGACTTCCATAAGCATCATAACATCATTTCAATACACAAATTCAAATAGTGTCATTCATGTACTTGTTTTCTTAAAAATCTTGTAGGCTCATAAGACTTCAAGCAATAATTCATGACATTGCCTTAGGTTTTCTTCTATAGTCTTTCCAAAATAAAATTTAAATTCTTATTATTTGATTCTGCTTGTTCATTTGCTTGGGCATGATATGGTGATGAATTTAGCATTTGAATCCCATGTTCAGATGCAATTTTTGTCACTTCTGCCCTTATAAACATTGTACCTTAATCGACTGTAATATTTTGAATGAAACCATTATTATTGCTCTACAATCTTCATCGGTATTCCTTTTTCCTATTTGGTGAAATAATTAGTAGCTACTGATGAGCCCGAATTTGACTGAGCCAAGCCCAATGTAAGTAAACCGAGAAGTCCAAAAGAGAAAACCCAATCAAAGTCCACCAAGCAGGAGAAAGTCCAAATCGAGGCTGGTTCGACCCATGGATATGGAAGGCATCAAGAGGAGGGCTTCAAGAGGACAACACCCAAAAGCCCAGGCCCCTTGGGCGCCGCCCATGACACCCCTTGAGCGTCGCCCATGGCAGCCCCTTGGGCGCCGCCTAGGCCGGCCCCCTTGGGCGCTGGCTTGGGTTAGCTCCCCTTCGGATGTCTCCTCCTCTCCCTTCCTTCGGCCTCCTCACTCAAATTCAAGACGATCAAGCCCACTCCAATGCAAGTCCGACCTCAAGACGACGTTCGAGTCTAAAGCCAGAGAGTCCGCCTTCAACTGAATCAGAGCACGAGGGAGAAAATATCGGGATACGAAGATCTATTCCTACATTAAGTGTGCTTACCAAAGAGGTCTACTCCTACCAAAAGTGTGCTTACCGAAATAGTGGAAGACTCATTTCTCACGTCACTGCCTCACCGCCTCATCACACCTATATAAATGTAAACCCTCTCCTCATAAAGAGAGGACTTGGGCACCACATTCAGACCTCTACACCTTGAAGCTCCTACACACACTACACCTCCGTACACACATTGATCTCTCTCTCTCCCTCTCTCTAAGCACTGTAAACTCTCCGGAGTACCTTGATACATTAATAAAGACCGCCGGCCACCGCTGCCATTCGAGAAAGTGGACGTAGGTCACCCGGACCGAACCACTATAAATCCTGTGTTTACCATTTATTTACTGTTTTTCATACATAATCGTCATTGATTGCTCATTACTACTCATTAATCACACTTGTGACTGTTGATCTCGCACGAAGACCGATTTGTGCATCATCAGTTTGGCACCGTCTGTGGGAACGACATAATTTCTACTACTTCTCAATCCCCTTCGCAATCCATGGCGATTACCACCAAATCGATGTCTCAACAACCGGGAGACAACAACCAGGCAAATCAGGAAGAGACCCAACCTCCCCTCGCACCTTCGGAGCTTTCTGCTACAGCGACCGGTCAGCAACAGCAACTCCTCCAAACTATGTAATTGCTGGTGAATCAAAACCAGCAGATCATCCAATTGATGCTCACCCAAGGAGGTGCTACCCCTCATCCAGAAAGAGTAGTCCTTATCCCTCCGACAGAGGAGAAACAACAACCTGCACCTCATGAGCGTCTAGTAGCCCCTCATCATGGGGCCCCTCGCCAGAATACCCTGCGACTGCAGGGCGCCCCTCGCCCAGCAGTCCCTCCTCAACGTGTAGGGAGCTCGCGTATTCCCCTTTCTCATGTGCATGCGCAGGAGGACGAAAGTGAGAGTCAATATGGAGACCATGAAATCCAGTACCATCACCCGACGGAGGATGTCCCTAGCCAATGAGACGAGAAGATCAGAGAGGTGTAAAACCAACTCGGTGATGCCCTCAACACTATTAAGGCTCAAGTGCCCGAGACTGTGGACTACCTAGTTAGACGTACCAATACTCCCTTTACTGCTGATATTGTCAATTATCCTCTGTCCTCGAAGTTCAAGATGCTCACCATCGAGATCTTCGACGGCACAAAAAACCCCATCGACCACCTCGACATGTACAAGTCCCTCATGCAACTCCACAAAGTGCCTGAGGAGATTATGTGTAGGGCCTTCCCTACCACTTTAAAGGGGTCCGCTCGCCAGTGGTTCTCCAAACTCAGGCCTACCTTCATCCGCTCTTTCACAGAGCTGAGTAGGTCTTTCATCTCCCACTTCATTGGAGGACGCCGACATCAGAGATCAGTGACCCATCTGCTCACCATCAAGCATGATAGGGATGAAAGCCTCAGAGACTACCTCACCCACTTCAATAAGGAGGTCCTCCAGATTGAGGAGCTAGATGACAAGGTAGCCCTGGCCGACTTCATCGTCGACTTTCGTACCTCCAGTTTCATGTTCTCAGTACTCAAGAAACCTCCCTCTAACATGCCTGAGCTACTGTTAAGGGCACAAAAGTATATAAACGCCGAAGATGTCACCAAGGCTAGACGAGGTGAATCCTCTTACGGGGGTGAGAAAAGGAAGGACACCCGTGAAGACAAGTGGGAGATAGAGAATAAAAGAAATAGGACAGAGAGAATCTCTGCCAAGGACCGCCTTGGTCCCCCACCTCTGAGAGAGCGACAAGCCTTTACACCGCTCAATGCTTCCGTGGAGCATATCCTGTTCCAAATACAGAATGACCCTACAGTCCGCTAGCCAGAGAAGATGAAGACCCCCCCGAATCGGAGGAGCCCGAACAAGTACTGTCCTTTCCATCGCGACCACGGCCATGATACTGACGACTGCTTTGATCTTAAAAGACAGATCAAGGACCTCATACAACATGGCCACCTGAGGTAGTACGTTGCTGGCAGAGGACAAGCCCCACCACCTGGTCGGGACCAGGATGAAAGAGAACGCCAGCAACCCCTCGGAGAAATCCAGACGATTGCCTAAGGGCTAGGAGGAGGTGACTCCAACTTCACTAGGAAAGTATTAGCCCACCTATGGGACACCGAGCAGCAGAATATTTTATCTATCTTTTATTATTTCAGCTGATTTATTTTGTTATTTGTTATTTTACGAAATAAAATTCTACGAAGATTATTGTGTCTAGAATTATTTGTTTCCTAAAAATAAATAGCTTACAAAAGTCAGAACATAACTTAACAACAAGGTGTAGATGAAAGGTACACAACACCAGGCGCCCAGATTGGAGGTCTCGTCCTCTCCGCCTTGGGTGTCTCCCATGATGCCGCCTAGACGATGGGTCTCGCCCTCTCTCACCAGGCACCCAGCACCACCTCAGGCTCCCGCCCTCCTCATCTCCATCTTAATAGAATGAGTTTCTGCTACGGCAGCCAACTCTCGAGACTATACGTAGCTCGACCTCTGACTATGCTCTCGCGCAAGTCACCTTGTAAGTCTCTGCTACGGTAGCTCATCACCCGAGACTATACGTAGCTCGGAATATGACTCTACTCTCGTGCACGTAGTCACCTAGTAAGCATCTGCTATGACAGCTCATCACCCGAGATTATACATAGCTCGGCCTATGACTCTGCTCTCGCGCACGTAGTCACCTAGTAAGCCTCTGTTACGGTAGCCTACTCCCGAGACTATACGTAGCTCGGCTTATGACTCTGTTCTCGCGCACGTAGTCACCTAGTAAGCCTCTGCTATGGTAGCCTACTCCCGAGACTATACGTAGCTCGGCCTATGACTCTGCTCTCGCGCACATAGTCACCTAGTAAGCCTTTGCTACGGCAGCTCATCACCCGAGATTATACGTAGCTCGGCCTATGACTCTGCTCTCGCGCACGTAGTCACCTAGTAAGCCTTTGCTATGGCAGTCATCTACTGACATTATACGTTGTTCGGCCTCAGCTCATGCGGCTCGAGACGCCCACAACTCTGCCTTTGCTCCCATGCAAACAACCTGCAGGTAATCATGTTAAGATATTTTAATGTTAGGATGACATTGTTTCTGTCAGGTACACTTTTGAAACTCAAGACGTTTGCACTGGAGTCCTAACTTCTACATCTAGCCCTGATGCACACATGAGTAACAGAAGGAGTGGGGGCACTACCGGGACTCATTTCCCGGGAAATAACCTGACCATCGAGCCTTGATCGAGAAGAACTGGGGACACCAGACCTCGTCCTCTGGAGGAGAGGAAAGACATCACCCAAAAGCACAGAGATCTCCCACATTGCTCTATCAAGAGTGCATCTGAAATTAAAGATAAGCTCAGTCAATGACCAAGCGCCAAAGAGGCGCCGCCCATAGCAAGACTCAAGACGTCACCCAAGGCGCCCTGCCAGCCTCATGGAGTCACTAAAGCACCTTACCAGCCACCAGGTGAAGTCCATAGCAGCCTCCAACATCGCCCACTCCATGCCCAAGAGGGCACTGCCTATTCTTGCCCAAGGTCACCACCACCTCTTCGCCTAAGGACACCGCCCAGTCGAATACCCAACGAACAAGGAGGCGGCGCCCAAGACCCAAAAAAAAAAAAAGAAGTAAGGAGGGTGACTCCCAAAGCCAATGAAAAAAAAAGGGAGAAAGAAGGGGCGGCGCCCAGCAAGCTCAAGCCAAAAAAAAAGTGAGAGAAGGGGGCTGGCGGCGCCCAAACCAAGTGGAAGAAGAAGAAAAAAGAAAAAAGAGGAAGAGAGAAGAGATGAGGTGGCGCCCAAGTGGAAGAAGAAGAAAAAAGAAAAAAGAGAAAGAGAGAAGAGCTGGGCGGCGCCCAAATGAAAACCAAAAGAAGAAAAAAAGAAAAGAGAAAGAGAAGAAGGAGTAGGCCTGTAGACCAAAAAAAAATAAAAAAATAAAAAAAAAGTCAAAAGTGGTGGGCGCCAAAGCTAAGGAAGAAAAGAAAAAGAAAAAAAAAGTCAACAATTGTGTGCTAAAGGCTATATATATATATATATATATATATATATATATATAAACACATATATATATTTACACACACATATATATAATTTATCATATATATATTTATCTGATATCAAAAAATTCAGTGAATTCCCGAGGATAAAAGGATACCGTAGTAAGCAAGAAAAATTCCGACTCGCCTAAATGAAGACGAAACACATGCCCTCGATCCCTTCTTGTCGAAAAAAGTCAGAGGCTCGGGACATAGGGGCAAATGATGAGCCCGAATTTGACTGAGCCAAGCCCAATGTAAGTAAACCGAGAAGTCCAAAAGAGAAAGCCCAACCAAAGTCCACCAAGCAGGAGAAAGTCCAAATCGAGGTTGGTTCGACCCATGGGTATGGAAGGCATCAAGAGGAGGGCGTCAAGAGGACAACACCCAAGAGCCCAGGCCCCTTGGGCGCCGCCCATGACACCCCTTGGGCGCCGCCTAGGCCGGCCCCCTTGGGCGTTGGCTTGGGTTGGCTCCCCTTCGGACGTCTCCTCCTCTCCCTTCCTTTAGCCTTCTCACTCAAATCCAAGACGATCAAGCCCACTCCAATGCAAGTCCGACCTTAAGACGACGTTCGAGTCTAAAGCCAGAGAGTCCGCCTCCGACTGAATAGGAGCACGAGGGAGAAAATATCGGGATACGGAGATCTATTCCTACATTAAGTGTGCTTACCAAAGAGGTCTACTCCTACCAAAAGTGTGCTTACCAAAATAGTGGAAGACTCATTCCTCACGTCACCGCCTCACCGCCTCATCACACCTATATAAATGTAAACCCTCTCCTCATAAAGAGAAGACTTGGGCACCACATTCAGACCTCTACACCTTGAAGCTCCTACACATACTACACCTCCGTACACACATTGATCTCTCTCTCTTCCTCTCTCTAAGCACTATAAACACTCCGGAGTACCTTGATACATTAATAAAGACCGCCGGCCACTGCTGCCATTCGAGAAAGTGGACGTAGGTCACCCGGACCGAACCACTACAAATCCTGTGTTTACCATTTATTTACTGTTTTTCATACTTAATTGTCATTGATTGCTCATTACTACTCATTAATCACACTCGTGACTGTTGATCTCGCACGAAGACCGATTTGTGCATCATCAGTTACTATAATGTAAGAATGTTGCTTAGCGGAGAAATGATGAATCTGACCAATCAAATGCATTGTCCAGCCATGGTTTCACAATTGAATGTAGTTCAATTGCAGGAACCCTTCAATAGGTCTATACTTTTGACAAGCTTGGTATCTCTTTACATAGGAGATGCAATCTTTTTTATAGTTGGCCAATAAAAATCATACCTATGAATTAGCCATCTTATCTTCTCACCTGATTGGTGAGAACCACAAATTCTTTCATGAACCTCTGATATCTTTCATGGCATCTAGATTGTTGATACATGACCATATTACGCCTTCTAGAGTTTTTCTGTATAATTGTTCTTCCATGAAGACATAACTCACTACTTGATTCCTAACAAGTCATTTTGTTTTTTTAGATGGATCTTGTAGATATTTTATAATTGGAAACCTCCAATCAGATTCCTTAGTTTTCGTAAAGGTGAAAAGGCTATTTGTAACACCCTAAAAATCGGGGGTCCTAAATTTAACAAAATTTGGGCAGAGTCTCATTTGTACGGGAAGCTCTACCCAAAAACACAACCTGTACAATTATACTATATTGATTACACCGGGTCCATGTATGAATAAATATTGACCACACCGAGTCCATTTACCCATCACAAAATAAAATTTTCATTCACCCTATGTAATATCCACAATATCATCCCAAAAGAATAGGCCAAGCTATGGCAATTGCATTCTAAAAGAATTACACTCAAACTTAGCAGCGGAATAAACAAAATACTAGACTATACATGATCGTAAATAAATTTCTTAGTCTAGCACAAAAATAAACTATAGCTCTAGATATCTACCACGGGATCTAGGTTCCCCTCTGTTGGAACCTCCCAATTACTGGGCTTGTCAACGTCGAGATCTTTCTCTGGCACTAAATCTGAAAAAAAAAAATTATTGGTAAGGGGTGAGCACTAAGATCTGTAGGAAAATCCTCCCAAACTCTAACAAGGTTTGAAAAATATAGAAAATGGTCGGTCTCATTTCACAAATGACATACATAAATTTTGAAAGAAAACATGATATTTTCAAAGATCTCAAGTTTATACATTAACAATAATTAAGTGAAAGAGTAAAGTTAATCCCACCATAAATAACCATTTCAAGGAGTAATTATTCTCACAACAATTTCCAAGATAATTATATCCAAAATATAACACAATAATAAGAACCACAACGTATCTCAAGTCTGATGTAAGAGAATCGCATGGATAAACACATAGAGAATATCCTGGTCCACACACACACAAATCCTCGCAAGGATATCAACTTTAGGAAGGCCGCCTACCGATGCATTATCCGGTACTAATGTACCGACAATAACGAATCCGACCTAGGCGTAGTACACTAATCCCTTGACACGGCACCAATGAGCTAATAGTAGTTTGGTCATCGCAAGACACCAACCCCACTACGAGTGGTTGAAAAAGTTCAAACCCGCACAGAATAAGAACCACACACATCTACCCACTCTACGATACCCAGTCAATAGCCATAAGATACAATCCTCAACAATTTCTCAACAAAAGTTCATAATTCCCAAAATTTTCAAAATTTATCGTATGTTATCCAATAGAACCATGTAAGAAAAATATGCAAGGGATCAATATCAATACAATTGTATTGTTTAATGGAAAGCCTAAAGTTTAGAAATCAAGAACAAAGGAAATATGGAGAGAAAAATCTATTTTTCTTAAAAACTAAGGTTTGAAGATGAAAAAGAGAGCTTTAATGGTTACCCAACCATCACATTGTTTAAAACATGAAATTTATTGCATGAATGGCAAGAATTAAAGATTTAATAACATACATATTGAATTTAGAGTCAAAAGAGTACATATATACATAAGTCATAGCCTCAATGTAGGAGAATGAGAAGAAATTTCTATCTTGAATCAAAATTTCAAGAAAGAACTCAAGCTCTAGTGACTTCCTTCTTTCCTTTTCTTCCTCCCTTAATCTTCCTTTAGGGTTCCAAGCGGTGTGGTGTGAGAGTTAAGTGAAAAGAATGGGAGTAAATGGGATGAAAAAGGGGTTTTAATCACAGCAGCCCCGAATTTCAATGTTCATGGGCTGTTTTGATTTTCTCCAAAATTACGATTTTGCCACGAAAATCTCCAATTTGATCCATATGACTACCTTAAGGTTTTTCGACGTTCTGGATTCATTTTTATTGTTATTTTAACCTAAAAACATTTATTTTTATGAGTTATATCCAAACTAAAATAAATTTACACTCGAAACACAAAAATTACTATTTTATTCCTCCGAACTGCTATATGTGCTAAACGGTTATTCCAAGTTTTTCGGTTCTCCTAGGTTCAATGATAATATTTTTTTTACCTGAAAAAATTAATATTTTTACTTAGTTACCCTTATTAACCTTAAAAAATTTGAAAAATTAAATTTCAATATCAATTTGTCTCCTTAGTATCTTTTTATACTATTGAAATCTATAGGGTTCATGCATACCTTATTACCTATATTAGTATTTCAAAAATAATTACTTGCTATATAATGATAATAGTGTGCGGGGTTTTTAATCCACCACCTTAAAGAAAGTTTCGTCCTCGAAACTTACCTTAAGTAGAGAACAGATGAGGGTACTTCTCTCGCATCTCCAACTCTGGGTCCTAAGTAGCTTCCTCCACTCCATGGTGTTGCCACAAAACCTTCACTAGCCTGATGACTTTGTTGAGGAGCACCTTCTCTTTGGTATCAAGAATCTTCATCGGTTGTTCTTTATATGTGGCTCTGTCTTGAACTTCAATATCCTCCAAACCTATAACATGCGTGGCCTCCAACTGACACTTACTCAACATCGACGCATGAAACATGTCGTGTACTCTGGCTAACAGAGCTGGTAATCAAAGTTTGTATGTCGCTTTGCCCACCACTTTGATCACTTCAAATTGTCTTATGTACCTTGGAGCTAACTTTTCCTTCTTGCTGAATGGCAGCACTGTAAAAACCGGGATAAATTTAAACTTTTAGGAATAAAGGGTAAAGCTTTAAATTGTCACAACGGTTCGGGTTGTAAAACTAAAATTTTCTAGAGCTCAGATGACAAAACGTACCTCACTATTGGATTTGTCTCGCGAAATCTAGTGACCATTTTAAATTTTATCGAATTCCGAGGTAGTTGGGTTTTTCTCGTTTTACGAGGCGGTCAGGCCCCGGGAGACCCAAATACGAAATTTTTAGGAAAATTATGAGATTTTTAAAATAAATCAAGTCAAGACAAATTAAAAATATTTTGAACTTGAAACGGTGCGAAATTTAATCGTTTCAGGACAAAAACGGACCCGAAATTAAAAGGGGTCGTGTGGCGCAATTTGGGCCAAGTATTCTAAAAATATAAGTAGGGGAAAAATCTGACTTTTGTCCCATTTTTCTTGTTCAGCCGTTAGCCGATAGAGAGGAGAGGGAAAAGAGAGAAAATCTCCATTTCTCTTTACGATCTACGGAGCTAGAAAGCTCGGATCCATTCGGGCAAAGAGGGAAAGTCGATCTCCTTGACGAGGGCTACGCATACAAACCAAAAACAAAGGCTTTCACCGAAGGTAAGAAAATCAAAATTTTAGGGGAAGCTTGGGAGTGGAGCTTGGGTGGATTCTTGGAACTTCTACAGTAGTTCCTCACGCTACAAGAGGTAGGGAATTCGCCTACTTAGGTGTATTCACAACCTAAAATGTTATATTGAAATGGGTAGGTTGATAGATGTATATATCACTTGCCTATTGAAAGAAAATTTAATGAAATGGGTATGACAATGAGAGTAGAAATAGATTACGGTAAATTCCTAGCTTCGAATTGAAATGTGGTAATTTATTTTGGAAAAGTCCATGGGAATTGATGTTTTAGGGGCAAGTTGTGGGCTTAAATTATGCTTTGGTGAAATGGGTATTGAAATTAGGTAGAATTTATTCTATCTTGAAAAGGGTATGTAAAAATGGCTAAAAGTAATTTTTTGAATTATGTGAATTGTGTGCATGTCTTGATTTGAAAGTGTGTTATTTGCTTAATATGAGATAACATGCTTGGATATGAGTTTTGGATAAAATGTTGATAAATGCATATTGGTTTTTTGACATTTTGAGTTATGAAAATTATTTGTTTTTTATATAATTTGTCATGGTTTATATGAATTGGGTTTGAAATGGTCCATATGGCACACATTGCATATTGAACATTGTTGTAGAGTTACAATGAGACATTGCATTACATATGCACGAGAATATTGCATAAACTGGGTGATTGTGCATGGAAGTAGTCAACACGACATGGGTGGATGACGAGTGGGCTCGAGTGAGCTAAGTCGATGACTTGGCCGATTCGCACGGTTTGCATGGTGTTGAGGGTTGGGGTTAGTAAGAAGGGCTAGAAGATCCCTCGGGTGTAAGACCCAGTGATTTGGATACGCACTTTCGTTGGTAGAAGTCCATAAATCCCGTGACAGTTGGGTGCCATTGGTGTAAGTCCATAAATACTCACCCTATACAAGACCCTGGATTGATAATGTCATTTGATGTATAACATAAATGATAGAATTGTACACATGGGGAATTGCATGTGTTGGCGAGCTGGCGAAGGCTCGGGATCATGGATGACGAGCATTTGCACAATTGTAAATTGCATGTGTTGAAGGGCCGGAAAGGGCTCGAGTTGGTTTTTGAGAGTAAATCTCATCTCATTCCATAGCATTTCATGGTAAATTTTCAACATTGATGGCATATTTATGTTTGGAATATGTGAATGGTGAATTGGTTGCATATGAGCATTTCATATGCATTTGGGTTGAGGAGTAGCTTATTTAGGAAATTCTCTATTGAGCGTGACTTACCCTTTAAGGGAAAATATTTCAGGTGTGGGGTTCGTGCTGATGGATGGCTCTCACTTTGGGCCTTAAGGATGAAGAAGCTGAAATGTTGCTTTTATTTTGAATAAATTGTAAAGACATTACAATGGCATGTGATTAAATGAATTCGCCTACAAATGTTGTAATAGATCTTATTTAAACCATGTTGGATGCTCAAATACATGTTATGTAAGTGTTGGGTTGGTTTTTGTAAGGTTTGGAATGAATTGGAAACGAGAAACGAAAGAAACGGTAAAAATCTGGGTAGATTGCACCGGTACGGTTCAGTACCAGTACGGTGTACCGGTACATTTTGGTCCAGAAGGTTCGACGTACCGGTACTGCCTGCAGATTTCTAAAATTTTAACACTGTTCCCCCATGCTTTTGGACTTTGTTTTCTTTGGTTCTAAGGGTACAAATAGATTCTAAACGAACTATTTTGTGGCATGTTGGACCTCGGGAGAATTAAATGATAAAAAGAATACTGGGCATATATGTGGGTTAAAATCCCGATTAAGGAAATTTGTATGGACATAAGGCCTGGAATTGAGGCAAGAAAGTTTATTTTCACGGGTTGACGGTTGGTCAACGGTTTAAAAAGGACCTCCCATTTTAGGGGCATCACAGCTTGGTATCAGAGCATAGGTATACGAATTACCTAGGGCTTGATGGGCATTAGGTCTAAACCATTGCATTCCATGTGCATTTCATGTTAGGTCCTTAAATTGCTACATATTATGTGATATTCGTTATGTGATTTATATACATGGTAAAAATGTGTATGGAAAGAGACACACTAGGGTTAGAAAACATAACCTTAGGAGTGGAAAAAGGGTGAACGGGATGGTTCATGGATTTAGATGTTTGCTAGTACAAAACACACGTTCTACTAGGGGGATAATGAGAAAATTCTCAAAGTTTGCACTTGATCCCTAGTTTGGGATACTAAGTTAGTGTGCTGTTGCCACTTGACATGTGTGTAGATGACAAGTAGAGGAAGGGGACACCGAGGCGGTGGGCAGAACAATAATTAACCACCAACAGCCTTTGATCAACAAGTATTTAACGAAACTATGAGCATGATGGCAGCTACCGTTGCACAGGCTAGCACCAATGCAAGTCATAGGGGTACAAGTAACCTGAAACACTTCAAGGCACATAAGCCTCCAGTTTTTAAGGGAGGGGCGGATCCGATGGTGGCCGACCATTGGTTCCGACAAGTCAATAAAATCTTAAGGGCAATGGAAATTACCTCGGATGCCACTAAGATAAGATTAGCTGCATTCCAGCTAGAAGGAGAAGCCCTAGTATGGTGGGATTGGGTGACAGATTCCAAGAACTTGGAGACCATGACATAGGGAGAGTTCCAGGAGTTCTTCATGGGTAAGTACTTCCCAACGGCCGCTCGACATGCAAAGGCCTGGAAATTCCTAGAATTGAAACAAGGGACAATGGCGGTGAAGGAGTACGTGGCCAAGTTCACAGAACCAGCCCGTTTTGCCGATGATTACGTGGCCACTGACACTGCCAAAGTGAGAAAATTTGAAGATGGTTTGAAATTATCCATCCGAGGAAAAATTGTGGGCCTCTACCTGTAATACTTGGATACAATGGTCGAAACAACTATAACAATTGAGAGGGAGGTTGAAGATGCTCGAAGCATCTGGGAGGTGGTTACTAAGGACAAGAAGAAAGAGGGTCAATCCTCTTCTTCTAGCTCGGGAAAAATGCAGAGGACTTCTACCCCACAAGAGTCTGAAGGACAAGGCCGCGACCATCATGGCCAAGGCCAAGGTCTATTTTTCCAAAGTGGAGGAAGCTTCAGGACCACCTACCAGGCAGGCCAGAAAACCTGTTTTCATTGCCATCAGCCGGGTTACATGAAGCGGGATTGCCCTCGGAGGCAGGGATCCCAGGGTTATGGGATATCTCAGTCTCAATCTTCGGTGGGGCAGTCACAGACACACTAAATTCCTCCCTACCCCACTATGGGCCAGGGAAATCAGTACCAGTTCTAGGGTGCTACTCAGGCCCTTATCACTTTTCGAGCGGGGACTTCGCAATCAGGCCAGATGGGCCAGGGCATGGGTCGAGGCCGACAGATCAATCGGTGATACAGGGTATATTTCTACTTTCTCACTTATGGGCTAAAGTATTGTTTGATAGTGGGGCATCACATTCATTCATATCTGCATCATGTGTGGAAGATTTGGGCTTAGAGGTTGAAACCTTGGAAGTGCCGTTGCATGTAAGCTCTCCCCTAGGAGCTAGGGTGAGGGTTGATCAAATATATTGGGGTTGTGAGTTAGAGATCTCAGGGATTCTACACACCATGGACCTTCGGGTCATGGACATGTCAGAGTTTGAGGTCATCCTTGGGATGGACTGGTTGACGGCACATTGTGTTGTTATTGTAACACCCCAAAATACACCTTGGCAGTATTACTATTTAAAGACCACTTACAATCATGAGAGCAACTACATAACTTCATATCCAAAAAGAATTTACTTCATCATTCAGGCATATACAATAACATCCAAAAGAATATGCCCAACAATGGCATTTACATCTCCAAAAGAATATCAAAGTAAATCTTGCAGCGGAAATACAAGCTAAACTAGACTACACAATGTTCCAAAAGAATGCCCTAGTCTAGTACAAAAGAAGCTACAACTCTACATATCCACCTCGGAATCTAGGTTCCCTTCGAGTGGAGCCTCCCAATGTCCCGGCTCGTCGATGCCGAGATCCTCCTCTAGCACCAAATCTGAAAAATATAATTTGTAAGGGGGTGAGCACGAAGCTCTATAGCCACATTTCTCCCAAGCTCAAACAAGGTTTTAAAACATAGAAAACGGTCGGTCTCATTTCACAAGTAACATATATATAACTTTTGAAATAAAACAAGGGCATTTTAAAAGTGATCTCAAGTTTAAACAGTAGCAATACTCAAATAAACGAATAAAAGGAGTTTAGCAACAATAACCAATATTCCAATTTAAGCTATTTAGAAAAAGGGCTTCTTCCCCATGCATTGTCCCATACCAATGCATCGGCAAGAACGACCCAACTCATAATTCCAGGTATTTTCGGTTCATCCTCGTACCATGTATGATGTTTGCTTCCC
>CM042189.1:26015534-26098034 GCA_023539305.1 Ilex asprella
GAATAAAAGGAGTTTAGCAACAATAACCAATATTCCAATTTAAGCTATTTAGAAAAAGGGCTTCTTCCCCATGCATTGTCCCATACCAATGCATCGGCAAGAACGACCCAACTCATAATTCCAGGTATTTTCGGTTCATCCTCGTACCATGTATGATGTTTGCTTCCCATGAATCTACCCTACGATTATACCTAGTCCACCAATTACAATCCCAGTCACAAGCTCTTTAGAAAGAGGCGTCTACCATCCCAATGGCAGTGACGAGTCCTTTCCTAGGAAAAGTATATTATCCCTTGTTCGAACTCCAGTGAACGATAATGGTTGCATTACCAAATGACAACCCACTACAAGTGTTAGGCAACCATCTCACCCCCCATTGGGGTAGACTAACCTCTAACACTCTACGGCATCTCTCGAAGGTAATTCAAGTCCATCGCAACACCCATACAATAAGGAAATCGAGAATATGCTCAATTTATAACAATTTCAAGGAATTACCAAATTCCACATTTTCTCATGTAACATACTATAGGATAATTAAAGAAAATGTACAAGAGATCATTATAGCATCATTTAGTTATGTAATATCAAACACTAAGTATTGGAAATCAACAATTAAGAACAATTTAGAGAAAAGTTCATCTATCTTGAAATCTAGGGTTTTTAAGCAAGAAAAGGGGGTTCAAGGTTTGATCAACAATAATTTTGTTTAAATCATGGTAATAGTCACAAGATGTTGAGAAACAATGATTATATAACATACATGTATAATTAAAAGTGAAAAGATTACATATATATAAGCCCTAGTCTCAATGTAAGTGAATGAGAGAAAACTCCCTACCTTGAATCTTGAAGAACTAGGGTTTTGATTCTTGAATCTACCCTTAATCTCTTGTTTTTCTCTTTGATCTTGTGTTCTCTCCCTCTCTCTCAAGTTATCTAGGGTTTAGAATGAGTAATGGACGACTAAGGAGGCGGCATAAAGTATTTATAGGCCCAAAAGTCGGACCACGTCGCGTGTTGAGACGTTCAGATTTTTATCGGGTGTACCAGTACCCGGTACTGGTACCATTTGGTACCGGTACTACAAACCTTCTGGAATAGGGGTACCGGTACCCAGTACCGGTACCAAAAACCTTCTGTAAACGGGGTACCGGTACCCGGTACCGGTACCATTTGGTACCGGTACCCTGTACCGGTACTAATCAGCAGACAGATTCTTCCTCCGTCTACCAAGTTTCTAATGCACTTCCTATTACCTTTCCCAAGGTTTTTCGACCTTCCGGATTCAATGGAAACCTTATCTTGACCTAAAAGTATTTAGAAATTCATCTAATCCCCATTTTCATGTTTCAACGTCTCTAAAGCTCAAACTTGCCAATCAATGTGCGTCTCTAGTATTTATCCTAGTATTAAAAATCTATATAGTTTATCCTTCCCTTATTATACATATCCACACATTCATCACAATATTTTATTATGGATACATCTATACAAATATATAAAAAGAAAATACGGGGTGTTACAGTTATTGATTGTGATCGGAAGAGGGTCACTACTTATACGCCTGATGGTGTTTATTTTAAGTTTCAGGGGAGAAGCACAATGTTTTGCCCTAAGCCGTGTATGGCTCTCGATGGCACGGAAAGTTGATGGGTTGGCTAGTAAGCCTTATCTTGGGGGACAAGGTGAGACAAAAGTTGGATATACCTCAGGTTGTTTACGAGTATAAGGACGTTTTTTCTAATGAGCTACTGGGATTACCTCCCCATAGGGATGTGGACATTAGCATAGAGTTGCACCAGGGTACTTCACCTATTTCTATGACTCCACATAGGATGACACCTACTGAGTTGCAAGAACTCAAGGTCGAATTGCAAGAATTATTGGACAAGGGTTTTATCAGATCGAGCACTTCACCTTGGGGCGCTCCCGGTATTGTTTGCCAAGAAGAAAGATAAGACACTACGGTTGTGTATAGACTATCGGCAGTTGAACCGGGTCACTATTAAGAATAGGTACCCTTTGCCGAGGATTGATGATTTGTTTGATCAGCTGAGGGGAGCAAAGGTCTACTCCAAGATAGATCTTCAAACGGGCTACCATCAGTTGAGGATTAGGGAGGCAGATATCCCTAAGACGGTGTTCACAACGCGTTATGGGCATTTTGAATTCACAGTGATGTCATTTGGGTTAACAAATACCCCGACGGCATTCATGGACCTCATGCATAGGGTGTTCCAACTCTATTTAGATCAGTTTATTGTGGTATTTGTTGATGATATCCTGATCTACTCCAAGTCTAAGGAGGAGCATGAGGTTCATTTGAAGATTGTTCTCCAGACCTTGAGAGACCATCAGTTGTATGCCAAGTTCAGCAAATATGAATTTTGGCTGACTGAGGTGAAATTCTTAGGACATGTAGTGTCAATTTCGAGTGTATCCGTGGACCCAGAGAAGGTTAAGGCAGTCATGAATTGGAAGAGGCCGAAGTCAGTCTTCAAGATACACAGCTTCTTGGGATTGGCAGGGTACTATAGGCGGTTCATTGAGGACTTCTCTCGATTAGCTGCACCTATGATCAAGTTGACCCGAAAGGAGGTGAAGTTTGTGTGGAATGATTCTTGTGAGAAAGCATTCTAGGAGTTAAAGAGGAGGTTGACTTCAGCTCCTATTTTGACAGTCCCGAAAATGGGGCAGATGTATACAGTGTACTGTGATGCATCCAATAACGAACTCGGTTGTGTTTTGATGCAGTCCGGGAGGGTGGTGGCCTATGGTTCTTGACAGTTAAAGAACCACGAGCAGAACTACCCTACGCATGAAATGGAATTGGCGGCCATTGTCTTTACCTTAAAGGCTTGGCACCACTATTTATATAGCGAGAAGTTTGAAGTGTATTTAGACCACAAGAGTCTAAAATACATCTTTACACAACGGGACCTCAACATGAGGCAACATAGGTGGATGGAGTTTTTGGAAGACTATGACTTCACTTTGCATTACTATCCCAGTAAGACAAATGTGGTGGCGGATGGACTTAGGCGAAAGTCACGGGGAGTCTTGGCTAGTGTGGCTTCCTGGGAGTGGCTTATGCTCGAGACTGTGGGGCAGTTCGGGCTACATTATATGGATCAGGCTCAGGGTACTTTGGGGAGTTTGGTGACTGTGTCTTCCATATTGAGTAGGGTAATTGAGTCCCAGAGTCAGGACACAGAGCTGTTGTCCATCCGGGATCGTGTACAGGCAGGTATAGGTGACGAGGGGTAGGCCATTCACTCAGATGGTAGTCTTCGGTATCGAGGAAGGGTTGTGGTTCCTCAGTTAGCGGATCTGAGAGAGGAGATCCTTAGGGAGTTTCATTGCTCTCATTTTACAGTTCATCTAGGTGGCACGAAGATGTACCATGATCTTTGTCGCAAGTATTATTGGAGTGGGATGAAGAAGCATATTGGAGACTTTGTCAGTAGATGTCTCACGTGTCAGCAGGTCAAGGCCGAGTACCAGAGACCAGTAGGGTTGCTCCAGCCTTTAGAGGCGGCGGAGTGGAAGTGGGAGCATGTCACGATGGACTTTGTGACCCACTTGCCACTGACATGGCGGGGACATGACGTGGCGTGGGTGATAATGGACCGGCTTACCAAGTCAACACACTTTTTGGCGATGCGGATGACCTTCACACTGTGGAATTCTGCAAGTTGTATATACGGGAGATTATCCGGCTACATGGGGTACCCGAATCTATAGTATCGGATCGGGATCCCAGATTCATAGCTCATTTTTGGGAGAGTTTCTAGCGAGTCATGGGGACACATTTGATGATGAGTACAACCTTTCATCCCTAGACGGATGGTCAGTGGGAAAGGACCATCCAGATTTTAGAGGACATGCTGCGGCCATGCATCCTAGACGTTAAGGGTAGCTGGGAAGAGCATTTACCCTTAGTGGAGTTCACCTTCAATAATAGTTATCAGGCAAACATACAGATGGCACCCTATAAGGCACTACATGGGAGGCATTGCCGTTCTCCAGTGTGTTGGACGGAGGTTGGAGAAAGACCCTCTACGGGTCCAGATTTGATTAGGGACACTTCAGCGAAGGTGGACCTAAAAAGGAAGCGTCTTCTTACGTCTCAAAGCTGGCAGAAGAGCTACGCCGACAGACGGCAATGACCTCTGAAATTTAAGGTGAGAGATCACGTCTTCTTAAAGGTGACACCTAAGAGAGGAGTGGTCAGATTCGGGAAGCAAGGGAAGCTGTCGCCGAGGTTTATCGGAGCCTTCGAGGTACTCGAGAGGGTGGGTACAGTGGCTTACAGATTGGCATTACCACCAAATTTATCGGGTGTTCACGCAGTGTTTCATGTCTCCATGCTCCGAAAGTATACACCTTATCCGACACATGCGGTGGATTGGGATGAATTGATGGTTGATGCGGATGGGACCTTCAAGGAGGGACCGGTGCGTATCATGGATAGCTGGGAGCAAGTTTTGCGAGGCAAGACTGTGAGGCTAGTGAAGGTGCTATGGCAGCATCGGAGAGTGGAGGAGGCAACATTGGAGCGTGAGGACATCATTCGGGCCAATTATCCGTTCTTGTACGAGGAGAGAAGTACGTGTTCATAGTTTTAAGTATAAGGTTACTCGTTTCATGTGCATGTAGTTATGTGTGCATGTGTGCATGAATTTCGGGGACAAAATTCTTTTAAGGGGGAAGAATGTAAAAATCAGGTAAATTTAAACTTTTAAGAATAAAGGGTAAAACGATAAATTGTTACAACAGTTTGGGTTGTAAACCTAAAATTTTCTAGAGCTCGGATGACGAAACGGACCTCACCGCTGGATTCGTCTCGCGAAATCTAGTGATCATTTCAAATTTTATCAAATTTCGAGATAGTCGAATTTTTTGTATTTTACGAGACAATCGGGCCCCAGGAGACCCAATTACGAAATTTTTAGGAAAATTATGAGAATTATAAAATAAGTGAATTCAAAATAAATTAAAAATATTTTGAACTAGAAACGGAGCAAAATTTAATCGTTTTGAGAAAAAAACGGACCCGAAATTAAAAGGGGCCGTGTGGCGCAGTTTGGGCTAAGTATTCTAAAAATATAAATAGGGGAAAAATCAGAATTTTGCTCCATTTTTCTGGTTTAGCATTTAGCTGATAGAGAGGAGAGGGAAAAGAGAGAAAATCTCTAACTTCTCTCTACGTTCTACGGAGCTAGAGAGCTCGGATCCGTTCGGGCCAAGAAGGAAAGTTAATCTCCTCGACGAGGGCTACGCATACACACCAAAAATAAAAGCTTTCGCCGAATGTAAGAAAATCGAAATTTTGGGGGAAGCTTGGGAGTGGAGCTTGGGTGGATTCTTGGAACTTCTACGGTCGTTCCTCACGCTACAAGAGGTAGGGGATTCGCCTACTTAGGTGTATTCACAACCTAAAATGTTATATTGAAATAGGTAGGTTGATAGATGTGTATATCACTTGCCTATTGAAAAGAAATAAAATGAAATGGGTATGAAAATGAGAGTAGAAATAGATTACGGTAAATTCCTAACTTCGAATTGAAATGTGGTAATTTATTTTAAAAAATTTCATGGGAATTAGTGTGTTTATGGGTATGTTGTGGGCTTAAATTATGCCTTGGTGAAATGGGTATTAAAATTAGGTAGAATTTATTCTATCTTGAAATAGGTATGTAGAAATTGCTAAAAGTAATTTCTTGAATTATGTGAATTGTGGGCATGTCTTGATTTGAAAGTGTGTTATTTGCTTAATATGAGATAACATGCTTGGATATGAGTTTTGGATAAAATGTTGATAAATGCATATTGGTTTTTTGACATTTTGAGTTATGAAAATTATTTGCTTTTGATATAATTTGTCATGGTTTATATGAATTGGGTTTGAAATGGTCCATATGGCACACATTGCATATTGAACATTGTTGTAGAGTTACAATGAGACATTGCATTACATATGCACAGGAATATTGCATAAACTGGGTGATTGTGCATGGAAGTAGTCAACACGACATAGGTGGATGACGAGTGGGCTCGAGTGAGCTAAGTCGATGACTTGGCCGATTCGCACGGTTTGCATGGTGTTGAGGGTTGAGGTTAGTAAGAAGGTCTAGAAGATCCCTCGGGTGTAAGGCCCAGTGATTTGGATGCGCACTTTCGTTGGTTGAAGTCCATAAATCCCGTGACAGTTGGGTGCCATTGGTGTAAGTCCATAAATACTCACCCTATACAAGACCCGGGATTGATAATGTCATTTGATGTATAACATAAATGACAGAATCGTAAACATGGGGAATTGCGTGTGTTGGCGAGCTAGAGAAGGCTCGGGATCATGGATGACAAGCATTTGCACAATTGCAAATTGCATGTGTTGCAGGGCCGGGAAGGGCTCGAGTTGGTTATTAAGAGTAAGTCTCATCTCATTCCATAGCATTGCATGGTAAATTTTCAACATTGATGGCATATTTATGTTTGGAATATGTGAACGGTGAATTAGTTGCATATGAGCATTTCATATGTATTTGGGTTAGAGAGTAGCTTATTTAGGAAATCCTCTATTGAGCGTGACTCACCCTTTATGGAAAAATGTTTCAGGTGTGGGGTTCGTGCCGGTGGATGGCTCTCACTTTAGGCCTTAAGGATGAAGAAGCCGAAATGTTGTTTTTATTTTGAATAAATTGTAAAGACATTACAATGAATATTTTTGTTGGCATGTGATTAAATGAATTCGCAGGCAAATGTTGTAATAGATCTTATTTAAACCATGTTGGATGCCCAAATACATGTTATGTAAGTGTTGGGTTGGTTTTTGTAAGGTTTGGAATGAATTGGAAATGAAAAACGGAAGAAACGGTAAAAATCTGGGTAGACTGTACCGGTACGTTTTGGTCCAGAAGGTTCGACGTACCGGTATGCAGCGTAGTGGTACTGTTGCATACCAGTACTGTCTGTAGATTTCTGAAATTTTAACACAGTTCTCCTATGCTTTTGGACTTTGTTTTCTTTGGTTCAAAGGGTACAAATGGATTCTAAACGAACTATTTTGAGACATGTTGGACCTCGGGAGAATTAAATGATAAAAAAAATACGGAGTATATACGTGGGTTAAAATCCCAATTAAGGGAATTTGTATGGACATAAGTCCTGAAATTGAGGCAAGAAAAGTTATTTCAGTGGGTTGACGGTTGGTCAACGGTTTAAAAAGGACCCCCGATTTTTGTAACACCCCGTATTTTCTTTTATATAATGTATAGATATATGTAATAAAATATTTTGTGAATGTGTGGATATGTATAATAAGGTAAGGATAAATCATATAGATTTTTAATACTAGGATAAATACTGGAGATGCATATTGATTGGAAAGTGTGAGTTTCAAAGACGTTGAAACATGAAAATGGGGATCAGATGAATTTCTAAATACTTTTAGGTCAAAATAATGTTTCCATTGAATCCGGAAGGTCGAAAAACCTTGGGAAAGGTAATAGGAAGTGCATTGAAAACTGGGGAGACGGAGGAAAACTCTGCTGAGTTGTACCGGTACCGGGTACCGGTACCCCTACTCCAGAAAGTTTTTGGTACCGGTACTGGGTACCGGTACCCCGATTCCAGAAAGTTTTTGGTACCGGTACTGGGTACCAGTACCCCGAAGGTTTTTGGTACCGGTACACCCGATAAAAATCTGAATGTTTTAAACCGCGACGTGGTCCGACTTTTGAGCCTATAAATACTTTAGGCCGCTTCCTTAGTCGTTCATTACTCATTCTAAACCCTAGATAACTTGAGAGAGAGGGAGAGAACTCAAGATCAAAGGAAAATATCAAGAGATTACGGGTAGATCCAAGAATCCAAACCCTAGATCTTCAAGACTCAAGGTAGGGGTTTTCTCTCACTCACTTACATTGAGGTTAGGGTATATATATATATATATATATAATCTTTTCACTTTAGATTATACATGTAGGCTATATAATCTTTGTTTCTTAATACCCTTGTGACTATTACCATGATTCAAACGATATTATTGTTGATTTACCCTTGAATCCTTTTCCTTGATTAAAAACCCTAGATTTCAAGAGAGATGAACTTTTCTCTAAATTGTTCTAAATTCTTGATTTCAAAAATCTTAGTGTTACACATCAAACCATAAAATGATGCTATTGTGATCTCACGTACTTTTCTTGGTTGGTTGTGAAATGGTTGTATGATATATTTTAGGATTTTAGAGAAATGCTTGTAAATTGGGATAATTGTGGAATTGTATGCTTGGTTGGTTTGTTGGTGGCACACATTAGTAAGGGGTTCCTTGTAAGGATGCTCACCCTTTCTCAAGAGGTTCCCGGTAAGGATGCTTGAGAAATAAGTCCGTTATAGTGAGAGGTTCCTTGTAAGGATGCTCACCCCTTCCCAAGAGGTTCCCGATAAGGATGCTTGGGAAACAATGTAATGATTGGTGAGAGGTTCCATGTAAGGATGCTCACCCCATTTTCAAGAGGTTCCCGGTAAGGATGCTTGAGAATCCAAGGTGACCTAAAAGGAGGTGGAGGTTACCACAAAGTATGCCACCTACCTAAAGAATTATTGGGAATTGTTTACAACCATTAATGAATATTATTGGAGTGTGATTGCTCGTTTATTCATTTAAGTAATGTTTTGAAATAAACTTGAGATCCTTTTTAAATGTCCCTGCTTTATTCCAAAATTATGCATTTATGTTACGTTAAAAATTAGACCGACCATTTTACATGCTTTTCTAAACCTTGTATGGGTTTGGGAGAATTTTTCTACAGAGCTTCGTGCTCACCCCCTACTGTTGAACCTTTTTCAGATGTTGGGCCAGAGGATGTACCCGATGCTAACGAGCCTTACCTTGGGGAGGCTTCACTAGAGGGATACTTGGATCCCGAGTGGGACATCTAGAGATGTCGTTTGTTTTTTTTGTTCTAGACTAGAATACTACTATGGAAACACTGTATAGTCTAGATTTCTTTTGTCATTTCCGCTACGCTATAATAGTACATTTTCATTGAAAATGTAAAGGCCAATGATTGGCATATTCTTTTGGGGATATTGATGTACATGTTATGAATTATTGTTATGAAGACTTATTTATTAATGGTTTATCCTAGTGCTCTCATGGTATGAATGGTTATTGAATGTAATGCCTTCCAGGGTATATTTTGGGGTGTTACAGTTTTAGGGGCGCCACAAGCACTCCCTTCTTGGGTGATTCTTTAAGAAAAACGTAATCTCCCACCTTGAATTCCAAGGGTCTTCGTCTTTGATCTGCATAGTTTTCTGTTGATTTTGTGCCGTGTGTAGTCTCTCCCGGATGAATTGAATTTTCTCTGTAGTTTCTCGAACAATTTCTGACCTTAACAAGCTACTCTTGTCTGCTTCCAACCAACAAAATGGGGACCTACATGGTCTTCCATACAACGCCTCATATAGTGTCATCCCAATACTTGCCTAATAGCAGTTGTTGTATACAAATTTCACCAACGGCAAATGATCGCTCCAACTTCCCTTGAAGTCCAACATACAAGCACGTAACATGTCTTCTAGAATCTGGATCACCCTCTCGGATTGGCCATCTGTTTGGGGATGAAAAGCGGTACTGAAGTGCAACTCTGTCCCCATAGCTCTTTGAAGACTTTGCCAAAATTGTGCAATAAAACAAGAATCACGATCTGACACAATGGATAGCGGAACTCCATGCAATCTCACTATCTTGCGAATATAGAGCTTGCTCAGGGTCTCTAACGTGTCGGTGGTCATCATGCTCAAGAAGTGAGCGGACTTGGTAAGTCTATCAACAATGGCCCATACGGCATTATGCCCTCGTGAAGTCTATGGAAAGCCAGATACGAAATCCATGGTGATGTGATCCCATTTCCACTCGGGAATAGGCAAGGGCTGCAATAATCCTCTGGGTTGTTGATACTCAATCTTCACTTGCTGACACACCACACATTTTGAAACGTTTCTAGCCACATCCTTATTCATTCCCTTTCACTAATACTGCCGCTTTATGTCCCTACACATTTTGATACTACACGAATTTTTGGAGAACTTGGAATGATGGCACTCACCCAACACTTCTTTCCTTACTTGGTCATGATCGGGTACATATAGGCTTCCCTAAAACCGTAACTCATCATCACTTCGCCCAATTCTCAACAATCTCACTCATCTCCAACTTACTCCGGATAGCCTCTAACTCGTTGTCTAATCGTTGTAACACCACAATCCTTTGTCAAAGCATCGGTTGAGCTACAAGATTGAATAGGTATGGTCGATCCTCCTGTCTATCCACTCATGGATCAAATTCCTCCAAAGCATCCATCATCTTCCACCTATTCACCACAAGAGATTTCACTTCCTCCCATGTTTGTAGGGTCAACAGCTACCCCTTGTTCTGACACAACATAGCCAAGGAATTTCACTTCCTTCATCCAAAACTCACACTTACTCATCTTCGCATATAACTTATGTTCTCTTAATGTCTATAGTTGTAACGCCCCAAAATACACCTTGGGTGGCATTACAATCTAAAACTATTCACATCATGAGAGCAACTAAAATATTTCATAATAAAAAAGGATTTCATTTATCATTCATAATGTTTACAACATTATCCAAAAGAATATGCCCAAATATGGCAATTACATCCCCAAAAGAATCAACCTTAACCTGACAGCAGAATGACAAAAGATTAAACTTGACATTGTTTTAAAATAATTTCCTAGTCTAGAACAGGAGGAAATATAACACTAAATGTTCCCCTCGGGATCCACATTCTCATCTTCTTGGTCTTCCCAATGAACCGGTTCCTCGACTCCAACCTTCTCCGCTAGACCAAAATCTGAAAAGATATAATTTGTAAGGGGTGAACACTAAGCTCTGTAGCAATATTCCTCCCTAACTCAAACAATGTTTTAGAAAAAAACATAGAAAAATGGTCGGTCTCATTTCACAAATAGAATATATCCATTTTAAAAGAAAACAGTGACATTTCAATAGATCTCCAGTTTACACAATAACAATAATCAAGTGAATAAGGAGAACCAATTCCCAGGCAATAAACCATTTCACAATTTGTCATTCAACAATGAACCATAACCAACCATGTATATCAAGCCACAACTTCTACCATTTCTAACAACATATATGTACAAGTATCTTTTTTATCTCAAGTACAATGTACGGTAATCCCATGAATCAACATATTTAAGAATATCCGAGCCCACACATGATATAATTTTGTACTCTTTGGCATGAGCATCCTTACAAGAAACCTCTCACCCTCAAAGTTTTGTTCCTCTTTGGCATGAGCATTCTTATAAGGAACCTCTCACCCTCTAGGTCTTGTTTCTTTGACATGAGCATCCTTATAAGGAGTCTCTCACCCTCAAGGTTTTGTTTCTCAAGCATCCTTACAAGAAACCTCTCACTCATGTTCATCCAAAACAACCACATAAAAGATACAACACCAACTATTTTCTCAAATAACAAACAACTCCATAAATCCCTAAATTTCACATCCAAATCCACATTTATTTCCAAATAGAACAATTTAAGAAAATTAGCAAAAGATCATCATAAATATCATTTTATTGTTCAATACAAGGCACTAAAGTTTTGAAATCAAGAATAAAGGAGAAATCAAGAGAAAATTCACTTCTCTTGAAAACTAGGGTTTGAAAGCAAGAAAAAAGCGATTTAAGAGCTATTCCACCATAGCTCTATTTAAAACATGTTAATCTTTGCAAGAATACCAAGGAATGATAGTTTTATAGCACATATTTTTGATCTAGAGTCAAAAGAATACATATAGACATAAGCTCTAGCCTCAATGTGAGAGAATGAAAAGAAACCCCTACCTTGAATCAAGAATCTCAAACAAGAATCCAAGCTCTATAGATTTCCTTCCTCCCCTTTCTTTCTCCCTTAATCTTCTTCTCGGGTCCTAGGAGGTATGGGGTGAAAATGAAATGGAAGAATGAGACAAATGGGGCTCAGTGGGGTGTTTTAAAACACAAAAATCTTGACTTTTTAACTATTTGAGAAGCTTCAGACAAAGCGTACTGGTACAGTTTAGTTACTGGAGTTCGGCGTATCAGTACGGTTTGACTGATAGATTTTTGCTTCAATTTTCAGTGCAGTTTTGACCCATTTAGAGGTCGAATTGGAAATTTTTTATGCAACACATTTTTGTAGCCCTAGATGTCTACTATCTACTATCCAAATTTCAGATCAAATAAACATCAATATAAAAATATATAGCTAAAATACTGAGCAGTGTCCAAGATCTCTTTTTACCCAAATTCTCTCTAAGTGTGTTTTAATTCCTGAATACTTCCTAGCTTCTAACACACCCCATATTACCTCTCCCAATGTTTTTCGACCTTCCAAATTCAATGGAGACCTTAATTTGACCTAAAAATATTTAATTTTATGATTAATCATAATACCCACGTAAATGTTTACCAAAATTTTAAAATACGAGGGCTAAGTGTATATTTAATTGATTGGACCGTTCGAGGCCCAACATACCACCATTTGTACTTTATCATTGTCCATTTACAAAGATTGAAGGATGAAATGTCTAGCCCAAAAGCTTGGCAAACAAGTGTTAAAATTTTAGATTTTTACAAAGTGTACCGGTATGCGTACCGGTACGACTTGCCTACTAGACTTCGGCGCACCGGTACGCGTACTGGTACGGTTTGCCAGTTTTGACTTTGTGGCCTATTTTTCATTTATAATCCATTCTAAACCCTTCCAAATCCAACCCAAAATTTTACAACATATATTTACACATCAATTATAGTTGGTACAAGTTCCAGTACATGCGGGGGTTTACAATTCACCCCCCTTAAAGAAAGTTTCGTCTTCGAAACTTAACTCAAGTCGCGAACAAATGAGGGTACTTCTTTCGCATCTCCAACTCGGGTTCCCATGTAACTTCCTCCACCCATGATGTTGTCACAAAAATTTCACCAATTGGATGACTTTAGTGCGAAGCACCTTCTCCTTGGTATCAAGAATCTTAACTGGTTGTTCTTCATATGTTGCTCCATCATGAACTTCAATATCTTCCAAATCCACAATATGCGTTGTATCTGATTGACACTTTCTCAACATCAAACATGGAACGCGTCGTGTACCCCTAACAACTGAGCTGGTAACTGAAGTTGATACGTCATTTTGCCCACTGCTTTATCACTTCGAATGGTTCGATATACCTTGGAGCTAATTTTACCTTCTTGCTAAATCTAAATACTCCCTTCTTGGGTGACACTTTGAGGAACACATAGTCCCCCTCTTGGAACTCTAAGGGTCTTCGTCTTCTATCCGCATAACATTTCTGTCGACTTTGTGCCGCGCGTAATTTCTCCTGGATAAGTTGAATCTTCTCCGTAGGCTCCCAACAATTTCTGGCCCAAATAAGCTACTCTCGCCTGCTTCTAACCAACAAGTCGGGGATCTACATGATTTTCCATACAATGCTTCATAAGGATCCATTCCAATACTTGCTTGATAGCTGTTGTTATACGAGAACTCCATTAGCGGCTAATGATCACTCCAACTTCCCTTGAAGTCCAACCGGCAAGCACGTAACATGTCTTCCAAAGTTTGGATCACCCTCTTAGATTGGCCATCCGTTTGGGGATGAAAAGCGTTGCTGAAGTGTAACTCTGTCCCTATAGCTCTTTGAAAACTTTGCCAAAATTGTGGTACAAAACGAGAATCACGATCTAACACAATGGATAGTGAAACTCCATGCAATCTCACTATCTCGCGAATATAGTGCTTGCTCAGGGTCTCTAACGTGTCGGTGGTCTTCATACTCAAGAATTGAGCGAACTTCGGTGTACACATCGCATCCTTCCCCACTACTCGAAATAAGGAGGACAGGAGCAATTTTCAACTTCTCCTTTAAGGTGCGAAAAACTAGTTCACACTTTTGAGTCCACAAGAATTTTTCTCCCTTCTTTGTGAGATGTGTCATTGGCATTGCTAGTTTTGAGAACCCTTCCACAAACCTCCGGTAGTAGCATGCTAAGCCCAGAAAACTACGTACTTGGGTCACATTCTTTGGTGGGTCCCACTTCATCACTACCTCAATCTTTGCGGGGTCAACAGCTACCCCTTGTTCCGTCACAACATAGCCAAGGAGTTTCACTTTCTTCATCCAAAACTCACACTTACTCATCTTTGCATATAACTTATGTTCTCTCAATGTCTGTAGCACAATAGAGAGATGACGTCCATGTTACTCGTGAGTCCGGGAATAGTAATATGTCATCAATAAACATTATAACAAACTGATCTAGATACGGCTGAAATACCCTGTGCATTAAATCCATGAAGACTGCTGGAGCATTAGTCAATCCGAACGACATCACCGTATACTCGAAATAACCATACCGAGTACGAAATGCAATCTTAGGAATATCTTCCTCCTTGATCCGTAATTGATGATACCCTGTGCGAAGATCAATCTTGGAGTAATACTTAGAACCCCTCAACTGATCAAATAGGTCTTCGATTCGTGGCAATGGGTATTTGTTCTTCACTATTACTCGATTCAATCTTTGGTAATCCGTGCACAACCAAAGTGTCTCATTATGCTTCTTCAAGAGGAGTACCGGGGCTCCCCAAGATGAAGTGCTCAAACGGATAAACTCAATGGTCAACAGATGATCCAGCTACTTCCTTAACTCCTTTAACTCCAAAGGTGCCATCCGATAGGGAGCAATGGATATGGGTTCAATTCCCGGGCATAGATCAATCTTGAACTCAATCTCCCTGTATGGGAGTAGCCGGGGTAGTTCATCTGGGACGACATCCAGAAAATTCGATATTATTAACACCATATCCGCATGGAATTTATCTCGAACATCTCCCATCAAGCTAGCTAAGAAACTCAAATGGCTCCCCGCCTTCGCTTTCAAGAATCTACTACCCGTAGTAGGAAATGGATGGGAGGAATTTCAGTCATTCTTGAAACTGAATACTACCCCTCCCGGTAGTTGAAAAGAAATCTGTTAACGAAAATATTTCATTGCCGCCCGGAATGTGGATAACAAATTCATCCCAAAGATCACGTCATACCCCTTCATGTCTAAGGCAACCAAATCTACAATCAATTCGTGCTCCCCAATTTGAAGCACACAACCCCTACACACCCAGCTAATATCCAACCGTTCTCCCGTAGGCATATTAATACATAACGCATGTTCTAGCTTCTCGAAGCCCAATCCCAATTTAATAGCATATGCAGTACGTATAAATGAATGAGTCGCACCCGAATCAAATAAAATTCAGGCCCAAGAATTGTAGAGAAGAACAATACCTTCCACCACTGCATTGGAGGCATCTTCTTCCGGTTGGGTCAAAGCAAATACCCTTCCTTGGTTGGCACCACTTGGGGCTAGAGATTCAAACGATCTCTGTTGTTGTAGTGGCCTTTGAAGTGGTGGCTTGTTCGCATTCACACGCCAAGTTGCTTGGTTAGTTTTGGTTGAAAGCAATGGGCAGTTATCTTTGAAGTGCCCAACACCTCCACATGCAAAGCATCGACGTGGGTTGGTGCCTACTTTCTCTGGTACTCCTCCTGCTCCTCGAGCTGTCTGTGGTCTCTGTCCAACTGCTTGATCTGGGCGACGGTAGGGTGCCGCTCTTTGTGCTCTACTACTACTAGCACCGGTCATGATTAGACCTCCCCTCATAAGGTTCTATCGTCGCTGATTATCCTCCATGTCTCTCTCCACCAACATAGCCCTATCCATAAGATCCCCTTAGTCACGGATCCTAAGAACCACAAACTTCTCCCTAATGGCCGGCCTCAAGCCTTTCTCAAAACGTTTGGCCCTCTTGGCCTGTGTGGATATGAATTTCGTGGCATATCGAGAGAACTCATCAAACTTTCTCTCATACTCCCCCACTGTCAAAATACCCTGTCGAAAAGTGAGAAAATCGGCACTCACCTTGTCTCTAACCGACTCAGAAAAATATTTGTCTTGGAAGACTGGATCGAACACCTCCCAAGTAAGTGCATATGTGTTCCTCCGTCTTTTTACCGAATCCCACCAATGGTTGGCCTCCCCCTCGAACAAATAGGTAGCTAAGCCAACCCTCAAGTCTTCGTTAACTCCTATGTCGTCATAAATCTTCTTCACCCAGAGGATCCATCTATCCGAATCCAAAGGATTGGAGCCCCCTTGGAAGGTAGGTGGGTGTTACCTCAGAAATTCCTGAAGAGTTACCATCCTTCGGTTGTCGTCCCCATTGCCTGGCACTTGTGCTAGGGGGTGAGCTCCCCCATTAGGGTTGATGTTTCCACTCTAGTTTAGTACCAAAGTGGTGAGCTCCCTCAAGCATTGATATATGCCGCTTATGGCATTAGAAAGTGGTGTGGTGGATTTGCTTGTCCTCCCCGACCACGTCCACGTCTACGTCCACGTCCACGTCCACCGTCTATCCTACACATCAAATCACAATTTAGTTTCATTGAGGTACAAGACATCCTAGTTATCACTTTGATCTAAAGCATAAGGTTTGTATAAAATTCGATCACGAATTTTCTTTAACCTAGTCTTACTTTTCTAGTGATAATCCATAACCTACAGCTGCCATGTAAGACCTAATTCCTAGGTTCTGATACCAAATCTATAACACCCCAAAAAACGGGGGTCCTTAATTTCACAAAATTCAGGCAAAGTCTCTTGGGTACGGGGAGCTCTACCCAAAAGCACAACCTGTGTAATTATACTATATTGACCACACTGGGTCCATGTATGAATAAATATTGACCACACCGGGTCCATTTACCCATCACAAAATAAAATTTCATTCAGCCTATGTAATATCCATAATATCATCCCAAAAGAATAGACCAAGCTATGACAATTACTTTTCAAAAGAATTGCACTCAAACTTAGCAGAGGAATAAACAAAATACTAGAATATACATAATCGTAAATGAATTCCCTAGTCTAGCACAAAAATAAACTACAGCTTTAGATGTCCACCTCAGGATCTAGATTCCCCTCTGTTGGAACCTCCCTATTACCCGGCTCGTCAACGTCGGGATCTTCCTCTAGCACTAAATCTGGAAAAAAAAATATTATTGGTAAGGGGTGAACATTATGCTCTGTAGGAAAATTCTCTCAAACCCTAACAAGTTTTGGAAAACGTAGAAAATGGTCGGTCTCATTTCATAAATATCATACATAAATTTTGAAAGAAAATATGATATTTTCAAAGATCTCGAGTTTATACATTAACAATAATTAAGTGCAAGAGTAAAGTCATTCCCACCATAAATAACCATTCCAAGGAGTAATTATTCCCACAATAATTTTCAAGATAATCATATCCAAAAGATAACACAATAACAATAACCACAACGTATCTCAAGTCTGATGTAAGAGAATCGCAAGGATAAACACATAGAGAATATCCTGGCCCACACACACACAAATCCTCGCAAGGATATCAACTTTGGGAAGAGCGCATACCGATGCATTGTCTCATACCAATGCACCGGCAATAACGAATTCAACCCAAGCATAGTATACTAATCCCTTGACACGGCACCCATGAGCTAATAGTGGTTTGGTCCTCACAAGACACCAACTTCACTACAAGTGGTAGGAAAAGTTCAAACCCACACGGAGTATAAGAACCACACACATCTACCCACTCTACGATACCCGGTCAATGTCCATCCAAACACCTCCATAAGATACAATCACCAACAATTTCTCAACAAAAGTTCATAATTCCCAAAATCTCTAAAATTTGTCGTATGTTATCCAATAGAACCATGTAAGAAAAATAGACAAGGGATCAACATCAATACAATTTTATTATTTAATGGAAAGCCTAAAGTTTAAAAATCACGAACAAAGGAAATATGGAGAGAAGAATCTATTTTTCTTAAATCTAAGGTTTGAAGATGAAAAAGAGAGCTTTAATGGTTACCCAATCATCACATTGTTTAAAACATGGCATTTATTGCAAGAATTAAAGATTTTATAACATACATATTGAATTTAGAGTCAAAAGAGTACATATATACATAAGTCCTAGCCTCAATGTAGGAGAATGAGAAGAAATTCCTACCTTAAATCAAAAATCCAAGTTATAGTGGCTTCCTTATTCTCTTTTCTTCCTCCCTTAATCTTCCTCTAGGGTTCCAAGCGGTGTGGGGTGAGAGTGGAATGAAAAGAATGGGAGTAAATGGGATGAAAAAGGGGTTTTAAACACAACAGTCCCAAATTTCAATGTTCATGGGCTGTTTTGGTTTTCTATAAAATTACGGTTTTACCACTAAAATCTCCAGTTTGATCCATATGACTACCCTAAGGTTTTTCGATATTCCGCATTCATTTTTAATGTTATTTTAACCTAAAAATATATATTTTTATGAGTTATCTCCAAACTAAAGTAAATTTACACTCAAAACACGAAAATTACTGTTTTATTCTTCCGAACTGCTATATGTGCTAGACGGCTATTACAAGTTTTCGGATCTCTCAAGTTCAATGATACTATTATTTTAACCTGAAAAATTAATATTTTTACTTAGTTACCCTTATCAACTTTAAACACTTCCAAAAATTAAATTTCACAATCAATTTGCCTCCCTAGTATCTATTTATACTATTGAAATCTATAGGGTTCATGCATACCTTATCACCTATATTAGTATTTCAAAAATAATTATTTGCTATATAATGATAAGAGTGTGGAGGTTTACACTATTATTTTTCCTACAATATTGGATATAAATCTTTTTAGGAAATTCATTTGGCCTAAGAATCTTTGCAACTCTTTCTTATTTGATGGGGTTTGAGCCTCTATAATGGCCTTAGCTTTACTTTTATTCACTGGACTAAAAATTCCAAGAAATTGTCAACAAAAACTTCAATTGCACACTTTAAACGATTCATTTTTAACTAGTGCATTTTCATTCTTTGGAAGGCCTTCCAAAGGTTTTCCAAATTTGATTCTTGGTCATCTGACTTGAGAACAACATAATCAATGTACGTAACGCCCCAAAATCCACCCTGAAAGGCATTATTATCTACAAACCATTCAACCATGAGAGCAACTAAAAATAACTATTAGAACAACCAATAATTCATCCATCTAATAAAGAATAAATGCTAAAGCCAATAAAATACTAAAACCTCTTCAACTTACAATTCAAACCAAATAACTTCTAGCAGCGGAATAATCAAAACTAGTTGAAAATTGTTTCATAGAAATCTAAAATAAAATAATCTCGACTAAGATGAAGCATCTCTAAGCCTCCACTTCAGGATTCTCATACTGACCCTCTCCATTCTAAAGATCAACCTACTCATCTACTTGACATCCTCCTCGCTACCAAAATTTGTAAGGTGTTGAAGGGGGTGAGCAAAAGTCCGTAGAAAATCCCTCTCAAATCCCAACAAGGTTTTAGAACAAACAAAAGATGGCAAGTCACTTTTTGAAAATAGCACATATAGATTTTGAGAATAAAACCATGATAGTTGTAATGATCTCAAGTGTACGGAATACAGTAAATCAATGAAAAGAATAAACATGTAAGAAAGTAAAGCATTCAATAAATAATTCAGTAGCATCATCCCATATTCTCATGTATGTAGGTTGTTTCTCGGGAATTTACAGAACGATCTTACCTCGTTTACCAATCACAACCATACAATCTCAAACCACTTTAGGAAGGGCGTATACCATCTCCCATAATATTCACGAATCCTTCTCAGGAAAGGTATACCATCCCTCAGCCTCGAACTTACTTGAACAATAGTGGTTGTTCTCACAAATAACAATCCACTACAAGTGTTAGGCAACCATCTCACCCCCATTGGAATAGACTAACCTCCAACACTCTACATCAGCTTTTGAAGGCAATTTAAGTCCGTCAAAACAAACCATACAATAGATGAAACCATAACTTTGTCAACAACCACAATCTTAACCATTCACAATTTTCAATAACAATTCAAGTATCATAATTGTACAATTTTCAATATACTACAGTAATAAAGTAATTAAAATATGCAAGAGATCTTATTAAGAAAACCTTCACAATTTTTATATCCAAAATTCTAGAGTTTTGCCAAAAATTATAATTTGTTGGAACAAGAACAATACTTGATTTGAAAACATGATTTAATTAAGAATAGGACTTTAGAAATCAAGAATCCATGTGAATTTCACAATAGACAATGTATTTTGGAAAAACTAGGGTTTTGAAAATTCAAGATCAAGTATTCCATGAACCCAAACCTATATTTTGTTCAAGATCATGTTCCAATGAAAAAGAAACCAACAACTCATATATATCTATCATATAATCGTCAAAAAGATTGAAAACATATATAATTATACTCTAAGTCTCAATGAAAGAACTTAAGAAGAATCCCCTACCTTGTTTCCTTTGCTTTTGTGTGAGAACTTGAAGATTTGATCTTTCCCATCTTGAATCAATACTTTAATCTCTTGTTTTTCCCTTTCTTTCTTCCTCTCAAAACCTCTATAGTGGTTAGAATAGATACAATGGGGTGAAAATTGGAGAAAAACATCCAAAATAGGTTTGGGACGTGAAGCCCTCGATTTGGCAAGTCCGGACGCATGTTTCTTACCATACGGACGCGTGTTTTTGTGCCCAATTTTCTGCCAAACGCGTCCGGACGTGTGTCTATTCCCGTACAAATGCAGGTGACAACATATCCTCGACTTCCAGATCAATTTTGACCTATTTAGAAGCCGTTTCAAAAAATATTCGTGAAATACACTTTTGTATCCCTTGAAGTCTAGTTTCTACTGTCCAAAAATCAAATCAATTGAATTTGGTAATAAAAAGTGATGGCTAAAATACTAAGGTAGTTTCAAATTCCTTTCTACCCAAATCCTCTCAAAAATAAGTTTTAACTTCAAAATACTTCCTAACTTCTAATACACACCATATTATCTCTCCCAATGTTTTTCGACCTTCTAGATTCAATGGAGGCATTATTTTGCCCTAAAAATATTTAGAAACTTCCTTAATCACCCTTGTTAATCTTACACACATTTGAAACTAAGTTTGACCCAAAAGTCCATTCGTTTGAAACTCAAACTTCATGATCAATCTTTCAACAATAATTCTAAGTTTCCACCATCGTTTTATTAATATTAGGAGAAATCTTAGGATAATAGTATCTTTATTTAATTTTTAATACGGGCTCTTACAATGTAGACCCCATCAATTTTTCAATCATGCCATGAAAAATTCAGTTCATTGGTCTTTGTTAACTGGCCCATGTATTTGTAAGGCCAAATAGTATTACCATTCATTCATAGGTACTCAGTGCACCTAGGCATCTAAAACCAACCTTATGGAAATCTTCCTTTACTATAAAATTTTGATTATAACTAGTATGTCCATCCATGAGGGTCAGAATAGCATGTCTAGCAACAGAATCAATTAACATATTTTCCATAGAAATTGAGCATTCATCCTTTGGGGTTGCAGTATTTAAATTTATAAAATATACGCATACCCTATTTTTTCCTATTTTTAATTATTGTAACAGTATTAGATAGTCATTCTAAATACATGGCAATCCTTATGAAGCTTATTTTAAGTAACACTTTAATATCGTCTTTGAATAGAAGTGTAAATTCAATGGTCATCCTTGTAGGTGGTTGTTTATGATGATGAAAGCTCTTATTAATTACTAATTTGTGTTCCACCAATCATCTCCCTAAGCCAGGAATTTCTTCATAACTCCATGCAAACTACACTTTTAATTCCTTTAGTAATTCAATCAACCTCTAGTTGAAGTATGCTCCAAGTGCTACATTGATATAAATAAGTCTTCTGTCAGTTTCATCCCCTAGATTAACTTCCTCCAAAGGATCTTGGACGTCTGTCTTTACATCATCTAGCTTCACAGGTACAGACCAAAGATTTTTCACACCCATGTTCTTGTTTATATTTTTTGGGCCACTTTCTAGCACACATTCACCCAAATGACGGAGGCATCTTCCATTGCCTTCACTCTTTCTTGCAAAGTATATACAAATAGCTTTGTCATTGCGGCTTTAATGGCAGTCATCTTACCATTCTAGAACCTCTTTTAGGTTCTATCATTCAATTTTTTTGAATTCTTTGTTTTCAAGCCTTGCTTTTAGGAAAATCAAGCCTGACCAAATCATGGCAAATTTGATGTAAAATTTCTTCAAAATACTTTTTGAATTAGTATTTACAGTTTTTGTGCTTGGTCGAAGTCAAGTCCTTGTGATAGAACTGAGTTTCTACATTGTCTGCATCTACAGAGAAAGGGTTAGTATATGCCCAATGGATCTCCATTCCTTTTCTTCCTTCATTGTCTGTCTGTCAGAAATATCAAGGTCTAATGTAAGGATGATAGCACACAACCATTGGTATTTATGTATTATCTCCCTAAAAGTGCATTGAAGTTGGATAATGAATCAAACAAAAAAAATGTGGCTAAAGTCTTTTTGTTGCCCACTTGTATCTACGCAGGCAAGACTCCTCTTGTAGGGGAAGATCCTCTTGCAAAATTACTGACTGTTATGTCAATATGGACCAAGTTTTCATCTCTTTTTTTAATAATTTATCATCCTCGAAGGTAGGATGTTGACCACTACCCCATTGTCAACCAAAACTGTGATGATCTTTTGTGGATCGATATGAATATGTATATACAATGGTTTCACATATTTGACCAATTTCTCTATTAGGGTAGTGCAACACCACTCTATTCCCCCCCTCCCCGCAAGTTCCTTTCTCTACACTTATAGATCTCTCATCAGGTCTAGCTTCATTTATAGATTCTATGAAGACTATCACTAACTCAACAATATCTTCTACATCTCATTGTAATTGTTTTTGTCGCCATGGCTTAGCCTTAAATGTTTCAAGTAGAGCCACAATCATGTTGCATGCTACATCATCTCTATGTCCTCAAATTCTATAACCTCCTCATTTGAGAACATTTATTTATCCTCTTCTTCTTTTTCTTTACCTTTTGCTGAAGGATTTTCTGGTGTGTTCTCTGGTTCTCCCTCAGTTAGATCTAGGTTTGTTTGAATTCATCAATCTTTTAACCTAGGATGTCCTATTTTGTCTAGACCTCCTTGGTCTTCTTCAATTTCTCCCTAGTCCATGTGGGATTTTTCTTCCTTATCGATGGACCTAGTTTTGGATAGGCCATATAAATTTCAACTTCACCATCAAAATCTAGGAAATAAGTTCCAAGTGAATTTTTTCCTTTGTTTCTCTTCTCTGAGCAACATTTCATATCTAGTAGTCTTTGTTGAGAGTTTAAATAAATTTATGAACTCCAATCCTTCAAATTTATTTCTTAATTGAAGTCCTAGCCATTTTGGGCTAGTTTAACTAATTCAATTTCTGGCAATTAAACATGAACATTTTTTCTGCCTTTCTTAAATCTGTTGATGTACTATTCTAAAATGAATTTTTGTCTTAACCCTAATAGATTTGTCATGAAACCTCTTATTTATTTTTAAAGAGTTGACCATGAAACTGCTCTTCAATTCTTATCAAATTTTAATTGAATTAGCATGCAAGTTTATGAACCAAGAAAATGTTATTTTAGTCAAAGATTGTGAAAATAATTTCATTTTCAAGTTCCCATTATTTTCAACGCCCTCACACTAGAAAGTGAATATGCCTATATGTTCTATGGTCAATTGATTTTCCTCACCAAAGTAAATGTAAAATTCTAGAATTTTATATCCCCTTGGAAATTCCTCAAAATCAACCCATGGTGGATATGGTTCCCTAAACACATGTCTTTCTGTTTTTCTAAGACTAGGACCATCTAGATCCTGTATCATTTCCATCAATTAGTTTCTATTAAAATCCATATTATTGTGTCCCTAAACATTTTCAAATTGGTCAAGAGGTTGTCGCTGACCTTGATTCTTCTCAAGTTTCCAGCGAAGGCATGGCTTAGCTCTCAAAACCACTATTAGGGAATTTAGGGGTCATTTCTGGTCCATTTCTACCCCTTGGATTCCTACCTAGGTACAAATTAGGGAACATTTAAATAGGTTCTCCATCGAAAACCATGTTAAATCGGTTTTGGTGTGGTGGACCTAGCTTTACATTAGGTACAATTAGTGGTAAGCTCTAGTTTTCCATAGGTAAAACCATAGGGTTAGTTTTTCCTTCTTCCACCGTTTGATTTTTAATGACTGTGGTTGATTTCTGATTAATTGGCCTTGACATTGGTGTATTGATACCCATTAATTCATTCATGGCATTAACTAAATCTTTTCTTATGCCAAAATTAGAATTATGCAATACTTGTTTCAGAGTTTGCACATATTCTTACATCTGCATACTATCTTGGCCTTTGCATTGGCCATTTTCTGGATTTGCAAACTCCATTTGGTTGGCACTTGAACCTGCTTTATGATTGCTACTGCTTGGCATCATTTCCATAGTTTTATTTATTTTTGTGCCAAAAATAATCTCGTCTTTCTTCCTTATTTTGAACCATTTTTTATCCAAGTTAGTAATGTTGTTCCACCGGGCATAACAAAAGATTGTTGCTCCAAAATATGTTGGGATCGACATAAATGTCCCCATCGACAGACAAAATTTAGGCGATTGTTGGGAATTGATTCAAATATCTTGTTTCAAGACTTCGTTGGATGAAAACAATGGATATTCTCACTATGCGAAGGCAAAATTTAAAACAAAGAACTAATAAAAGGAAATTATTTTATTAATCTAATTGAAAGAACTTCGGTTACAAAAGACTAAATGAAAATAACCTTAACTACAACACTAATTGCTCCTAAACTAGCCTAAAATTACTCCTAATAATGTCTAGATTGTGGATCTTTTGGGGGTTTTAACGTGTCCTCTTTTCTCCAATGCCATCTTCATTGAAAATTTCCTCTCCATTAATGTTTGTCTGATGGTAACTTCCAGTCAATTACTCTTTTTCAAATGTGGCTATGATTGATCATTTCCTGCCTTTATTTAATTTTTGTCATATGACACGTTATTAGCAAATCTAGAATGTCAGGTGTCAATACACTAAATATTCTTGGGATTTTACTTTTTTTATGTCTAAACACAGTGGTTCATGATTCATCCTCCAACAAGATTAGAGACTGGAGAAAAACCACCCGATCGTTTCATTTGCAAAATTTCCCTCATAGACAAAGAAGATGATGATCTTGACTTGACTAAAGGTATGCACACCCAAGTATAAGCGGTCAAGTTGTATTTTAAGTCTGAGGTAGAATCACATGGAACTAATGTGGGTATTTTAAACAAAAGATCAATAGAGACAAAAATGAAGGAAAACTTTTGAAATTAGTAGTTGTGAAGTGTGTGTACTAGAAAAAATATAAAGTTCTTAACAATAGGAAAAGATCACTCTGTAGTTCGAGGATCCAAAAATGTGTATGAGTGTTTGAGTGCAATGTTTATGCAATAGTGATATATAAATTAACCCTCGTTTCAACAATAGGTTAACTGGAAAATGATGACTGGTTTTACATAAAAGAGCTTAGCTCCGACATTATGCATCAAGTTGTAAATATTGAATATGTCAGAACTTAACCTGTCTATAACCAATCAAACAAATTTAACAAAATATCCAGTTAAGTAGGTTAGTCAATCATATAGTTAAGCTCAGGAAAAGTGAAGCATAATAGACATAATAAGACCTAGCTTATTTATTTGTACGGAATTATAAGCATCACCTTTAGTAAGACTCAACTTATTTATAGGTGATCAAATAATTGTACAAAGTACGGTAGCTTGCTGGATACATTTAACCATTCATAAGTTAGATTTGACAATTAAGCATAATAGACATTACACAAATATATTACTCAACAATGCATCACCAATCCATGAACCTTCACTAAAGAGTGGATGAGAAACTACTCACTCTTCATGGCCACAAGTGAGCTAGAAAATTGAGTAAATCACATCATTCTAAGTAATGAGTAACTACAATTACAAATGACACATTATAAATGCAAGCTCTTTCTTCACTAAATAGTGAATGAAAAACTACTCACCTTCAAGGCTTTAAAGGAAGCTAGAAAAGTGAGTGAAGATCATTCCTCCAAATGAAAAAAATACAAATTACAAAGGAAAAGTACAATGCTTCTTCCTTCACTAAAGAATGAATGAAATACTACTCACCCTTCAAGGCTTTAGGAGAAGTTAGAAAGGTTAGAGAAGTGCATCCCTCTAAATGAAGAAGATAGCTTACAAAGAAATGTAGAAGATAGGAAATTGAAACATTACAAGACTAAGATAGGAATTGTAAACATTACAACTAGGAAATGTAGAAGTTAGGAATTGTAAACATTACAACAACTACAAAGTATTTTCAAAGAGAGACTAGTGCTTCTAAGCAATCTTCAAGCATGCTTTTACATAAGGACATGAGGTGGGTATTTATAGAGGGAGATGGGTGGAAAGGGTAGCAAAATGAACCAATTCTGACTCTTGGATTGGAAAGTAAGAAATGTAGCTTTGGGGAGCAGCATCCGAACGGTGGCAAGGGCATCCAAGCGGTGCAAACTATCTGGAATAGGATTCTACATGTTTATTTTTTGCATTTGGAGAACGGTGTTCGGACGGTGGTCAACTTCAACTTGTCCAACTTGTCTTCCATACTTTGCGGCCTATTGTCAAGAATCTTGAATGGGCGTGCAGACGATGGTGGTATTCTGGAAGCTATTGACTTTTCCTCCTTTGGTTGACTTTTACACTTTCTTCCCCCAAACTTCATAAATTCGCTCCTTACGCTCTATGCTGTAGGTTAGCCTTCATATTCACCCCATACAATTGAAATCACCAAAGTGATAAACAATTAAACATAAATTGCAATTAATTAACCCTCTTAATGTATATTAAAGTGTCACTTTTAAAGATTAATCAATAATAGTTGCATAACATGGTGCACATTTTTTTGGGAAAAGGGAAGATAGTCCTAATAAGGTTCAATCAACCAACTCTGATGCCATACAAATTTTCATCATATGACAAAGTTTGGAATAATGGAAAGTAAAAATCAAAAGACAAGGATATACGTGGTTTGACACATTACTCTTACATCCACAGACCAAATCCAAAATGGGCTACATCGATGTATTATTGATTAGAGAAGACCAAACCCTATTTATAGACTGATGCATTAATAAAGATAAAATATCACATTCACTTATCATCATCTATACTAGGCTAAACCTGACTATACCCTAACTTTCCCTTGCTTTTTTTTTTCTCAATTTTTTTTGCCTCAAGGGGTTGTAGTTGGGGTGGTGGGGGTTCAAGGATAACCATCTTCCTTCAACAACATGCGTTTGAATGGGTCGGTTCTTCATGAATTCTTTATAAACTAAGATCTCATTGCACACTGCTGGTACCAAGTTTTATAGGTGTAACTGATAGTAAGTAGCATCATTAGCTGACTCAGTTGTCATTGATACCGTTTGCATTCACTTTTAATTTTTTTTGTGTTTTTAAAAATTTGTAAATAATATTTTGAAATAACGTTTGTTTTTAGTTTATGATTTGTTTGTTTATTTTTTTAGTTTTTATCTTTGTCCAAATCTACTTCATTAATTCCTTCAAATTTAATAGTCAGCACAGTCCCCTAACAGACACATTGTATTCCAGGGATACACAACTACGTGTGGTGACCTGATCCACTGTCGATTTGAGAAATATGTGAAAACATTTTGGTAAGTGTGTGCTTTAGACCTTTATTGTGTGATGCATTTGAAAGCCGTGGGGGTTTATTATGACATAGACCACATTAATGCAAGTTTGACTCATTTTGTTTTTGTGTTTTTTGACAAAATTGCTTTTAATTCAAACAAAAATTCTTTATAAAAGTTACCCAATAGTAGATCTTTTTTCTCCTATGATTTATTGTGCAACATCAGCTTACTAATGAATTATTCAAGTGATATGAAGTAATAAATGGTAAGTAAAATATCAACCATAGTTGTAAAAGTTATTAACTACTTAAAAACTGAATTTGACGAGAATTATTCTTTTCTCTTCTTCCTTTTCTTATTCAAACATCTGAAAATGTGAAAACCAATTTATTCTTGGTGTTAAATTATCTCACTAACTCGTTCAACATCCTACAATGAGAAGGTTTCAAGGTGAAAGGGAAAGAAAGTCCAGTGTGCATTTAAAATTCTTCTTTCAATAAAACTTTGCTACCCAAATTTGCAGCCCAACTTTGACTTCCCAAATGATGTGGTTTACCATTAAATATTTTTTAACCCCTTTTTTGTTGGTAATGATGATGCCAGCTCATTTGTGATGAAAAATTTGGGCAAAACGCAGGCCAGAATAGTTGTTCTTTTTTATATTTTATAACCAATTCTAAACAACGACATAAAGATTTGGTAAACTTATCCATCCAAATAATGTGAAGACAAATAAATGGATACATTTGTTTGCAACTTCTTCCAAGACACTTTGACGTAATTATTATCTTAGTGCCCTAAGATAGCTTTTGTTTATTATTTTTGTGTGGGTTTATGCAAAACATGGTAAACTACAAACAATTATTTATTCTTTACCTCTCAAATGAAGATTTAGGGGAGGCTCATAGTAAATTCTGAAATATTGATTAACTATTGAACCTAAAGTTAAAATTGACGGGCCTGGCTTAGACCAGACCCAACTTAGAGGCCCCGTCCAAAATCGTAGAGCAGGCCCACCTCAAACATACAAGATAAGCCCATCAGAAGATGGAGAAAGTTAGGGCAGGTCATTCGTGCCATCTTGAGAGATTCAAGTCAGCCACATCATGGCGAGAGATTCAGTCCACAATTGACATGCAAAGAGATATTCTTGGGACGCACACGTCACCACATCCATAGAATTGTCTCGCCTGTTATGAAAAGTGCACCACCTCCACTGAACTACCTAACCTGATACAAGAAAGTCGCTTTAATATGTTAGGAGATGCCTATAAATTGTAAGTATCACCTACACAAGGGAGACATCTCTCACACATCACTCAAATCTGAGCACTCTATACTCCTTGAGCAATAAAACACTCAGGTCATCATAGAGAGCATCAAGATACCTCTAAGCTAAGCTAAGCTAAGACTCTTGTGACCTAAATTCTACCTACCAAACATCTAGAGAGCATCAAGATACCCTAGATTCCGAAGATCAAAAGGTCAAGCAATCTAGATCCTTCATATTCAACTTCACACATTGGAGAAGAAGATCTAGCTTGGTGATCTACAAACCCACATTGGCGAGTGCATTGAAAGAGTCTTGGGTGTAAAGCCTTGAATCTTTCTCAAGGGGCCTAGATGATGTAACACCCCACCCTCCACATGTTATAATATTATCCACTTTGGGCCCACTGACCCTCACGATTTTTTTCCTTCCTATTCCCTTGGAAAAAGGCCTTATGCCATGACAGGCGAGGGTCTTACTCATAAGCCCAACAACTTTTTCCTCCCTAACCGATGTGGGATACCAGGACCTCACAATCCACCTCCTCAAGGCAGCACGTCCCCATGCAGCAGCTTGTCAGCTACCTGCCAGCCAATTACACACGAGCACGACAGGGCCTCACATTCGATCCAGGCGAGGGTCGGCTCTGATACCAATTTGTAACACCCCACCCTCCACATGTCATAATATTATCCATTTTGGGCCCATTGACCCTCACGGGTTTGTTTCTCCCAGTTTTTCTAAAAAAATGCCTTATGTCATTTAAGGTGAGGGGTTTACTCATAAACTTAGCAACTTTTTTCTCTCTAACCGATGTGAGATACCAGAATCTCATAGACGATTTATTGTAGTGAGCGTATTTAAGAAAATATACTCAAGACTTTGGTGGGTGATATCCAGAGGAGAAATTTACGATAGAAAGTAGCATGTAGTTATGAAAAGTGGTTGAGTTATAAATCTCGAGTAATTTTAAATTAATTTTGAGTATAGTTAATTAGGCTCTAGGTAAACTAGGATTAGTTCAGCAGTTTTTCCCAAGAAGAGTTTCCACATCAACAAATAGCTTGTGTTGTAGATGTTCTTATTGATTCCATTAATTTCACACATACACTTGGAATTGCACACACAATGTTTGATGAATTGTCACTTTAACTATTTTATTTGAGTCATTCATCAATTTGAGTTTTGTGAACATAGACTTTGGTGTGGGATCATAGTCTTGATAAATTTTATTATAATTTTAAGGGTTAATTGCACTGGAGATACCCAAAGTACGAAATTTATCTCATTTTCGTCCCCCAATATTTCAATTGCATCATTTTGGTCCCTGAAGTATTGAAAATATTTTTATATTGCTAATAATTTTTTATCATAAACTTGTCACATGATACTTAAATGTAGACAAAAAAATAATTTGGATAACTCTTGACCAATTTTTTACTCAAATTTTGGTTAAATACCTATCTAAATTATACTGTTTTGATCATAAACTATCCAAATTTTGTTCAAAAGCTACCCATATTACACATTTTTTTATCCAGAGCTACCCAAATTTTGTTTAACTATCAAAATTATTTTTTTGTCTATATTTAGCTATTATGTGACAAGTTTATGATAAAAAGTCGTTAGCAATTTAAACGTTGTCTACTTGAAGGACCATATAGAAACATATTCAATATTTCAGAGACTAAAATGATTTAATTAAAATATTATGAACCAAAATGAAACAAATCTCATACTTTTGGGGACTTCTAGTGCATAGTTATCAAAACCGGACCGGACATCAAACCGGCGGAAGGACCGGATCAATGGTTCACCGATTCAACAGTTGGGTCAAGTGGTCGAACCAATTGTCTAATAAAAAAATATAAAATATAATAACTTAACTAAAAATATGTAAAATCTGTCTCCATTCCAATCCAATGCATACAATTATATATACAAACCCCCTAGAAATTTGAGAAATATTAAGTTATTATCATTTACACCAGCGTTTCTTTCGTTTGAGGATGGTCCACAGAGGCAGAAAAAGCAAAAGCTCTCCTTTATTAGCCAAAGCAAAAGCACACATAATAGCAGAAAGAAGACATTAAGTTATCACCATTCACCGTTGTCTGTGACGCGTGAGAGAGAGAGGGGGGAGGAAGAGAAGACTTAAAATAGCAAAAGGAAGAAGACAAATATGAGTGGCTGAGGCTTTACCTGAGTTGAACTTTAAGCTCATGAACTAGCTCGAGGAAGGAGAAGGGAGGACCGAAGCTAGCTGGACTCTAGAGTAATGATAGAACGAGTGGAGAAGAAGGAGAGTGAGTCTCCTGTGCGTTCTTCACTTCGCCTAGAGAAGAACCGAGTGAGAATTGAATTGTTTTAGGGCAAAATTGCCCAAAAAATAAAAGGAATTTTCATTTTTATACACATTACAGTCAAACCGTCCGGTTTGAAAAAACCGTCTGGTTCACTAGTTTTATTAAAGAATCGGCCGGTTTAACGGATTTTAAGCGATTTAATTGCCTATGCGGTCTAACTAAAAAATCGGGCCAGTGTAGGGTCCGGTTCACGGTTGAACCGGTCGAACTGGCTGGTCCAGTCCGGTTCTAATAACACTGTTCTAGTGCAATTAACCCTAAGTTTAATTAATTGACAAATCTTTGCATCAAGTCACATGATGGGGAGTTCGAGTTATGAAAAAAGGGCTCACTCAATTAATTGCATAATTAACTTAAGAATTGGTAATTGTGATAAATTAGTTTTAAAATTGGTGATCGTTCAATCAGAAACTTTTGATAAACCTATTCACAAACCCCTCTTGGTTGTGTCTAACAATTCCATGAGCACATTCGGGTAGGGAATATTCATTGCGCATCTCTTCTCCATCAAACCTGGGGACCACCATACGTGGGGGCATGGGCATGTCCCTCGGCCACAGCATAATTTCATCCTTGATGAATTGCATATGTCATAGGAAAATTCGGGGACGGTCACTTCTGCGTCTGCAAAGTAATTGACTTTTTGATGGAAAAAGGATAAGAATGCTAAAATAAGTGTACCTTGGATTTATTCCTAACTATAAATTAATTTGTCATTATGTCTTCAAAATCTTTTTTTTTTTTTTGTTCATTGTTATTGAATTGGTAATGAGCTCAATCTATTTGTGTCGGATATTTCTTAATTATATGGACAATGCTTGCATGCAAAGCAATAGGATAAGACAAATGGAATCATATTTAATTGTGTATCTAGTGTGAACCTAAAGGAAGTCAATCGTTGAACAACAATCAAGAAAGAAGCCAATTAAACGAGTTATTTAATTCATGATTGGCAGGTCTGACATGGATTAAAATAAAAAAAACATTAGGAGAGTATGAAAGCATAAGAAATAAGAATCTAATACATACCAGGCTTTTTATTATTAGTATTTGACTAATAAAGGTTCTACCTTGGTGATATTTGTTCTACATTTCTCCCTTGACCTCTTTTTATTGCATGATCATTAATCAATGCTGTTTTTTTTTTCCGTGTGATGAAAAATAGTGAAAATTGGCCGAACCTGATTATATTGACTCCGGAAGCAACGGCGACAAGAAGGACGATTTTTCGTTGAAGGTGGGGAGCAAGTCCAAATCAAATTTGCTCTAGAAATCAACTTGAATTTTTTTTCGCTGATTTGCTCCAAAAAATCACAAAATTGAAGACTCTTTTTTTTTTGGTTGAAAAAAGGGGTGGGAGCCAGAGATAGCACCTAGAGACTACCGCGATAAGTCCTTACTGGTAGTATCATGAAGCCCCTGACCGTGTTTGTTACTTTTCTCTTAAATGAACTTAATTAGGCTAGCATAGCAATTAATCACCGAGCCCCGATACAGTGTCCAAGGTTAGAACCTCTAACATGATGGTGAGAAGTTCGGCCGATACCCCACTGAACAAGAGTGATCGCAAATTGAAGATTTTGATGATGTATAAGATGTAATGGGTTAAGGCTATATGGACGAGAGATCTACACTCATTTGAGCTCGAAGTGATTTCAGTTCCATCGAAACCAGATGATATCTAGAATTCAAGTAGAACCGTAGAATTAATGTGGATGATCTCATATGATGAAATAGAAGAAAATTACTGTGTAAGGTATCCCATCTATGGATCATATAGATAATCTTGTGTTTGATTAATTAATTGCTTACTGTGTATACATTCACTGTTTTTTTTTTTAATATTTTTCAACTTCAAATTTTCAATATTTTTGTAGTTCACTGTTTGTTTGCGAAAATTTTAACAAGTTAAAAGTTTCATATTATTAAAGTTCATTGTTTATATATTTTTTCAGGAGGAAATTTTTTGTTTAGATAAATACACCAAAAATATTAAGTGTTAATACCACATGGTGCAACTACGGATTTGAAGTTCTTCTATATAATTTAATTAAAAAATTAAAATAAAAAAAGCCCAATGCTTTCAACCTCCATGCCTACTACTTGAGAACATTAAAATTCTTGGAGCAGGAGTGGATTAATTGTAGTGGGTTTTGTGATGGTGTGAAGGATTTTGATGGCGGTAAGCATTTTGGGGAGAAAATATTGATTACAGTGTGGTACTACATGACAATGTGATATAGTATCATCAACAAATAATCGAATTTCAAATAAGAAAATGAATCCCACAAAAATTAAAAACCAACCTGCCTCCTAAGCAAATAACTCTCTACTCTTCTCTCATGTAAGTTCAAGCGGAGTTCACCTTACTCACTTGGGATTTTATTATTAGTAGGTAATATCATGTTATCAATGGTGACATGATATCACCGTTACATTCAATATTTACTCCATTTTTTGGAGAGTATCGATAGTGGGATCGAGAACTCCCCTAATAAACAACGACGTATTTGATGGTGGATTTGAGTTTGAAGTTGTATTTTTGTTCCGCTATAATTTTCAAATGGTTGGTCAAATTAATTTAATTTTCAATTTAAGACCAAGTTTTATTAGGATTAAAAAAAAGTTTCATTATTTTCATCAATTTTTTTGAGTTCATAGTTTTTCATATTTTTGAGTTCATTAATTTTTTATTATTTTTTATTGTTCCTGACTTCACTACTTTTTCATTGTTTTTGAGTTTACTGTTTTTCACTATTTTTGATTTCATTATTTTTTTAGTTTGTTGTTTTCACTAATTTTGAGTTCACTGTTTTGGTATATACAATTTTCGTGTCATTAATTATTTTTAGTAAATAAGTTAAATTTGTACTATCTAAGACATTAAAATAAGATAAAATTTACTGTTTTTACTGTTTTAAATTTATATATTTTAATACCAAGTAAATTAGGTAAAATTAACTCCCAATTTCAATCACCGAAACAGTGAAATAAGTTAAATTTTGACCATCTGAGACATTAGAATTAGAGGAAATTCACTGTTTTAAAATTTTACATATTTCAACATGAAGTATAATAGGTAAATTGTGAAATGACCTAATTGATTTTGCCATAACTAAAATTTGAAATTGAAATAAAAATTATTGTAAAATATAAATATAATTTTTTTTAAGATTACTAATCAAATTAGACAATCACAATTTAAATAGTGAATATGAAAATTTTGGACAATAGAACACTTAAAAGATCATAGAGTCCAAAGAAAGTGTCCGGCTAATTTGAGATATTGTAAATGAGTCCACAGAAATGCTGTAGATAAGGAATGACTTATTTTCCCATAATAAGAGCATCTATTGAGTGCTCTCCAAAATAAAAAGCATTTTTAAAAAAAAAAAAAAAGAGAATGTCTTTGATAAAAAAAATTAAAATAGATAGTAATGTTTTGTATACCACTCCAATAAGACTCTTTATTCTTACTAATTTACTAATCATTATCTGTACTTGAAAGTACTATGTAATAAACAAAAAATTACAAACAATTATCCGTACATGCAAGCTTTATATAATAGAAAATAATCGGTGGCAATAAATGAAAAAAATATAGACAACTTAACAATAAACCAAGTCCTCAAAAAATACTGACTATGCCAAATGGCCAAGTTTTTTAATTTTGTACATATTTTGGAACAATGCATTACACAATAAATAAATAAAATAAAAAAGATATACATAACTTCTATCTTTAATAAAATATATTTTAGAAGTGATGTAACTTTCTTTGCTAGAAATTATATGTGCCTGAAGGGATTATATAATAAAAAAAATTAACAATTAAAAAATGTAGGCATTAGTATCATTTAAACAAAAATTTCAAAGCCCAAAAAATTCAACAAAAAATTGGACAAAATTTTATCTAAAAGTAGGAGCCAAAGAAAATTTGTCAACAATACAAAAAACTCTAGACGTTAACATTGGGATTCTCTAGATCAATCTACACAAAAAGACCATTTAATAAACTAATCAATAAGTTCCATCCCTTATGTGAAACTCTAGTATTCTACATCGGTTAGAGAGGAGAAAGTTACTGGGTTTATAAGTAAGCCACTTGCCTTACATGGCATAAGGTCTTTTCCCAAGAATACTGGGAGCAACAAAACCGTGAGGATCAGTGGGCCCAAAACAGACAATATTATGCCATGTGGAGATGGCTGTTACAAGTTGTTATCAGAGCCGAGTCTCGCCTGGACAGAGTGTGGGGCCCTACCATGCTCGCGTGTAGTGGGCGGGCAGGTAGCTGGCAAGCTGCTACACGAGGACGTGCAGCCCTAAAGGGGGTGGATTGTGAGATCCTGGTATCCCACATCGGTTAGGGAGAGAAAAGTTGCTGGTTTTATAAGTAAGCTCTTTGCCTTAAATGACATAAGGCATTTTTCAAGGGGTACTGAGAGGAACAAAACCGTGAGTTACAAAGCGGACAATATTATGCCATGTGGAGGGGGTGTTACAAGTTAGTATCAGAGCAGACTCTCGCCTGGACCGAGTGTGGGGCCTTGTCGTGCTCGTGTGTAGTGGGCGTGCAGGTAGCTGGCGAGCTGCTACATGGGGACGTGCAGCCATAATAGGAGTGGATTGTGAGATCCTGGTATCTCACATCGGTTAGGGAGGGAAAAGTTGATAGGTTTATAAGTAAGCCCCTTACCTTACATGGTATAAAGCCTTTTCCCAGGGGTACTGGGAGAAACAAAACCGTGAGGACCAGTGGGCCCAAAGTCGACAATATTATGTCATGTGGAGAGGGTGTTACAAGTAGGTATCAAAGCTGACTCTCGCCTGTACCGAGTGTGGGGCCTTGTTGTGCTCACGTGTAGTGGGCGAGCAGGTAGCTGTCGAGCTGCTACTGGGGGGACGTGTAGCCCTAAGGGGGTAGATTGTAAGATCCTGGTATCCCAAATCGGTTAGAGAGGGGAAAGTTGTTGAGTTTATAAGTAAGTTCCTTGCCTTACATGGCATAAAGTCTTTTTTCAGGGGTACTGGAAGGAACAAAATCGTGAGGGCCAGTGGGCCCAAAGTGGACAATATTATATCATGTGGAGGGGGTGTTTCAAGATGGCATTAAAGTCGACTCTTGCCAGGACCGAGTGTGGAGCCCTACCATGCTCGCATTTAGTGGGCGAGCAAGTAACTGGCTAGCTACTACACGGGGACGTGCAGCCCTAAGGGGGTTGAATTGTGAGATCATGGTATCTCACATCAGTTAGGGAGGGGAATGTTGTTGGGTTTATAAGTAAGCCATTTGTCTTACATGCCATAATGTAACACCCCCTTCACATGGCATAATATTACCAGCTTTGAGCCCACTGGCCCTCACGATTTTGTTCCTCCCAGTACCGCTGGAAAAAGGCCTTATGTCATGTAAGACAAGGGGCTTACTTATAAATCCAGCAACTTTCTCCTCTCTAACTGATGTGGGATACTAGGATCTCACAATCCACCCCTCTTAGGGCTGCACGTCCCCGTGTAGCAGCTCGCCAACTACCTGCCCGCCCATTACACGCGAGCACGGCAGCGCCTCACACTCGGTCCAAGCGAGAGTCGGCTTTGATACCAATTTGTAACACCCCCTTCACATGGCATAATAGTGTCTGCTTTGGGCCTATTGGCCCTCACAGTTTTGTTCCTCCCAGTACCCCTGAGGAAAGGTCTTATGTCATGTAAGGCAAGGGGCTTACTTATAAACCCAACAAATTTTCTCTCCCTAACCGATATGGGATACCAAAATCTCACACCTTAATTTGTTGCTTCATTGCCCGTAAAATAATGAATTTTTGAAAAAATTAAAAACTAATATTTTTTTAGTAAAGAACCAACCACTGCATAAGCATGATGATCAAAGATAGATAGATGTAAAGGATATACAAATGGTCATGTAGCACTACAACAACCAATATCATGATGGCTAACTAATTATACATATTAAACTTCTTGCGTGAAGAAAGAAGTTAAATTGAGGGCATCAACCGTTGAAATAATCTTCAATTTTTAGTGAATTTAAGAATGAAATATATAAATTAAAAATTATCTACTCGGAGCAAAAAGTTATAAAATGACAAGCTGAGCAATTCTCATATGTGCCCAAAAGAATTGCAAGCTTGGAATTTAGGAAGTAGAGACTATATACACCCCTTCTATTGACATCTTTAAAAATTAGAACAAAAAGAAAACAATTCATTCAACAAATAGTAATGTGTAATAAAAACATTTGAATGATAAAAATACAATATTCTCCATAGATGAGTGATTAGTAGTTAAAATTAGCATATTATTACGTAGAGATCTGAAAAGTGAGGATAATTTTTTTAGTTTTGCCTGTAGGACACTATTCATGCACAATTTGTCAGTAGGGCGCTATATATGCATTATTTAGACATAAGTTATGTTTAGGAACATAATTCAAGTATGTCATAAAATGAAAACATGCTTAGAATGTTAAAATACACCTACTATGTGAATTTGAGTGTAAACGACAATAGTTTCAAAAATTAGAAAAAAAATGCGTATCGAGTGGCCTAGGTGACACCGGCCAAACCCGGCCACTAGAAAAAATATATTTTTTCTAAAAATTTTTATTTAAAATAATTTTAAGAACTTTGGTAAAAATAAAATGTGGAATTGAATCGTTTTGAGAAGAGTAATAGTGTAACGAGGTCCCGGATTTATCAAGGGCAAAAGGGTCATTTTACACCTTTTCTCCTCCACTATAAATACAACCCATTTTGTGAAAAAAAATATCAGTTTTTTGAGCTGAGAAGGGGCAATACACATTCTTGGAGGAAAAAGGAAGAAAAAACCCTAGGTTCTTCAAGTTTCAAGCCACCAAAACTCATTCATAGACCAAGATTTTTGCAACACTTCCTTCTAAGAAGTTGTTCCTCTCAACAAGAGCTATATTCTCACTGGTCAGTTAGGCTATAAAGCGAACACAACTCCCTTGGTTTGAAAAAAATTATTTTAGGTATGACATTTTACTAAGTTGGGAATAGATTTAAATTTTCTTGTCTTTCTATGTGTTGATTGAATGATTTAGGTGATGACTTGATGTTAGAAAATTATTTAGTTGGTAGTTGCATTGAAAACTTAGAGTTAGTGGTTTAAGTACTTTTGTATTCTTTGAGTTTCTTGACAATTTGTTGCTATGATAAAGGTGTACCTTGCTTATGTGTTGGATTATCATATTCTACCTTATGTTCATGTAAAGAAACTCTTTTGGTTTGAGAGAGATGATTTATTCCATGAGTTGGTAATTTGTGTATTTGTATTTTTCTTGAAAATTTGTAAAAGTAATAAACATAAAACTTGATCATATGTTTAATCCATTGAATGGTGCTTCACATTCATGTGGGTAAAGTGTTGTGAATTTAAAATTATGCTTTACTTTATGAATGAGGCATATTTTAATTTATACTCATGTGTTTGATGAAATGTTCCATAGAATTTACTTTGAGAAAAATCATGACATACATGAATCCTTGGAACATAGTGAGGGTTGAGCACTTGGTGCTATGCATTATGACGGTGAAGATCCTATGGTGACAAAACCAAAATCTGGTCAATAACAGTACTCGCTGGCTGACGGAGGAGGACCGTGAAGCGAGACATGGGCGGCATAGATTTGCACGGGTGTGTCATGCATATTGACATTGCATAACATTGAAGGATTACGAGGTTGTAGCATTTAAAATGTACACTTGCACATGCTACGCCTTAAATTTGTTCCTAGCATTAGTATTTTGTCATACCAATAGTTGAACTGACCCATTCGTGGGATATCATATTACAGATGAGGCTTCCGGTACTTGAGACTTTAGGAAGTCTTAAAGGAAGGAGAGGAAAGGGACTTGAATGTATATTTGGCCCTTGGGGCATATTTCGTATGTATGAGCATGAGACCAAATGACTTGTATTTCAGTTTGGAAAAGTAGTAAATTATAAGTCTTGGACCATTTTAAAGTGTAAGAGTGTAAACCCAATTGATATTTGAGATGTCTTTATTTAATGAGTATCATATGTGTATATTGGGACAATTTGATGTGTATGTTGACAACAAGGGATGTATGTATAATTTACATAGAGTATGGCCACCGAGTGAGGGTGGGTTGTGATGTACTTGTGCTTATGAAATATCGTAAATATTAGGTGGAAAAAAGCCTTAGAAAACAAAGGAGATTAAGTTAAAATTTTAAGAAAAATTAAAAGACTTGTATAGTGTGTAAAACACCTTTTAAATAGGTGGGAAGGATGTCAAAAATAGGGGTTTAGAAACCTTGAAGAAATAGGGTAAAAATAGAAAGAAAATGACTGGAAAAAATTTGGGAAAACGAATGAAAAAACGTGAAAAATGAATGAAAAATCAATTTATCCAACCTAATGACCTTTTATTTACTTTTCTTCAATTTATACAGGAGACCAGGACTGTAGGTGGTGAGACCAGGAATACCATCGTGATAAAGGTATTCTAGAGGATGAGACCTCTTATATATGCTGGACAGCCTGATCCTCTAGTAGCCAAGGAGTTGTTAGAGCATATCACTAGGATCGTGGACTCACAGAGGAGATCATAGAACCCCATTTGAGGATCAGGTATGCCTCCTTTCATTTTACTGAGTTGGCTAGTCAGTGGTAGAGAATAGCTACTCACCAGATAGACAGTTTCTGAGAGGGATGGGATACCTTTATAGCCACGTTCAACAACCACTATTTTCCCGAGATCGCACAGATTGGGTATATGGATGAGTTCATGGCTCTCCTACAACAAGACATGACATTGACTCAGTATGAGTCTTGATTTACTGTATTGGGGAGATTTTCCCCATATGTGATTCAAGAGGAATGACTGAGGGTCATTTACTTTGTTAGGGGGTTGGTTGAGAGGGAGTTGACCGACCTTAAAGGGATTAGAGAGTCCCGGATGCAAAGTGGGGCAGTTGCAGCTCAGCCTTCTACATCTGTCCCAGTTTACACTGGTAGGGAACTGGCGAAGAGGTACAAGAATAGTGTTTCTTTTGTATAGACATCACAACAACTTGCCCAGTTTTTAGCTCCTCGACCTCCCATGTCTGTATCTTTCGAGGGTGAATACCTCAGAGGCCCCTTATATGTTATCAGTATGGGCAGCCTGGCCATAGAATGGCTGACTGACCCCAAAGAGATCCCAGCCAGGGGCACGGAGCTGGATCGAGTCAGGGGTTATTTTCACCACTGGTACAACATCAGGGGTGGAGAGCTCCACAACTTTGCTACACTTGTAACCAGGCAGGCCATGTTAGGGCCAATTGTCCTCAGGGGCAGACTTTACAGAGCTCGTAGAGACCACATTACTATCAGTATACTCAGGTGCCTCTGCCACAGCCACAGTTGAGTCATAGACCTTTGGCACCATATTTCCAATCTACACCCTCCGCACAGAGTGTTAGAGCTCCTAGACAGAGGGAAGGAGGTCAGCAGGGCCAAACTACTCAGGGTCGTGTTTATAGTGGCCACACTAGAGAGATCTACTTCTATACCTTTAGTGGTTCAAGGTACATTCCTTGTGTTTAGTTCATGGGTTAGCATGCTGATAAACTCGGGTGCATCTCATTCATTCATATCTACTATGCTTGCCATGACATTGGGATTGGACATAGATCGGTTAGATCCACCTGTAAACTCCCACCTATTTATATTAATTTGGTAATGTACTTGTTTAGTAATTTTTATAGATGTAATGAAGTAAGAATAAACTATATAGATTGTAACAGTAGAAATAAATACTAGAGAAGCAAATTGATTGTGAAGTTTAGGTGTCGAAGGCGTTTAAACTTGGGAAGGGTTATTAGATAAGTTTCTAAATATTTTTATGTTAAAATAAGGTCTCTATTAAATCCGGAAGGTCGAAAATCATTGGGAGAGGTAATGTGGGGTGTATTAGAAGCTAGGAAGTATTCCGGAGTGAAAGCACACTTTAGAGAGAATTTAGGTAAAAATGGATCTTGGACACTGCCTAGTATTTTGGCTATAACTTTTTATTCTGATGTCCATTTGATCTGAATTTTGGAAATTAGATAGTACACAGCTAGGGCTACAAAAGTGTATTTTATAAAAAGTTTCCAATTAGACCTTTAAATGGGTCAAAAATGTACTATAAATTACATCAAAAAATTGTCAGTCAAATCATACCAATACGCGTACCGGTACGACGAACTCCAGTAGCAAAACCGTACCGGTACACTTTAGTTAAAGTTTGCCGAAACAGTAGTGGGTTGTTGTTTGTGAATGCAATCACTATTGTTCACTTAAGTTCAAATGAGGGATAGTATACCTTTCCTGGGAAGGATTTGTCAATGCTGTGTGAGACAGTATACACCCTTTTCCAAAGTGCTTGTGATTGTGATGAGTGGACTAGGTATAATCGTTAGGTAGATTCCTGAGAAGCAATCAACGTACATTGCAACGAGGATGAACTAATATACATGAGAATATGGTTTGGATTTCGTCATGACCGATGCATTGGTATGGGACAATGTAACGGCGGGCGCCCTTTCCTAACCATTTTAGAAATGGTTTATTGTTGAGAAATGAATTTTATTGTTTTCATTTAATTATTGCTATTGTGTAAACTTGAGATCTACTAAAATGTCTCTATTTTTTTTCAAAATTGATATATGATCATTGCAAAATGAGTCCGACTAGTTTTATATGTTTTTCTAAACCTTGTTTGAGCTTGGAAAGAATGTTGCTACTGAGCTTAGTGCTCACCCCCTACAAATTACACATTTTTCAGATTATGTGCTAGAGGAAGAACCTAGCGTTGATGAGTAGGTACCCTAGGAAGCTCCAGTAGACGGACACCTGGATCCCGAGGTGGATGCCTAGGGATATACTTTCCTATGAAACAGATTAGAAAATTTCTTTTGGAGACTAGGTGAAGTCTAATATTTTATTATTTCGCTGCAAGTTTAATTTTGATTCTTCTAGGATGTAATTACCATAGTTTGACATATTCTTTTGATATTGTGGCCATGACTTGTCTTATTCTTTTGGGATAATGTAGTAGATATGATATATGACAAACGATATTTATTTTTGATGAAATTTATTTAGTCGCTCTCATGATGTAAATGATTTTAGATAGTAATGTCGTCCAAGGTGGTTTTTGAGGCGTTACACCACCATTACATGTTAACACCCCAGTTGGGGGTAGTGTGATATTGACGAGGATCTGTAGAGATTGCCTGATACAGATAGCTGATCACATCCTTTTTTTAAATTTCATTATGCACGACATGTGTGGTTTTGATATTATTTTTGGGATGGATTAGTTGTTTACTTTCCGGGGCGAGTATAGATTGTTATAGGGGAGAGTGACAGCGTGTACTCCTAAGGGAGAAAACTTTTATTTCACGAGAGATCCTAGGGATTTCTTATGTATGACTCGAGGAGTTGGGGAGGTCATAGTTACATGTTGGCTAGTTTGGCAATAGATGGGGGTGGGACTACAGAGAGTGTGTTACCACCCGTAGTGGATGAGTTTTCAGTTGTCTTCCAAGATGACTTGACTAGTCTACTGCCGAGATGAGAGATAGAGTTCACAATAGAGCTTATCCCAAGCACTATGCCTATTTCCATTCCACCTTACCATATGGCTCCAGCTGAGTTGAGAGAGCTGAAGGAGCAGTTGAATGATTTACAGGGTAAGGGTTTTATTCGTCCTAGTACTTCTTTGTGGGGTGCTTCGACACTATTTACGAAGAAGAAGGATGAGACACTACGTTTGTGTGTGGACTATAGGAGGGTGAACCGGGTCACTATCAAGAACAAGTACCTATTGTCGAGGATATATGACTTGTTTGATCAGCTTAGGGTTTCGAGATGTTTCTCGAAGATTGATCTTAGGTCGAGGTATCATCAGTTGAGAGTGCGGGAGGAGAATGTGGCGAAGACAGTTTTTCGCACTTGTTATGGCCATTATAAATTCATGGTTATGCCATTCAGTGTGACGAATACCCCGGCAACATTCATGGACTTGATGCATTGAATTTTAGTCCTTATTTAGATCAGTTTGTTGTGGTGTTTGTTGAAGACACTGTGATTTATTCACCTTCTAAGGATCAACATGTCTTTCACCTACAAACTGTGTTACAGATTTTGAGGGAACACCGTTTATTTGCTAAGTTCTTGAAGTGTGAGTTTTGGCTTCAGGAGGTGCAGTTTCTAGGCCATGCTGTGTCAGGTAGTGGGGTATATATAGATCCTTCTAAGATGTTATTTAATTCCTTTGGGATTTAAATGTCATAGTTTAGTATATTCTTTTGATATTATGGTCATAGCTTGACTTATTCTTTTGGAATGATCTTGTTACTTTTATATATGATGAATGAAAAATTTCTTATTGATAGATTTATTTTTTGCTCTCATGATGTCAATGGTGGTTAGCATGTAATGCCGTCCAAGGTGGTATTTTGGGCGTTACAGATTTTGGTTTCAGAGCCTAGGCTTTAAGTCTTACATGGGAGCTGTAGTTTATGGATTACCACTAGGGAGATCAGATTAGGTTGATCAAGATTGTTGATCTAAACTTTACACGAGTTGTGTACTTGGGATTAAATTAACTATTAGGATGTCTTGTACATTGAGGAACTAAATTGTGAATTGATGTACATGATGGACAGAGGAAGAGGACGTGGACGTGGGCATGGTCGTAGATGTCAAGCAAATCCACCACCGCCACCACCTTCCGATGCCATGAATGGCATCTACCAATGCTTGAGGGAGTTAACCACTTTGGTACAACACCAAAATGGGAACAACAACTACAATGGTGGGGCTCATCCATTAGCCTAAGTACCAGGCAAGGGGAACGAGAATCAGAGGATGGTAGTCCTTCGGAAATTTCTACGCCAACACCCACCTACTTTCCAAGGAAGCTCTAACCCTTTGGATGCGGAAAGATAGATCCGCCGAGTAAAGAAGACTTGTGATAGTATGGGGGTATCTGAGGATCTTCGGGTCGGCTTGGCTATTTATGTATTAAAGGGGGAGGCCGATCATTGGTGGGAATCGATGAAAAGAAGAAGGAATACGGATGCTCTCACTTGGAAGGAATTTGATCAAGTCTTCCAAGATAAGTAATTTTCAAAATCCATCCGAAATCGAATGAAGACCAATTTTCTTACTTTACGACAGGGCAACCTGACTATGGCTAAGTACGAGAGCAGGTTTGATGAGCCATCCCGTTATACTATAGAGTTTATAGCTAATGAGGCCGGCACAGCCAAGCGCTTTGAGCAGGGTTTGAGACCGGTCATCAGAGAGAAGTTGGTTGCACTCAAGATTCGAGACTATGGGGATCTTGTCGACCGAACTGTACTGGTGGAGAGAGAAATAGAAGACAGCCCGCGACGACAGAGCTTAGCGAGAAGAGGTCTGATCAGGACTGACCCTAGCACCAGTGGAGCATAAAGGGCATTACCCTACTGTTGCCTCGATCAGGCGGTGGGATAGAGACCTCAGATAGCCAGAGAAGCTGGAGGTGTACCAGAGGGGCTGGCACTAACCCATGATCTTGTTTTGCATGTGGAGGCATGGGACATATTTGGGTGTATTGTCCGATCTTTCCACCTCAGAGGACTATCCAGACAGCATGGCAAGTACCAGTAAATAGGCTACCTCTACAAAGGCCAGCACAACAGAGACCGTTACAAGCTCAAGCACCCGGTGACGCCAATCAAGGAAGGGTTTTCTCTTTAACTCAACCAGAGGAGGATGTTTCCAATGCCGCAGTGGAAGGTATCGTTCTTCTCTACAATTCTTGGGCCCGAATTTCATTTGACCCCGGTGCTACACATTCATTCATACGCACGAAATATGCACTTAATCTTGGTTTGGATTTTGAAAAACTTGAACAAGCTTTGAGTATTGATATGCCGACAGGAGAACGGTTGGATACAACTAGGGTGTGTAGAGGATGTGTGCTTCGTATTGGGGAGCAAGAGTTAATTATAGATTTGGTTGTGTTAGACATGAAGGGGTATGACATAATATTTGGGATGAATTTGTTGTCCATTTTTCGTGCGGTGATGGATTATTTTCGCAAGTAAATTTCATTCTAATTACCGGGAGGGGTAGTCTTTACTTTCAGGAATGATCGTAATTCTTACCATCTATTTTTTACTGCGGGTGGTAGATTCTTGAAAGCTAAGGCAAGGAGCCAGCTGAGTTTCTTAGCCAGCTTAATGGGAGATGATTAGGACAAATCCCAACTAGACGTGATATTGGTAATGTCAAACTTTTTGAATGTCTTTCCTGACGAATTACCTGGGTTACCTCCACAAAGGAATATTGAGTTCAAGATTGATTTCTATCCGGGAACTGAACCCATATCCATTGCTCCTTATCGGATGGCACCTTTGGAGTTAAAGGAGCTAAGGAAGTAGTTAGATCATCTGTTGGCCATTGGATTTATCCGTTTGAGCACTTCACCTTGGGGAGCCCCGGTCTTCTTTGTGAAAAAACATGACAAAACACTTTGGTTGTGCACGGATTACCGAAGGTTGAATCGAGTTACAATGAAGAACAAATATCCATTACCAAGGATTGATGACTTGTTCGATCAGTTGAGAGGCTCTAAGTATTACACCAAGATTGACCTTCGCACAGGGTACCATTAATTACGGATCAGGAAGGAGGATATTCTTAAGACTGCTTTCGTACCCGGTATGGTCATTTCGAGTACACGGTGATGTCGTTCAGATTGACTAATATACCCGCAGCCTTCATGGATTTGATGTACAGGGTATTCTGATCGTATCTAGATCAGTTTGTCATTGTGTTCATTGATGGCATACTAATCTATTCACGGACACACGAGGAGCATGAACGTCATCTCACAATTGTGCTCCAGACTTTGAGAGAGCATAAGTTATATGCTAAGATTAGTAAATGCAAGTTTTGTATGAAGGAGGTGAATTCCTTGGCCATGTGGTGTCAGAACAAGGTGTAGTTGTTGATTCCACTAAGATTGAAGCCGTAATGAGATGGGAACCACCGAAGAATGTGACCAAAATGCGTAGTTTTCTGGGCTTAGCAGGCTACTACCGGAGGTTCGTGGAGGGATTCTCCAAGCTTGCGATGCCGATGACTTGCCTTACGAAGAAAGGGGAGAAATTCTTGTGGACTCAAGAGTGTGAACGAGCCTTTCACATCTTGAAGGAGAGGTTGACGACGGCACCTGTCCTCATTATTCCGAATAGTGGGGAGGGATACGATGTGTACACCAATTCTTCATTGCAAGGCTTGGGATGTGTGCTAATGCAGGGAGGTAAGGTAGTTGTTTATGGTTCAAGAAAATTAAAGGTTCGTGAACAGAATTATCTCACTCCTGAATTGGAGCTAGCCGCTGTGGTATTTGCTCTCAAGTTGTGGAGGTGTTATTTGTATGGAAAAAAGTTTCAAGTGTTCTCTAACCACAAGAGCCTCAAGTATGTATTCACACAGAAAGACTTGAATCTACGACAAAGAAAGTGGATTGAGTACCTAGAAGATTACGATTTCACACTCAACTACCATCCAGGGAAAGCGAATGTAGTTGCCGATGCACTTAGCAAGAAGTCTCGGGGTGAACTCAATGTTTCCATCGGTGAATGGAAGTTGAAGGATGTCATGGGAGATTATGATCTATGGGTTAGAGAAGATGGATCACGACCATGTTTGTTCAATCTTGTGGCTCAACCTACTCTCCAACGTAGGGTTGTGGAATTGCAATGCTTGGGTCTTAAATTAGCGTCGATTCGAGCTAAATTGGAGAATGAAAAAACTACGGAGGGTTGGTCTTTAAAAAATTAAGAATTGAGATATGGGGAGAAGCTATGTGTTCCCAATGATTCGTCCCTAAAGGAGGAGATACTTGGAGAGTGTCATCGCTCTAAGTTTGTTATCCACCCCGGTAGCACAAAAATGTATATGGACATGAAGCACCAATATTAGTGAAAAGGAATGAAAAAGGATGTGGCAAGGTTCATAGCACGATGTACGGTGTGCCAGCAGGTGAAGATCAAAAATCAAAAGTCAGGAGGATTACTACAGTCTTTGCCTATCCCAAAGTGGAAGTGGGATCACATCACCATGGATTTCGTGTCGGGTTTACCAAGGACGTTGCGCGGGCATAATGCAGTATGGGTTATAGTGGATAGACTCACCAAGTCCGCTCATTTCTTGGGTATGAAGACCACGGACACATTCGAGACTTTGAGCCAGCTGTATATCCGTGAGATTGTGCGATTACATGGAGTTCCGCTTTCTATCGTGTCGGATCGTGATTCTCGATTTGTGGCGCGGTTCTAGCAAAGTCTACAACAAGCCATGGGGATAGAGTTATATTCCAGTACAGCGTTTCATCCCCAAACAGATGGCCAATCCAAGAGGGTGATACAGATTGTGGAGGATATACTACTGGCTAGCGCGTTAGACTTCAAGGGCAGTTGGAGCGACCATTTACCATTGGTAGAATTTACGTCCAACAACAGCTATCAGGCAAGCATTGGGATGGCACTATATGAAGCATTGTATGAAAGACCGTGTAGAACCCCGACGTGTTGGTTGGAAGCCGGCGAGAATAGTTTGTTTGAACCGGAGATTATTCGAGAAACTACCGAGAAAATTCAATTCATCAGGGAGAGGCTACACACAGCACAAAGTCGACAGAAAATCTATGCGGATCAAAGACAAAGACCCTAGGAATTCAAAGTAGGAGACTACGTGTTCCTCAAAGTTTCACCCAAGAAGGGAGTATTTCGCTTCGGCAAGAAGGAAAAGTTAGCACCAAGATATACCAGACCATTTGAAGTGATCAAGGTTGTGGGCCAAGTGGCGTATCAGTTGCGGTTGCCCCTTTAAGCCTCATTTGCCCCATTCTTCCATTCCATTCTCACCCTACACCTCTTAGAACCCTAGGAGAAGATAAAGAGAGAAAGAAAAAGGAAGAAGAAGGTCTTCAAAGTTGGGTTTTTGCTTGAGATTCTTGATTCAAGGTAGGGGATTTCTTCTCTTTCTCTTACATTGACATTAGGGCTTATGTATATATGTATGTTTTGCTCTAAATGTTATATATATTATATGAAATCATTTTATCTTAGTCTTTTGAGCAAAGATTACATGTTTTTAACAAAGTTAGGGTTGAATACCCATGAAATCTCTTTTTGTATTTCAAAACCCGAGATTTTGGAAAGTGATGAATTTGCTTCTTAAATTCTTCCTTTATTATTGATGTTGAACCATAGAACTTGATGTGAGTAATAAAATGATATTATTGATTATTGATTTTGTTAATACTTTAGAAATTACTTTTAAATTAGGGAAATTATTGATTTTGTTAATACTTTAGAAATTACTTTTAAATTAGGGACTTGTGGAATTGTTGGGTATTTGAGAAAAGGGTGGATAAAGTATTACTTGTATTGTTTGGACAAATATGAGAGAGAGGTTCCTTGTAAGAATGCTCATTCCTTCTCTAGAGGTTCCTTGTAAGGATGCTTGAGAAACCAAACCTTGAGGGTGAGAGGTTCCTTGTAAGGATGATCATGCCAAAAGAGGACAATGTGTGATCTTCTCAAGAGGTTCCTTGTAAGGATGCTTGAGAAACTAAACCTTGAGGGTAAAAGGTTCCTTATAAGGATGCTCATGCCAAAAGAGGACAGTATAAGATTTTCTCAAGAGGTACCTTGTATGGATGCTTGAGAACCCAAACCTTGAGGGTGAGAGGTTCCTTGTAAGGATGTTCATGCCTTGAAGGACAATATTATATCAGGTGTGGGAAATAGTTTATAGTTTGAAAATAGATGTTTATTGGAACTTGATTGGTATTGTTCATTTCTATTATTATTGCTACTTAAACTTGAGATCAGTTGTAAAATGTCTCTGTTTTACTTCAAACATTATATATGCTATTTGTGAAATGAGACCGGTCTTTTTATATATTTTTTTTCTAAACCTTGTTGGAGTTTGATAAGATTTTACTACAGAGCTTCGTGCTCATCCCCTGTAAATTACATATTTTCAGATTATGTGCTGGAGGAGGAAATTAGAGTTGATGAGCCAGCACATTGGGAGGCACCACCCGAGGGGAATCTAGACCCTGAAGTGGACCTATAGAGACATAGCTTCTATTGTATTAGACTTGAGAATTTAGTAGTTTTCTTTTGTATTTCTGCTGCAAGTGTAATTTAATTCCTTTGGGATGTAAATGTCATAGTTTGACATATTCTTTTGATATTATGATCATAGCTTGGCTTATTCTTTTGGAATGATTTTGTTACTTTTATATATGATGAATGAAAAATTTCTTATTGATAGGTTTATTTACTGATCTCACGATGTCAATGGTGGTTAGCATGTAATGCCGTCCAGGGTGGTATTTGGGCCGTTAAAAAATACCAACAATAGTTCCCTGTGGAGTCAACTCCGGACTCAAACCGAATTATTACTATAGCTCGACCGCCTGTACTTAGGTGTACACATTTCGGATCAAGTCAAGTTTTTGGCGCTGTTGCCAGGGAACCATAAAAGGTGTTTTAAAGTAAAAGGTAAAAATACCTTCCTTTTTGTATAGATTTTTTATTTTCTGTGAAAATTTTATTTTATTTTTATGTCTGAGGGCACTCCTCAATATAAAAATTTGCCAGCAAAATCTTTTGGGTCTGTGAATCAGCCTGAACTATCTTCACCTAGATCAGTAGCAGATTCTTGTGAAAATAGTATGACAAATAATGAGAAACAAGGAGAATTTCCTATGCTAGAGGGGGAAGTGCCTAACATTCAAACTTTGCGGGATTAATTAAATCTCACAAGAAACAGTGTCTCCTCTTGTTTTGTATTTCCTACAAATGCGCCCCTCTTTACTGTGAAGCCGGGTAGAGTGCAACTATTACCTGTATTTCATGAACTCGATGCATAAAACCCATATATGTATATAAAATATTTTGAGGAGGTATGTAAAACATTCCAAGACAATTCTGAATTGATCAAGATGAAACTTTTTTGTTTCTCTCTAAAGGACAAAGCTAGATAATGGCTAAATTCTTTAAAAACTTTTTCAATACCTAATTGGCAGGCATTAAAAAATGAATTTTGCAGAAATTTTTTTCCTATACACTGCACCAATGCACTCAAAAGGTAAATCATGAATTTTTTGGTTAAAGAAAGAGAAACTTTTTTACCAAAGTTGGGAGAGATTCAAAGATCTTCTTCAGTTCTGCCCACACCATACTTTTGAGAGTTAGACTTTGGTAGAATTTTTCTATGACTCCTTGCCCACTAGACTATGTTAGTTTATCGAAATTATGACCTATAGAGAGTTTATAGGTAAGAGTCTAGAGGAGGCATTCAATTTTTTTGACACCATATCTGATAATTTTCAGATGTGGGACTCAGCCTCTCCTACAACTGTTGAAGCCAGACCATCCACTTCCCAATGGAATAAGTATGTCTTGAAAGAAGATGATAACCTAAGAGCAAAAATGTCCACCCTATCTCGAAACTTTGAAGTTTTAGAGATGAAAAATGTACATCTATTTGATGTTGGCCCTCACACAGAACAAGTGTGTGGGATTTGTGCCCTGACAGGGCACTCTACTGGGGAGTGTCCTACCGTTCCAACGTTCAAAGAGGTCTTGTTGGAATAAATAAATGTAATTTTCAACTTCAACAAGCCTTACACCAACCCATATTCTGAAACATATAATCCAGGGTGGCGGAATCATCCGAACTTCAGTTGGAGGAACACACAACCAACTCTCATGAACCAACCACCACATCAAAGACCCCCCGCATATCAACCACGCCAACCACCACACAATTTGAGCCTTTAGGATACACTAAACCAGTTCATGCAAACTCAAATAAACTACAACACCCATTCCACATAGGCTTTCACCGATTTCAAAGCACAGACCACCCAGTCTTTCGAGGATATCAAAACCACATCCAGAAATTGACTCAATCCATGAGCACATATGAGAAGGACAAGTTTCATGCCCAACCAAAACCTCAACAAGGCCAATTTCATGTGGAAAATCCTTCAATCATGGAAACCCCACAAGACCAAGCCCAAGTCATTACTACACTAAGAAGTGGCAAGGTGATTAACAAAACAATCTGAAATAAGTTGATTTGAAGGCCAAGACCTGAGATGAGTAACCAGCCATAAATTTACGAGCTTTTTAAGCAAGTAAAGATTAATATCCCACTTCTTTATGCAATCAAACTTGTTTCATCTTATGCCAAGTTTTTGAAAGACTTGTGAACAATCAAGAGAAGCCAAAATGTCCAAAAGAGAGTTTTCTTGATGGAACAAGCTAGTTTCTTACTTCACACAAAATCTCTCCAAAATACAAGGACCCTGGGTGTCCAACAGTGTCGTGTATAATTAAAAATTTTAGAATAGAATAAGCACTGTTAGACCTTGGAACCAGTGTTAATCTGTTCCCGTTCTCAATCTGGGTGAACTCAAACCCACTTGTGTCACACTCTAGTTGGCAGAAAGATCTATTAAAATTCCTAGGGGCATTGTTGAAGATGTACTTGTCCAAGTGGACAACTTTGATTTTCCTGTGGACTTCATTGTTCTTGATACTCAGCTAACAATGCATTCAGAGAACCAAATTCTCGTTATTCTTGGTTGACCATTCCTAGCAACCTCTAATGCATTAATCAATTACAGAAAAGGAGTTATGAATTTGAATTTTGGGAATATGACTCTTGAGCTGAATGTTTTCAATATTTTCAAACACCTGGGAGAGGACAAAAATTATGAGAAATAAATTCCATTGAATCGTTGGTTCGTGAACATGTGAATGATACCTTTTGTGAACCCTCTGCTGAATCATATCTGTTGGAACCTAGCACATCTGAGTCAATAAATGATGACCCAAATCCACAAAGTTGTCTTATGCTCTTGAGACATGGGCACCCAAATTTGAGGAACTTTCATCAAGTGGTACAAAGCCACTCTCATCAAGTGTCAAGCCACCAAAGCTTGAGCTAAAATCGCTTCTATCTGACCTCAAATATGCATTTTTAGGAGACGATGAGTCATATCCAATGGCAATTTCAACTAAACTTACGGACTTGCAAAAGTTTAAGCTGGTTGAATTTTTCAAACTCTATAAAAGCACCATTAGGTGGACCATCACTGACTTGAAAGGAATAAGCTCGTCAATCTGTAATCATGCTATATAGCTTGAAGAGAATTCAAAACTCTATTGTCAAATGCAGCAACAACTGAACCCTCAGATGAAGGAAGTCATGAGAACTGATGTGCTTAAACTAATAGATACAGGGATAATCTTTCCCATCTCCAATAGCAAGCGGGTTAATCCAACCCAAGTTGTGCCTAAGAAGTCTGGGGTCACAGTGATAAAAAATGATGAAATGAACTAGTACCATCTCAAATTGTCATAGGATGGCGAATATGCATAGACTATCGAAAGCTCAATTTGGTGACTACCAAAGACCATTTCCCTCTTCCCTTTCTTGACCAAGTCTTAGAACGAATTACAGGTCATGCATTCTACTGTTTTCTAGATGGGTATTCTGGGTACAATCACATCAAGATAGCACTAAATGACCAAGAGAAAACAATGTTCACATGTCCCTTTGGCACCTTTGTATTCAAAAGGATGTCTTTTGGACTTTGTAACGCTCCTACAACATCCCAAAGATGCATCTTAAGCTTGTTCAGTAACATGGTTGAAATATTTTTGGAAGTATTCATGGATGACTTCTCTATATATGGTGACTCGTTTGATTTGTGTCTGACCAACCTAGAGAAACTGTTAATAAGATGCAAGGAAGCCAATCTAGTGCTCAATTGAGAGAAATGTCATTTTATGGAAATACAAGGCATTGTCCTAGGTCACATTGTGTCTTCTGAAGTCATGAAAGTTGACAAGGCAATAATAGATCTGATTGAAAATTTGTCTGCTCCCAAGACTGTAAAGGATGTCCAATCATTCCTAGGATATGCAAGGTTTTACAGAAGATTCATAAAAGATTTCAATACCACAGCTAAACCCATGTGTCATCTTCTAAGTCAAGATATAATCTTGATGTGGAATGAAGCATGCCAAAAAAAATTTGACGCGCTTAAAGGTATGTTAATTTCTGCTCTAATAATGCAACTTCCTGACTGGACTCTACTGTTTGAACTAATGTGTGATGCGAGTGATTATGTTGTAGGCGCTGTGTTGGGACAAAGAAAAGAAAATAAACCCTATGTGATTTACTATGCAAGCAAGACTTTGAATGATGCTCAAATGAATTACTCGACAACTGAAAAAGAATTGTTTGTTATAGTTTTTGCACTAGAAAATTTTCGATCTTATCTTGTTGGTTCTTCTGTTATTGTATTCACTAACCATACAATGTTAAAATTTTATATGACAAAAAAGGATGTCAAGCCAAGACTCTTAAGATGGATACTTTTGCTCCAAGAGTTTGATCTGCTCATTAAGGACAAGAAAGGTGTTGAGAATGTGGTGGCAGACCATCTATCTAAATTAATGTATGAATTTCATGAGGATGGACTGCCAATTAATAAAAATTTCCATGATGAACAATTGTTCACAATCATAGAAACACCATGGTATACTGATATTGCTAACTTCCTTACTACTGGTACATTTCCTCCTTGCTATACATTGATGGATAAGAAGAAATTTATGAGTGAGGTTCGTAATTTATTTTGAGAAGATCCATAAGTGTTTTAAGTATTGTAAGGATCAAACCATAAGGCGTTGCATTCTAGAGCATGAAAACAAGCAGGTCATATTATTTTGTCATTCTAAAGCATGTGGTGACCATTTTTCATCAAATAAAACTGCTGCAAAAATCTTGCACTGTGAATTTTATTGGCCCACACATTTTAAAGATGTCTATGTCTTTTGTCTAACATGTGATAGATGCCAAAGGTTGGAAAGCATTTCTAAAATAAACATAATGCCCTTGAACCCAATGCTATTAATTGAAATCTTTGACTATTGGAGCTTCAATTTTATGAGATCATTTTTTCCTTTTTGGCTATCTATACATTTTAGTGGATGTAGACTATGTGTCCAAATGGATTGAAGCAATTCCATGCCGAAATAATGATCACCGCACAATGATCAAATTTTTAAAAGAAAATATTTTGTCCCGGTTTGAAATTCTGAAATCCATCATAAGTGATGGGGGTGCTCATTTTTTGTAATCTTCCTTTTTGGAATTTTATGAAAAAGTACTTAATTTTTCCTAAAATTTTAGCCCATTATCATCCACATAATAGTGGACAAGCAAAACTAGTTAATCAAGAGATCAAACTGATTTTAGAAAAAAACGGTAAACTCAGACCGCAAAGATTGATCGTTAAGACTAACTGATGCACTCTGGGCTTATCTCACTACTTTCAAAATAATTTTTGGCATGTCTCCCTATCGATTAGTCTATGTCAAGCCTTGTCACCTACCTGTGGAATTGGAACATAGAGCTTACTGGGCCATTAAAGTAATGAACTTCGACCTAAGCAAGGCTGGACTCTTAAGAAAATTTCAGATTAATGAATTGGAAGAATTAAGAAATGAAGCGTATGAGAATGCTAAGATTGCTAAGTCTAGGATGAAAATTTTTCATGACAAGAACATTGTGCAAAAATTTTTTGAACCTTCTCAAAAAAATCATGTTATATAATTCAAGGCTCCATCTTTTTCCTGGAAAGTTGAGATCAAGATGGACTGGACCTTACATTGTCAAACATGTATTTGTACATAGAGCAGTGAAAGTGAAAAATTCATCAAATGGTAATACCTTTACCGTCAATGGTCAGATATTAAAGCAATTTTTGGAGGGCTTTGTTAAAAATATGAAAACCATTCTTTTAAAATATCCAAAATATTCATCCGAGATTCATGCCTGCTGACACAAAAAATGGTCAGGTCAAGAAAAATCCAACCCAACCCGACCCACTGGGATGCCTTTATAAGGCCCTCACCCCTTTTCATCTTTTTCCCACCCGCCGTTGTTGGGCTCCCTTCTTCTTCCTTTCTTTTCTTTTATTTTTCTTCTTCTTCTTCCTTTTCATTGTTTTGTGTGCTTTGTAAAAATGACCCAACCCCAACAATCCCATGACCATATACCCCCAAAACCCAGTTCTTTGTCTCATGATTTGCATTTGTTTACTCTATTTGTACATGAGTGTCTTACTTCTGTTCGCACTCACGCACAAGGGTTTCCATCCTGGTGAAAATCCAAATCTCCCTAAAGATGATTAATTGTTGTGTTTTATTTGTAGGTTTTGGCAGATGAACAGATCTCTACCTTTCAACCTCATTTCTAAGATCCATACACAGGTTAATTCGAAACATTAGGGACAATGTTCAGTTTAGGTTGGTGTGACAACTATAGTTCATATTTTGTGCTTGTAAAATTATTTTTTTTGGTTGTTGTTGTTAATGTTTCTAATCATATGGTGTACTCTGTTTCATATTTTTGTATAAATTGACTATCACGTCTTTAAGTTAGCCTAAATTGTCTTTGTGACTGACAGACATTAAAGAACTGGATTGTGAGTCTTAAAGCGTAGAAAATATGGATGTTAAACTTTTTTGGTTTAGTCTGGGAGTTCTATGTACTTTTTCATCTGATGTGCATATTGCGATTATGAGAAAAGCAATACTGGTAAGGAAAACAGAAATCTAAGAACAACAAGCGAAACCGCTTTGTGGTAGAAGAACTTTTGGTAAACGTCGTCGGGCCAAAAGACTTGGTGCCTTCAAACAAAGTGGTCGGGTCTTTCACATGAAAGAATACAATCAGTGTTCTGAACTTTTTTTAGTCGCGCACTCGATCGATTAGACTGGACAATGAATGGGAAGAGTAAGGATTATCCTGACACGTCATTCTATTCCGGTACTTTGCTTAACCGATTTGTGTGACATGAAATTAGAAGAGTCACTAGAAATTCAAATGGGACAAAAAAAGAGGAAGACTCATATTAGACTGCTTCCTAACAAAACTGTGGAAAATTGTGCTGTTGGGATGAGAGTTAAGGGTCCAATTTTTTGTAAAAAGTGTAAAAATCTTTTTTTACGTACTCTTTTGACTGAAATGAAAAAATGGGCCAAGTAAGGAATGTCCCAGAAAACCAACCTAAAGCATGGGTAAGGACTTATCCTGCAATGCCATAAATTTTTTGGTTCATTTTTGTGTGTATAACCCTTTTTTATCGTAAATATTAATGTGCACAAAAAATTTTAATTTCTGATCTGGCGTTCAAATGCCAAATGAATTTCGAACGTCACCTGCTTGTAGTACTCAGCCTCTGATGAAGCCTCTGATAAGAACTCAAAAGTATTAGGAGCTCATCACGTTCGAATGCCAATAGAACATTCAAACGAGAAGAACTTATAGTACTTTAGTCTCTAACTGAACTCAAAAGTACTAGGAGCTCACCACGTTCGAATGGTAGGATCACGTTTGAACGATTCTTTTAAAATCCTTCTTAACACGTTCAAACGTCAACTTCCAGCCTATAAATACCTGGTTCATCTTCCCCAATTCAAAAACCCCCAAACCCTTGAAAAAACTCAAACCTTAGGTTAACCCTTCATTACCCAGACCTCAAAACTCCACCCATTTCCAATTTCCACCCAAAATCAAGCAACCCTAACCCATTCCCACCTAAAAAATCATCATTCTCACAAAAAAAAAATCAAACTTTTCAAAGCCCTAAACACCCCAAATCCGAGAACAATGCCTCCAAGAATGAAGCTTTCTGCCAGGTGAAACCCCGTCATTCAAGAGCCCAATATGGTGGAGGAAGTCATTGGGGGAGAAAGAGGGAAAACCCATACTCAAAAGATATGATCGAACCCGCTTCCCCAACACCCACAAAGCGGACAAGTATGAGAACTTTTACCAAAACCAAGCCGCTGTTTGTGAGCGGAATATGATATTGTCTAATTTTGCTGAGTTGGAGATTTTTGAGAATTTTCAGAGGATGGGGTGGATGTTATACTTGAGAAACAGCGGAGAGGCTGTGATTGACTTGGAGCGGGAGTTCTACTTCAACGTCAAGATCATCAATGGGGCAATCAAAACGTATGTAAAGTAGAACCATATTGATGTACATGAGGAGTGCATTAGGGAGTTGAGACAAGAAGTGCCTCGGGTACCAAGGCCTACTTACCCCCCGAGGAAGAATGTGGGAATGAATGTTGTGGGGGTGGAGTTTTCTCTGACAAGGGGAGCTAACCGATAAATATAAAATGTTGAATTTGATTGCGTTTTTGAACTTTACCCCAATCAGATGAAAGGACAAAATCCTCCCTGAAATAGCCCGGTTGCTCTACGCACTTGGCAAAGGCCAAAGCATAGACCTCCCCTCTCTGATTTTAACTGAGATGAAGAAGGGGTGTGACGTGAAAAGAAGCTCACTCCCCTTCGGCACCTTGGTCAAAATTAGTGAGGCTAGAGATAACGGTACAGAGGCTGATGGGAGCACTCAACAAGGTTTCTTTTCGACGAAGCCAAGGTCACAGTGGAGCCCTGGATGCTAGACAAGATGTGCCCCTACCTGAGGCGTCGACGAGGTACAAGATGTGCTAGACAGGGAGGAGGAGAGAGAGTTAGATGCTGAAAAAGACCAGGCACACATAGGAGGTAAGGCCTAGTACCAGCACCAACTCTCGGCGCTCACTTCAAGAGATCATGCTTAGCATCGAAGCTAAGCAGGATGAGATTTTTCGTATTCTGAAGGGTGGAGCTGGTGGAGAATGAGAGAGGAAGATTTCTATTCTTGATGGTTGAGTGTTTGTTTTTTCTTTTGTGAACGATTTGAATCCTTTTGTTTATGTGATAAACTATCTTATGTTGTGAAATGAATGGTTCAATTTTATCACTTTTATCTTTTTAAATGCATGTGTAGAATTAACATTATATTGATTTTTAATGAATGATAGAACAAATGTGGATTCTGAGGCTGTTTGTTAAAGTGACTCACAACATGATCAGTTTGACACATAACTTAGCAATCTAGACTTACCACCACAAATCCTTGAAAAATAGTATTTTCTCTATGCTTAAAATATCAAATGTACATTGGTATTTGTTATTCTTAAAGTACAAGATAACCAAACTCGAAAATGGAATTGATATATAATCAACATTCCTTGAGAAACTTGACATACCCAGTGGAGATGACAAAAAACACCATGGTAAGTTTCGAGCCTTGTGATACTTTTGAGAGATGATCAATAGTTACACAAGTAAGGTCATTCACTCTCAATTTTTGAATAATCTAATTAAATTTGCTTTGATTGACCCAATTAAAGCGATCTATTGACATACCCCACAAGGAATATGTTCATACGACACATACATGTGCACATACTTGAGAAAAGATCCTATGCCATCTTTGATTTGATTTTGAGCCTTAACCATTTTTTTTACAAAATTATATCCATAGTTATCAATGGTTGAGCCTTTAATGAATAATATCCTTTTCAAGCGACCCATATGATAACCAAGCCACAGTAAAATATACTTGACATACTTTTGCTATCTAATTTTCTTACACCCTCTTATAAATCAATAAGATACAGAAATGTAAGAGAAAGGAAAAAGACTATAGTGGATGCTCTTCAATGAAATGAAAATTCGGTGGAAACAATTGAAAAATAAAAAGAAACAGAAAGACAGAAAAAAAATTGCCAAGAAAGTGAAAAATGAGAAAAATGAAAGAAAGAAATACCATTTTTTGACAAAATTTTGAAAAGCTAAAAAGAGGTGTGCTACACTACATAAAGAAAAGATAGTTTTTGAATATCATTGACGTCATTTCGTTATCCGCTGATCTCTAGCTACATTACAACCGATGAAAAACCCTAATTGATCTCAAGTCTGATGCATATGTATATCGTCAACTAAACGTTGGGGGATGTCAAATAGTATTTCTTTATTTGCATCAATATTCTTCCATGAGATTATGTCATACATGATTAATTTGCTTCCTTAAAACTTCACTTCCATACTAATTGTGCATGAGTTTTTTTTTTTTTTGGATTGACCCTCTTCTGATCACATGCCCATTGAGAGAAAAGTTACTATAATCGGAGCAAAATTTTACTAAGTGCATTCCACGAGAGGTTTGTGAAATCAAAGCTATCCATGGAGGGTGGTAAAATGAAATATTTGTTATATAATAATTCTTATTGCTAGACTGATCAGTCATGCTACACAGGGTATTCCAAATGTCAATGTGACAAATGCCAATTTCTACATAGAATAAATACCAACAAAAAAGGGAATGTGTGGGAGATAAGTCGAAATTGAGGGATGGGTGTCCCAACGACCATGATGCTAACTTACTTTAACCTACAATCCCACATACACATCTGTTCGACTAAAGTTTATGGGTAGCCTCATTGAAAATCCTCACGAGACAACACTCGTCCGCTAGAGTAAACTTAGTGGTTCAACAACTCGTTGCATACACTAAATGCAATCGGATGACCTAGGAAAATGGCATTTGAAATAGATTTTCATTCAATTATTGTTGTATTACTAAAGACTAGCAATATTTAGGTTGGGGTGTGATTAGTAGTGAAAATTAGCAAATTATTATGTCTTTTTAAGAATAATTATAGTTTGATGGAATTTAAATGATGACATTTCAGGATATAAATTGAACAAATGTCCAAAGGCAATGAATATCAAACTTCCATGCAATACTGGCATGCCCTAGAGCAAAAATTGGAGAAGTTTGCAACAAAGCAAGAACGTTCGAACGCCAACTCACTTTCGAACGTCCCCTTGAATTATTTGAGAACCAGGATACTGAGGCATGGTGTGTTGCAGCCAAGAAGGAAAAACACTGAGGTACTTGAGTACCATGTTTGAATGCCAAATCACATTAGAACGTCCCCTGGAATTATTTGAGGACCAGGATACTGTGCATTGAGTTTGGAAATGGATTTTCATAGAAGACCATAGATCAATTGAGTGGGGAGGTCAGACCCCCTCTAGCGTTCGAACGCCCATCAAGCAAAGACAGAAGCAACGTTCGAACGTTGCCCTCAGACTGACTGCAGAGTGGTTGGCTCTCACTTGGACTTTGGCAGCCTTGCACTACTCTTTCACACTCCCTTTCCCCTCATCTTTGCCTATAAATATTCTCATTGTGCGAGCTTCAAAGGGAAGTTGGATTGGCACTAGACCAACATTTCTTAGCTTGTTATAGTATTAATCTTAGACTTAGGCTTTCAATTACTTGCATAGAGGAGATAGATCATCTTTTAGTTGAGGAGGAAACCCACAAAAAGTGACTAGTTTTCTTCTACTTTCAATATTTGTTTCATTCACTTCCATAGCTTGAGTTTTTTTCTTCCCTTAGAGTGAAACTCTTCCACTTTTCTAGAGTTTTGCCAAAGTCGTGAAGGGTAGAACGTGATTCATTTATTCTTCGTCAAAGATTGGCTTCTTGCTTATTGTGTTTTACCTTGTAACTCCTCTACTTTGAGGGATGAACATCACTCACTTTTCTAGCTTTACCAAAGCCATAAAGAGTGAGTATTTTCTTATTCACTCTTTAGTAAGAGGTGATAGACATATATAAATTATCTAGAAGTTATACATGTCCATTTCCGATTATGGTTAGTGCTTTATATTCCCCTTACTTATTGAATGAATGATTGCATCTAGCAAAGTTATGGTACTTTGTATAACCATGAGTACTTTCTATAACATAGATAACTCTTTCATAGAAAGACTCATCAGTTCAAGACAAGTACCCCAACTAGATCTTCATGACTACCCTTCAATCTTCACCATTATTGTGCTTCAATTAAAGAATGGAAATGAAATATTAATGTCATGATTGGATGCCTTGTAGAAACACTTGCTTGTTTATAGACGGGTTAAGTCTCTGCACAGACAATTCTTGTAAACTTCTAAAAAGACATCGGAACCATGCTCTTAATTGTCACAATCTACCTTTATTTTCTGATTAACTTGTTGTTGACACAGGGGTTAATTGAGTTATCAAACATAAGTATAATAAACTGGATGATTAACTATATGTCCAGATCCTCGAACTAAAGAGTGACTTTTTACATTTATATTTTTTCTAGAAAACCTTCTTGGAAAGAATCCTATATTCTGTCCAGCAAATCCCATACCCCACACAACTTCAAATCTCAAGGGTTACAATCATTTGGTCTCCACCACTGCTTACTTTGAAACACCAACAGTAGTTTCTTGTGGATTCGACTTCAGACTCGAACCGGATTGTTAATACAGCTTGACCACCTGCACTTGGGTGTACACATTTCGGATCAAGTCAATGAGTGCAATGAAGATGATTTCAAGCATCAATTGTTACTTTCCGAGTAACAAATCCAAAGTTGAAAATTTCAAGTAAAAATAATGGAATAGAAACTATGGGTACATCAATTCGAAAACATTCATCTCTAGAATGTTCATTCCTCAGACCAACAAATCAAAGCCCATCTAAAGATATTACAACCCAAGAAAGTCACGCAATGAACAATGGAAAAACAAAATTCAGGATAGCAGCAACAAAAAAATTACACACAACAAAAAAAATATTATATTTATATATAATTATTAAATAAACAGATTTTATTAAAAGAGAATGAATGTGAATAGCCCAAGAAAGTCATGAAATGTGCAAGAAATGAACAATCCCCATTAGAACAGATTAATCAATCACAATTTGTCGTGCAAGATACATATCAAGCACTATAGAATAAGACAATTGGTGAAGCTAGAAAAAGATTCAAATGCATAAGCCATGGCTATCCAAGGAGGTTAGTCTCTAATCTCACACAAAAAAAAGATAATATACAATACTTACCCAAAAAAATGGATAATCTATGAATTTTGGTATCGTATAAAAGTTTTAATGTACTTAGATTAAGGAGAACTCAAACATTAAACTTAATTGCAACTTAACGATGTCTAAAAAATTTAAATCAGTGTGGTTTATGAGTCCATGACTTCAGATTAAGCATGCACTGTAAAATCTATTCAAAGTCAAAAGCTTGAAAAGAAATTAACCAACTCATTGACTATTAATGTAAATCAACACATCAAGTTTACAACAAAGCAGCAAAATTAGAGCAAATAAACAACAACGTATCAACCTGGAAAATTTTTGATCAATACATAGGCAGTGGCCAAATGGATTTAATGCATCTTAATCCTTTGACAATACGCCGACAATTATGAGAAATTTTTGGGCACCTTATTTTATATCTGAGACTGTAGATTCCCAACAACAACAAAAAAAAGCAAAAACATGAAAAACATTAAGTAGATAATTCAATTTATTTTGGGAAAAAAAACTCTTTGAATCCACACAAACCAGCTACGCATGCAAACCGAACAGACACTTATATATATTCAATGTAGTAGAACGGCTCACTAAAACAAAATGATTTGATTAACATAACTATGTCAAGAACATACATGCTTTCCTGGTACAGTATTTGTGGGACACTTTGATCAAAAAGTTTTAATAAAAGTATATCTAGATAGAAACAATTGTAATAGATATATATTAAATGTAGTAGAGCATCTCACTAAAACAAAACGACATGATTAAAATAACTATTTCAAGAACATATGTGCTTTGTTGGTACAGTATTCGCAGGGCACTTCAAACAAAGAGCTTGATTAGAAGTTCATCTAGATAGAAGCAATTATGGTTGTCGAATGGTGGCAAGGGCTAGAAGCAATTGTAATGGTATGTGAGAGAGAGAGAGATTGTCTAGATGTAAACAGAGAGGTATGTGAGAGATAGCAGAGAGGTATGGGAGAGAGAGAAAAAGAGATGTGTGAGTTGCAAATATGTGAGAAAGAGAGAGAGGTAGAGATGTGTGTGTGTTTAAATTTTGAAACGTTTGAGAGATAAATATATGAGAGAGAGAGAGAGAGAGTTGTGTGAGAGATAAACATCTAAAATATAAGAGTATGAGAGATAGAGAGTTAAATGAGAAATGAGAGTGTTAGAGTTGTAAAACGAATGAAAGTCTTCCTCAAAAGTGTGATTAATTAGGATCGTCAGATAAATAATCTTTCTTCAAGCTATCTTAGCCGAAAAAAGTTAAAGACAAATAATGCCTAGCTCCCTTAATATTGTGATGCCCCAAAATCCAAGGTCCTTTCTCAACTCATTAATCACCCATCAATCCGCAAAAATATTCGTGTATGCCGCATAACCCGACACCACGCTATCACACAACCATTTCAAGGTCTAATATACATCAATTTATCCTTAGTATTTCACCAATTACATTCTTTAAATAAGAAGGCTCACTTCACGTGGTAACGGTACTTGAATCTTCTGTTTGCTAGGTACAGGTAACTGTAAACATGGTACTGGTACCACGTGACTAGGACAGCTTGGTACCGGTACCTATGAACCTAAGTATTGGTCCTTAAGCCTACTTTCAGAGGAGTGCTAGTATTTAAGCCTACTCTCAGAAGGGGAACTGGTAGCTGTGAGCCTAGGTACTAATACATGGGCTCCTTGGGCTCTATGGATGCTATGTACCTAGAGCCCAGATTTTCCCCAAACTTCCCTGAATCAAAATTTTAACCATCCAATGCATACTACACTCATTCCATTCATTCCTTTTACAAAATAACAATGTCACATTGCATGTCTTTTCTAAAATACAAGGTTTTATACATGATTTATATGAGGGCAAAATAAAGTACAAAATGATCACAAAATGGAATTCACGAGCCACAACCCAGTTTAGTCATCAACACGTGCCTTTGCCAAAGCTTGTCCAACACCTGAAATATATATTCCCATAAATAGTGAAAACACTCAATAGGATATCTCCTAAAGAGGCTACTCCCCAACTCAAATGCATGAACTGTTCACATGTAATTCAACCTTCAACAAACATCAATTCAAAAATATACAATTCATAATGGAATTCACAATGTCATGTCATGTTATAAGATAAGACTCTCACATGCAATGCAACCTAAGCCTTCACCGACTCTTATAACACATGCAATGTCATATGTATGTACCCGGGCATTCCAACCCCACCATTAATGTTACACATCCAACGACTATTTTATGAAATCGTGTCTTTTGTTGGGTAGTTGATTTCCTAGACTTGCACCAACGATCCACCACACTGACATGGATTTTGGTATCTCATCTCCGGTTCCAGGTACACCAACACGTGCCCAAGTGCATAAACCCTGCACCCGAGGGAGAATCTAGGCCTTCTTTCTATACCCGACATATATTTTTCATGCAATGTCCCGTGCAAATCAATTGGACTTGATCCAAAATGTCCGAGTCCACCCATCAATTCACCACTTGGCGATTGACCAACCCATGCACCCATACCCACACTCATGCCAATTGTCACGAATATGGTGCTACTCATGCATATGTAATGTAAATGTACAATTGCAAATTCCAATGTCATGTTTGACATATCATGAGCATATTATGAACATGTACCAATTCCATAAAAATTCTCAAGTCCTCAATGTCAATATATCATAAGGAATATACCAACATTTCCCAACATCAATCCCAAAGGTGTTATAACATATTCAATGCAAATAACACACTTAATCAACATAGGTATTTTATCAAAAAAAATCAAGGCATAAATGGAAAAACATAGCATGCCCAATCAATACGTTCACCTTGAAATTTCAATGAGCAATTTCACCAAAATCTAATTCATGTAAGAATTGATTTTAACCATTCTTATAATCATTTTTCAAATTTTAACTACAATAGGTATGTGTCATACATGAGATTACATCTCTAACACCCTACCCATATCATATTTCAACCTTAGATTAGAAATAAGCCTAGTTAGGAAAGGAACCCGATCTCTTGAAGCGTAACACATGTAGAGCAAACTCCAAGAAACCCAACTCAAGCTTTAAACCTTGATTTCCAAAAATCTCATTCTTGCGACTTTGGCTCTCGTTGCGTAGAAAAACTCTTGTTCTTGGCCTGAAGTAATTTGACGAACGGTTGGCCCTAGATCACAAGAAGAAGAGCTTAAAGAAGACTTGTTTCTCTCTCTTCCTTCCCCCTCTCTCTTTTCCGAAAATCTGATGGTAATGTGGAGAAAAATCTTATTTTCTCCCCTATTTATACTCCCAAATACTTGGATCTCATTAAGCCACACATGCCGACCTTTTTTGGTCTGATTTTGTCATGAATCAATTAAATTTTGACCTGTTTTAAGTTCAATATATTTTATTTGAACTAAATTTAAATTATTTTTCACATTTCGTAATTAGATCTCAATCGCGTTTATTTTGGTCACGTGACACCCAATCACATCATAAACTGCAAAAAAAAAATATAACTATTTCGGAATTCAATTAAAATAGACAAGGTAAGTAGATTTCACGAGACAAATCGAACGGTGAGGTCTGTTTTGTTATCTGAGTTCTAGAATAAGTTCGGTTTTCAACCCATATTACAATGACTAATTACCATTTTGCCCATCATAATAAAAATTTTAATTTTTTCGAGTTTTAAATTCTTCCCCCTTAAGAAAAATCTGCCCCCAAAATTTACACGCATATCACATAACCACATGCATATTCAACAAGTTATATAATACTTTATGATTGCAAGAATTTGCCTCCATCCTTGAACAAAAATGGATAACTAGCATATATAGAATCCTCATGCTCCAATGTCGCCTCTTCCACACCACGGTGCTGCCACAGCTCCTTCACCAGCCTCACAGTCTTGTCTCGCAAAACTTGCTCTTACCTATCCATGATACGCATCGGTCCCTCCTCGAAGGTCACGTCTGCATCAACAACTAACTCACCCCAATCCACCACATGCGTAGGATCTGGAGTGTACTTCTGAAGCATGGAGACATGGAACATTGTGTGAACATCTAATAAATGGCAGTAACGCCAACCAGTAAGCGACTGTATCAACCCTCTAGAGTACATCAAATGGACCGATATATCTCGCTGACAGCTTCCATCGCTTTTCAAACCTAACCACTCCCCTCTTAGGCATCACCTTCAAGAAAATGTGATCTCCAACCTCAAACTCTAGAGACCTCCGTTGACTGTCGGCGTAGCTCTTCTATTGACTCTGAGCCATGAGAAGCTGCTTTGATATCAAGTCTACCTTCTCTGAGGTGTTTCTGATCAAATTCGGACCCGTAGAGTGTCTCTTTCTAACCTTCGTCCAACAAACCGGAGAATAGCACGCCCTCCAATAAAGTACCTCATAGAGTGTCATATGTATGCTTGCTTAGTAATTTTTGTTTTAGGTGAACTCCACTAAGGGTAAATGTTCCTCCCACCTACCCTTGAGGTCAAGGACATATGTCCGAAGAAGTTTGGATGGTCCTCTCTAACTGACCATCCATCTGAGGATAAAAAATTGTGCTCATCATCAACTATGTCTCCATAGTCCACTGCATCTCTCTCAAAAATGGGTCATGAACTTGGGTCCCAATCTAATACTATAGATACAAGAACCCTGTGTAACAAGACTATCTCTAGTATGTAGAATCTACAGAATTCCTCCAGTGTGAAAGTCATCCGAATAGCCAAAAAATGTGTCGAATAGCCACAATCACACACACCGCGTCATGTCCACATGATATCCGTAGAAAATGGGTCACAAAATCTTTAATGACGTGCTCCCACTTCCACTCAACCACCTCCAAAGACTGAAGCAACCCTACTGATCTCTGGTGTTCAGTCTTGACCTGCTGACACGTGAGACATCTACTAAAAAAGTCTCCAACATGCATCTTCATCCAGCTCCAATAGTACTAGAGGCAAAAATCATATTACATCTTCGTGTTTCCTAGATGCAAAGCAAAACGGGAGCAATGGAACTTCCTGAGGATCTCTTCTCTCAAATCCACTTACTTGTAAACCACAACTTTTTCCCTAAATTGAAGATTATCATCTACGTGAATGGCCAACCCTCGTCACTCATATCTAATTGTACTCGGTCCCTAATGGACAATATCTTTGTGTCCTAGCCCTAGGACTCAATCACTCTACTCAATAAGGAAGGTGTAGCCACTCAAATCCCCCAAAGTGACCTCAGTCTAACCCCTGTAGTGTAGCCCGAACTACCTCATAATCTCAAGCATCCGCCATTCCCAGAAAGCTATACTAGCCAAGCCTCCTTGTGACTTCCAGCTGAGTGCCTCAGCCACTACATGAGCCTTACTGTGATGATAATGCAAAGTGAAGTCATAATCCTCCAAGTACTCCATCGACCTACATTGCCTTATATTGAGATCCCGATGTGTAAAGATATACTTCAAACTCTTGTGTCCGAAAGTACCTCAAATTGCTCTCCATACAAATAGTGATGCCATTCCTTCAAGGCAAAGATGACGGTCGCCAACTTCATGTCATATGTGATGTGGTTTTGCTTGTGGCTCTTCAACTGCTGTAAATCATAAGTTATCACTCTCTCGGACTGCATCAATACATATCAAAGTATGTCCTTTGAGGCATCACGGTATACTGTGTACCTCTGTCTCTCTCCAAAACTATAAGGATAAGAGCTAAAGTAAGCTTCCTCTTCTACTCTTGAAATTTCCTCTCACACAAGTCATCCCACTGTAACTTTACCTCCTTCCTAGTCAATTTAGACATAATTGCAGCTAGTCGGAAGAAGTCCTCAATGAACCTCCTGCAATATCTCGCCAATCTCAAGAAACTATGTATCTCGAATATTGACTTTGGTCTCTCCCAACTCATAACTGCCTCACCCTTCTTCGAGTCCACGGATACACCCGAAGTCGAAACTACGTACTCTAGAAATTTCATCTCCGTTAGCCAAAATTCAAACTTGTTGAAGTTAGTGTACAACTAGTGGTCTCTCAAGGTCTAGAGAGCAATTTTCAGTTGACTCTTATGCTCATCCTTTGACTTGGAGTAGATCAGGATGTTATCAACAAACACCACAACAAACTGGTCTAAATAGGGTTGTAACACTCCATGCATAAGATCCTTGAATGTGGCTAGCACATTTGTTAACCCGCGTGGCATAATCGTTCCAGTCGATTTCCTATACCTTCAACTGATTGTACCCCGTGCGTAAATATATCTTAAAGTAGACTCGTGCCCCTCTCAATTGGTTAAACAAGTAATCTATGCATTGCATTGATTACTTGTTCTCAACGGTGACTCGATTCAATTTTCGATACCAACGAGGGTCATACATGGCATGGGGTAAAGCATTGTGCTCTTCTCCATGAAACTTGAAACGAACACCCTTTGGTGTATAGGCAATGACCCTCTTCCGAATACAATCAATGATGACTTAGTGTGCTACCAACCACTCCATCCCAAGGATGACGTCAAACTCCGCCATGTCCATGACGGAGCATTAAGTATCCTTAATAGCAGTCACATGTCTCACATGTGATAGTTTTTCTTCACTAATTTAAATGACACTTAAAGAGAGGAACTGATTTGTGAACTTTGATGATCAAATTGATGAAATTGAAATTTTAAAGACTAAAGATCAATAGATAGTAAACTTCAAGAACCATTAGTGTAATTTACTCTTAAAATTACTTACCCAACATTGGGATCATAAGTTTTAATCACAATATCTAAGAAAAACAATGAACTTTTTGTGGTCCAAAAAAACCTACTTTCTTTAGTGTTTGATCAAAAAACCAAGCGAATAAAAGATAAACAACAATGCTATTGAGATATAATTGAGAGATATAATTTGGGTTAAGGCATCGTGTTTTTCTCCCTGAAACTTGAAACCAACACCCTCTGGTATATAGGCAGTGACCCTCTTCTGATCACAATCGATGATGACTCAGTGTGTTGCGAACAACTCCATCCCAAGGATGACGACGAACTCCGTCATGTCCATGACAAAGCATTAAGTATCCTTAATAGCAGTCACATGCCTCACATGTGATAGTTTTTCGTCACTAATTTAAATGACACTTAAAGAGTGGAACTAATTTTTGAACTTTGATGATCAAATTGATGAAATTGAAATTTTAAAGACTAAAGTCCAATAGATAGTAAACTTCAGGAACCATTATTGCAATTTACCCTTAAAATTACTTACCCAGAATTGGGATCATAAGTTTTAATCACAACGCCTAAGAAAAACAATGAACTTTTTGTGGTCCAAAAAAACCTACTTTCTTTGGTTTTTAATAAAAAAACCAAACGATTGATAAAAAAACCAAACGAATAAAAGATAAATAATAATACTATTAAAATATAATTGAGAGATATAATTTGGGGATATAATGAGTTGTCATTAACGAAAGAGTAATACTATTTGGACCTAAAAATCTGACATAATTTGCTAACCTAATGATATGGCTTCATTAAAACCATTGGATTAGCATCAAATTCCAATGTTTGATGGAGTCCACAACCAATCTAATGGTCACAGTGAATTAGGTCAGTAAATTAGGTCAGATTTTTATGTCTCAATAGCATTGCTCTTAACGAAATGATAGTGAAATGAATTTAATGATTAGTTTTATTGCAACATTAAATGAATTTCAGTACAATTTTATTAGTAACAACTCATTATATCTTCAAATTATGTCCCTAAATTAGGTCTCAATAGAATGTTCAAAGATAAAAGAAAAAACCCAACTCCAACAAAGGGTTTCAACGTTTCCTAGCATGAAACTTTGAAAGGCAATGCGTTGAATGCAGCGAGCATTACGTTTATGAAACTTTGTTTCTTTTTTTTTTTTGTTTTCTCATAAGAGGGCAAGAGTGCTTGTTATCTGAGTGATGCTTTTGAGCAGAAAGTTTAGATACCCCAAGCAAAAATCTAATGGGAATCAGCTTAGCAGTAAAACATCAAAAAGTCGAGCTGTCTTTAGTACAATGTAAATTTACAAGTTGGATAAAGTAAAATGAGTGAAAATTAGTTATCAAAAAAGAAGCATATATTGTTAGAAACCACATATAACCGTAAAAAATACTTTTCACACCCCGAAGGGTCAATCACCCTTATTTCTTAGGAGACATGTCCTTAAACTACTTCGAGTTATAGCGGCCAGCGCAAAGTTCAAGTGAATATTGGGTACAAATCTGAAAATCCAATAAAGAAAAACATATAACGAAAAAAAAAAACAAGTCCTAATGCAGCATGCTTCATCCCTCCCTCTCTACTGTGTGGGGACCCCACAGGTGCCCATATATAGTGACCCTTTGGATTGCTCAGAAGCGTGTGCTTCAATAGTTTTCCTTTGGAAGGGCGTGTGGGTGTTCTTTGAGAGAGACTCCTCATAACCTCATAGTGTCGACATGGGTTGCCAAGAAGAGCTTTTGGTAGAGAAAATCTGTGACCTCTATGAGAAAATCTCGAGTCTTGAGAGTCTCAAACCCTCCAAAGATGTTGACATGCTCTTCACCCAACTTGTTCTCAAGTGCATACCACCAAGCCCCATTGATATATCCAAGCTGAGCAATAGAGTCCAAGAGATCAGGTCCAAGCTCATCAGACTCTGTGGTGAAGCTGAGGGTTTTTTAGAGAGCCATTTCTCTACCCTGTTGGGTTCATTTGAAAATCCTCTTCACCATCTCAACATCTTCCCATACTATTCCAATTACCGTAAACTCAGTCATCTTGAATTCACCATTTTAAGCCAACACTGCACCCAAGTCCCTACTCGTGTAGCCTTCGTGGGCTCAGGTCCCCTACCGCTCACCTCAATTGTATTGGCCTCTTATCACCTCACCACCACCTCCTTTCACAACTATGATATCGACCCCTCTGCTAATTCAATGGCTACTCGCTTAGTTCAATTCGATCCTAACTTATCTAAGAGAATGTTCTTCCACACGAGCAATATATTTGATGTTACAAGTGCCCTGAAAGACTATGATGTCGTTTTCTTGGCAGCGCTAGTGGGAATGGACAAGGAGGAGAAGGTTCTAGTAATCGATCACTTGGCTAAGTACATGGCTCCAGGAGCTCTGTTGATGCTGAGGAGTGCTCATGGTGCTCGCGCTTTTCTTTATCCTGTGGTTGATCCTTGTCATCTGCGAGGGTTCGAGGTTCTTTCGATCTTTCATCCGACGGATGAGGTTATCAATTCTGTTGTGATTGCGCGTAAATTTTCAAAGTCTGTTCACTCACTTGATCATGGGATTGGATCCAGAATATTTCCTTGTAAATGTTCTGAGATCCAAGCCTTCAATCCCCTCAACCAGCTGAACATGATTGAGGAATTGGCCATTGAGGACCATCTCATGAAGTGACGCGATCCCTCCGTCTCTCATACAGTATCTACAAAACCCTCAACCCATCCCCGAAAAAAAAAAAATATCCCAGAAAAAAGAAGAAACTATCTATCTGTGATGCCCCCTGGAATTTGGATCCTTAATATATTTTTTTGCATGTCTAACTCTTCGTTGGGTTACAAAATGATTTCCTTTTCTTGAAAAAAGTTTCCGTTGTTGTATTTTCTTATGTTGCTTTCAAGAAATAAAATGTTAAAAGTTCAAGCCTCAAAATCTCAACTCTCAAAGATTTCTTTCTGATTTAGTAATGTTACTGTTGCTGCAGTTATGGCTTCATGTATATACATGCATGCTCCTTTAATTTACTTTCCTTTATACACATCATTTTATGATTTCATTTTCTGTTTCATTTTTTCTTTTTCTAAATTTTTTTTTTGTGTTCGTGTTTTTTTTTTTTTTTGGCTGCGTTCATAGTTTTCTTCACCTAATCCATAAGTCCACTTTTTCAGAAGACTTTGAAACAAGATTGCTTGGGCAAAAAAACAAATGCTGCTTACGGATGGTATCACCGTTCAGTTTTGTACCATATTTAATTCCACAACCATGCCTACGTTGCAAGGGCTGATCGTCATGTAGCACGCATGCTATTTCAATGTCTTTTTCTATAGTCATTTGGCGTAAATCCGACGACTTCCTGTGACAGTGTTCATATTTACGAATTAAGAAGTCAGTGATTGTTAGATATCGTATATTCCAATCAGTGATCTTTAGGTAAGACATGAAGTTTCAGTCCCACTGGTTAAAACCAGCGAACCAGTGGCTGGTTCGAACCCTGGTTTGGTTTGATTCACTCTCTCGAAATGGATTATTTTTTGGTTATTTTTGTTGTTTGGATATGAATTTTGTTGAATATGGTGGTTATTACTAGAGGATAGATATTGTGGTTAATGTTATGGGGGTTGTGGATTAGTGGTGGGTTTGGGATTGTGTATATGTAGCTGTCTCTTTGTGATATTGTGGTGGCACTAGCAGCAGTAGAGAGTGGTGTTTTGATTAATATTTTGGTTAAGAATGAAATTATAGGGTACGCTGAAAAGATTAAAATTCTCACATAAAACTCATAATTTGATAAATAAAAAAGTAATGCAGTCCAAAAGTAAATATTCGTTAATTTTTTTGACAATTTTTGTTGTACTTTCATATTGGTCGATTTCTATGTACACAGTTATTTACATAAAATTTATTTTTTTAACTGCTTTTAATGAAAAATATGTACTTAATTTTCTTAAAATGGAGCACAATACTATCTTTTTGTTTAGGTAAGGGTGCAACATGAGAATTTCAATCTTTGGTATGTAAGTTGAGAATGCAAAAAAAAATTCAGCGTGCAGAAGTGTCATTTGCTCTAAATCTTATAATCTACCTACTTGTATTAAGTCATTGGATTAGGTGCATAGCACAATATCGGCACCTTGAAGAGCGATCAAACCAGTGAAATGGTTCGAGTCGATCATATGCAGATTTATAGGTGATGCAGGGAAGCCAGTAAGAAAAAAAAATGGTATGCCGAACAAGAATGGGATAAGGAAACTATAACGTTAATTTGTGCACAAATACCAATTTAAAAGCTTACTTTAGAGCTATTGATTCACAAAGAATACAAGTTTTAAAGACTTCAATTGATCTATTGATTCAAAAAAAAATCAGAATAATTAGAAATAAAAGAGAAACTCTTTCAATTGTATTACTCAAAAACTAATTCGCCCTAAGTTTTACAAGAGTATAAATAGTGCTAAAACTCTTAAGTGAATTAGAAAATAACTAAAAGTGATCTAATTATCATTAATTACATAATTAGGTCGTTATTATAGATTTTGCTTAAAAGAAAAAATTTTAAACTAATTATATTGCTAAAAACTACTAATCACCCGCATTAAGGTAGGACTAACGATGATCAATTATGACTTTAGACGGTAAAGTTATTCAACTATAAAATATTACCCAAAATAGCAAAAACACCCTTTTCAAAACCCTAAAGAAATGAATTTGCCCAACATTTGTCGTGGGTTCTCGCATCCCTTAGACATGCGTTTTTGGAAACCCATGTAGAAATGCCTCTAAAAAGGTCAACCTATTTGACCGGCCCGAACCATCCCAACATCGATTCCATCGATACAAGTACTATAATGCTATACGATCTGCATCAATAGGTCTCCTTAGTGTAAGGTGGATGGAAGGGGTCACTAGGGTTAGGAGATCTAGAGAGAAAGAGAAGGCTATAAGAAGTGGATCACTGAGGTAACATATCTAGGGGGGAAAAAAAGAAAAATTTGAGAGGGAAGAGAAGGTGCAAGGAAGTGGGGGATGTGTCAAGGCTAGCTTTGGGGGAGGGGGGAAGGGGAGCTGGGGTGGGAGTGGTGTGGCCGGTCAGTTGCACCACTCCCCTTTATCCTCTTTTTTTTTTTTGTTGAATTTTGATCAACCTGATAGTGGTGGAATTTAGAATGTGAGTCGGATGTTTCAACTAAAGAGTTCAAGGCTAGGTGATATTTATTCAGTGAGTGAGAATGAAGGTGATTAGATTGAGATGCAGCTTAGTGGCTCCAGCAGGTACAATAGTAAAAACAGAGAAAGAGATCGAGCTGAAAAATGAATGAGAACACAAGAATTATTTTGGTTCACCAGCTATGATGTTTGGTTAATTCACTATAATGAAGTCTCTTGCTCTAGGAAAAAACTTGTATTATTTGGAGAAAAAGATTCAGTTACAATATTCGTCTTTGTATTTATAAGAGATGGTGTGTCACTATCAAGTGGTTCTTGGTTTGTTAGGATTTTGTAGAAGAAATATTTAGGTCATTTGAATATATATTCCCTAAGCCGTTAGAGGTTACATACTCCACGAGTGACATGGTCTTCTATAACTTGTTCAAGTTAGTTCGTGTATGTAAGAAATCAGTTCAGTTTTCCCAAGCTTTTGATGTTGATCCTCTTTTGGGGTTTTTACAGGACAACCTAAGCAGTTCATCTTGTGGTCGTCCTGTGGGTCTTTCCTGGGTTTCTTTCCTTAGGTGGACTACATCATACGACTCTATGATAGTCCAGTCATTTGACCCAATCATTGCTATCAAGTGGTGCCATTTTTGGGTATCATCATTACCAATTTTGATAAGTTGTTTACCAATATTTTTTTTGAGGAAAAATAACCAAAAAGTCTAACCATCAACTCTTCTCATATTTATTTTAGAATAATTAAATCCTACTCTTAATAATATATTCCCAAGAAATCTTAAACTCCATTAATGTTTTGTTTTGTTCTAACTTAATCCTCCATGAACTCACAAATTATATTTTTGTTTATAATTTTATTTACTGGAATATATTTTTTGTATCTTAAATTAAAATTCACGTAATTTATATTTTTAATTATCGAAGCATCCACCCTATTGATATGTAATAGTTCATAAGAAAATGAATCTTACATAATATAAAAGTAATAATATATATAAATATTTTTTATTTTATCTATTAAATACAAAATTGTAGCTTCAAATGCTTGAATTTTTTTTAATTCCTTAAAGCAACAATTCTTTTATAATTAATTCAACATGTGGAAGGAGAAGGTAAAAAAAAGTGTAATTAGATGAATTTTTCTCAATTATTGTATTCATAAATTAATTTTTATATTGTTAATTTATATAATTGTATGTCTTTATTCTTGACATTTAATAGTTAGGGGAGTCGAAATTCATATGCTCAAAAAATTTAAATATAAGAAAAGATAGAGTTGTATGATTTATAATTTCTATAAGTTTTTATTATTAATTACATGTTTTGGGTGTTATGCACATAAAATAAATTAATTTGCTTTGGGACACTAAACATATTTGTTAAAAATGTAATTGTTGTGTTGATGCGAAGGATAAAATTAATTAATTAATTATATATATATATATATATATATATATATTATTGATGGAGTTCATGATTTCTTGAGAATAAATTGTTAAATGTAGAACTTAATTGTCCTAATATAAATATGATAGGACTTTATGGTTCTTTTGGAGGAAATGTAGGATTTATGGTTCTTTATGGTTCTTTTGTAGGACTTTATGGTTCTTTAGACTGGGTCTGATTTTCAGTTGTAAAATGTTCTGGAATGGCCATAAAATAAACCAAAATATTAGGGAGGGTGATTGCAATTTCCGTTAACTAGTAAAAAACATATCTGAGTCCTGCTAAATGACGATCAAATTGCTGAAAGACCAAAAATATTGATGATGCACAAAATCGTCTTCGTGCAAGATCAACAGTCCTAAGAGTGATTAATGAGCAATCAATGACAATTAAATGACAAAACGGTAAATAAAGAGTCAACACAGGAGATTTATAGTAGTTCGGTCTCAGATGACCGACGTCCACTCTTTGAACTGCGACGGTGGCCTGGGGTGTTTTATTGATCAAAGGTGGTATCCCAGAGAGTTTACAATGAGTCTAGAGAGAGAGTGTGTGTGTGTGTAGAGAGCCTTTTTTGTTTGCTGAGTGCAACTAGTGTCGTGCCCTTTATAGAGTGAGGGCTTACATTATATAGGCTCATCAAGGCGGTGAGGCGGTGACATGAGGGAGAAGTCTCCTGTTAATTTGATAAGTACAAACATGGTAGGAGTGAGCTTCTTTGGAAGGTAGAATTAAGGTAGGAGATCTTCGTATCTTGAGCCCTCCTCCACGTGCTCCTATTTGCTCGGATGTCATTCTGGTGCGGAGTGTGCTCATGCTTAGCCTTGGACTTGAGTCTTGAAGTAAGGAGGAGACGAGGAGAAGAAAAGGAGAGGATAGGAGAGGGCCAAAGTGGGAGGTGCCCATTTGGCCTCCTATGGGCGGCGCCCAGTTGGAGGGGAGTGGGCGGCGCCCACTTGGTGTGGAGAGGTGGGCGGCGCCCCATGGGGGTGTCTTCACCTCGCCGTTCAGCTCCTCCTTCTCTTGGCCTTCGAGTAATCCATTTAGTCTCATAGCTCGTCTTTCTCTCCCTTGTGCTCCTCGGAGGATGGGTGTGAGTTGGATTGGTCTTGATCTCGAACCTTGAGCTCGGACTTGCTTCGGAGTGAGTTTGGACTTTAGGTGTTGCACCAAGGTATGAGGAGGAAGCAGGAGGTGAGGCCAATGGAGCCAAGGGGTGGGCGGCGCCCACTTTGGAGGAGGCCTGGGCGGCGCCCCAGGTGCCTTGGGTTGCCTCGCTCGTTCCTTTGGTGTTTGTCTAGACCTCGAGGTCGGACATCGAGTTCATAACGAGTCAAGGACCTGAGGAGGAGAGGACAAAGGAGAGGACGAAGGAGGGTAGGGGGCCTAGGCAGCGCCCTTGGTGCCCTGGGCGGTGCCCTAGTGGCCTTGGGCGGCGCCCTCTACTACCTTGGGCGACCTTGGTCGGTCCCTTCTCTTTGTTCTGCTTGAGGCTTGTCACTTGGTTGATCCAACTCCATGGGTCTTTTGGGGCTCTTCTATGGGCTTCTTCGACTCCGTTCGAATTGGACCTTAGCTTAGTAAAATCCGGACTCATCAAATATCTTTAACAAAATTCAATAGTGTGCCTACATATATATTTAACAAAAACAAATATGTGATCACATTATTCAAAGCAAACCCATTGTCAATTACACGGGTGAGTTCCAGCAATATATAGATTTAGCGGAATCGAAGGTGAGAACGTTGAGAATCATCAGAGGCTGGAGGTTGGAAGCAAAGACGATTAGGAGGGGTGCCAGATGCATATTCAACGATTCTCTCTGACGATCAAGTCAGCCGTGTGAATAGTGGAAGGGAAATAGAATTTCTAGTGAGGTCAAATTGCATACATGTGGCTTTAGGTCAAGAGAGGTATTTATACCCAAAGGGGTATGACTTGTGCTTCGAACGAGGCCGCTAGACAAGTTAATTGTCCTAACAGTGTGTCAAAGGGACTCTTCCCTCACTGGTTCGTAAATGGAGATGACAGAGGGAGCTAACCTCAATTAATAGCAGGTCAACCACCCTCGATCCGCTCCACTGTGCCTTGAGTCACGTATTTACAGTTTCCTAGGGATTGTAAGCCGAGCTATTACTATCCATCAAAGCTCGGCACCAAGCATTAACTCCTCATCCTTTGTGCCGAGGGAACGTGAATGGCTGATCCTTTTTGGTTATCTCCTCGGGCATATTCATTAAACAGACACATGTATCAAGGTATCATATGATTGGTTTCTTTATCCAAGATTGGTACCTTTACGCATGCTTCCCAATAGGCCTATCGTGTCAAATGGGCATGCAGTCGCCATTCCTGGGTACACCCACATCCCCATGTCATTTCAGTCATGTTGAATCGTGTCATTAGGCCTAATTGTCATGTGTCATCCCATCAATGCTTGAACCTAAGCCTTAAATTCGTTAGAGGATTTGACTTGTGCTCTTTGTATCGAGACCCTTTTGCATTCGTCTCACAAGTCTATCTTTATCTACGTGTTTGTTTCTCATTGGTCCTTTAGACCACATCCCATCAACTACCCCTAAGCATTTGCTTTCATACAACGTGGGACACATTTCATGGAAGGCTTCTCTCCAACGACGGTATCTTGGGAACCGTTTCAACATTTTGCCACCTAAAAATTAAATGTCTCTTTTACTACCCAGCCCTTTGTCAATTGTGGCCCTGATGGCCTTTGTATAAATATTGGGAGACTTATGATTTTAGGGATTCCTCCATTTCTTGAGTATTCCATTGATTGAGAAATCACCAACCCCCTTCGCATATGAAGAAAAATAGAAAATGTTGCCTTCAATAAGTCATCTTAGCCTTTTTCCTTTGTTGTCTTTAGGCTTCTCTGATTCATCCCTTTCTCTTACTCTTTTGACCATCCCAAGGCTAAGATCGGTAGAACCAATCGTCTTGGGTCCTAGTGCTGAGTCGAGGCCTAGAAGGCCTCTATAGGCACTAAACATCTTGTGGCCAATTTTAGGAATAGGTCCTGAATCTCTTATGACGTTCAAACACTAGTGTTTAGACCTAGCGTTCATAACGCCACTAGCAGGTCTCCCGAGGTAATTCCCTTTTACAACAAGGTCATAATGAAGGGTGGAATAAGATTTCCTCTCGATCTCCTACTCCTATATTTCCTCTTGCACTTCTGGCTATTTTTCGAGCAGTGATGTCTAAATACCTTTAGGACTACAATGGGGGTTGTAGCCCCGAATTCGTTCCTTAGTACCAATCTTGGGCTTGACGAGATTTTTTAAGGTTATAATCTTATTTGGATGCCATCCAAAATGTGTTACCTCAAAGCCCAAGATCTGACGATATACCTAATCACCTACCTGCCTGACTCTATCATCAATGCACAGGGCTTTTGGTGGTACACCTTTATCCAAGGATCAAGGGTCATGAATTCCGCATTAATTTGGTTTATAACCTGCTGGAAATCACAAAATATGTGCAACCAAGTTATGTCGATAGTCTTGGTCATGTCGACCCCTCAAGATAAGTGCCTCATATTTGGCTTCGTTATTCAAGGCTATACAAATCCTAACCTAATTCCCCACTCAATGGTGGAACCTTCTGCAGAAACGAGAATTGCACCCACACTTGCACCCAAGCATTAGAGGAGTTGTCAACATGTAGGGTCCAAATTTCGTGATTAGTAATGGGGGGAGCCTCTTTTACCTAAGCCAGTACAACACTCATTGTAAATTCGACGATGAAGTCAATAAGACTTGTCCATTATGCATGTTATCAGAACCAAACTGTACTAGCCGGTCTAACCGGTGTATCAAACCCCAAGTCAGTCCAGTTCAATATTAGATCAAATGTTAAAAAAATATCAAAAATCATTTAAACCATCCAATTTTTATTAAACCCAACGATTTTTCTAAAACTGGTTCATTCAAATATTTTAAATTATCAAGAGACGAGGCTACCACTATTTAAGGCTGCCACACTACTGGAAAGGCTATAATGCCTAGTTTCAAGGCTATGAGTCTTAAAGCTCCATGTAGACTCACTTCATATACGGAAAAGCACACTTTTTTATACATCATATTGTGCTTTGTTTTTCCATGAGTTTTGATGTGGAATAGAATCTTAGGTCTTATGTGTCTTTTTTTTTTTTGTCTTTGTATGTCTTCTCATTTTTTTTTATTTCTTTCTTTCTTCTTTTGAGATTTTTTTCTATCTTTTTATACTTTGAATTTTTGAAGCATGGTATGTTAAGTATCATATTTTCCTAGTATAATTATTATGTTTTATAATTTTTGTATTTTTTATTATATGACTGTTTCTAACAGTTGACCCACCAATTGAATCAGCGAACCATTTACCTGAGTCTTCTATGGATTCCATGTCTGGGCCGATTCCGATAATTATGCTTTGATGGTCGTGCGAGGTTGATATTGGATCTCAAACTCTCCTGATTCCACCATCCACATAGTGATTCTCCCCGAGAGATCGTCCTTTCGCAATATAGCCTTCAACAGTTGGTCAGTCCAGACCATGATTGGATGGGCTTGGAAATAGTATCTTAGCTTCCTCACTAACATCACTAGGGCGAGAGCAATATTCTCCAATGGCAGGTACCTCGCCTCGGAGTCCAACAAGGTCTTGCTTACATAATATAATGATTTATACCCCAACTCACTTTTCTTGAGAAGGACACTGCTGACAACATATTCAGACACTAATAAATACAAGTAGAAGACCTCTCCGGATTCGGGAACCAACCGCGTCGAGGGATCCTCAAGGTATCCTTTGATTCCTTCAAATGGGTGGTTGCACTCTTCTTCCCATGCGTCTTTTTAGGACTTCTTCAGGGCTTAGAAGAAAGCATTTCATTTGTCGAATTATTTTGAGATGAAGCAGCTGAGGGCAAAGAGCATTCCAGTAAGTCTTTGGATATCTTTTGGCATTTAGAGCCTTTATAACCTCTACACGACTGGTATTTGATTTGGATTGGCTTCAATCCCTCATCGAGTTACCAAGTACCCTAGGAATTTCCCGGAGCTGATGCAAACAGAGCACTTTGTCGCATTGAGTTTGAGCTTGTATTTCCACATTATTCTAAAAGTCTCACCTAAGCTCCTTAGGCTGTTCACCTTAAAGCATCTTTTAATCAGCATATTGTTGATGTATACTTCCATCGCTTCCCGAGCTCTTCTTTGAACATCTTATTCATCAGTCGTTGATATGTTGGACACGCGGTTTTTAGCAAAGGGCATGACATTGTAACAATAAATCCCACTCAGGGTTATGAAGGAAGTTTTGTCTTAATTGGGAATATACCAAGGAATTTGATGATATCCGGCCTAAGCGTCCATGAAAGTCATTCGCTCATGCCCTATCGTCGTATCCACTAGCTAATCTTCAACAAGGGATAGTCATCCTTTGGGAATGCATTTTTTAAACAGATAAAGTCCACATAGACGAAGTTGGACAACCATCCAGGAAACTGCACTTCCCGAATATATCCCGCCTACAAGAGTTTGTCTACTTCCTCATTCATGGCCTCAACATGGTGTGTAGTAGATCAATGAGGCCTTTTTTTGAATGGCCTAGCATTTTGTGTAGCTGATGGCTAATTATTTTTGCCTTTATCCCCTTCATCTCCATTGAGATCCCACGCAAAGACATCAGCATTTTTTAGCCGAAAGATTGTTATCTCATGCCATTCTTTCGAGCTTAGGAAGGACCCAAGGAGGAAGAACCTCTCTTTGTCTTGCGGCGTCAAATGTATCATCCTCAAACACTCCATGGAATGGTCAGCGGGCTTAATCTGAGGCACATCAACGTCGAGCCCATGTTACTTTGATTGTTATTTGTTAATTACTATCCCAAGATATGGCTCCTTAGCTTTTTCCAAGTCTCCAATTTTGATTGTGGTGTAGAAAAAATTTTGGATGCTGCTTGGTCACCGCATATTTCCAAGATCACTCTAAGAGTGGGGAATTTGAGCTTCTGATGGTAAGATAAGTGGCGCGCCTTCAGGGCATGAAGACACGTCTTGCCTATAATCGCATCTATAAATGAGATCACCAAGGTGCACACTTGGTTCTTCTTAGCGTGATGTTCCTTAGGTTTTTCCTCACTCACTTTTCTCTCTAGGGCAATCTTTTGAAGGTCAGACCATAGTGACTTATAGGTCGATCAGCATTGAGACAAGCATGTATGACTTCAATGACAATCATGATTCGTTCGACGACGTCAGAATGTGTTTCGAGCTCCTGACCCTTTTCATTGTCAATGAATTTGACGAGATGCCCTTCATTCACCAACCTCTCGAGAAATGCCTCATATGCCCAACAATCCTCCATGAGAAATCGATATCCCGATTATAAGAATAGCGGGCAGTGGAGTTCCTTGTGAAAGGTTCACCCAATATTTTGTTCCTTTTGATTTTATGAAGCATCGTGTAAATGGACTATTTGAAGTCTGCGTGGATTCCTTTAAAGGAGATTTGAGCCTAGGGTGATTTGATTACACCTTTCTTGCTTGGTAGTTCTCTATCCTTTTTCTTGGAGACCGACCCTTGGGTTCGCAGATAGACTGTTTCATCTTCCACTTTGGCATACTTTTCTATGCGTGCAATCAGCTCCTCCATCCTCATAAAGGTCCACTTTGTTAGGTATCAATAGAGGTCAGTTTCCCTAGACAAGCAGAGAAGAAAAGAAGTCGTGGCCATGAGTTCTCTATAGCCCTTCACCTCGTTGACCTCCTCCCAATACTAGATGGCGTATTAC
>CM042189.1:26105534-26172359 GCA_023539305.1 Ilex asprella
AATGCCCGAGCCCCATATTTCATCACAAGTAAATTTGCCCGCCCGGAAGGAAAAAAATGTGTCCAAGATCGATATGTGGAAAAAAGTGTTCAGCATCTTATCAAATCCATCAAAATACGTTTCAGAAAGAATTGGGATTAGGCTCTGAGCTCAAGGTTCAAGGGGATACAGTTTCTGTTCGAGAGGTGGAGGGAGTGAAAAGCTCATAATCACCACTCTTCTTTTTACAACATTCTTAAAAGCAACATCAAATCTCCGCTTGTTAGGCAGTCCTAATGAGAATTCAACCCTAAAACCCACAGCAATGACAAATCTGAAATGATCAAGAGTTTTTTTTTTTTTTTGATCAAAATCAAGAGTTAATATATCACGAAATTATCTAACTACAACTTCGGCAATTGGAGGTTATTTAACTAAGTTAAAAATATAAAATACAAGTTTCTCTGATAGTTGAGGGACTGTGGTAGCCAGAATATTGTTATAGAGAGGAACCAAAACCTCAATCATGTTATAGGGAATGCAATAGTCCCTGAAGTTCAACAAAGTTTGTAAGCAGGCTGTTTTTCCACAGCTTGTGTGTCAACAGAATCTCATTTTGACAGAAATCTTTATATACGTGCAGATTCTACAAATAAGAGCATCAGAAGTTACAATACCTACTCAGGACAGCCCCCATTGTCATTTTAGACATCGATACTTCCAGTTCCCCCTGAAGTGTCAAAGTACATAGGTCCCTCAATGCCTCCATTGATACCTTCCATGAGGGCAAATCTCATGTCTTCTGATGGTTTCCAATGTCGCTTCCTTTGGTTTATGAACCAGTTGTTGATTTGCTTCTGGTCTAATCCAGTAATCTCTGATAGTCTTGTTTTTTCCTCTTCCTGCATCATAATGCATTTTCTTTAGTACAGTAATCTAGATGAATTTAAGACTATGACAAAAAGCATTAAAACAGCCTATTTAGGGGTCTCTCAAGAGCCAACTGTAAAACAGAAACACTCAAATCTCTAATTGGACTTTTATATGGGCGGTAGTAGATTTTGGCATTTTGCTGGGCTAATGATGTAACAGAAATAAAGCACTTCTATTCCACAATCGGAGTATTGCTACATGCACTAAACAAATTAGCATTTGAAACATCTTTTGATTGGAGAAGGCAACAAGGTGACATCTTATTTAAAAGCGGCAAATCCAAATATTTCTCACATTATTTCAATAGTTATTGATCAGGAACTGATCCATAGAGAGATAATTTAAAATAATAAAAAGGATTTTCAGTCCACTTTAAAACTTATAAGTCACATTCTTCTACATTTTATTAATTTTTGCTGAACAAAATACAACCAAAACATTCAGAAATAAAAATCATAGCCACTGCAAATTATTAATTGCACAAATGGCAGATTAACAGATGCATTTCCTGGCCAGAGTGAAGCACATGCTTGCGTTATGTACCCGAGTTCAACATATGTGCTAATTAATCAGTACCACATATCTATGCATATGCCACTAATAAATTGGAATCAGATCAGAATGCTCACAAAAATATTTGTTGGAACTTCTTTATGGTTTCTGCAGTCCAAACCTTCAACTTTCTAGATGAAAAGGATGTAAAATAGATTTTGAGTTCTATGTTTATTTTATTAAATAGTTTTTCGATACTAACAAGAAAATAGGAAGTGCATAAATGTGCCTTATGGGGACTAGTTCAAGAGTAAAATCTCTTTTCTTAGTTTTGCACGTTCCAGAAAATATTCATTTATGGAAATCTGAGTCAGAAAATCAAATATCTATTGCTTTTTTTATCATTTACTAACTGAAACAATTGGTCCTCACTTAAGTAAAGTTCTGGCTTATCTTTGCATGTAGGCTGACTGTACCGAAACCACCTAAAAATTTGAAAGGATGCCACATTTTGCTTTTCATGTTTGGGGTTTTCCTCCTTTTCTATTCAGCTACTAGACCAATCAAAGCACCATTCCAAATTCCCGACATGTATTGGACCACATATTTTGCAATTTCTTTAACTAGCTGGTGTACAAGTCCGTTTTACATGAAAATTTTGGGTAGGAAATTTTAATATTCTCTGGTAAAGATTATGAAATATTATCAACCATTTGTGTTTGTGGACAAATTTCTCCACTCTTTTGTCATTACTTATGATAGTGCTAGACAGGTTATTTAGGCGTCCACTTACATTCTCTATTGTTTAACCAAAAACAAAAGATAGTTAATAGCCAAAAACTAAGATCAAGAGTTCCCAAAATACTAAAACCAGAAGAGTACAATTGTTGTTTTAGGTTTAGATAATTCAAGAAATCGTGAAGTGTATTAATCCTCTTCCTTCTTTTTTTTGTTGTGGACTTCCCTTAAAGTGCCAATATTCTCTATGCTAAGGATATAGTATTTCAGTGGCATATGAAATCAAGTCAACTGTGCCAACATTTAGAGTATGCCTATTTAAGTAAAGGCACACTAAAGATCATCGAGTCTCCAAGTACAATTCAGAAAGCGCATAGAAATCTAAGTGAATTTAAGAGATTTAGTTTCAACGTCTCCTGAGGTATAAAATATTCATTGAATTTTTTAAGAGACATTTAAAAATAATTTTCAAGGAACTAAAGCATAAAATAAAAAACAATATGCATGTCTGACTCATTGACACCCCAATGTCATAGCATCCCTCCGAAGCATAGTGTTGAATCCAACAATCCTGCCCCACATCATCCCTATGAACTATCATGGGAAAGGCATGCAATGGTGCAACTTCTCATTCATAGTTCATATTCATTGCATATTGGATATTTTTTGTGCTAACTCTCATTGAATGAAAGCAACACATGGAAGATGTGATGGTTCAACTTTCTATGGATAAATGATACATTCACTGCCCTTAAATTGATACCATCTAAGAGTTAAAGATCTGTTTACAACTATTATCTGGAGGATAAATTATTGAACCAAGGATAAAATTGACCTACAAAGACAAAATAGGAAAACAAAAGTTTTTAAGGACACTTTTATAAATAGTATAGATAGATATAGATATAGATAAAGATATAGATTAGATGCATTGAAGTTACCGTGGGATATGGCCACCTATAGTGCGTGTTCCACCAGTCCAACAACACCATCCTTGCATCCTTTGGTAGCTTACCTTTCTTCTTTTTCTTCAAGAATTCCTTTCTCAAACTGCTAAGATAGCCACTGTACTTGTGCAGTAGCATTTCTTTCAGCTCCCGGTCACCTGGACAAGCTCCAGAAGATTCTTGACTCTCAATTGCTTCCACCTCTCCACAGCTTAGATCCTCCTCCGAAGAACCACCTACTTCATCTGAAAGAATAGGGTATAAACATACATAGCTAATGAGAGTATATCCATTACACAAATACCTGATTTTCACCAGGACATATAATAGCATACAAGCAAAATCAATCAATCCGGATATTAAGAATGTACGATATAGGCAAAAGATTCTTAAGAATGATTCTGTCCACTACTGCTTTTCAGATCTTGTGCTAAAAAATGTATTCAATTTAACATTTTTTCAGGGAGCAAATCTATATAAGAACACACACACAGAGTTAAGAATAGAGTGCAGAATATCACTAAACATCAACCATCATTGTCTTCATTATCCTTGCCATGGACCAGCAGAGTACAATCAACCATGGATTATTGTTTATCGTTTATCAGCCAAGGCCTTTGCTTACTGATTTAGAAAAACTTTTAAGTATCAATCTGTATATTCAAAAGAAGTACATAGTTAAAGAGTACAACACTTTTAAGATTGAACTACTATGTAACTAGACACCCGCATCAGTGTGTGCAACTGAACATGATAAAAAAAAAAAAACACTGCATTCTAAACTCCACAAAAGTACTCCGGCGATTTGGATTTTGTATCCACGAAAATGCTGGCATCTTATTTGATCTCCTGCCACAGAATGCTGATTTCATTCAGAACAGCTTATGAAGGAGTATTACTGGTAGTAATTTGTTGCAATGTACAGACATAAAACAATGATGGATTAAAACAAGATTGAAAGGCCATTAAACAGTATATGTGCTGCAATGCAGACAGTTGCAATGGGTATACTCATAAGCTATGGAGTTATCTACAGAATCGTTGTGGTCATAACCAAACCTGCATTCTCAGACTTCAACTGACTTTCCCTTAATTTCAGGGGACGAAGAGAAACCCAAACAATTCCAGCTTTTCTAAATCAGAAAGCAATGGCCGTGACTGTGTAATTGTTCAAAAATTTCAAAAAATATCAATTAATAGCCATCAATTCTAGATGAGAACCGACTTATTTTCATCAGCTATAGTATTCTTCAAACTGCTAAATTCTCAGAGAAGGTTTATGGTAATATATTAATGACTAACCTAGGTCTAAAGATCAACACTGTCATTAGGTTGTAATGGGTGTTTCATGATGAGATGAGGTATTCACCAAATTCTGAATCACTGAGAGTATATGATGGGTTGCCAAAATGCAATTGAAATATATCCCATAATCATAATGCAGATTTTCTTATTAAACAAAATTCTGAACTTCTAGGTCACAAGTAGCCTTAAAAAGAACAGCTACCAATTTTCCAGCGTTTCGACAATCAGAACAACACAACCGTATGTTTTGTACTCATGCAAAGAGACTTGCAGCCTTAAATCAGATCTGGATCAAAATTTAGAATAGGTTCAAGGCCCCAAAACATAGATAATCTAGAACTAGTATCTAAGAAAACTGGTTGATAGAGCACAGTTTTTTCCCTGCCATCTTTCACACAGAAATTTACTATGTTCTGGTTGGATGACATGTACTATAGTAAGCCAGAATATTTCAAAGCAGACAACAACATTAAGGACAATCAAAGTGTAGCACAAACAAAAAAGACGTTCCACACTTACAATTAATGCAACATCGTGTAAACGGTAGGTGCATTCACCAATTTATGGACATTTCACGATTCAGAATTTCCGAAACAAACAACAAACGCTCATTAATCAGAAAGGGATTCAGGGACGCAAACATGAGTGCTGTGACATATGTCAGCAGCTATGATCCTTGTCAAATTTTGTGTTCTAAACCTAAAATGATGTTGGTGTGAATCCAGCCCATATTGGGTCAAAAGATATTGTCAGGTCAACATGGATTTGGTGCCTTTTGAAATAAGATAATAATCTTGAAAGTTTTAGACCTTCCCGTATTCCTTGGCGAAATTGGACGATGTTCAGTCAGCAAATTATAGTTATTGAAAGGAAAAATAAGAGTCTGATAGGGATGATATGTTGTATAATTAGAGGTATGGGGATACCAAAATCTTATTCGCATTTTATTTTTTTGACTTCTACCTTTCTACGCAGTCGTACACCGAGTCGTATTTTTCAGTATAGCACTCTCTTACAAGTCTTATTCCCTGAGCAAACACTTTTTTCAATCCTCCTCGTGTTTTTGGTTGCACATGTTTTGTTCAAGACGAGTCTCGTATTCGCCATAAGCTTGATGATAAAGCGATTTGTTGCGTCTTTGTGAACTATTGTCATTAGTCTAAGGGGTATCGGTGTTATGATCCTACTAGGCGCCGTATGTATCACAATCTAGATACATTTCTAGAGCATATTCTTTATGTTTTTTTTAATCTTGTGTCTACCCCTCTAGTTGATTATACTCCCTTTAATTTTTCGTTATCACTGGAACCAGAGTCATTAGTAACGAAACTATAAAGTCACCAATCCCTCCTCTTTGGCAGGTTTATGTTTGTCGTCTTGGCCCTCATCCCCCTTCTGATGTATCCTGTACCTCACCTGATGCAGGTAATATTTTTCAATTCGTTGAGATATTGATACGCCTATTGTTAGTACTAATGAGATTACAACGAGTGAACCAGTTACTTTAACTAATAAGACATTGTCAATGGAGGATAATGATTTACAAGACGTCGTTACCCGTAGAGTGATCACCGTCCAACTGCTCGTCATAGTTGGACCACCAGGACTTTATATCCGATCTTTGGTTATGTTTCTTATGATGATCTGTCTCCGACATTTTGAGCTTATAGTATGAATTTATCAGATATGCCGGTTCCTCACTCTGTTTTAGAGGCTATATAGGAGCCCCAGTGAGTTCATGTCAGAGATGGATGCTCTTCACCGTAATCAAACTTTGAATCTTATCTCTTTACCTTCAAAGGTAAAGCCTGTTGGTTGTCGCTCGATTTACACCCTAAAATTTCTTACGGATTATACTATTGATCATCACAAGGCTAGACTATGACAAATGGCTTTACTCCGGTGTCAAGTCATGATTTTGGTGCTACCTTTGCCCTCGTGACAATATTGACAATCGTTCGATTGATTATTTCTCTGGCTACGGAGTGCTCTTAGCATCTTCACCAATTGAATGTGAAAAATGTGTTTCTTTATAATGATCTGGATGAAACTATTTATATGGACGCACCACTAAGCTTTCGTGGTGAGGGGGATTATACAAAAAAGGTGTGTTGACTACGCAGGTCTATTTATGGAATGAAACAATCCTCATAAACCTAGTGTTCTCGCTTTAGTGATGTAGTTGTACATTTAGAGTCCACCAGCAAGTCATTTTGATCATTCATGTTTTATTCGAAGAAAAACTTCAGGACAATATGTCATCCTTTTAGTATATGTAGACGATGTTATTATTACTGGAATGATGTTTCTGAGACTGCGCAAGTCAAGGTGGACTTTGGAAAGGCCTTCAAAATGAAAGACCTTAAATTTCTGCAATACTTTATTGGGATTGAGGTTACCCGTAACAACAAGAGTATTATACTTTCTTAGAGGAAGTATATTATGGATCTTCTCTCAGACATTGGGATAGTGAGTAGTTAAGAAATCCGACTATCTATCAGAAGTTGGTGAGTAGACTTATCTACCTTGCCAACACTAGACTAGACATTTCATTTGCTGTCAGCCGAGTTAGTCAGTTCATGCACAAACCGTATCAACCTTATATTGATGCAGTTTATCATATTCTGTGGTACCTCGAGTCTTGTCCTAGATTTGGATTATTCTATGCATCAAAATCTCAGACTAGTTCTCTAGAGACTTATTCAAATTCAGAGTATGAAGAAACGTGTGACAACTGATTTACTACGGGCTTTTGTGCTTCTCGAATGCATAGTTATCAAATCGTGTATCGGAATGCATATCATTTTTTAAAAATAGTGTATCGTATCATGTATCGTAAGATACGATGCAAATTTAAATAAATAATAATAAAATATATATACCTTTGAAAAAAATCATACACTCATAAAAATATAACATTTCATTAATACTCCATAAATTATTCAAGTCACCAATATAATTTACTAATATTAAAAAAATAATGAAGGGTATTAAATTAAATTAATGGTACTTATATATGCTTAAAAATAAAAAATTATAATATAATGGGATAGTAAATGTATTTATTCATTCTTATAACAAAAACACACAGTCTTTTTACTTTTTACTTAAAAGAAAAAAATTATAATATAGGAGGTATTAAATGTAAATTTACATTCTTATAACCCAAATATTAACCCACAGCCGTGAGTCGTGTGTGACCCACGACCGAACACAGAGAACGAAGAGAGAGAAGAGGCGAGGGGGATGGCCATGCCCATGCCGGTGCCGGAGAAGAAGAAGAATAAGAAGATATTTGGCGTGGTCGCGACTCACAGCGATGAAGAGAGAGATCGAGAGACAGAGATGGCTGGTACTGGTGGTCGCAGCACGCAGCGATGGTTGGTACTGGTGGTCGCAGCTCGCAACGATGGTTGGTACCTGGTGGTCGCAGCTCGCAGCAATGACTGATACCTGGTATTTTTTTGCTTTTGCTTGGGTTTTTTTGCTGAGTTAGGGTTTGGTGGATTAGGAATTTTTATCTTCATCTCTTGCCTTTTCTTTGGCATTTTCTCTATTCAGAGGCTGGCTGTGAACGTTTTGGTGTAATCTGAAAAAGAAAAAAAAAACAGAGATTTCGTGTATCGTTTGTATCGTACCGATACGTATCGTATCGTAAAAACATATCGCGTATCAGACGATACGATTCAAAAACGATACATAACTACGATATGTATCGTTTTCTCTCCGTTTCGTGACGTATCGTACGATACGTATCGCATATCGTACGATACTAACAACTATGCTCGAATGATTTATTGTCTCTTGGAAGAGCAAAAAACAGGCAGTTGTCTCTAGCTCGTCAGTAGAGGTAGAATGTCGAGCATTGGCACTTGACATGTGTGAGATTATCTAATGATCAATTCTAGGCGAGTTGTAATTTCTAGTGTCTTCCCTGTCCATATTATATTGTGATAATCGATCTGCTATTCAACTCGCTTCTGACTTTGTACTACATGAGAGGACGAAACATAAAGAGATCAATGTTCACTTTCTTCGGGAGAGTTAATTAGGGTATTATCACTCCATGGTTTGTGGGGACCAATGATCAAATTTCAGATGTTTTCATAAAACCTATCACTCTATCCATTCTCCGAGACTATTTTAAAGCTTGACTTAGTTAACATTTTTTCACCTCCCTTGAGGTGGAGTGTTGGAGGTATAGCCTAATTTACCAAGGTTATTCTCTCTTTTTACCCTTACTATGACTTTTAGTTTTGCCTAAACCAGAGAGATGTTCATGTCATTTTATACTATTGTTTGACTGTATATACGGAACTCTACTCTTAATTTGGGTATTATTTTTTTACTCACAAATACATCAAGTGCAACAAATCAACACCATAGGTTTGAGTAAAACCCTGAGCAACAAGGACTTTCAAACGCTCATCAAACCATCCAGATTAAATTTAACAATATACATCCATCAACAATCAACAATTCATTTATAAGGCGGTAGAGGAACAAAATCCCAAATCCCATTATGATGTAAGGCATCCATTTCCACTTCCACTTCCACAGCTTTTCTCCAACTCGAATCAGACAACGCACCATGTAAGTCCTTAGGAAAAAAGATAATAGACAGTTGAGAGATGCAAGAGTAGACTGGAGACAAAATATCATAAGAAACAAAGTTAGCGATAGGGTGATTAATAACACATGATCGAGTACCTTTCCGAACAACAATAGATAAAAAGTCAAAGGTACTCAAGGGACTACGATCAACAGACAGCAAGAAAGACGGTTAGGGCACCTCAGTCAGCAATCACGAACGATAAGAGTACACGTGGAGTGAGGAAGGGGTAGTAGCATAGCAGGCAGTGGAATGACCGACAATAAGGGAAAGGGTAGTGGTGCAATGGTCGGTCCAAAGTCAAGATCCGAGAACCGACTAGGGGTCAAAAATTATGGAATAAATTCAATGAAAGTTACATCAGCTCTAGTGAAGTATCGATGAAGGATAAGACTATATCAATGATACCCTTTCTATGAGCGAGAATATCACAGAAGGACACATTTGCCAGCATGGGGTCAGGTTTATGAAACCCGAGTCCCAAAGTTGTAAACATAATAAACACACCCAAAAATCTTAGGAGCTAAAAAATATAAGGGAATACTAGGAAAAATGATATAATATGAACTTTGCCTATTTAACACATAAGATTGCATACGAATAATAAGGTGACAAGCACTGAGAACATCTTCTCTCAAAAAACAAGGAACATTCATCTTAAATAACTGTATGGGTAACTTCCAATAGATGACGGTTCTTTTGCTCAGTAACATCATTCTGCTGGAATGTGTAAGCAAATAAAGTCTGAGAAATAATGTCAGTTTTATGAAGATCAGCCAAAAAATGATCAGATTGATATTCACGAACATTATTAGAACGTAAAATACAAATACAACCACCTTGTTGAATTTTTATTTCTTTACATAAGATCTCAAATATAGAAAATAATTCAAAACAAATTTTCATAAAAATAACCACGTTACACAGGAATAATCATCCACAAATGACAAAATAAATAAAAATAGCAGATGAATTATTCTTTATGGGACCCCATATATCAGAATGCACTAATTCAAATGCATTAGACACACGATTATGGACTCTAAACTAAAAGAACACACGGTGATGTTTATTAAGTTGACAAGCTTCGCAAAAAATTGACGACATAGAACTAAAGCTAGGAACTTAACGCTTCAGATTCTAGAGAGAATGATGGCCAAGACGGCAATGCTATTGAAAGGAAGATGACGAGGTCTGAAGAACCCGAGGAGGTTGATGAAGATCAAAGTAATACCACTAACTTCATGCCCCGTACCAATCTTCCTCTTCTCCTAGAGATCTTGAAACACACAATAACAGGGATAAAAGGTTATGAAACAATTAACGGAATGGATAATCTTTCTAATAAAAAGTAAACTAGAAAAAAATTGAAGAACAAATAAAATAGATATTAAGGACATATCAAAACTCAATTGAGTAGTCCCTAAACCTGAAATTTTAGATGAAGTACCATTAGCAAGAGTAATATTGTGTAGAAGTAATAGACTAATAAGTAGAAAAAACACCAGTCACACCAATCATGTGGTCAAAAACGCCAGAGTCTATAATCCAAGGACTGCAAGTGGAGGATAGTAAATAAGTGAAAGTGATACCTGATTGAACAATAGTAATAGTAGAGGAAGATGAAACAAGTTATGAGACAAAAACTAAGCATACTCCTCTCGTGGAAGAGTAACTAACTCAGAATCTGGTAGAGCTGATTGAGGTATAAAAGCAGGTAGGGAGGAGGTGTCATCCACATAGGAGACCTAATTAGCAACAATCGAAGGGTTGCCATATAAATTCCAAAAATATTCAACAATGTGGCCACCATAATCACAATAAGTGCATGAAAAAGAACCAGTTCAACCTCCGCGACCTATAATACAACTTCCAATACGACATCCCTGACCTCCACGACCACCGCAACAGCCACGACCACCTCAAGGACTATCACTGTGGCTATTAGGAACAAAAGCAGAACGATTAGTGGACAAGCCATGATCAACCCCAAAAGGACTGTAAACAGGAGAAAACCTCAAGTGGAGATAGAAGACTTCATATTCAGGTTTCAAACCCACTAGAAAACAAACAACATTTAGATCTTCATGCTTCTTTTGCCAAACTACTGCATCAGTAATAAATGGATGGTAGAACTTCAATTCCTCACAACCTCCCCAAATGTGAACACTTTATAAGAGTAAAATTATCTATGTCAGAATACATAATGATCGAGTGATCCCATATTTCTTTGATTGTGTCAAGATAAAGTAAAGAAGAGTTAATACTAAGCTCAATACTATTCAATACAAGGATATAACCTGAGCATCCTCCTATTTCCACTAATTATACCCAAGAGTATCTTCTTTGGGTTTAGGATCCACCAACTCTTAATGGAGGCATAGTAGTATAATAGTCGGAGCACTCAAATATGAATAAAAATGATAAGAGACTCTTAATAGAGGCAAGAGCAGCACAAAACTATAGGGTAGGAAGGCTGGAAGAGGCTAAACCAGACTAAACAAGCTGCTATACCACTGAATTAGACTAAATAAGCTGCTGGACTACTTAACCGGACAAGAACAAGCTGCTGGACTACTGAATTAGAACATGTTGCTAAACCACTGAACTGGTGCAGAGCAAATCTAAAAAGAGCAGAACCAGATTGAACTGGGGCTGAACTAGTCTAAGAAGAGGTGAACCAGTCTAGAACCAATTAGAAGAGAGCTGAATCGATCTTGAACTTGTCAAACAGAGGTGAAAGGGTTTAAATTGTTGAGGTTAGACCATAACCTATTAGACCAAACAAACTTGGGCCTAACAACAGTCGGTTGAACAACCTTGGGCCCAAGTGAACTAGGCTCAACAATAATGAATGAAAGCCTGCATACAAAATTTGGATTGATGGGTTTTAGAAATTATGTAAATTCGTAACCCAAGAGCATCTAATCTGACCCGAACAAACCAAAAATCCTACGTCGTCGTCTCTACTGCAAGGGTCTCAACAGAAACCCTAGCTCCAATGACACCTTACACCAACGCCACTACAATGTCCCTAACAACCACACCAAGCTCCGACAACAACACAGTGCCCTCGATGATATCCAGCGACCACAACACAATAGCGGCCACAACTCAACAACCAACACAATTACATACCAAACACACACCACCACACAATGACGACATATGTCATCGAAACCAAAACCCACACTCGATCATACTTGACCTCCACAATACACTCACAGGGTGTTCAATGTTAAACCATCACCCATGACCCTAGACCATGGTCGTGGGGTTACACCGAAATGAAATCCTCAGAACTTAACAAAAACATAAATAAAGAATAGGAGGAGATAATAAAAAATTCTCAAACCAAATCCTTAATATCAAAATTAATGAGTAGATTAATTTTTTTTTCAGTTTATCGTTACTCTGTTACCATGTTGGGTTTAGAGAATTAACACAATATTAGAAAAATGGAGAGCGGTAAAAACTAAACATACCTCTCACCAATGACCTGCATTTTTAGTTATCTCGTAAACAAAAAAGGACGAGTATACCCTCTTCGTGGTATTCTTATTACAAATGTATTAAACTAATTATATAATAATAATACTCTCAACAGGGAGCATCTTCTAAAGATTTCAAAGTTGGTAATTGGTTTGAGAAAGTATTACGTCCCTTTTGAGAAGGACCTTTTAGTTGTACATGGTAGTGCTCTCCTTGCCTAAATCTATTTGATATATTTAAGGTTGTTAAGGGTAGAATATTAACATTAGATAGAAAATAAGGAGAGGTCACCAACATGACCTAGCTCTCATACATCACTAGTATTTATAATAATAAGAATTACACATACACCCTCTTGAATTTACACATACTATCCTAATATTCTTAACACTCCCCCTCAAGCTGGACTATATATATCATATAATCCAAGCTTGGAATAAATCGCCGTAAGACGTGTACGACTCAATGCTTTGGTAAACATATCTGCAAGTTGATCTTCAGATTTAACAAATGGAGTCGTAATCTCCCCAGCTATTATCTTGTCCCGAATAAAGTGACAATCAACCTCAATATGTTTGGTTCTCTCGTGAAACACCGGATTGGCAGCGATATGGATAGCTGCCTGGTTGTCACAGAACAACTGTAAAGGAAGTTGTACTGACAACCCAATTTCCTGGAGAAAGTGTAGTAGCCAAGTCAACTCACTCGTCGTATGCGCCATTGCCCTATATTCAGCTTCAGCACTGGATCTTGCCACCACGGATTGTTTCTTACTTTTCCATGAGACAACGTTACCTCCTAAGAAAGTACAATAACCAGTGGTCGATCTCCGATCAGAAGGAGAGCCAGCCCAATCAGCATCTGAGAAACCTTCCACTCTAAGATGTCCATTAGCTCGATATAACAGTCCAAGTCCAGGAGCTCGTTTAAGATATCGTAGAATACGAGTAACTGCCTCCCAATGTGGTACTCTAGGACACCCCATGAACTGACTCACTATACTGACTGCATAGGAAATATCCGGTCGAGTAATAGTGAGATAATTGAGCTTTCCAACCAGTCTGCGATACCGACCCGGATTCTCAAACAATGAACCATCATCCATCAAAAGTTTCTGATTCGGATCCATAGGTACATCAATCGGTCTGCCACCCAGCAAACCTGCTTCCTCTAACATGTCAAGTACATATTTCCTCTGTGATAAACAAATACCCTGTTTAGATCGAGCAACCTCAATACCTAAGAAATACCTGAGTTTTCCCAAATCCTTAGTATGAAATCGATCCTGCAAGAATATTTTTAACTTGGCAATCCCCTCAGAATCATTTCCAGTAATCACAATATCATCTACATAGACCACCAATAGAACATATCCAGCATCTGTCTGTCTATGAAACACAGAATGATCTGTCTGACATCGAAGAAGACCAAACTCTAAAACTGCATCTGAAAACTTGCCAAACCATGCCCTTGGTGACTGCTTCAAACCATACAAAGATTTCTTTAACCGACACACACTCTTACCATACTCCCCCTGAGCAGTAAACCCAGGTGGCTGCTCCATATAGACCTCTTCAACCAAGTCACCATGTAGGAAGGCATTCTTGACATCTAACTGAAACAAGGGCCAATCAAGATTAGCAGCTAAAGAAATCAAGATACGAACAGAGGAAATTTTGGCAACAGGAGAGAAAGTCTACTCATAATCAACACCATAGGTCTGAGTAAAGCCCTTTGCAACAAGCCGGGCTTTGAGACGCTCCACAGAACCATCCGGATGAAATTTAACAGTATACACCCAACGACAACCAACAGTTCGTTTACCAGGAGGTAAAGGAACAAGATCCCAAGTCCCATTATGATGTAAGGCATCCATCTCATCCTCCATAGCTTTCCTCCAATCCGGATCAGATAATGCATCCTGTAAACGCTTAGGAATAGATATAGTAGATAATTGAGAGGTAAAACAAGAGAAGGCAGGAGACAATGCATCATATGAAACAAAATGAGCAATGGGATGATTAGTAACACACGAACGAGTACCTTTTCGAAGAGCAATAGGTAGAGAGTCTAAATTACCTGATTGACCAGGATCGCCAGACGACAAGGAAGACGGTACAGGCACCTCAGTCGATGGTCGAGGACGGCGAGAGTATACACGAAGAGGTAAAGTAGATGGTGACACAGTAGGTAGCGGAATATCTGAGGATAATGGGAGAGACGATGGTACAAGAGATGACCCAAAGTCTAGATCCAAAGGCTGAGGAGGTGCTGAAAAATATGGAACAGATTCCTCAAACGTGACATCGGCACTAGTAAAGTATCGTCGCATAGAAGGACTGTAGCAACGATACCCTTTCTGTGTGCGGGAATAACCGAGAAATACACATTTTGTAGCTCGGGGGTCAAGTTTATCAAACCCAGGACCCAAATTATGAACATAACAAACACATCCAAAAACCCTAGGAGTGAGAGAAAATAAGGGCTTACCAGGAAACAGGACAGAATATGGACTTTGCCCATTCAACACAGAGGATGGCATACGATTGATGAGGTGACAAGCAGTAAGAACAGCATCACTCCAAAAATATCGAGGAATATTCATCTGGAATAACAGGGCACGAGTGACTTCTAACAAATGACGATTTTTGCGTTCAGCAACACCGTTCTGTGGAGATGTGTAAGCACAGGAAGTCTGATGAATAATGCCAGTTTTACTAAGATAAGCTGAAAAAGGATCAGATTCATATTCCCGAGCATTATCAGAACGTAAAATACGTATACGACAACCATACTGAGTTTTTATTTCTTTACGAAAAGTCTCAAATATAGAGAATAAATCAGACCGAGATTTCATCAAAAACAACCAAGTCACGCGAGAATAGTCATCCACAAATGATACAAAGTAAGAATATTTATTAGATGAAATATTCTTTATTGGACCCCATACATCAGAATGTACCAACTCAAATGGACTAGACACACGATTATTGACTCTAGGCTGAAATGACACACGGTGATGCTTACTAAGTTGACAAGCCTCACAAGACAAAGATGACACACCACTAAGATTGGGAACTTGACGCTTCAGATTCTGGAGAGAGGGATGTCCAAGACGACAATGCCATTGAAAAGGAGACAAAGAGGTTTGTAGAGCCCGGGTAGGTGAATCAAAGTCAAGATAATATAAACCACCAGCTTCATGCCCTGTACCAATCTTCCTCTGCGTCTTGAGATCCTGAAAGACACAATAAGAGGGATAAAAAGTGACAGAACAATTGAGAGAACGAGTAATTTTGCTAATGGAAAGTAAGCTAAAAGGAAACTGAGGAACAAATAACACAGAAGAGAGGGACATATCAGAACTTAAGTGAGTAGTCCCCAAGCCTGAAACTTTAGAACAAGTACCATTAGCAAGAGTAACACTACGAGTGGAGGTAGCAGACTGATAAGTAGAGAAAACATCAGACGCACCAGTCATATGGTCAGAAGCGCTAGAGTCAATAATCCAGGGACTGCGAGTGGAGGACAATAAACAAGTGGAAGTATTGCCTGAATGGGCAAAAGTAGAAGTAGAGTGAGATGGGACAACCTGTTGTTGGGATAGAAACTGAGCATACTCCTCTCGTGTAATAGTAACCAACCCAATATCTGATGGAGCTTGTTTGGGTTCCATAACAGTGCAGCAAATAACAAATAAGTGGTCTGAACCAGTCTAAACCGATGCCAAATTAACTGAACCGGACTGGAATGGACCAAACCGGGAATGAACAGGCCTGAAGTGGACTGAACCGGACTGAGTAGTCCCCAACTGGGATTGAACTGGGATTGAACAGGCCTGAAATGGACTGAACCGGCCTGGAATGGACCAAACCGGGACTGAACCGGGCCTTTTTAGGCTGTTGGAAGCTTGAACCGGGCCTGTTAAGACTGCTGGAAGCCTGAACCGGACCACTGGACGCTGAACCGGATTGAAAAACTGAATTGGGCCACTGAACCGGGCCTAAAAAGGACTGAACCGGACCTTCTGGAGGTCCTGGACCACAGAACCGGGATGAAAATCCGGTCTGAACCACTGAACCGGGACGGTTTGGCTCTATGGACTGCTGAACCGGTCCGGTTTGGCTCTTTGGACTGCTGAACCGGGCCGGTTTGGCTCTTTGGACTGATGAACCGGAATGAACCGGAACTGGACCCCCCTTTTTGTTTAAAAATAAAAATTTTGGTTTGACCCGATCGGATCCGGACCCATGGAGCTCCTGCTCCTGTTCGTCTTCTTCTTCGGTGATTAGGGTTACTGTAAACCCTAGTTCTTCGACTGCGCCTCACCACAACAACGACATACACTCCACTACGACAGCCACACCACTCCGGCGAACACCAAACAACGCCAAGAAGACCACCACAACACGCGACAACACCAACAACGTCGACCACAGTCGACTACACCACCGAAGCAACGTCGACCACACCAGTCGACTACCACCACCACCACCAGACGCGACTACGAACACTAAACGACGCCGACACCCCTCTGATGACACCACCACAACCACGACACAGCCACCACGACACACCACCAGTCGACTGTCGATTGCGCCTCGACCACCACAGCCACACCACGACCACCACAGCCAAGCGACACAGACACAGACACAGACCACCACCAATAATTAATTGATCCGAAATTTATTTAGAATTAAACCATGCTCTGATACCATGTTAAGGGTAGAATATTAACATTAGATAGAAAATAAGGAGAGGTCACCAACATGACCTAGCTCTCATACATCACTAGTATTTATAATAATAAGAATTACACATACACCCTCTTGAATTTACACATACTATCCTAATATTCTTAACAAAGGTGAACTATAATGCTCAAGAAACTAGGTGGAGTCTGCATCAGCTTTACACTTGGTGTGCGACCGAGGAGGAGAGTTCAAGGGGTTCTAAGGTAGAATCAACTAATTTCAAGATTCATTCCAACAGTAAAAAAAGTGTTCAAAAAGGCAAGGTTTAAGTAGTATGGCAAGAAAGGGAAAAACACCAAAATTAAGGGAAAGCAAATGAAGTCTGGAGATGTTGATTGTTGGTTCTACCATAAGAAGGGGCATGTTAAGAAATAAAAGTACAAAGATTGGGTGAAGAAAAACACGAGGTATTAATATGAGCCTAGTGTGTATTGAATCTAATTTATTAGATATTCCTACAAATTTTTTGAGGACTGACTCAAGTGCCTCTATACACAATACTCATTCTTTACAGGGGTTCACCAATCGGAGAAGCCCTAGGCTAGAGGATAACTTATTTCGTTAAAATACGCAAGCAATAAAAGTTGAAGCTGTTGGGACTTGTCGAGTAGTATTAGATTTTGGCTTTTCTATGGTTTTATAGGACACCTTTTATATCCCGTCATTTAGGAAGAATCTTATTTCTATATTGAGACTTGATGCAGTTAGTTATGGTTTTATGTTTAATGATGTTTCCTTATCTATTTATTATTATGATTTAGCCATTGTTGGTCCTGGTTTGTTGATTGACGAGATAAATCAGATAGCTTTAGATGGTACGTATACATCTCTTTTATCTAAATCTTCAAATTTTTCTAGTCATAAATGTCCTCATACCCTAGAGAACTCCTTGAAATTGTGGCATAAGAGACTAGGTCATGTCTCTAGAAAATAATTAGAGTTCCTAGACAAAAAAATGATTTTAGATCTCTTGGATTGTTTTATTTTTCCACTTGTGTGGATTGCATTAAAGGCTTGAGATTATTGAATTTAATTCATACAAATATTTTTGGTCCCTTTCCAAATCTATCCCACGGTGGTCAACGTTATTTTATCAATTTTATTGATGATTTTTGAAGATATGCTTATTATGTCTTCCTAATTCATCATGGATGACAAGCAGTAGAGAAGTAGTTGAATAGGAAAATCAAAATTCTTCAATCCAACAGAGGAGAAGAGTAATATGGCAGGATTAATTGTGATGGTGTAAATCATGCACAGTTTGTGGAATATTTAAGGGAACAAGGCATAGTTCCCTAAAATACCACGGCGGGAATATTAGAGCAAAATTGTGTTTCAGAAAGGAGGAACCGCACCTACCAAGATGCTATTTGGAGCATTATGAGTCATTCTAACTTAACAAAGCCTTTCTGGGGTGTAGCCTTAAATTTCACAATTTATATCTTAAATCAAGTTCTTTGTAAGGCTTCACCTGAAACTCTATACAAAATATGGACGAGCAAAAAACCAAAACTTGATCACATTCATGTTTTGGAATATCCTGCCGAGGCCAAGTCATATAATCCAGAGGTAAAGACACTTGACTATAGGACCATCTCTTGCTATTTTATTGGATACCCCGAAAGGTGCTTTGGTTGTAGATTTTACTTTCAATCTAGACATATGGAGATAGTTGAGAACAATAATGCTAAGTTTTTTTAAGATGATCATTTCAATGAGATTTCGAAACATATGAAAATTGATTTCCATGAAGATAATGGGAGTGTTTTAGTCTTTAATTTTCCAGTAGTTCTTCCATCTCCTATAGACGTTTCGATCCCTCCATCAGTGGAGGAAGAAATAGTTGTGCCTACGATTCCTCAACAGCTTGTTACCCTAGTAATGGAGCCCATTCCCTTAAAAAGATCGTCAAGGGTACATAGATCAATCATACCTGATAAGAATGAGGCTTACTTGCATGAGTATAAATTGAAATGTCTTGATGTAGATGACCCCTTGATGTTTGAAGAAGTCATAGGAAGTAGTGAATCTCAACATTGGAAAGCTGTTACTTGGGAGGAACTACAATCTATGGAAAAGAATGATGTATGGAACCTTATGGTCATTCTCAAGGACCGTAAAATGATTGAATGTAAATGGATCTTTAAGACCAAAAGTGATTTAGAAGACTAGGTTGGTGGCTAAATATTTCAAGTAGAAACCAAGAGTGGATTTTTTAGAGACATTCTCTCTCGTTTCCTCCAAAGACACCTTAGGGTTCATTTGTTTAGCGGAAGAATGATAGAAAATACAAGAAAGAGAAATTTTTAAAAATTTTCATGTGTTTGGTTAGCATGAAAAAAAGAATGATGAAAAACATAAATTTCCTTCGTGCTTGAATTTTCTCACAAATAACCAACTTTTTTTTCTTGTAAAAAACACAAGAAAAAACATGAAAATTGTGATCTAGAACGAACTCCTTATTTTACCCTTATTTTTCTTAACATATTTTATTGGTTATTAATTTTAAAAAATTTTGGTATGAATTTGATTAATCATATAATTTGGCTCAAAGACCTTTGTATTGATGATTGTCTAGAAATTATGTTCCGAGCCATTTTTTTAAAATTTTTAACTTTCAATTATAATTACATATATATTTTTTTAGACCGATTTAATATAATTAAATGTAATTCAGACAATTATAAAAAAATTATTATAACTTTTCTTCCTTTTAAACAACAGAATGAAATTTTTTAAAAAAAAATCGATAAATTTTTCATTCTAACAAAATACATGCATGAAAATATATTTCCTATCATTTTCTTTTCTTTCACTTCACTTTCTATCATTTTCACTATCCCTCATTTTTTTCTTCCCAATCAAATGGACCCTTAAGGATTTCTCTTGCCATTGTAGCTCATTATGATCTCGATCTGCATTAGATGGATGTGAAGATGGCTTTACTGAATGGTGATCTTGAAGGAGATGTATATGGCTCAACCTAATGGATTTGCAGTCAAAGGGAAAGACCATCTTATTTGCAAATTGAAGAAATCCGTTTATGGAGTGAACCAAGCCTCAAGGCAATGGTATTTGAAATTTGACCAAGTTGTGATTGGATATGGTTTCAAAGAGAATATTGTTAACAAATACATATATCTCAAGGTGAGCGAGTAGATAACATCTTCTTTGCCTGTAATGACATTCATATGCTACATGATACAAAGCATTTCTTATCAAATAATATGGATACGAAGGATTGCTCTGGAGTTAAGATCCACATGGATTGCTCTGCTCTGGTGGTCTATTGTGTTTTTCTCAGAAAGCTTATATTGATAAGGTGCTCAAGAGATTTGGCATGCAAAATTGAGCACCTAGTGAGACCCTAGTGGTCAAAGAAGACATTCAATCAGGACCAGTGCCCCGAAATCAGATTGAAAAGAACTAGGTAGATATGAAGAGTATACATCTACTATTAGGAGTCTAATGTACACAATGTATCTGACCTGATATCAATTATGTTGTCGGTATGCTTGATAAATATCAGAAAAATCCTGGTTGGTTTTATACATTGAAAGGCTATCAAGAAAGTATTGCGATACTAGCAAAGGACAAAAGACTTCATGTTAATCTTCTGTAGATCAAACAAGCTTGAACTTGTTGGTTATTCAAAGTCGAATTATGTAGGATGTCCTAATAGTCTGAAGTCTACCTCTAGATATATTTTTATGCTTACCCATTGAGCGAGTTCGTGGCATAGCTCCAAGAAGCCTAATGATAGATTCGACCATGAATGATGAGTTTATCAACTGTTATAAGGTGACTCACTGCGTGATGTGGTTGAGGAACTTCATAATGGAGCTTGGTGTTGTGGATTCTATCCATAGGCCATTGTTAATTTATTGTGACAATAAAGTCGTGACCAAATATGGGAAAAATGAGCAGATGACCAAATACAACAAACAAATAAAGATCAAATACCTTGTTGTTTGAGAGAAGGTTCGAGGGGAAGCCATTGAGATCCCCCAATGGATACCAGATTGATGGTTGTTGTTCCTCTCACAAAAGGTCTCCCATCAAAGTATTTTAAGGATTGATCCAAAAAAAAAAAGTATTTTAAGGAGCACATCAGTCGTATAGGAGCAATAAAGCCTTTAAATTACATTGTTTAAAATGGGTTTATGTCCCATTATATTTCAGTTCATGTTTTAATTATACTCTTGTTATTAAATGCTAGCAATAAAGTTAATAGTGCTTTTATCTTTCATATTATACCTGCATATTTATTTTTGTATGTACTACGAGGTTATAATGGCCTGGAAATATGTGATATATTCATGAGGAATGTTTGGGTGAGATATGATTAGACAACATATCGGTAAACCTTTATTCTAATACGTTGTTGATGGCTTAGGGATCATGTACTCTATAGTTGATAGTAAATGGGTGAATCCTACCCAAGTTGTTCCCAAAAAAATTGAGTTACTATTATCCCTACAAGCAATAATGAGTTAGTGCCCACTAGGACCATAACTGGTTGGCATGTGCATAGATTACAAAAACTCAATGTTGTGACAAGAAAATATCATTTTCCCTTATCCTTCATGGATCAAATTTTAGAAAGGGTAACTGCACATTTGTTTTATTGTTTCTTAGATGGATATTCAGGTTATAAACAAATATAAAAGCTTTAAAATACCAAGATAAAACCACATTCACTTATCCCTTTAGCACCTTTACTTATCAAATGAAGCATTTTGAACTTTGGAATGCACCTGCCGCTTTTTAAATATGCATGCCAAGTATTTTCAGCAATATGATTTAGCATTTCCTTGAAGTACTTATAAAAGATTTCTCTGTTTTTATGACTGTATTTAACTTGAAAAAAGTTTTGATCTAATGTGAGAAGAAGAATATTGTGCTCAACTAGAAGAAGTGCCATTTTATGGTTGAGAAGGAAATTGTTCTTGGTCGCATTGTCTCATTAGAAGAAATCCAACTAGACAAGGCCAAAATTGAATTGAATTCTCACTTGCCTAACCCCAAGACCATTAAAAATGTTAAATCTTTTCTGAGTCATGTTGGTTACTATAGGAGGTTTATTAAACACTTTAACTCTTTATCTAGACCACAATGTAACGTCCTATGTAAAGATACTCCCTTTGAGTGGAGTAAGGCCTGCCAAGAAACTTTTAACAAGCTAAAAGACATGCTTACCATTACGCCCATAATGCAATCACCAAATTAGAGTCTCCTTTTTGAAATCATATGTGATGTCAGATATTATATTGTGGGGGCAATTTTAGGGAAAGATAAGAAACAACATAATATACACTATGGAAGTAGAACCTTGAATAATGCACAGATAAACTATTTTACTATAGAGAAGGAATTGTTTGCAATAGTATTTGCATTAGACAAGTATAGGTCATATCTAATGGGGTCACCTATAGTCATCTTCACGAACCATGCAACCCATAAGTACCTTCTTACCAAGAAGGATGCTAAACCTAGGTTGCTTGTATGGATCCTCCAACAAAATTTGACATAACCATAAAAGATAAAAAGGGAATAGAGCAAGGATGAAGGATCCTTTCCCCAACGAACAATTATTAGCTCTCTAATTTACCATGATTCACTAATATAGTTAATTTCCTTGTCTGCGGTGAGATGTCATCGGCACACAGGACAAAAAAAATTCTTGGTTAAGATTAAAAACTTCTTTTGGGATGATCCCAACCTTTTCAAATATTTCCCCAACCAAATTGTTAGGAGAAATGAGTCCAGTGATTAGATATAAATCATTTTTTCATATATTCATTCTGAAGCATGTAAATGCCATTTTTTACTAGGAAAACCGTTTGTAAGAATTTTGCATTGTGAATTTTACTAACCAACAATTTTCTAAAATACCCATAATTTTTGCAAGACATATGAGCGTTGTCAAAAGTTAGGAGGCATAACTTGTCAAAATATGATGCCCCTTTAAAGTTAGGAGGGATAACCCATCGAAATATGATGCCCCTTAATCTCATACTATAATTGAGATTTGATTGTTGGGACATTAATTTCATGGGTGCATTCCTCAATCATTTAGAAATTTATATATTTTTGTGGTAGTTAACTATTTCTTAATAGGTTGAAGTCAAACCTTGCAAAAACAATGATCACAAAATTGTTCTAAAATTTTTTAAAGAAAATGTTTTGTCAAGGTTTGGCATACCTCGAGCCATAATCAGTGATGAAGGATTGTATTTTTATAATAGGCCTTTTGAGGGTTTGATCAAGTATGGTATTACACATAAAGTAGTGACTCTCTATCAACCACAGAATAATTGACAAGTAAAACTTTCTAATTGGGAGGTTAAACACATTTTAAAAAAGACGGTTGATCATGATCACAAAGCTTTGTCCTTGAAGCTAACCGCTACACTTAGAGCATATCGTACGGCTTACAAAACCCCGCTTAGCATGTATCCATATAGGCTTGTGTATGAAAAAGTTTGCCACTTGCCTAAGGAATTAGAGCATAAAACATATTGGACCATTAAAATATTTAATTTCAACTTAAGACAAAGCAAGCTCTTTGAGAAAACATAAAATGAATGAGCTAGAGAAAATCCATAACAAAACTTAAGAGAACTCACAGATTTCCCAAAAACGAATGAAGATCTTTCATGATAAAAGTATTTTAAGAATATCTTTTGAGCCTTCGCAATAAGTTATTTTGAACAATTCGAGACTATATTTGTTTTCATGTAAGCTTCAGTCTTAGATAGACAAGGCTTTTATTGTCAAGTAGATGTTCCCGTATGGGGCAACGGAGATTGAGAATCCCAAGAATGGTAATGTTTTTAAAGAACACGGGCAAATATTACAACTATTCTTGGAGGGTGGGGTGATGGAAGTGGACTACATTTAGTTGGTGGCTCCTTAGTATATGTAATGTGAAAATCAACTCAACCTATTGTATAGTAGATTTAGTTTTTTTTTTTAATTTTTTCTTTACTGTACTCACATTTTTTGTTGATTTATTAGTTTTTTTTTAGGGGTGCAACTTGGGCGAGGCAACCTAAATTCAACCTGAAAAAAAATAGAACTTGTGTTAAGGTTTTAAAATTTTGGGTTGAGCCTGAGTTCAAAAACTTCAACTCAAATTGAATTCGGGCAATACTCGAGTTAGTGCGTTCAACCCGAACCTGACAAATTTAAAAAAAATATATGTATATATATATATAAAGAAAAATTCTCTCAACCTCCCAACTCTCAGCTCTACATCTCTCGGGTTATTGGGTTCAACCCGTACCTGACAAATTTTAAAAAAAATACATATACATATAAAGCAAAATTATCTCCGCCTCCCAACTCTCAGCTCTACATCTCTCTAATTCTCACTTCTCTAAGGCTCTAAGCCACCTCAAACAACACACTCCCTCAAACGAAAATCAAATACCGAAGATAAAGATAGAAGATGAAGATCTGAGATCTAAAATCTAAAGATCAAAGACGAAAATCTCTCAGATCTCAAAGATATAAAATCTGCAATCTAAGGATTAAAGACAAAGATTTTCCTCTAAGATCTACAGCCTTGCTCTAAGACCTGCGATCTTTCTCTCAAATCTGAGATTTGCGCCGCTAATACCATCACCAACTTCCTCCCAGATCTATGCCTCTCAAATTTTGTGATAGTGGTTGTGGTAGTGGTAGTGGTTGTAATGTGATGGTTGTGGTAGTGGTTGTGTAGTTGTTTTCCTTTCTTGTGATGTGTTATTATTTTGTACTGTGTTGGATGTTACAGTTTAGGAAAATAGGCTGATTTCGGGTTTGAATCAACTCTCTACAGAATAGTAATGGTACTACAGCTAGGACTACAATAGTTGGGTGTAGTTGGGCACATGGAGCAACACAAGGTGAGTCACAAGAGTTACCCTTAGAAAAACAAATGGACCAATATCTAAATTTTAGGGAAAGGGGATGAGCCTATTGATGAGGAGACCAACTCCTGCACTGTAGGTAGTTGATGTTTGAGTTGTTGAGACAATACAAGATGTTGAGGCAATAGAGGATCATGAAGGGTAGGCAGAGGGCTATAACTAATGTACAAAAGGAGATTTGGGACCAACAGAGGCTAATGAGAGCCTAGTTGAGCATGCATGAGACTGTTTTTCATCGCCTTGATCCTAGTGCTCGTGATTGTCCTAGTCCTTCTCCCTAGGGTCCATGTCCCTAATGTTTCTTAGTCCCAGTTTTCTAATCTTATTCCTGATTGTTCATTTTGGATTGTTGTGATGTGGTTCTTGAAACATTTGGTTTAATATTTTGCATTTAGTTAATAGTAGTTAGTTGAGCTAGTGCTATTTTTTTATTTTTAGTATGGTAAACTTTTGTCTTTTATAGTGTATATATAATTGTTTTGTCTATCATTTGATTTGTTGTTTGTTTTTGTTATGAAGTGCTTGAATCTTTCTTTCATTCATAATTGTCATTTGGATTTGGAAATGATTAGCTTAGCTATGATTTGCCGCCATTTAAGTACAACGTAAAACTTTGCTCTATATTTTTGTATCTAGCATTATGTTCTCATATGAAATTCACAATTTGTGCACCCAAGACCATGCAAAGTTTAGAATTTGCTATGTGATGCTTATACTATGAGAACTTAAGACACATAGTGGAGATGAATAATAACCTGGTGAGTTTTGATTAAATTTTCTTTTGATAGTTATCTACATTTAGCCGATAAAAAATTATTTCATTTAGCTAAGATTCTTCGAATAATCTCATTATTTTGTTTGATCAATGTTAGTAGAGTAATATATTTCATATTTGTTTATAGTTGAAGTACATATACCACTAGTTCTTAAGATATGATGTTAGGTCATCTTTGTATTAATTTGAACTTTAGCCTCGTTTCTTTGATATCATTAACCCTAGAATCCATGATTGAGACTTATTTTGTTTTTTTCTTAGCCCTATATTGGACCTAGCTAGCTACATACATATATGTCCTTACCATAGTTATCCTAAGACTTGGCATGCGATTGATGGAAATTGACTGGCAACAGAAAAGAAGACAAAAAAAGAAGACAAAAAAGTAGGTTTATGCTTCTTATGTTAGATGAATTTGGATGAAAGAAAAATTGAAAGGAAAAATCAAGAAATGAATTTATTTTTGCTCTTTCAGCTTGATGTTGAAAAAAAACTAGCAATATTGAAGGGACAAAAAATTAAAAGCTTATGGTCTTGTGCTTTCCTGTTTGATAAGAGATGAGAAAAGTTGAAAAAACAAAAAAGTGGTTTGCTAAAAGAAAGTGGAAGACTAGCAATATTGAAGGGACAAAAAATTAAAAGCTTATGGTCTTGTGCTTTCCTGTTTGATAAGAGATGAGAAATGTTGAAAAAAAAAAAGGTGGTTTGCTAAAAGAAATGAGAGTCAAGTAAACTGTTTTAGGTTAGCTCTTTGAATTCTTTATTTCCCTTCGTTTCTTGAACCTTTATCCCAAGCCACATTACAACCATAATAAAGCCCTGTTTGATCCTAAGGAGAGGGTGGTATATGTATGAACATGTATGAATAAGGATTTGATGTGTCAATTATGAGAGCATTATCTTGTGAGGCACTTGCAGTTGATGGTTGTAGGAGTTGAGAATTACTTAGTGATTTTCTGGCTGTGCATAGTTGATTCACATTACACACAAGTTTCTCATGAGAACATAATATTTGAATATTTTGGTTTAACTTAGTTCTATGTTTTGCTTTACATTTACTTAAAAAAGCTTGAAACTGAAATATTTCAAATCTATATGGGAATTTATGGCATTATTAAGTGGTTCAAGTATTTAATAACAGGTTGATGTTTGCAGGTATCATCAATGAAAACCCTCACAAGACTATAACTCGCCCACTAGGGGTAACCTAAGGGTTTAAAGGCTTATGGCATGTGCTAAATGCAATCTTCATACCTATGAAAGTGAAATTTTATTTTGTTTTCATCTTACTAGTGACTTGCAAAAGTTAGGTCGGGGGATCTGATTAGCCATGAAATATGTATAAAATTAATATCATTATTGTTTAGTTAATTGCATTAGATTGGAAGTTAAATGTGCCTAAATGATAAAGTTTCAGGTTTTATGTCGATTTTGTAGTGTTTGTCTTATTTATAGGTAAAAGAGACCGATAGAACCAAATGGGAAGCAAACATGCAAAGTGGATGGAGCTTGGAATATTTTTGAGTGAATAAAAGAACCAAAGCAAAATGTTTGGTGCATCCGAACGCAAAGGAAAAACGCCACTGACAATTAAAATCGAAGGAAGAAAAAATAAGAATTCCAATGAGAATGATGCTTTCAAATGGAGGAAACAATCACCCGCACACGACTGGCACAATTTGACAAATGACCTACATGCATCTAGATACATGTTTGTCCCGTCTAAATGCTACCCCGATTCTTAGCTTGATGTTGTCCTTTAGTAGCGTTAGGTTTAGGTTTGCTTAGTTAGTACATTTACATTTGTTTTACCCTAAATTGGGTTGTCTTCCAATTTCCCAAACCTCTTCTTGTAGTTTTCTTGTAATCTTGTTTATGGATTGCTAAATCCCTAACTAAAGCTAGGGGTAAAATCTTTCAATAAAGCATAGTTTGTATATATTTTGATCCAAAGTTCTTTAAGGCATAATTTTCTTTATTTTGATTCTTATTTTTAGTAAAGTTTTTACTCTTTAAAATCTGTTGATTTGTTGTGCTACTTCCATCGTATTCTTTAAATTCTTTGGGAATCAAATCGCTGATTTTATATGTCTAAATCAATTAGTTAGGATTTTCATAAAAATAATTGGTTTCTTGTTTGATTTGAAAAGAGGTTTTAATTGTTAGAAAACTTAATTCATCGTAAACTCTGAGTACAATGAATGCTTCTTTGACTAGAAGATCGAACAATAAAATGAACTTTGATCTTGGTGGAATTTCAAAGTGTAGTTCTTGACCGGGAGTTCTCCACATCGAACGATGTCGCGTGTGAAGAAAGTCTCTCTTCGCTAGTCGTTTGGTTTGTAAACTCTCTATTATTAATTTTGTGATCCGAGAGATATTTCTCTTGACGACTGTAACCCACTAGTTTTATAGAGGGAAATTGGAATCATATTTTGGACTTGTGGTTTTTTCCTTTAAAGGTTTCCACATAAACCTTTGTTGAAGAGTTTATTTATGTGAAATTGATCCATTTCAGGACACAAAGAGGTTAGAGAATTTATATTATTATTGATAGCCTTTCTCAACACATGCATATATGTGGAATTTAGTTCACATAAGATTCAAACAACCACACACCATAATTAAGAACGTCCAACGCTGGGTACAGCCTTTTAAATAACCCCAAATTGATTCTATACAAATGCAAGAACCATTTTGAATAGTTTTCCTCTAAGGGATGCAACCTCTGCGTGTTTACATGCTCCAAATATCCTCAGTTTAATATAAAGACGTAGAATCACACCCCCGAATAACCAAAATGTATATCTTGTCATTTGTACTTCTCATTCTTAAGTGATATTTGTTCATGTTTTTTCGTTGTAATTGACTGGTTGTAATTTTGTGTGGTTACACTTGGCAAGCTTCTTTTCTAAGTTCTTATATTGCATTAATTGTTCTTTTCCTTTTCTATTTTATGAAGATCTTGGACTGGGAAAAAAAAATTTGTTTGTAGCTACACTTATTTCTAAGCTACAGCATACAATTCAACCCATGCTTTGAAGTGTTGTAAGTGAAAAAGGATGAAAAAGTAAATGCCAAGTCTTGTTGGAATTAAGAAAAAAAAATGCTCTTTTAGACATTATTAGCACGTATCCAATTATTCAGTCAAAAAGAACAAACATCAACAAAACAACATATATACTCTAATAAAAATCACTCAAGACCTTACTCGAATACTAGCAAATCCTCAACATTCACACAAAATACAATATAGCAACAGATAGAATGGAACTTAATAACAAAAAATACCTCCCTCTTATGTGAGTGAGTGATTGATCAATTAACAATAGTAGCTTCAAAGATGGATCATAGAATTGACCGATCAAATAAGTTTGAAGGAGGATTTTTTTTTTGTACATAGAAATTACAATGATTTTTTTTTTCAAAGGAACCAATTGTCTTAAATAGGGCAAAACACAAAGTATAATATACTTAAGCATACTCAACCCAGTAGCATAGACTTTATAGCAACATTGCACAAGAATGCAATAAAAATAGATACACCACGTTCTTCTGTAACAGCTAAGTAACGTAGTTTTAAGCTGATATATTGGTACAGGAAGAAAGATACATAGGTCAAATTTCGTTCAGAATATAACTTGATTGTGGTTCATTCCTAAATCTTTTCTAACATGGACCTAGTGAATACCATGCTGATGACACATTAAAATCGACTCTTGAATTGAAGAACATCTTGCAATAATTCATAGAGAATAAAAGCAGTATGTATAAAAATGTTTTTCAGGTGAACTGCAGCTGTGATACCTGCTTGCAACATCGAAGTGCAAGTGAAATTCACTGTTACAAAAGTAATAACATCTTTAAAGTAGTGAAAGTTTCATTTAAACTTCTCATTTTCTAATAAGACCGTCACATGTATCTTAAGGCAAATATGAGAAGGATATGCTTTACAAGTTGTCTTTTTAAATTTTTTCTGTGTTTTCTATTTTTCCCATATGATAAGATTCAAACCACATCCCCCTTCTCATGATGTCACAAGTTTACTCGCATCCCGAAAATGGAAAAACAGCAAGCATAGTAGAAAATGCACCAAACAACCCTTTATAGTAATAATCGAGCAATGTTAGAGGGACTTAATTTGGTAACTTAGTTCACGAACTTAACTCATTACGGTTATTAGATACATTTGCGAGTTTCACTGATAGATGAAACTCATTTTTATTATAACTATAATTCACTAGGTTCCAAATTAAATCTCAAAATTAAGTACAAATAACATTTTCCGAAATAGTTCTCGAGCCTCCCCAAGTTTCACTTACCAATGTTGGGTGACTGACAAACCTAACGAATGGCCCCAGCGAAAGATAAGGTGGAGAGTCCTAGGAGACTAGAATAATAGAGCGGGATTCCTGACCAGGTTCTACAGTATTAGTGCTTATTTCAAGGAACTCGAACATAATCATACAGAATGAATATAACAAGGAGGGATTTTAGTAGGTTAGTACTTTACGAACCAAAAAGCGGTTCCAAAAAAACAAGAAAAATCTCCGCTCCAATAAACTTGTTTATATAATGTATAGTGCATGAAAACATGCGATCATTAATGCAAGACAATTATTAGTAGAGATAAAAGAGGTATGAAAGTTGACCACAAGCCAAAAGAAATTGTTCTAGAGTTGCGTTTTGGTCAATCCGGCCAAGAAGTTTCTTTAGGAAGGATAGAGGGCGAGCCAAACCTTCCCGAAAATGAAGATCCAAGGAGGAGGGAAGGGAACCAGTAACAGCTGAGCCTCGAGAGAGAGAGTGAGGTCACCCAAAACAAATCTGGGTTTTAAGCTGCTAGAGAGATTTGAAGTTTTCTTTTTTGGGTCACCGGAGAGATTTAAAGTAGTGACAGGTAGTTCAGAAAAGGCGGCTCATGCACGGGTTTGGACAGGGTTAATTATCACAACCTTTCTCCAAGCGGAGAGGTTAACGTTTGACCCTCAAGTGGGAACAATTTCACCACTAAAATATATATTTTTCCCACACATCATGCTCTCAGTGGTACTGTAGTACAACTCCGGCAAGAGGCAATACCCAAAATCCAAAAAGGAGCAAATTAACCATGAGCAGGACAGAATGAAAAATTACCAGAGTGATAATTCCCGGAAGACAAAGAGGTTGTCGTCGTCGTCAACGTTTCTTTGCAAAGATTACTAAGCTGTAATTCAATATCGCTCAAGAACGTCGCCGCTTCATCGAACGGCTTTGACAGCTCCTCCTTGTATTTATGTAGAACCTCACAGTACGACTCCTGAAACAGAAACAACATAAAAAGTCAAAATTAAGACCTCCAAAATAGATTATTAGCATTCAAAAAATCAAACAGAATAATAAAACAGACTTATATAACATGTATGAACGTGCTTGGATGTGTTTGTATAAGCTGGAACTTGTATCATACCATGAATTCATCAAGTTCAGGATCAGTTCCAATCTCACTGTGACTACCGCTAGGATGATTTTCTTTGCTTATTTCTTCTAGAAGTGAAGCCACTTCTGGCGGTGCACCCACCTGTTATTGTACAAAACACGGTAAAAACTTAGTACCCGAGTGAGGATATATGTTCATACGAACATATAGATTATATCCATGAAAAAGAATTATGAAAGACCTTTCGACACTCGATGTAAGCAGATACTAATTTAGGGTAGAGAGGATGATTGGCGATCTGGGTCTTGATAAGATCGGACATCTCTGATCCGGTGACTTCTGTTTCGGCAGATTCATATTGAAACAAGTTATCAACTGGACCATAAAGTACAGTATTCATGGTTCGCGTGATATTTCCTGTTTCTATGAGATCTTCAGAGCAAGAAAATGAGGAATGCAATCCATAAAGGTCTTCCATGACTGGTGAAGCTAGTTAATTAAGAGTTCAAAAAGACTGAAATTTTCAGGTCCAACGATCGCTATTCTCAGGCTGTTTGTCCCGGTTAAGATCCTCCATGGATGAAAACTTCAGGTTCAATGGTCCAAGATAGAAGAAACTTCAAGGCTCCATAATCAACCCTGCTGGATTGAGATGAGAAGACTAGAATTCCAGAGAGAGAAAAAGGACACCCAAACTACAGAAACTAAATGGTTCAAGTTTGTGGTGGTGATCTCTTTCTCTCTCTGTGTACGAGTATGTGTGAGAGACACTGAGAGAACACCGGGGATTGCCACCTGACTTGAGGTTGAAAATGACCAGACCTAGCTTTCTCCTCTTAGGCAGTCTAGCTAGTAAGGAAAAGCAGAAACATGGGAAAAGTAGAGAGAGAGAAGGAAAACTGGAAAGGGGTATTGAGGGAGTGGAGAGGGAGAGAGAGATCAGACAGAGAGCAAGGGGAGGAAAAGGGGTATTGATTGGATTGCCTTGATGAAGAAAGGTCGAGAGAGGGGCAGAGAGAGAGAAATCGTTGGACGAGACCCGCACGTTCTCGCACGCTGCGAAACAGTAACAGTAACAGTTCTCTGATAAATCTTCCCCATTGCCAGCCATTGTCCTCGTGTCACTCCATATAGATGTGGTACTTGGAGAGTCAGACTAGTCAAACACTTCTACTAAAGATGGAACATTGAAGTGACATTCCGCCACGCTTCAGGACCTCGTTGGCTGGAGACAATGCTTTGTGGGGTACACTTCCACTTTGACTGACTGACTCACTGTATTCTGTTCTGTTCATTTCACGAGATGAAAATCTCACTGGGTATGAAACAGCCTAAAGCCTAAAAGAGTGGAAGTGTTGAGTTCATCAATTAGCAATGCAAAATCGTTGCCCGCTAGTTAATGCTCAGCCAAGTTTTCTAACTGCCACCTTCACTTCACATTATGACACTTTATTTCATGGAAAAAATTTTATTTTCCATTTTTGGCTTAAATTATTATACAATTTTTGTTTATTGATATTGTATCTTCATCATTTTATAACACGTACAATTTTTTAAAAAATATTATATTACTACTTTTATAATGACTAATTATAAATTACTTAAAACAAAATCTACCATTCAAATAAATTTTAATTTCGTTCTAACTATATCATAGCCTAATTCTTATTTTTACAAAAATTATATTCACGCTTCTTGTGATCTCTTGATTCATTTCATAAAACTTGAATTACATCGTATCCAATGTTAGAATGTCATAATGAATATTCATATTTTTTCATTTTACACATTACAATTTGTGTTCCTAACTAAGATAAAATCAAATAAAATGTTACCAGATGCATATCCAATACAAATTCAGACTAAATATTTAATTAGACGAGGTTGAACTGAATTACAGATAATGTCCATCGAACCAAAACTGTCTAAATCTCCTCCTGCCTCCCATTTTGACTACTGGTTCCCCAACTGCCCATAATATATATTTTCTCTCCTCCTTGGTTGTAATAGCCTCGATATGTTGGGTCGACCTCCAATCAAGCTTTCTTTTCATCTCCAATGTCTTTCACACCCTAACTTTGTCAATGGTGAATGCATACAGAAATTCACTATTCTCTCTATGTGCTTTGTGTTTTTTCAAAGTAGATGGCTTGATGCTAAGTTTGGCTTTTCATTTAAGTGTTATGCCAGTGGGTTTACACATCAATATGGGGTTTTAATAATCTTTATCTACGAACTCTAGGTCTTAATTTTTGTAGGAGTTCTTAAGATTGCTTCTAAAAAGAGGAGGAAACTTTGAAAATGAAAGAAATGGAATGACTTCCTAAACTTGACCAAAGGTTTAGAGGAAGATCTGACTCCAGAAAAGGAATCACATATTTTTTGAGTTATTTTCAAGATCTGGTTAACTAACTGATTACGATAATTGTGGATTTTATTACTTCTAAGCTCATTGCTTAGTATCTGGGAAACGCTAGTGGTGTCACTAAGCAATGATACTCCCAACGGAAACCTAACTTTAGACATTGTTAAAGATATTTGCTCAATAAAGAAACAAGATAAAAGGAATGAAGCGTACCAATCCCGAGTCATAAGCATTGATGACTAAATGGGCGTTCAATTCATGGGAGAAGCATATCAAAATGATAGGAAAAAAATTCAAATGACGATCCAAATCCAAAACAAGAATCACATATTATCACTGCAACAAATAAGGGTATATGAAAAAAGAGTGCAGAATCTGGAATAGGGAACAAGAAAGAGTTGATGCAAAAAATGAAGAGAATACAACCACTGAAAAGAGTTGATGGTAATATAGTTACTGTCTGCGAGAATGGTTGTGTTAGCCTCGCATGAGAAGACGACAACTAGGTGATTGATCAAGTGCCTCCTTGCATTTGACATCACATAGTGATTATTTACATCCTACACTAGCATTGATTTTGGCTATGTAAGGGATATGAAATGATGGTGCAAAAAAACTATTGGCATGGGAAATATTTCCTTGGGAACCACCAAAGGGTGTAGGTTGATGCTTAAAGGTGTCGGACATGTTCTGGATATCCACCTTAAGTTGATCTCCCCCCGAGAAGACAGATGACGAAGGCTACAAAAAACAATTTTGGTGAAGGAAATGAGAAGCTCTCCAAAGGTTCGTTAGTGGTGGCCAATGGAAAGAAATTGAACACACTCTACATGATACAAGCCAAACATTGAAATCTGGCATAAAAAACTTAGTCAAATGAACGAGAAAAGACTTCAAATTCTGGCAAAAAATCAATTATTGCCTAGTGTAAAATATATGTCACTTCGAAGTTGTGTGAATTGCCTAACTCGTAAGTAATATTGAGTTTCATTTCAAAGATTTTTGTCATCTAAAAGATCTCATGTTATTGACATGGATCATAATGAAATTTCTTATATGAAAGATATAAAACTGGGTGGCGCTCTACATTTTGTGACGTTTAATGATGAGTGCTCAAGGAAGTTGTAGAGCTTTACTTAAAAAACTATGATGTACTGGACGTCTTCAAGCATTTGCAGGCTAAGGTAGGTCGAAAGAGAAATAGTAAAACAACCAAAATTTGTTACAAAGATCCATTTGAAGAATATTGTCATCATTCATTGCACTAGGCTCAAAAAATGTGTTAAAAATCTCTTTACCCAGAGATGAGATGTCAACTGCAAAGACTAGAGGCACTTAATTCTTTATTTCTTGAAATAAAAAGGGAATTCCAAAAAACGAAGCAAGAACTTACCAGATGTAGAGGAAGGCATTGCACCCCATTTGCAGAGAATCCTCATAGGGTTTGCAACCAGTGGTGCAGAGGGATTTAATTCCTATCCAGAACCAGAAACAAAGAAGAAATGACATTTCCACTCTTTGAGAGGGGAAAGAATTTTCATTAGTAGATCAGTGCTACCAACCTTCTTCGTCAAATAATACCAGCCCAAGCTTGAGTCAATAACCACATTGATCTGAAAAGCATGGAGGACCTCGCCAATAGTGAAAAAAAAATGCCTATACCATGAACATAGCTCCATAAAGCACCAAGCTCAATTAATACCCTCCAACTATTTGGGGAGAGTTGAGCAGGAGCATTGTTCAAGAAAGACAAGAATTCTCGAACATAAGAAAGAAATAAAAATCTAAATCCAGAATTGAAGGTTGTTTCATACACGTAGACCTCTCCTTCATGATAATTGCAAGCTTTTTCATCTCCACCAGGAGCTCTTAGTCCGATGGAATTAGAAATGAAAATTTTGAAGTGAAAGAGGGATATATCAACGTTAGTAATAGTACTGAAGACCCCCTAGGCAAAATAGCCAGGGGTTTCTACAGCCTCATCTCGAATATCTTCCATGAGACCAGCATTTTCTATTCCTGCCTCTTGAGTAGAGGTGGAGGGAATTTCGAATGAAGATTTCTCAAAAGCCATGAGTAGCAAGGAAGGTAAAAGAGAAAAGTGTTTTCGACTTGAGAAACCCTAAAAGAAGAATAGATAGCTTGTTCTTGAGGAGAGAGATCAAAGAGGGAAGGAAAGCTTTACCAATTCAAAAGCCCTAACCGCCCTTAAATAGTTCAATGAATGGTTGTTACAAAAACCTTGCTGAAGAGACGCATAATTAATGCGCTTCAAAAATTGGAGGGAGCTAACGGTTAGATTTCAAACGGAAAGAAATCTCCACCAACTTAAGGGGCAACTGATGTGGGAAAATTTAATCTCAATTAAGGGACAAGTCATAGTTGGCACTACTTGTAGAAATATAGTTGTTTTGTGACCTGTTAGTGAGAAAGAAAAGTTAAAGGAGTAATGAACTTAGTTAGTTTTTCCCAACCAGGTGGGAGGAGAAAATCAAGAGGATGACAAAGCTTATCCCAAATTTTTAGGAACCCTATCTATCGAAGACTCATTCAAATGACAGACTCGCTTAAAACTTTGAGGAAGATAATGCAGCAAAGGGATAATGATAAGATCATACCATCGGCAAGTCTTATCTATATAGTCAAACAAACTCCTAAAGCTCATAGAAGTCAAGACTCCTCAACCGAAAGAAGATCCGGCAGAATCAAACTACTAGAAGAGAGCCTAGAGTCTACTTTCTCTGGTACACCTATCAAAATACTATAAAAAAAGGGACCTCTGAGGTAAGATGAGGTAAGTACATAAAGCCTAGTAAAACTGCTACACCTTAAAATTCCTAGATATTGACTTAAGTATCCAAGAGTTGGCCCCTCCCAAAGCAACCCTTCGACCTTCGACTTTCTTTTCTAGTACCACAACTACCAAATACCTCGCCCAGAGCTCAAGAAAAGGTATAGCCAGACCTAGATTAGCCTCAACAACTTTTAGAATAGTTGGACACATTTTTTTACCCCAACAACATCTACTGAAGGATTTGTTGAGTCTGTTAAGCCATGTTTTCGATGGTTTGGTTTAGCCTATCGTAGTTCCTCTCCAAATTGAGTATCCTTTGAGCTTGCGCCAGCTTTCCCAATACTGCTAGAGCTTAGTAGACCTACCAATGATAATATTTTTAAAAGGTTTGGTGCTGCTGGAGCTTTTCCATCACAAGAATTAATTTTATCCCAGATTAGGAGTGTTTCCCTAAAACCAGCCTAATGGAAAGTGAGGTCCCAATCTCTACCTTATTATTACACGATCAGTCATTCTTTTTTTGGAAGAATTAGCCATATCAGGCTTATCCTGGTCCTTTGCATTCATATGCTTTTGAACCATGGAAATGAGTTTTGTCATATTTTTAGGTGGAGCCTTTGATAACAAGAAAAAGAATTTGAGGGGTTGTAAACCTCTCATGAAGGTAGATAGAGCTACCTTGTCATCTTCATCATCAATTTGCAATGATTCCTTTGTGAATCGCACCATGAATTCTCGAAGCTATTTGCAATAAATTCTTGAAGTGATTCACATTTAGCCTACTTGAGATTTAACAATTAGGTGGCAGGTTTCTGTGATTTCTTCGTCCAATAAAATGAGATAGAAAAAACTTGCTCAATTCTACAAAATATCTAACAGACCTTGGGGGAGCCTGTTGAACCAAAGGTGAGCTCTTCCTTTGAGAATAGTTGGGAAAGCTCAGTACATGATCTTTTCAGGAGCATTATGGAGTAACATAAGAGACTTGAAGTCTTCAAGTGATCCAATGGATCCTGCTTTTCATCAAAACTATCATTGGTTAGTAGTTTGAACTTTGGGGACAATGGGTGGTGTGTCATGTCATGCGAAAATAAGGACTCCAGACATTGGGCCAAGGTTTCTACAATTGTGGGGCCCTAGCTTTGACTATATTCAGCATATCTGCAATGTGTTCATTGACTTTCTTGAATTTTCAATCCAAGGAGTCATCCATCTCTTGTTGGGGAGTGTCATTTTAATTGTGTTCATCTCTTGCGCCAGTTGCTTGATTTTTGCGGTGTTTCTTCTAAGTGAGAGATCTGTTGAGAAGGATGGCTAGCAAGAATTTGGAGTATTTTATAGTTTTGCTAAGCTAGACCCTTGATTTTCTGGTTCATTTTATTGTAGTGCTCTACATTTTGTCTCCGATCGCTTATTAGCTTGAGGGGTATTTCAATCATAATTCTCTCCCTCTGGTATTTCTTGGGAACACTGATCTCTTGGATCTCTAGTAACAACCATCAATATAGTAGTCACCATCCACAATCGTTCTTTTTGAGAAAATTGTGAAAGTCGTCGAAAATTCTCACTCGATTCCCACAAACGTTGCCAAACTAGTATGCAAGCTAAATCTAGATTTTTCTTTCTCCTTGATAGCTTTCTAATGAGCTTTGTTTTATTTTTTATGGCTAGAATGAGCTCATTAGGGATTTATGTGAGGTTTTCACAATCTAGATGACCTAAAAAGAAGTCAAAGACCGGAGGGGGAGCTTTGGGGGTCGACCATTCGATGCTTAAGTCCATATTTGCTAAAAAATTACCAAGGGATATTTTGGAATATAAATTATGTACTGTGGATGTTTTCCCTTCGTTTCCCTTGATAGTTGATTTTGATTAGTAGTTGTTTGGGATTGGACTCTTGGCTCCCTCATTGTTTCTGGAAGACATGACTTTTTTCACAAGAGTCTGTTCTCCTGATCACTGTAGTAGGTGGGAAAGTCTCCTTCTTGTGGAGGAGTCTCATGATTCCTAGATAAGTTGATAAGAAGGTCAAGACTCCTCTGGAATGAGGGTTCTTAGCCTTTTTTCCCTCTAGTTGTGAGCTGCTAACTTTAGTTAGGAGGTCCTTTGACTTTCAAATTATGGATAACCTTGTCCCGTGTGTTATTTTTATGAGACAACTAGGTAAGGCAGAGTTGATTACTGGGATTGTCCATACTCTGATCTTTCCCTATCCACTCCACATAACTTACTCCTCCAAACGGTGGTTTCTAGGACAGACAACCTCTATAAGAGCTTTTCTGATAGTGTATTTAGTTTGTCCCATATTAGTTGCATTTCCCATGAAAAAAGAATAATTTGATGTACATTTTCTTTGAGCTGAATATCTTCCCCAATCACTATTGGTGACTTTTCTCTGTTTATAACACAAGTGAGAAGAGTTTATTAAATTCAAAACAAAATTCTGCTCACATGTTAATTTACCAATAATCACTATACAATTGAAAACGAGTTTGGCATAATCTTAGGACAAGAATCAGTGTCAAAATAAAGTAAAATTGATAGATCACATTTTATAGTTGGCTAATTTTGTGGATTCCATTATAAATCTCAACATTTTTTCATGGTCATGATGCTATCAAATCGAAGATCCAACAACATCATTGAAGGGAAAAGATCAAGCGTCAAAAAAATATTATTCAAATTGTGAATGCACCTTCATACTTAGGACAAATGTAATGACCAAGACACCTAAAATTAACCCTTAGTTACTTTTAACTTAGGACGATTAGGATGAAAATGGAATTGGAAGCAATCCAAGTATGGCTCCTTGGTGTTTTGAAAAATAAAATTATAAACCATTTTGTATTTTGAAACCATAGATTAAGCCATTATCGGACTTCTCTTGTGCAACACCATTTAGTGCTTAAGATGATAAGTTTTTTGTTTGATTTTAAGTTTTAAATACCGATAGGAACCAATTTATGTTCATACGTCTTCACTAGAACAGTCTCTTTATGACTTTGAGAATAAAATGGGAAAAGGCCACTAAGGAGTACACAAAGCTTGCTCTAGTGGTCCTTCATTGTCATTCGAGTGGTATATGCTTTTGGACAGGTTTGAGAAGTGATTTTCATGTAGTTACAACTGCCCTCCCACCGATCGAGCGTTCTTTTGTGAATCTGAGTTTTTTTATTTACTAAGACTACCCTTATTCCGGACATATAAATAAGGAAAGTCTTTCTCACAACTAGGTTATGTTTCTTGTGAGATTTCTAAGAGAGAAAATACATCTTTTATCTTGAGGGCTTCCACCACTAACATAGATCCCTAAACCTAAAGGCTACCACTAGAGATTCTACCCAACCTCACAATTTTGGTGTTGAAGATCTTAATGGTTTATATCCAAACTCATTGGTGCGTGCATATCAAGAGTCGTTGGCATGTCCATGATTGCTCAAAACCTAAACAAAACGTGTGGTAGAGAAGTCAAAGTGAAGCATTGCTAAACGTCGAATGAGGGTCTTCGATAAAGAGATGACAAGGATATGAGCATCTAGCCATTACATTGGTTAATATATAAGACTTGAGTACTTATAGTGAGTAGTAGATTAGGTTTTTGTGAACCCCGAGTGCTTCCCCGTGATTTTTTTCGAGGATGATTTTTTTTGCGTCAACAAATCACTTGTGTTATTTATTGTTTATTGTATTGTAAGGGAGTTATATGCTTATATTCGTGATCCTGATCCTCGTGTTGACCACTTCATCACATATATTAGAGGTATTGAGTTTATGTTTTTGCAAATCTCATTGCTACTGCACTTTGCCTATCTAGGCTAGAGGATGATTACCTTAGTGTGGGATCGGTTGACCTACTGCCTCTTTTCAATGTAGTTGCTACTGAGTTATATGATATTGACTAGCTTGAGCACTGGGTCACATTAAAATTCTTTGACCTTAGAGTACAGGATGCTTAATCTCATAGCCAACTATAACATAGAGTCGAATACTCATGTCTTCGATTTCACTGTTTAGAAAGCCCATATGTTGTATGCCATAGGAAAAGAGGTTTGGTTTGGACTTACCTTTGATGATTTTTGGGTATATTCAATGAGCCCTTTTAGAGGAAAGAGTATTAAATATTTTGTTTTTGGATTATTGATTACTTGTGTATGCCACGACAAGGGTGTTGTAGTTTTACTAAATGACCAATTATATAATCCCATGAATCCTTTGAATAAGAGCTCTATGAAGTTGAGTAAGGCCCATACTAACTATGTAAGGGACAGAGGAGAAACTGTTGTAAATCCATTTGTACATCCTCAGGCTAGCACATCTACGACACAATCACCATCACGTGAGCCCAGTTCAGACATCCTTGCTGCTTAGTTAGCATCATTGGTAGATATGTTTTTTGGTATGCAACAATGCATAAAGGAGTATCATCATCTTACTTCACATCGATTAGATGTGTTGGATGATCGGATTGTAAGCATAGATACTGTTCAACAGGCTATTTTTGGATCTCTTACAAGGAATGTTGGTTGACTACACTGATTGATCAAGGATAAGCAGATAATTGGGGAGCCAAAACCAAATGAAACAGATTCAGATACTCAGTTGCCTCGACATGATGGCGAACCATGAGATGGTGTAGATACAACCATTTGAGCTTTTCTTTAGAAACTTTTAGTCTAGGTCATGTTGTGGGTATCTTGTATTCCAATCTTAGTAGAAAACTGATTTGAACTTTGTTATCCTTAGGGATTTAGAAATATGGATATCTTAGAATCTCACTTCAAGTAAAAAAGATCAATTAAAAACCCTAACATATTAGGAGACAAAGTATTTTGGGTCTATAAATATATTATAAACCACTCAATTTCTTTTTTCTGGGTTTTTGACATCAGATTTTGGCCCCAGTTTTGGTCATCCATGTTTGGTTCTATTCTCTAGGTTAAAAAATTTTGTGTAATCTCTCTTTGCTGATAGTCAAACCGTGTCGCTGCACTTCGCTTGTGGAGTAGGCTTTCGAGCCGATCCACATAAATTTGTGTTCTGTATTTTTTCATTTTGTTTAGTTTATTTGTTTGTGGTTTTTGTTCATAACAAACTGTTCTGACACCAATTGTTATGAATCAAGGCCATAAGCAAAATAATAATACAAAGAATTAGAAAAATAAGAACACAACAAATTTAGCAAAGGCAGCGGTCAAGTTCACTTTGGTTGGATGACTTGATGAAATACAAGATAAGGTGGAGATTTGTTATTTATGACTTGTATTCCAAGTCTTATTTGGATCAAATTTAATTTGGATAATTCTATTGGTGTATTGGTTTGGGATTAAAATATGTCAAAGGCAAAGACTTCATAATATATTAAAATAGGACATATTTATTTTGTCCAAGTACAACTCTTTGTTTTGGTGATGCATGCAGGCCTAAAAGGAGTTTCTTTGTTTTAGAGGAAATGATTTATTGACGTATAAAAAAAAGCTCCGGTCTTCATCAGAAGCTTAAGGGATATTGACTTCAGCATGAATATATAAGGAAGTTCTACATCAAGCCTAAGCTTCCACAAATTTAGGTCTAAGCTAATCATTCTCACATCCTAACCTTAATCTATCAATGAAAGCACGATTCAAGAATTGAATAACAAAAATTAAACAACTCATAATAAAAGAAAATAAATTTTATTAACTAAAACGAGAAGTAGGTTACTACAAATGTGGTTAAACCAAATAAATGACTCAACGATGATTGATCAAGTCTTGACTCAACTAAACTACTACCTAACTTTTGTTCTGGGAGGGGGAATCCAATATGATTTTTCCCTCACGATTATACACATTGATACCAAGATACAATACCTAGAGGGGGGAGAACTTGTAAATATATATGTTTACTTGTAAACACCAACTGAGGAGGAGAACTTGCAGTGATTCACATTGATAGATCAATAGGTCCTTAAGCATATTGGGCAAGTTAATTCTTAACATATTAATATTTTCACTTGCATTTCATATTTTAACATATTACATAATTCTTGAACAACACCCTTCAGTCCTCAAGAGGACAAGTTTTTTGTTTGATTTTATGCTTTAAAAACTAGTAGGGGCAGATCTATGCTTGCTAGCCTTTGTTAGAACGGTCTCTTTATGACTTAGGTTATAATAATGAAAAAGACCACGGATGAGTGCAGAGCTCACTCGAGCTGTCCTGCATGGTCGCTTGAGTAGTTATCACGGTCTCTTGAGTGGTTAGTGTTCCAGGTTAGGATTGAAACGTGATTTTCATTCCAATAACAACAGCCCTATGACTATCCCCCACCGATCGAGTGGTCATTTATGAATTTGAGTTTTCTTGTTGATCAAGACTATTCTTATTCTATACCTATAAATTGGGAGAACATTTTTCACATCTCGATTAAGTCTCTTGTGAAATTTCTAAGAGAGAAAAACTATTTTCTACATTGAGAGCTTCCACCACTAACCTAAATCTCTAAACCTGAGGCTAACACTAGAGATTATACCCAACCTCACAAATTGAAATTGAAGATCTTGATGGTTTGACAAACTTATTGGTGTGAGCATACTAAGAATCGTTGGTGTGCCCATGATTGCTTGAGTCCTAGACGAACCGTGCAATGGAGAGTCCAAGTGAAGCTACGCAAGACGTCGAATGAGGTATAAAACTTGAATATTTGTATGTTGACTTTGTGAGTAATGAATTAAGTTTTAGTGAACATCGAGTAGTTCCCTACGATTTTTCTCAAGGGAATTTTTTTGCGTCAACAAATTGTTTGTGTTCATATTGTTTATTTACGTGTACATTTGTGATTGTTTACACACACGCACACTATAAGTTTGATTATTTGAATGCTTGACATATAAATCGATCATAGTTGTGCATTAGGTTAGGGTTTTGGGATCGCCGTGAGATTGATTGTCTGAGTAAATTAATTGAAAATTAATTAACAATTAATCATCATATTTAAGGTGGGTTGTGGTGATTCAAATAGTTCTCATCATTAATTGTTATATTTAATTGAGAAGAGGTAATTATGGTCGATTTGGTTTTAATTGATTAATTGAACTTAAAATTAAAAAATCTATTCACCCACATGTAAGTAAAGTTTATATTGCTTCACGTGTATAATCCTGAGGTAAGATCCATATCAAGTTTTCCATACTGGAACAACACATAAACCTCCAAACTATTGTATTTCTCTCGTCTAATCTTCTCCAATTGATTTTATTTATATAAATTTGAACCTTTACGTTTTGATTTATTATTAATTAGATAGACTGTTAGGGATTTGGGAGATGGAGGAGTCCCATTTAACAAAGGATCTGGCTTAGTTGGTGGAGCTAGAGGTAATATTTATTGGTAAATATGATTTTGGGGGTGAAGTTGGTGCTGAGTTTGGTGGTGCACCCATTCTACTCGTTTGAGTTTCACTTTTGTAGAAGTCTTGAATCATCATGTCAACTTGATTGGTAGTGTTTATTATCTTGTACATTGTTTCTTCCAATAAAAGAGTCCCTTGGATCCATTTTAAAGAATTCATATCCTCCCCAAAAAAGCCATATTTTTGTTCCAATATCTTTTATTTTCCTAATCGGAAATTTAATTAGAAGACTTGTTTAATTTTGGAAAATGCTTTATTTTCGTAATCTTGATAAAAAATAAATGATGGAGGGCTGGGGTGGAGGCAAACAGGGGCCGGGCACACTCTGATTTTTTCACTTATATATATAGTGTATTTTTATAATATCTTCAATTGTGCCCTCCCGATGACTTCAAATAAATAAAATTATTTCATTGGGAGAACAAATCTAGTGATTAATGGATTGCAATAAAAAAAAAGTCATAGAATCTCTTGGAATGAACAATAAAAAAAGATATTAGATAAAAAAAAAAGTCTAACTCACTCCATTCTAAAGTTCTTCCCAAAAGCACTAAAGTAAAAAAAAAAGTACCAGTAACCAATGAAGTATCGCAAGCCGCAACCTTCAAACTTTGACATTTATATTACTAATTGTGACTCTGCTTTGATATTTTGATTGCTTACATATAGAACGATATTTTCGAAGGTATTAATAATAAAGTTATCATGCAACGCTTTCAAAGTATGAAGACTCGTTGTGATCAATTATAAATGACTGTAATTAATCTTATTTTTTGTAAAATGTTATAATTGACCTCTTTTAATTCCTTCAGAAATACATACCAATTGCCTACTTAGCCGACAAAAATTTGACATGAATGTGTGATAGAGAACTAATTAACTAGCAATGGTTTGCTAACGTGATAAGAAAAACTTTGATTGTTATATGTTGATGCAATTACAAAAAAAAATTGAGAAGCAAATTACAAATAACTGAAATTGTATACTAAAAATAATTTATGTTAATGCGCGAATATCTCGCTTTCTTTAAAGAAATTCAAATACTTTACCGATGGCAAAATGTAAAATTGGTGCTAATAAAACATCTCCTGTGACAAATTATACTCGTGAACAGTAGTATGTAAATAGTACCAATGAAAAGCACTGTGAATAGTATTAGGGAATAATTTCTAAAATAGGTGTCGGCTCTAATACCAATGTGCTGTGACAGAAATGAAATGTTTTGCCTATACTCCCAGGCCACATTTTCTTGATCTATGCATGCCAGACATTTTTTGCCTTTTGACATTGCATACCATGCATTTAGAGCTCTAGGGTAAAACAACATATATATAGTTTATACACGTATCTTATTATTATGGTTCATGTATAGGATGATAAATGGACACATGTATCCAATAAGGTTCATGTTCATGCTTGTATTGACATGTATCTAAATTATACATTGTACTTAGAGAATGGTTGAATTTATACATAAAATGAATTTAATATGATAATGTATCAATACTATATATTATGATACAATTTGACTTTTTGGCACTTTATAATATATATACATATATATATATATATATATATATATTGACATTCGATATGAATCTGTAAAGGATGAATATGTAAAGTAAGAAATATTATTTAATAAAATATTTAGATTTGAAACGTGATATCTATAAAGTAAATAGATCAGTTGAGTAAATCTTTGATTTGGGCAAAAAAATATCCTTGTCGGGTACCGGCTCTATTTTTTAACTACGATTCGTCCCAACACTTGCTTATACAATGATTAATGGCATAAACTCGATGTGCAAACAATTATTCAAATCACTTGCGTTAATCAATAAGAGATCAAACTCAAATTTAAAAACTTCAAATATTAATAATGAACTTTTTGTCATTTTATTTGCTTGTTCACCTGGTGGGCTGTCATTTCCTTCATGCCCAGTGTTTCGATTTCTGTCATTGGAATAAGCATCCACATCATAAATTACTACAATCCTTGCTGAATGAAAGAAGAACAAAGTGTATATTAAGCTGGAAAGTGGTGGTTCATTTGACTCACAATGTATATTAAACTAGAAAAAGAATATATAAACAAATAGCTACAATTTGAATCCATCATCATTTTGTTTCATAACTATTCTTTAAGGTCTAGGATCTTGAACTAGGTGCTCCTGAATGCATGCTAGCTAGCAGCAAGTCTGGAAAAAAGGCCCTCCACCTTATTGGATTCCACCATTTTTAATTACTTCTTGCCAACGCACAACTTGATAATTTTTCAGATACCCTAGAGTGTCCCTAATACCACTATCATGAAGGTCTGGAGTGGACCCAAAAGTGCTAAGAGAGAGAGAGAGAGAGAGGACGTAGTTTATTGTAACATATTGACTAAGTTTTACCATGATATTTTTTGGTCTAAATTCTTTTTAACATATTTATCTTTTTTAACTTTTCTCAATACTAGATGATTCACAGTTACTTCATAGAGAACTGATTCCTATATTAAAAATTACACTTGAATTTGTGATAAGTGATCTATTATGGTACAAACGGAGAAAAATTAACATTTAAAAATTACTGCTACCGGTAAAAAAACAAAAATCATTGTTTAGGCAATGTCACACATGCATGGTATGCTCTCTTCTTGTAGCAATTTCAGTGAGGAATTGTGATCTTCCTACCTCTTGTCAGTATATATGTGAAATATAGACAGTCCAATGTGGAGATCCGATCCAAATGTAAAGCTACATTAGGAAAGAAACTCATGCCCTATTCAAGATAAGCCTCAGACAGTGTTATATGACCTCTAAATGCTTTATGTGATTTCCGGCTTATGTTTGTTTGCTATGAATGGTGGTGATTCATCATCCTCAGGGTGAATTTGATCAGAATTCTGAATTATTTTTTACAATCTGGATATAAGTAGAAAACAATAAACAAAAATATTGGGGTTAAAAATCAATTTCTTCTTCTCCAAAATGTAGAATTACCAAGTTATAAATGAGTTTTATCACGATAATGTAGACTCAATGACGAATCTAGCGAGTAGGCTGGAAGATTATTCCTCAAGTAGAACATTTTCAAAAACCTTCAAGTTCTCCCCTTATATGGTTTTCAGTGGTTCTTTCTAATCAATACGACACACTGTAACTTGTCATGTTTTATTGATTTGTTTTTATTTGATCAGTTACGTTCTTTATATTGTTTCAATGTAACTTTGTCTTTCGAACATTGATAAATAAATAGAGCTTTTGCACTTAAAACTTGAGGCTACTTTGATTTCAAAGTATTTTGCAACAAGAGCAAACCAAGCTGCTGGGTTTGAAACAATCAGATGTTCAAAGAGATACATTTCACGATTTGAATCTATGACCTTCTGGTAACAATCGAGCAATGATATTATTTTTTTTTGGTAAGTGAACAATGATATCAATGGGTTAAGACACCAGCCCCATTTTCAAAGTATATGGTAATATAAATTATGTTCCAATCCCTATAAAAGCAACCAAGCTAGGGACTGACCAAGATGATGATATAAATTCTTTACCCAGAATACATGAGTGAAGTATCACATTCAGTAACACAGTTCTAAGTTATAAATTACTAGCAATAACTTGTACTTAAAAACACTCTGAAATATAAAAAAAAATCAGCATTGATCATGTAACATTTATATTTAAAAATATTTTATTTTTTTAATTAAGTAACTTAATTAAAAGTAAAGTAAACAACAAAAATAATAGTAAGTAAGGGAGAGAGAAGTAGGTGTGAACACGGGTGACTAAATAAAATTTAAAGGCTACAGTGAAGAATTCAGTTGAGGCTTTTTCAGAATTTTTAAAGATTGGCTTAATTTTTTTTTTTTAAAGATGCATATTACTTATTTAATTAGTTTTTATATTGAAATTTTACTAGCATATCTTGTTTGACTAATGCGCTTAATTTTCCTTATACATAGTTGATATTCTGTAGGATTTAATTAGGTATAGTTTTAAAAATCTTTTCTATGCCAATAATATCATATAAACATACATTTAAAACAAAATTAGTATTATTACACAATTTAGTTTCTTAAATAGGATTTTTTCCTTTGTTAGTAAATTTTTTGTACATATTTAAGTATTAAAACATACAATCCATCAAATAGCAAAAAAATGCTTTAGCAAATATCCAATATTTATTAAACTATCATCGTCTAATAGTGCGGGTTTTTTAAATTATAAAAAATAAAAAATAAAAATTACAATCAGAAAGATTCAGTGGATTATATTGTGGTGTCATCGATATTCTGTTAACTTATTTTATAAGGAAATTATTTAGCCTATTTTCGGATTGCGGCTGTGCCAAAGTCTGGCTGAACTTAAAAATCAAACATGTACGACCTTAACTATTCAAATTGCGTGAGGTTCTAAAATTATAAATATTTAGGTGATTGTAATGATGTGTAACTACCTCTAAGTTTTTTTTACTGCCTTGGGGATCAAGGACTTAATTAATTTCCAACGAGTAGCGTAATCGACTAAAATGTAGAAAAACAACTGTATTTGAAAGTAACAGAAAGATTGACAAAGGTAAATGTTCAAACTATGATACTTAGCATAAAACGAAAACGAAAATCACCGGAGTCATGGGTGACAAGCTAAAGGAAATTTTTAGGAAAATAAACGAAGTAAAAGAGAGCTTTGCTCTGTGTATAGTTGTTGTATTGATTGAGGGATCTCTTATCTGTAGCCCTGTCTTCTATATTTATAGGAGATGACATCAACCATTGAAGCCATCTTTTCCAGCCATGTCTGCAATTATTGCCTCTTTCCCCGATATTCTCATACATACATTGAATCATCTCTAACTACCAACTCATGATGTCACGTCTCCTTGTTTCCCAGGATTTTGAAAGTCTTACTTCCTTAACCGTCCTGTTATACTCGAACTCTCACTGGCTTTCTTCTGACTAGTTGATTTTTGCCACATGTTCTTTTTTTCATATTTTAATATTTTAGGTGTAATCATTGCCCCTGCCTCCCCAAACGATGTGACTAAATACTTCACATTTGGAGCGTCATTTTGGTTATTCAAATTTGAACTGTTGCAACCATAATCACTTTTTTAAGATGTCTCCCTATAATTGGTTATAGAACTTAGAGTGTGCGTCTTAGCTTCCACATGTAGACTCTTGATCTTCATCTTTTTCTTTCAAAATTGCAAGAAACGACTGGCACGCGATCCGCCCTTATCCCTTCAATCATTGTGATGATTCACTCTCCATGCCTATATAAACTTTCCTCAGACTTGAATGTTGTCATTACTTTGACTTTACACTTTTCTTCTTCTTCAATGGAAACTCCTCGTGTTTTCACCCTACAAGCGGCTCTCTCACACATTCTTGTTGATCATGTCAACCTCCACACCTTTGTCCCACTTTTTGACTCTTCTCCAGCACGGTGATGCATCTTAGACCTGATTTTACTAATCCCCCTTTAGATGAGATTCACCATATCTATCCTGGCCCTCATATCTCTCTTCCATTCAAGTTTAAAGACCATCTTCATTGGTCGAACTAGACTTTTGGCACTCCAATTCTTGCATGGAAGTCTCCTACTTCAAACTGGATCTCTTGGGTTGCTCGCGTAAGAGCTACGAAAGGAAACCTATGACATTGACTTGGTATTTATGAAACCATAGACCTTAGCGCTATCTAGATGTATATGGACAAGCCGCTGCTCAGTGATGCTCTTCTATTTTGGTTCGTAGAGTACAATGTCGTCCATGTAGAGTACAATGCCTTCCAACTGATGCACAAAATAAACCAATTTCCATCTACTCCCTTTTCATCATGGCATGTCGCGGCCGAACGGTTCTGTAGTATCAGATAGAGATCATATATTATTTCTTCTCTATTGGCTAAACCATTTCTTTTTATATGCCTCGTCCTACAATCACCAAGGAGTACTTCTTGTTGGCTATCCACCTGGCTGTGGGAGTTTCCTATGCTCTTGCCCCTGTCATGTTTGCCCACCTCTATTGTGGGATGTGGGGAAATGGTAACTGTGAAAATATAGAGAGGCTCGAGACTTCTCTGGGTTCTTCAACTATGGCTTCGCGCATACTTCTCTAAGCTTTCACTTCCTTTTGTTAATGACGCACCTATTTCTTATGGTCATTTTTTTGCTACAACCTTCCCATGGAACAAACCTTTGAGAATTGCCTTTATTTCCTTTATAATTTGGCTGACCTACGCCCTAACTGGATGTCATTTGCTTAGAACTGGGATCCTGAATGGTTCCTTTATGAACTTGGGAAAGCTTTGTCCGATGAATCTTATATACATGCGAATGTTAGGTTTTCCCAGAGACCTACATTACGGATTGGGAAAAATTGAGAATCTCAATGCTCACTGCAGTGTTGAGGTTTACATACCCTAACAATTAGTACATAGGTTTGGTTTAGTTCAACAAATTCATTATCCCTTAGCCAACACCCTTAATACTGGCCTTACTAGTTGGCCCACTCTGGTTGATGTTAACATCTAAGAAGTCATCCGTCGTCACTCTTCTGCCCGCCGATCATTCCACATAAATGTTTTTATTGAGACGTTTGATGCCCTAAAGATCTTCAAACTCTGGTGGAAACACTATGTCTCCAAGCTATTTAAGGATGACACGATAGTTGTTCTTCATCGGCGAAACTTTCCTTCTCACACTCAACATTCTCAGAGGATGAGCTAGCTTCGGATCTCTCCTTTGTCCTAAACTTAACCTCAGGCTCTTGAGCCTAACCTTGTTACCGCTTTGGACTTGACCACCTCACCAGCCCGTTTCTCCTCATGGCTCTCATTGTAGAGAAAAACAACAACGATCCACCAATGTTCCCTCTGAAGCGATGGTAGATCCCCAATTCAACGAGCATAAAGATGTTGATGATGCCTCCCTTATCCATCGTATTTGCCAATGTGATGAAGCTTCTTCTTCTACCTCTATTTCTGCAATTGCAGATCATTCACAATAGATAATTTTTGGTAGCCTTAAGCCCTTTGGCAGCTTCCTCCATGGCCGTTGTGGGCATGGTTCCACCAGCACCTTCTTTAGAAGACATATCCAATGACCAGATAGAGGTTGAAATCTTAGCCACTGGCCCAGCCTCTCAACAGGAACTCCTAAACTCATTAGTAGGCCATAATATTTCCCATGCTGCTGTATCAGATCAAACTGTAGTTCCAACTTCGACTGTTGTGCCAATGTTAAGCGCTATCCTACTAGTAGAGATTAATATGCCATCTGTTCTGGCTTCTTTGAAGCTGGTCTCTCTATTGGTCCTATTTTATTCCAAAGCTCGGGATTGATTTTGAGAACGATAATAAAATAGTGAGCTCATTGTGGAGAGAAACCTAGAACTATTGTTAGGAGAGTCAAACCTTTTCGAGTCTTGGCTACAACTTGTTAGAGCACTCTCGATTTCACCTTTGTTTATTGAAGAAGGCCACCAAGCATTAGCATATCCTGTTGATGAACTCCCATCACTTTTACAAGAAATTGAGTCATTAAACCAGAAACGCCATGATGGTCTGGTCGTCTTCAATGGCCAACGGGACCGTCTAATCAATTTGCAAAAATGCATTAACCTGTATTCCAGCTATTCCAATCACCATACTTTACTTAATGAAAATCTAACTAAGATTGACCATCAAATTACTAAGCTGGAACCCTGTCGTGTGGCACTAGTAAAGGAGGCTGCATCATATGATGATCATCTTAAAGAGCTGAAGCCCGCAATGTATGATGTCATGGCATATGTGGACAGTGGTTCGGACCATGCCATTTCTACTTCAGCCGAACTTAAGGTTGTCAATAATTCTTTGTATGAACTAGAAGCTAAATTTCCTACCTTGTACGGTCTCTTAAAAAATAAAAAATAAGATAGATTTTTTTACCCTTCTCTATTTATTTACTTATGTCTTTTCATTTCCCTTGTGACAGTTGATATGACTATGACTTAATTTGTATTTATTGTCATTTAAAGCACACATCTGTCGCTTCAAATATGTGCATGAATCCATTCACCTTATTTTCCTTGAAAGATGATGTTTTATTCTCCCTTCCATAAACTGCCATAAATGTTAGCAATTTCCGATATGGGGCCATTAATGCAATCAAACCTTTTTTGGCCTATAAATACCTGAGTACTTCATTTTTCGAAGTAAGCCAAAATATCCCAAGGATGCTCTATTTATTGAGCAATCCCTTTGCTCCTCCAGACCTAGAAAAGAGAGTCAAGTAAGATGACTTCATTAGTCGTTAGCCCTTTTCTTCTTTGGTCTTAACCAGAATTGTTACGTTTTTCTTCCTTCCTAACATCAACAGTTGGTTTTACCAACTTATTTCAAGTTCTTTCAAAGGATGCGTGCCTCACTGCATTTGCATTCTTCGGTCATGTTGCGAGTCCTAGATATGGGATCAAGAAACATGAGTAGATAGGGTGTACCTGGGGAAGTTGAAAGAAGATCTTTCATTTGGTTTTCGATGCATCTTATGGCTCTATAACTAATTTTCCCTCTTTTGGCCTTTAACTGACCATAGGGTTAGTTCTTTTGTGACACACCTAAAATCGGAGGTCCTTTTTGAACTTTTGACCAACCGTCAACCCGCGGAAATACCCGTGAATGCCGCAAAATTCGACATCACGCTAATAGTACCCTTTTTCCAGAATTATTACTCACACGTACTACCCTTGATTCTTTTAATCATTTAATTCAACCGAGGTCCTATGTGCCTCAATATGCCTCATTTAATTCCTTTTATATCATTTGAATTAAAAGAATCAAAGTCCAAATGCATGACGAAACAATTTTAAAATTTTAGATTTTTGAAAAATCTTTCGAAAGGTTTTGATCTACCTTCCGGAAGGTCTTGCCCACCGGAAAAGAACTTTACCTTTAACCTTCAAGATCTTCCAGAAGGCTTTGATCGACCTTCCGGAAGGTTTTTTCCACTGAAAAAGAATTTTACCTTTAACCTTCAAAATCTTTCGGAAGGTTTTGATCGACCTTCCGGAAGGTTTTGTCCACTGAAAAAGAATTTTACCTTTAACCTTCAAAATCTTTCGAAAGGTTTTGATCGACCTTCCAGAAGGTTTTGCCCACTGAAAAAGAATTTTACCTTATCCTGCAAGATCTTCCGAAAGGTTTTGATTTAACCTTCCGGAAGGTTTTGCCTGTGTTTCCACAAAATCCTTCATTTTTCAGTTTCAATTCATTCCAATCAATTCCACAACCATCCAAAACATGTTACTAAAGGTTTTTCCACCTAAAACATGATTCATACTAGTTCCATTACATACAATTCCATATATTTACACATCAAAATAGAATTTTAACAAAAAATTTACACAATGAACTATAAAAGCCACAAATCGGCTTCCTTCATCCATGAGGCTCAAAGTGTGAATCATCCACCGGCACGAAACCCGTACCTGAAATTTTTTTCCATAAAAGGTGAGCTACGCTCAATAGAGGATTTTCTAAATAAGCTACTCCCCAATCCAAATACACATGAAATGCTCACATGCAACCACTTCACCATTTATACATTCCAAACATAAATATGCTATCAATGTTGGAAACTTACAAGCAATGCTATGAATGAGATGAGACTCACTCTCAATAACCAACTCGAGCCCTTCTTGGCTCTTTGACACATGCAATTGCTAATGTGCACTTGTCCGTCATCCATGATCCGAGCCCTCCCCGGCTCACCAACACATGTAAATTTTCATGTGTACAATTCCGTCATTTATGTTATACATCAAATGACATTATTGATCCAGGGTCTTGTATGGGGTGAGTATTTATTGACTTACACTAACGACACCCAACCGACACGGGATTTATGGACTTTTACCAATGGTCCCGCGTACACCGATATACTTTATGGACTAATACCAGCGGATGTGCGTATCCAAATCACCGAGTCTTACACCCGAGGGATCTTCTAGCCCTTCTTTCTAACCCCGACCCTCAACCCTTTATAAACCGTGCGACTCGGTCAAGTCAGCGACCTAGCTTACCCGAGCCCACATGTCATCCACCAAGTGTGGTGTTGACTCCTTTCATGCACAACCACCCATTTAATGCAATATTCTTGTGCATGTGCAATGCAATATCTCATTGCAATTTTACTACAATGTTCAATATGCAATGTATGCCATATAAACCATTTCAAACCCAATTCATATAATCCATAACAAATTATATCAAACGCATATAATTTTCATATCTCTTAATGTCAATAAATCAAAATGCATTTATCAATATTTCATCCAAAACTCATATTCAAGCATGTTATCTCATATTAAGCAATAACACACTTTCAAATCAAGACATTATGTAAACACATAACATGCTCACAATTCACATAATTCAAGAAATTACATTAAGCAACTTCTATATACCCACTTCAAGATAGAATATTTTCTACTTAATTTCAATACCCATTTTATCAAAATCAATTTTATAGGCAAGTCATATATATCTATATTAACCTAGTTATTGAAATATAACATTCAAGGTTGTGAATGGACCTAAGTAGGAGAATCCCCTACATCTTGTAGCGTGAGGAACGACCGTAGAAGTTCCAAGAATCCAACCCAACTCAATCCCAAGCTTCCCCAAAAATTTGGTTTTCCCACCTTCGGTGAAAGCCTTCGTTTTTGGTGTGTATGCGTAGCCCTTGTCGAGGAGATCAACTTTTCCTCTTGGCCCTAACGGATTTGAGCTCTCTAGCTTTCTAGATCGTAGAGAGAAGGTAAGTTTTCTTCCTCTTTTCCCTCTCCTCTCTCTCCCTCTTTCTATCGGCTGAACAAGGGCAGAATATGGGGGAAAATCTGATTTTTTCCCCTATTTATATTTTTTGGATACTTGGCCCACAATGCGTCACACGCCCCTTTTTCAGTTCCATTTTTATCCTGAAACGATTAAATTTCGCTCTGGTTCAAGTTTAAAATATTTTTAATTTGTCTTGACTTCATTTATTTCAAAAATCTTATAATTTTTCCAAAAATTTCGTATTTGGACCTCCCTGGGCCCGACCGCCTCGTAAAACGCGAAAACCCGACTATCTCGGAATTCGATGAAATTTGACATGGTGACTAGATTTTGCGAGACGAATCCAACGGTGAGGTCCGTTTCGTCATCCGAGCTCTAGAAAATTTCAGGTTTACAATCCGAACCAAGATGACAATTTTTACCGTTTTGCCCTTTATTTATAAAAGTTTAAATTTACCCGAGTTTTTACATCTTCTATGCTCATCTAGAATTAAGATATTTGGGAATTTTTGATTGGGAAGGCTTGTATTTGAGGTCGTAATCATCCTCATACTCCCAAGCTTTCTCATCCAGTTGCTCTTTTCTCTATCTCCAGTGCTGAAGTAGTTATTTTCAAACTAGGGTATGCATTCTTCAGAACAAGCTACATCAGCTCAGGATTTGGTTTTACTTTATTCTTACAAATTGTATCCACTAAAATTGTATAGAGACTTCATAAATAAAATCTAAAACTTTTGTTTAGATTTTTCCCTCTGGTATTTTGTGTTGCATTTATACGTTTATTTACTATTCAGATGTACATCACAATGCTTGTAGGCCTGTATTGGCCGATGGCCACGTCGTTTGTGATTAATTGCCTTGTTCGTGTTTTGTGACCTCCTAGACCATAGGTCTATAAGCCTTCTAGAACTGTCCATTGATGGATCAGCTATGACATTCACTATCTAGATCCCTTAAATGGTAAACACCACCTTTATTTATTTCTATAACTTCGAATGGCCTTTCCCAATTGGTAGACCATTTTCCAAACTTATGGTTGTTTAGCCCAAAAAATAATCTTGGCTTCCACACCAAGTCACCTACATTTAGAATCTTTCTACGACGTACTCCATTTATTATTCTTTCATAATTTCTTTTCTTTTCTGAAACTAGCCAACCCAAAAGCCAATCACGATTCAAATATTTCTTATTAGAATGTATTAATTTGACATTAACTGAAAGGAAAGGAGAAATGACGAGTTGTTGTATTTCTGGGCTGCTCCCAGTTTTTGCATTTTAATACAATCTATAACACCTAGTCGCACCTCGTCTAAGTCTTCTAGTTCCATTATCATGACCTCATTGTATTTAGATGGACTTAGATTATGTTGAAAAAACACCCTAAAAGATTTTATGGTCATTTCCATAGGTGAGACCACATCATGTCCGTAGGTTAACTTGAATGGTGTGATCCCAGTGTTGAACCATTTAGAGATTCAGTATGCCCATATTGCTTCTGACAACTTATCATGTTAGCACTGTGCATTGTTTTCCACCATCATGAAGATGACCCCCTTCATCAGTTTGTTCGTGGACTTGGCCTTACCATTTCCTTGTGCATAATATGGGGTTGAATGAATGATGTTAAAACCATATTCATTTGCACACCCCTTAACTTCATTTCCTGTGAAGACTGTACCTTAATCGGCCATTATATGTTGGGGCAGTCCATCTCAGTGTTCTATATTTTCTTTTATCATTCGAATAATGTCGGCCTAATTGACTGTCCTCATTGTAATGGTCGGTGGCCAAGATGATAAAAGAATGTTCCCTTGTGAACAAGAAAAAAATATTCTCAATTAAGTTCATGGTCTATGCCCAAAATGGCCAAGGCTTTACTACGGGCTACGTCTACATCGTTGTTGCCCGTTGAATAGGTCTATGACGTTGACATAACTGACACAGCTGATAGCCTATTGCATATTCAATGCAATCTTTTAGGATGCTTGACCAATAATAGTCATATCTCCTTATAAGACAACTCATTTTTTTACTGACATAATAGGCTCCACATATTCCTTCGTGGCTTTCGGCCATTACCAGCATGACCTCTTTTTGCTCGATGCACCTCAACAACAAATCATCATGCATTCCTTTTTTCTACAATTCCCCATCCATAAGCATGTAGTTAGCAGCCCTTTACCTCGTGGCCTACTATACATTTTGATTTGGATATCTTTGGAACTATATGATATCTAATATCCAGTCGTCATCCTCCATTTTCACCAATAATTCTTCGAAATCCATTCCTCTGGCCTTAATGGATGGTAGTGCTCTCCTCTGCACTTTGATTAATTGTTCATCCATGCCTCAAGAAATATTCAGTCTTGATCCCAACTGAGCCAAATTATTAACCTGACTGTTTAATTCTCTTAGGACTGGCCACAAGGTCACATCATCAAAATTTGACAATAGAAACATCGCAATGGAATGGAACAACCACAAATCCTAGCACTTACACTGAAAGCTGCACACTATTTGGTTGATGCTAACTAGGAATCACCAATGATTTCTACAATTGATGCACCTATTACCAACAAAACCTCAAGCGCAATGATTAATGTTTCGTACTTGTCCTGGTTGTTAGTGCATTCAAATTCCAACTTGAATGATAGTTGGGTTTCGCGGCCCTAGGGAGATTCTATAATGACCCTAGCTCCTGCGGACTCTTGTGTTTGTGATCCATCGAATTTCAACCTGCATGGTGTAAGGGACAACATAGGTACTCCTCACAGGCTAAGCTAATCCCTTGTATCTTGCTATACCTACACACAAGGGTTGGTCTGCCAGAAAGTTAGCCAATGTCTAACCTTTGACTGCACGTTGTGACAAATATTGCAGGGAGAATTCCATTAAGGCCAAAACCCATTTGTTGACATGTCCTCTAATTATCAACATTGTTAGCATATACTTAATTAAGTCTATTCGTGCAACGACATCCACCATAACTGAAATCATATATAATCTTAGTTTTTTTTATGTCAAGTACAATGCTAAACAAAGTTTCTCGATCGGCTTATAACGTTGTTCGATCAGATTCAAAATTATACTTAAATAATAAACGACTTATTCTTTACCCGTATTATTATTTTGGGGCCTAAAACAACCAATGAATTCAAGTGCAGTCGATAAATAGAATAGTAACAACCTACCTTTTATGGGTGGCATAAGAACTAGTGAACTCACCAAGTATTATTTAATTTGTTGAAAGTCCTCCTTCTACTGTGCCTCCCACTTGAAGTCATTTGTGTCTTTCAACTTTAGGAGCAACAAAAATGCATGTACCTTCACTGCATAATTGGCAATGAAGCATCTGAGAAAGTTGACCTAACCAATTAAGCATTGTAGCTCTTTCTTGGTCTGTTAAGGCGTGAGTTCTATGATTGTCTTCACCTTGTTCTTGTCCACCTCTATCCCTTTCTTGTGCACCAAGAACCTTAGAAAATTCCTGGAAGTTACTCAAAATGCACACTTTAAAGGATTCATCTTCAACTGGTGTATGTTCATCTGTTAAAGACGGCTCTCAGATTGCTCAAGTGCTTTTCTTTCTCCTATGTCTTAACTATAATGTTGTCAATGTACACTTCCACAATTTTGGTAATCATGTTATGGAAAATGGTGTTCATGACTCTTTGGTATGTTACTTGCGTGTTATTCAATCTGAAGTGCATGACCCTTCATTCAAATGTTCCATCAACCTGGGACAATGATACCCTGCATTGCTATCCATGAATAACATGAAGACATCGATGGTCGCTGCATCCACTAGCTGATCGGTTATAGGCATGGCTTGTTCATCCTTCGGGGTTTTCGCATTGAGATTCTGATAATCGCAACACAACCTAATCTTACCATTCTTTTTCTTAATTAGCACGATGTTGGACATCCACTCAACATACCAGGCCACTTGAATGCATTTGGCTTGAAGATGTCATTTGATCAGCTCTTTCACCAGAAGAGTTACTTCTTGGGACAGTAATCTTAGGGCATGTTTGATTGGCCTATATCCATCCCTGATGGGTGATCGGTGTTCGACTAATGTAGGATCCAATCTTGGCATTTCTTTGTAACTCCATGCAAAGAAATACAGATACTCTCTCAATAGTTGTATGAGCTATTTTAAAATTCAGCTCGAGTAATTTGCTGAAAAAATATCAATCTATGCTCATCTGGTCCCGTAAGTTTACCTTCCAATAAGGGGTCTTGAACCTCAATGAACTCTCAGGAGACAAATCTCTCGACTTCCTCCTTCACACAATCTACCATATTAATGGCAACACAGGTCCTTACGGTCTTCTTTCTTTAATCATTGGGGTGTGTTTCCATCACCAAACACTTCTTCAGGCCTTAGCACATTCTTGAGCTAAAGGACTTCTTCCTTCATCTCTTGGACCTCTAAACCCCTCAGATCAGGCTGAAAAATGACTTATTTTGGCTTTCCATATTTATCTTATCCCTGGAACTTCAGTGGTCCTACCCCTTTATCATACTACCAAGCATCCGCTATATGGACCTCCACCACGAATGGTGTTTGATTAGTGGCCACTATCTCCATCCCATCTTGATTCCACAACACTAACTGTTGGTGTAAATTAGATGGTATGTAATCGTTTAGATGGATCCAATCATGGCTCAGGATTGTTTTATAAGAGGTCATTGTGTCCATCCCAAAGAATGGTGTAATGTAAAATTTGCTCTCTATTGTCAGCTCCATAAGTAAGACTCCCATTATCTTATTCATCTCACCTGTGAAGCCAGTCACCGTTAACTCAGTATGGACCATGTCCTCTATTCCCTTGTCAAGTTTCTTCATGGTTACAATGGAAAATATATTTATTAAAAACCGCATTGTTATCTAGCAAGACCCATCTTAAAGGTCTGCCTTCCAAGTGGACTTGAATATACAAAGCCTTTAGATGTTGAGTAATCGGTCAAGTGGGTTTTTCAAATGACCACTTTGTTAAGTTGTTCATCATGCTACTTCCCTTATTCTTTAGCTTATCTGCCAAGTTATTCTTATGAGACTGTTCCAATTGGCTGTCCACTATGGACGCCAATTTATCAGTGAACATTGATCCTTGGACCGCAATCTCCTCGACATCTCTATCTAGCGAATTAGACTGTTGGTACACTTGTTTAAAGGACATTGACTGTAAACCAAGGGCATTTACCAAAATTGAATGCTCCAAGGTGCCAAATTGGATTTGAATCATCGTCATTGTTGTCTTTCCCGCTACTAGGGTTGTGCCTTTTTTCCTCCTTTGTAAGTATCTGGAGGGACGCTTAGTGTAGCTCTAAGGTGTTCCACCACTTTTTGCACCATTTGTTCATTTATATCCTCTTTGGGTGACAACATCAAGTCTTCCTTCTATTTCCTTTTCTCCAATGCTATGGCCGTCCTTAGCGTCATAGTGCGTTGTTGAGGTGAAGAAACTCCACGTTCTAACTTGATCACTAATGACTTGGAAAATCGTCGATGAAAGGCCTCTCACCCCATTGGGCTTTCTACTCCTACTCCTCTTCCCACCTGTGCATATCTTCTTGAATACGCTGTCATCGTCTCTTCTAGGTTTAATCATTGGAGACAGCTTGTGGTATTGTAGGAAATTAAGGTGCTAAGCTACATACCATCGGCCTTCTAGGGGTTCAGTCGGCTTAATCATTCTCACATGATCTCAATATCCCTCAAACTTAATTTGATGCCCAAGCGTCCATCATGTTGAGAACTCTTTGTATAGGTCGGCCTCGTGGTGGCTTTGGCGTATCCCAACCATGTTCCCTGTAACTTGGTCTTATGAACTATCTTGGCTGATCTGTATGATCATGCTTCCGTATCGGCCACTCACCCCGCTTCTCCTGATGGGTGCCTGACTTGATCCAAAATGTGTACACCCAAGTGTAGGTGGTCAAGTTGTAGTAATAATCCGATTTGAGTCCGGAGTTGAATCCACAGGGAACTTGTTGTGTTAGTGTCTCAAAGTAAGCAGTGGTGGAGATCGATTGATTGTAACATTTGAGATTTAAAGTTGTGAGATGTGGGTGGTTTCCTGAACAGAATATTGAATTTTTTCCAAGAATTTTTTTTAGAAAAAATATAAGATAAATTCAAATGAAAATAAAGTCACTCTTTAGTTCAAAGATTTGGACATGTATTTAATTATCCGATTCATTGTATCTCTGCTGGATAACTCAATTAACTCCCGTGTCAACAGCAAATTAATCGGAAGATAAAGATAGACTGTGAGAATTAAGATCATGGTTCCGATGTTTTTCTAGAAGTTTACAAGAATTGCATGTGTCGAGACTTAATCCGTCTACAAACAAGCAAGCGTTTCTACAAGACATCCAACCATGACATTAATATTTCATTCTTTAAATGAAGCGCAATAATGGGGGAAAGATTGAAGGGTAGTCATGAAGATCTAGCCGGAGTACTTGCCTTGAAACAAGAGTCTTTTCATGCAAGAGTCATCCATGTCATAGAAAGACTCTCGATTATACCAAGTACCTTAGCTTTGCTAGATGCAATCAATCATCCAATAAACAAAGGGATATAAACATTAAGCATTAGAACATTGCATAATATAACTTCTGGATAATCAATACATGTCCTTCACCTCTTACTAAAGAGTGAATGAGAAACTACTAACTCTTCATAACTTTGGTAAAACTAGAAAAGTGAGTGATGTTCATCCCTCTAAGTAGAGGACTTTGCAAAATAAAAGCACAATAAACAAAGAGCTAATCTTCAACAAAGAATGAGTGAATCACGTTTCATCCTTCACGGCTTTGGCAAAGCTCTAGAAAAGTGGAAGAGTTTCACTCCTTTAAGAAAGAAGGGAGCTCAACCAATGGAATTGCAAGACATAAACAAATGCATGTATGTAGTAGCATAAATGTAAAGACTAGAAGTAAATAAAGAAACTACAACTCTTAATACAAGCAAATGTAAACATAAATGTAAAGACTAAAAGTAAATAAAGAAACTGCAATTCTTAAGTAAATGCAATTGTAAACATTAATGTAAAGAAATGAGTAGGAGTCTAAACTTCCCAACTCTCTAGCAAAGAGAAAAACTAAGACAAAGAAGAAGAAGAAGTAGTGCTAGAAGTGTTACCCTTTTTTCTCTCCAAAAAATAGGTGTATTTATAGGCAAGGAGAAGGCAGGGGGTAAAAGAATAAAGTCCGGCGCCTAAGTCAAAGTGAAAAGTTAGCTTCTCTGTAGGCAGTCTGTCAAGGGCATTCAAACGATGAGGGTGTTCGAACGCCAGCTGGGATCTGTGCCTATCATTCACTCGTCAGATGACCTGTGGTCTTCTGTGAAAATCTCCCTTTACACGTCATGCAGATTTTGTCGTAGATTTGCTACAACACACCATGTCTTCAGTCAGTCTGGTCTTGTCAGTGCTTCAGTGGTCGTTCGAACGGTAGGTGGGGTTCGAACGTTAATACTTTGCTCCAACTTTCTCCAATTTTGTTCCCTAAGGTGCTGGTGTTACATTCAAATGTAATTTTTGTAACTCTTGAAACCTTTTTCACTTTAGGACCTAAAACGTCATCATTTAAACTTCATCAACGTATAATTAGTCCAAAAAGATCATAATAGAATGCTACATTTAAGTACTAATCAGTGCCCTTGTAGTGTCATCTCTTTTACGACCTTTCACCTACCTTTTCTCGCTCCTCCTCTTTCGGATTGGCTTAGGCATAAGTCTTTCTTGACCATATCCAGTTGTTCATGTATTTTGGGAATCTTCCTCAAAAGGCTCATCCTTAGGGTAGGCATCCTTCTCGTTACTAGGCTTCTCTGCACTGCTCGCATTGCCACTTCCTAGATCAACCTTCTTTTGCTGGGTTTTTGATTGCCCTACTTCCATTCTGTTAATGGCAACGGTCTTCTAGGAAGGATCCTTGTCAACTTCCATCTTTAGCTTTGTTTTATCCTCTAAGATTAGGTGCCCCTGAATCTGTTCGTCTTGGATGGGATAATGGAATACCATACAATTATTAGTAGTATGGCTTCATAGGTTATTTCATTTATAGTACATTTTACCCTTCAACTCAAAGGCCAAAGGAATCTTGTGACCATAAGACAAGTTGGTGACATCGTCTGCTAAAAGGTGGTCAAAGATCTGATCCGCCTTTGAGATATCAAACTCGTACTTTTGATTATTGTCATCGGCTTCTTTCTCAGCGCTCAATGGGATCTACACCTAATCTTCTAAAACACTAGCTAGGGATTTATATACGTGTGGTCATCTAGCCATAATTTTTTCCATATTCACTTCCAACTCCTAGTTTGGCTCGAACATGAGAATCTACGTGTTGGGGTCAAGAGAGTAAGTTCCTTTGATCATGCTCCTCCTAGAGGGTCTGTTTATAACGTGTTGCTCGCATTGCCAAATCAAACAAATCATTAAACTTCATCCGAATATCAAAACCAAGACCATTTTGGATTCTGCGAACAAATTCCATTTTAGGCTGAACCAGCTAGAATGTGTTCCTTGCCTTCTTGAAATGCGTAATGTATTGCTTTAAAGTCTCCCTAATCACCTAGTATAACCTAGCTAGGTCAGCGATAGCTACTTCGGGCTCAGTGTGATAGAATTGAGCGTGGAACCTGTCATCTAACAGTTGCCAGCCTAACACTGAGTTAGGCAGCAAGTCTATGTACTATATAAAAGCCATTTCGATTAAGATATAGATAAATAGTGTTAGTTTCAATAATTTGTTTCCCCCATCACATCGCATTTCATGGTAAAGCTCTCTATGTGCTCCACAATTGACTAACCATCCTCAACAGAGAATGTTGCAAACTCTAGGACTTCATAGTCACAAGGGTATTCGTGCTTCCTGTTTACCCAATTAGGGTATGGCTTTTAATACGTCGACTTAAAGACTCAGCTCATGGCAAGGCTGACATGCTCTTGGATAATTTCATCTAGTTGGTCTTTGTTAATGACTACTTGTTGTGCCGCTGGAAGAATGATCGGTATTTGCTTCATTTGCCCCTCAAACTAAGGAATATGGAGCATATCCTCGTGGAACAGGGGGTTGTTATTTCTCTAAGGTCCATTCTAGACCTGTTGCGCCCTTTTGAGGTGGCATGTATGAATGAATCATTGGTTGTAGTGCTTCTACTAGTATAACTTGTACAAGGGGAAGCACCAGTTGCCTTGCACCCCCTGGTCAAATCAGACTATCAAATAGTCACTCTGATGCCTACTTGGTGGGGCCAAATTCCTCTATTCTCAAGTCTTTGAATCCATTAATGAATTCAAAGACCTGTTGTGAAACTTCCTTGGACAGTGCCTTAATCGATGCCTGTAGCTTTAAGTCATACTCTCGATTATCTTGCCCCCCAAATGGAGGCAATTCCTCCTGCAAGTTGGGGATGCTAGACCTTGCTTCTTTAACCACTTTGTGTGCTGATGGCACTTGTGCTAAGCCAATCTTGGCTTTTTCCACAAGTGTTTTCCATTTTGCTATCTTGGGTCCCACCAGGCGTGCCAAAATCTTACTAAACTTAAAATTCAAATACGTACGACTTTACTTGTTTGAACCAATATGAGGTTCTAAAATTATAATTATTCAGGCAATTTTAATGAAACGTAAGACTATAACTATATTCTTTTCACTACCTTGGAGATCAAGGACTTAATTAATTTCCCACTAGCAACGTAATGAGTTGAAATGTAGAAAAAGAACTTGAATTGAAAGTAACAGAAAGATTGATAAAGGTAAATGTGCAAACCATTGTAATTAGCATTAAATGAAAGAAAAAGCACTAGACTGATGGGTGACAAGCTAAATGAAATTTCCAGTAAAATAAATTAAGTAAAGGAGAGGTTAGCTCTATGTGTAGTTGTTGTGTTGATCGAGGGATCACTTCTCTGTAGCTTTGCCTTCTGTATTTATAGGAGATGACAGCAATTGTCGAAGCCATCTTTTTCATACATGACTGAAATCATGGTCTCTTTCCCCGATACTCTCAGATGTGTACTGAACAGTCTCTAACTTGCGGTTCATGATGTCATGTCTTCTCGTTTTCAATGATTCTGAGAGTTCTACTTCCTTGACTGTCCTTTTATACTTTGATTCTCACTGACTTTCTCTTGATCGTTGGATCTCTGCCACGTGTTTTTCTCAAATTTTAATATTTTAGGTGTAATCAGAAATATATAGTATTCACAAGATATGAGTTTGGTTGGTGTTTTATTAGATTTTTTTTTGTATCCAAGAGATAGAAATTTTATTAGGAAGATAAGTTTGAGAGAAGAGATGGTATCAAAAAATCTGGTGTCATCTCTTCTCAAACATCAATATTTTCACCTAATCTAGCATTTCAAGTCAGTTGGTGAGCTATACAATTTCTTGAACATCTAACAGTGGACAAAGAATAAAAAATAAATAGACGAAGAAGTCGTTAACATCTGCAACAATAGCGCTTATAAGAGAAATATCTTTAGAATTATCGTCAATCTTCTTCATAACCACAGATGAATCCCCTTCCAACACAATCTTAGCACACCGAATTTGCCTAGCAAAAAGCACATAACAATAATGTTTGAGAAAGATTAATGGTAATTGTACTTTTGAGTGAAAGAGAGGGAGAGAAAGAGAAATTAATATTAATTGTACCTTGAGAGAGAGGAGAGAGAGAGAGAGAGAGAATGTGTGTGTGATGCTGACTTTGCACCTTGATGTGCAGATTTTTAGTAGCGCCAACAACTTCCTTTGCTTTTTATTTTCCAAATTTTATTTTGTAGGATTAATAGTTGGACTTTGGGCCAAGTTTAGTCCAAAAAATTTTCAAACAATTGGAAGTCTGTCCTATTTAAAAGTTTATTTAGGTTTAAAGTATAATACTTGAACATATTTGTCATTAAGTACTACATGACTAATTTGTTTAGGTAATTAAGTCCATCCTTTTTTTTCTTTTCTTCTTTTTTATTATTAAAACACCTTAAGGACATCTCCAACCTATACTTAAATTTAAATTTGAGCAAAAAAATATAAAAAACTTGTTTCAACCTTAACTCAAATTTATACCAAATTAAGGAAGACTTAATTTTTTACTTAAATCAAGAGAGACTCAAATCCTTATTTAAATTTTTAATGGTGAGATTTCACCATCTTTTAAAGATTCAATGGTCATCTTTACTTTCATTTAAATTTAAATTTGCCTTCATTTAAATTTACGTCTCTCCTTCTTTAAATTTGCGTTTGTCATTTATCGTCTTTTTGCGTTAAAAAGAGTTTCCAAATTGCTTTGGAGACCAGTTACCATAACTGACAAAATTTTACACATTTAAAATCTTTACATAACTGATTTTCATAAATTTTGTATTTCAAACTCAAATCTAAAATTCAAAATTTCTCTGTCTCTCTATGCTCTTCCCATCGTCTCTCAATGCTCTCTATCTCAATTGATCTTCTTGAATTCACCGCTGGAGAAGTTGTTTCATCTTTGTCAGTTCATCTTGGTTGTCGGCCAAGTTGTTTGTCTTCGGTCGGTGGATAAATCCCAAAAGGAGGACATTCTTATTAAAAGGGCTATGGTGGTTGTGTAACCTTCGAAGTGTCCGAGCTTTGGCGCCTAACTGCCAGATTGGAATAATACATTATTTTATCATCATCTGAGTTGTCTCTACACTTGAAGATTGAGAATTTTCTTGATATGAAGTCTGAGAATAAAGGCTCAAAAGGATTGCATCCTTATTCAGCATTTTACTGGGTAGGAACCTTTTTCAGCATAAATTCTGATGGATTATGAATATTCATTGTTTGATGCTATGCTTGTTTTTCGTTGGGTCTCTGTCTGGCAAGGACTTGGACTTGACACGGTGAGACCATTCTTTTTAGGGAAAACTTCAACCACACCGCTTCTAGTTTATCATATCTTCAAAAACACCCCCTCTAGTTTCTGAATCTTCAATGACACCCCTTATTAGATTAAAATTTTTAACTAGAATACAAATTTACTAAATTGCCCATAATAAATTTGAGGGATAAACTTTAACCACACCCCCTCTAAGTATGTATATCTTTAATGAGAC
>CM042189.1:26172759-26208168 GCA_023539305.1 Ilex asprella
GATGTTTAAATATAAACTAGAAGGGGTGTCATTGAAGATTTAGAAATAAGAGGGGGTGTTTTTGAAGATATGATAAACTAGAAGGGGTGTGACTGAAGTTTTCTCTTCTTTTTAGTGTGTTTGGTCATTGGTGTTTGTGAAGAAGTATCTTAATATAAATTTTTTGTGTATAAATTCTTTTTTGTGTAAATGTTTTGTGAACAAATGCACTTTGACTATCTTTTAAATATTTCATTTACGTAAAAACTCTTTTTCTTTATTCATGAAAGATAATTTAGGCAGATAATTGTGGGATTCAATTTTTTATTTTTTGGGGACAACACTGTTGAATTTTAAACTACATCTCTCTCTTTCATTCAACTGAAATAATGAAAACATCACTATTTGTCTTATTATCCATTTCTTTTTTTTTTAATTCTATTCTACTGGCTACGTATTTTCCTAAATTAAAGGATAATTAATCGTTTGAATTTTGAAATGATTCCATTAATTTTAAAAAGATTTTCTATTCTCTCTCTATTTGACTCTCATCGTTACTATTTCTCTATCTCCCTGTTTCCTCTCTCTTGCTTTCTCTTCTTTTATTTTCTCTCTCAAACTCATTCTCTCTCTCATTATTACTCTCATCTCCCTATTCTCTCTCCCCTATTTTCTCTATCTGCTTATGCAAAGTTACATTTAAGTCACATCTGTGCACAAAACTACATATGATGTTTGTTTTGCAGTGTGACATTGGAGTCACACTTTTGAATGTCCACACCATGAAAAAAAAATGCATATAATGTGTAATTACATTGGATTCACAGTATGATACATACCATGTGTTTTTGAATTTTTATATAATATGTATATGAAGTGTTACATTGGAGTCACAATGTGATACACTCTATGTGCAAGCCCTTTATATGGTGTTTATATGTACTGTGACATTGATGCCACATTATGATGCCAACAGTGTGCCAAAACCTGCATATGTTGTGTATATATAGTGGACATTGATGTCACATTATATTGCTCATAGTGGCCTAACCATACATATGTATTTTACAAGTAGTGTAACATTTGCGTCATATTGACCAAACCATGCATATGATGTGTGTATGCAGTGTGACATTGGCATCATAGTGACCAAACCCTCATTTTCAATAAATTCCAACGATGTGGACGATGTGTGTTCTTCACATTGAAACCCTCAATAATAATAGATTTCTTTGACACCCGATAATGGTTTGGGGTGGATATTTTGTGTACCGTTTGAATTTCAAATTTTTATCCCCAAATCGTGGAAAATCTAGCACCAATGGTGGAGACATGCGAGCAATAGTTGTTTCTTCTCATTCATTCCACCGATTTCCTTAGACAAGTATAAATCTTTTCAAATTGGAAAACTTTTCCAAAAAAATTGCAATGATGTTGCTTGTATTTATTCTTCACAGTGTGACCCTCGTTCCACGACAATGGATGTTGTTTGTGTTATTCAGTGTGGATGCCCATTTTTTGAGTTCTTCATTGTGAAACCCTCAATAAAATGGATTTCTTTCTATTTTTTGTGATGTGAATGCTGAGAGAATGGTGTTTGGGGAAGTTATATGAGCCTCGTTTGAATTTCAAATTTTTTATCTTTACATATTGCAAACTCCGGCAACAATCATGGAGGCGTGCAAAACTTGCTGTCTCTTCCCTTTCTTCCCGAAGGTTTCCTTAGATAGTTAGAAAACTTTTCAACTTTAGAAAGGGGTATTTTTTACTTCAGCTATAACATGTGGACTTTTTTGCTGTTGTTTTTGAAAGTGATACTTTTTCCCTCATAGTTCCCTCATAGTTCTAATATTATGTACCGCCCCATTTTTTCCCTTCTTTTTAGTGTCATTGGTGTTTGTGCTTTTTTTTTTTCCTTTCAAGGAGTCCAGCCTCAATTATAATGATTCAATGGCAATTACAGGTGTTGAGCAAAGGCCAGACACTAGCTTTTTCTTCAAATTATGTAATTTTCACATAGTAACATCAATTAGTTTTAAATATTGCTGTTTTTTTTTGTCACCATTATCTTAACGTTACTATTTATATCTCTATTATGTTCAATGTTATTTTTTTTATTATTGTGTTCATGTTGTTGTTTCAAATTACTATTGTATTAAATATTACTGTTTTTTATTTTAAATGTTACTGTTTTTTTCTTTTAAATATTATTATTTTTGTTTTAAATGTTTCTGTTTTTAGTTTTAATGTTACATTTTTTTAATTTTATTTTAGATGCTGCTGTTTTTTGTTTTAAATGTTACTATTTTTTAAAAATATTACTAATTTTGTCACCGATTTTTGGCCGAAATCTATGGATTTTTTGTTTTCAAAATTGAAATGTTGAGGTTTTGGGTGGGAAGCTATTTTGTTATTTTCTGTGAGGAAAGACAGAGTTCGGGGGTAGTTTGAACATTTGAATAAAAAAATGGACTTAAATCCAAGATAAGATTTGGGATGGAGCTATAGCTCCACAAGTCATATGGAGCGGCCCTCACATTTTTCAATTTTTTTTTGGTTGGTGTAGGCCTCGTGAGAGAATCTATTACTAAAATAGGGTCAATTCTATACTTAATTATTAATTTACCGTCTTTTTGAACTTATTTATCAAAATACGGCTGTTTTAAAAGTGTAATTACGAATTTCGATTTCATATAAAAAGCGGAATTGAGAAACCCGTCTTTTCTGTGTAAAGCGGACTTACCAAGTCCGACTTTAATTAAAAACGGACTTACCAAGTCTGACGTCAATTAAAAACGGACTTGGTAAGTCCGCTTTTCATTGAAAAACTATGCATAGTTCTAAAAAAAGCGTATTTGGTATACTCGAATTTAACGTAAAAACGGATTTACCAAATCCGACTTCAGTGTGAAAGCAGATTTATCAAATCCGACTTCAGTGTAAAAGCGGATTTACCAAATTCGACTTCAAAGTAAAAGCGGAATTACCAAATCCGTTTTTATTGTAAAAGAGTATTATATATAAAAAATTCGCATTTAATTGAAAAACTGTGCTTATAAATAAATTGGAATAAAAGCAGATTTGGTATAAGGCGGAGTTAATAAAAAACGCTTTCAGTTGTTTGATAGAAATCATGTTTAATTTAAAAATTAATAACTACCCCCCTCGCAACCACTATCACATTTTTTAAACGTATTAAAAAATTATTTCATTCTCACCCCTTATTAAACAATAAATAATAAAAATATTTAGTATTTAATTTTAAAAAATACTACACATCGTATGACATCTCCATCCCCATCCCACACAAACAAAACCTTAAATCCGAAACATTTAAAAATCATATCCACTGAGACCATTTAAAAAAAACTAGCAATCGTCCCCCCCAATCCCAACCAACAAAACCTGAAATAGGGGGAAACATATTTTATTTCTTTTGCGATAAAAAAATTACAAAAAAACATTAAAAAATGAAGAGACATATGTCATTTCATGAAATATATGAATAAGATTTTATTTTAAACGTCATAAACAGATAAAGTAGTAAAAATATTTCTAATGACGATCATATTTTCAACAGCATAGTAGTTTTTCATGTAAACAAAGAGTAGTAGTGAGAAATTTTGCACAATGATCATCATCACTTGATTCTTCAAAATCAAAAAGTTCATTGTCAGAAGCCAAGGATTGATCGGAAAGTATTGCATTAATAGGCTCTACAAGGTCTGAATAATCAATCTTTGTCTTTGTAATAAGGTGGAATCGATGCAGCCATCATTCCATCTGATCATTCTCAAGAGCCAGTGTTGCAATGATATCCTGGTAGTTATATGTGCACCATTCCACATACATTTCAGCTGAACGTGTCTATGGCACTCGTAATTTATGTCAACGACAATATACTTCAAGCTCGCAACGCTTGATATAAGATTTCAACCAACTTGGTCCTAGTAGGTGATAATAAAACTCTAGAGGCGGGACAAAGGTTGCGTGTCCAATCATCACATGACCGACTTCGGTGAAAGGGTTATGAATGTTGATTGGTTCATTCTTAAAGGAACGTAAATTTCCATACCATGTTACACCAGTGGGATCTGTGTAATTACTGGGTTCTGGTGAACTGAATGAAGAAAATATTTCATGATGCCAGTGGTTGGTTGAGAAAGAGTCATCGTTAGGTTAGCTAGAGAACCCATTTGTTGATGTTGACATTGTAGTGTATGTATGGTTTATACTGCAGTTGAGTAGCTGTATTTAAACAAGAACATAACTTATTTTAATATTACATTCATTGAACGGAGTAATAGAATATTGTAGTGAAGATACAGTGACAAGTGAACAATGATAGTGACTAGACACTGATACAGTTTTGTGATAAATCACATCACTTATGACATAACACTGACAAGTATGTACAAACAATCTTGTGGTAAATCAACACTAACGTCTTAACTTCGGTGAAAGGATGTCCGTGTAGTGATTAGACAAATTTGAAGTGCTGCATGAGTTGTCAAATCAAAATATTTAGAACAAATGTAGGCATAGATGGCTAAACAATTACAACAAGTACCATTAGAATATCAGTATAAATTGATTCTGTGTGTTGCTCAGTTACCATACTTATCAACTTCAAATATGAGTTACAGTCCACGCTCAGTGTTTGAAACTATGGGCTATCATTGGGCGTTAGAGGATGAATTCTTCTACCCTCTAAATCCTCGTTTATGTTTTTCACAGAGGTCTGTGAATAGAATGAGGTAGGAATGACAATATCGTTTGAATGAGACAGAAGTTCTAAGTGAAGATTTACGCATTTGTAACATACGGAGGCTGCGACAAATTGCCATCAATATGTCAATTCAAACACCACAGCAGTTGGAAGGTGCATTGTGGCGTATTCATGCTGAAAACAACCGTATGGCAATACGAAAAACTTGGCATAACCTCCGCCGAATTGCAGCGGACCGTGCTGCAGAAGATTTGGTTGAAGAAGCACGTTTGTGCCTCCAGTTGTCTATAGAAGGAGGAAGTGTTTCTGACATCGAAATGTCGGACGAAGAAACTTTCCCATGATGGAGATTTCTTGATCAAAACTTTCTCATATGTCTACGCATATGCAAGTTTATCATCTAGGGGTTGTTATTGGTAATGTAAGGCATTTTTTATAATAATTCTTAGTAATCATCGACTACTATGTTGTTGTAATTTCTATTTGTATTGTCATTATGCAATTCTAAAATATAATGTATCATTTGCTGTCTTATTGTATGTTAACCATTGAACTGAAGAACACCGCTAAACATAACAATGCCTATAATAAATAGAAAAATCATACACATTTCTAAACAATAAGAAACCATACGGATTAATAAAGTTTTATTTTAAGTACTGACTTTGACTTTATACATGATGAATTTTAAAAAAAATTGGCAGAGTTTCCCTTAAAATTCTCTCATACCAAAAAAAAATTGCCCTGTATGAACAATATCAAAACAACAACAATCACAACAACACAAGCATAATGACATATCCACCACAACTACCACCACCAACACCCAATCACAACAACCACCATAACACCTAACAACAACATCACAAACACCACACCACAACACTAACAACAATACATAAAAACTACTCTATAATATACATGTGAAATTAAATGTCAAAAAATGATATAATAGGACTACACTAAGTGTCACATGACGGCTTCTTCTTAAGCCGTGTGGGACGCCTATCCTTTAACTGTGCCAGTTCTGCATTGATCACCTGTGAATCCTGATCTCCAATTGGCATAGTATCTCCGCCTCTGGCTGCACCTCTACCTCGAACACCCTGTACTTTACCACCGCGACCTCTGCCACCTCGACCACGACCTCGAACTAAGGATATTAAATGGACAAGTGGAGTCGTAGCACGGTGATGTGACCTATGTACTCCTGCAGGCGTCGATGCAAGTCCTATACCATGACCCCTACGTGACCTCATCTGTTGGCTATGAAATCTGAACATCTATCGGAGGTGACGCCATCAATGCATCGTGACATATAGGGTGGTTGGGCAATATGACGCCTGAACCATCTGATGTGTATGTGCCTAGTCCTGGTATGGGGGAAACATGCTTTGCGGGAGGCTCAGATGGTATGGAGGTCTCAGTCAATGGTGGTGAATGGGGTGTAGTATGTGCTGATGTATAGTGGGGACTCGATGTGGATGGTGTCTTTGCATCTACTACGGACGGTGGATGTGGACAATGCGTGCCACTAGGTCCTGTTGTAGACTCTGGTACTGTGTCGACACCAGCATCAACCCGAATATTCGGTCTGTGATATGGAGGTCTCTGGCGTTGTATAACAATAGCATGAGGGCACAAATGATCATCGAGCGGTGCACGCGGTATAGTATGTGGTATATGTAAAGGCTCTGCGTGGATGGTACGATGGAACCGATGGTCCTCACGAACCGCCTCGAGGCAAGTGGAGGTCAAAGAGTGGGTGGCCTGCAGTGCCTGTGTATGTGCTGCGTCAGTACCATCCTCAAGGGCATCTTCTGCAACTTAGTGAATCAGAATAAGTGTATGCTGCTCTAAATGTAAAAATCAGATACATTAGGATAATATAAAATATCATTTATTAGGTAATGGATCATGATTATAATTTAAAAATAAACGTAGATATAATTTACTAGTATCTCGACAATGCTACCCATAGGCTGGAATCCGATATGCGGAGTACCTACTGGAGGTCCGATCAATCGTCGAGTGACACGAGCGCATCAAACCATGTAGGCATGAAAACTCATATCGGTCACAGCTGAATGTGCCTCTCCCCCGATAAGATGCTCTCGTCGGTGGGTCCAGACATCAACAGAAGCTTGTTGTACAATACTCCAGTCATAACCACCTCTGTCGTGTCGATCTGTGGCATGAAGAGCAGTCCCAGTGTCGCATGGATAAGGAATACCCTGTCTAAAACCGAACTGACGCATGACACGATCAGGAAAATGTCACTCTACTAATGCAAAACAGATCAGTGGGGCACGCGTCATCCATAAGTCGCTCCCAATAGTACAATATGCCGATAAGTCTGCTATGACATCTGTTGTATAAGGCATCCACACCATCTACAACAAACAAATAGTCAATGTACATGTATAAGTTTGTACGTGTGACATGATAATATAGTCTACGTTTGTGGACAAATTGAACCTGATCATCGCGCACGCGGTGCAATAAATTACGTGTCTATCCATCCCATATCTGTGTGGACCTATGTCATGCCTGGAAGTATAATAGCTCTTTAATTAACCCAGTACTCCATTTAATGTAAGACCTCTTAAGGATACTTTTTTTTATACGCAAACCAAACATAGTCATACAATCCAAAGATATTTCAAATAATAATTTTCAAAAATCCCGATAAATAACTAATAAGTCATCTCAATGAAAACCAGTACCAAAGAAGTTTGCTACATAGGACTGTCAGAAATGATGAAGGAAAATATATGTGTTCATTTTTCATGATTACCCGAGGTAAATGATCTACAAAGCCTTCTACCCTCGTTAGTCTAGCTCAGTGTTGGAGGGAGTTATATTATCTACTTTTGAGACTACGTTCATTTGCTGTTGGGCTGTGATATATAGTTATATGAATTTAGTCCTATTGAAGGATTAAAGCCAACTCTTTGTAATTAGATTTGTTTTAATTCCTTTGCTTCTTGCATTTCATTGTTTTCATGCCTTTGCTTCTTGTAATTCATTATTACTTCTAAGCCAAAAATAAAACTAAACACAAAGTTGTGAGAATCAATGGAACTTATATGGACAATGGGACACCAAGACAATGCATGTATAATTCAAGTGTTTGGCATTTGTTCACAATTAATAACCTTAATCACAACTACAAACATCAAACATCAGTAAAGACACCAAAACATCCTCCACTCTCGAACATACTCTACCCTGTACCGACCCTCTATCCAATTTATATGTTTCTAGGGTGATGTTACTAAAAGGATACAATCTTAAATTAGATCTTTTTAGAATTCAGTCTTTTTCTTTTTGTCATATCTTGAAAAATAGGTTATTGGAAACAGAGGGTTAGACATGAATAGCAATTCCACAGGATAACTTACAGTTGCTTCGTGCTGCAAAGTGGGGTTATTTGCCAAAAAAGGGGATTGTGGTGTTGTGGGTTTGAGTTTTTCCCGAGGGTTTTTACATAGCATATTTAATATTTCCCACTTTTGTTTTGTTTGAGTAGTTCAAGTCAAATATTACTGGTATTTTCTCTTCTCACTCCCAGTTTCTTTATTTCGTATTGGGGAATGCTTTCTAAATTTCCACTTTGTTCATTTCCCTACATTAAGAGGTCAAATATCTTGTGATGGCAGGGCTACTCTTGGTGGAATTGTAGTACTCTGTTCGCAAAGAGTAATGCTAGATGGACTTAAAAAGCTAGACTTAAAAATCTGACTTGATAATCCCAACCATTGAATAGGTAGTAGGTCCCAATAAATGCTGGGACCTACAGTGAAATTAATGGTTGAGATTATCAAGTCAGATTTTTAAGTCTAGTTTTTAAGTCCATGTAGCATTGCTCGTTCGCAAAAACTCCTAACGAATAATTTGGTATTGGTGTTTAGAAAAAAATGTCCCAATTTGGACATGTTTATGCTGTTAACATGGGTGGGCAAAGTAGTGGAATTAACCTTTGTAGCTTACCATCTACTTGGAGAGATGGTTTTCGTATTGGTTTCGGGCGGAACAGGCCAGCATGCTTATACCCCATCAAAACATAATGCTATTGTGGGGTCTAACTTAGAACAGCTTTTAGACAAGTTGAAGGTCCATTACAAGAGTCAATTTACATGTTTCCATTTCGCATTGCTACACTTCTTTCAGTCTAAAGCTTACAATTTGGAAGGCAACATAAAAACACTTAATGAGCTCTACGTAAGCCCTTTCCATGAATATATGTACCACCATCATCATTTCCACCATCTCCAATCCATCATCTAAAAACCATGACCAACCAGCTATGCACTAAATCAATGAGACAGATTTATAATTATAAAAAAAGTTGGAAATTCATGTTAACATGGATTTACTAAAGGACAAATTCATGTTTGTAAATGACAATTCAACTATGGAGTTTCTAAAGGATTTATGAACCAAGTATCCAAAAACTTTTAGGGAGACCAAATTGACAGTTATCACTTCCTTAATGTTGTATTTGTTGCTGCTCTAGAATTACTTTCTGTATGCTCTAGAAACAATTTCTGCGTGGATGTTCAACTTTTCAAGTGAGCAAGAGGTATTCTCTCAATGCAGTACCAACAGGAACCCTTCCTAGATTCAATAAGGTGATTTTTAGGTTTTCAAATGATTTGTGTTGTAATGCATAACATTCCTCAATGAGATCACATAAAAACTATCATAAAAGGTTACAAGAATTTAAGTGACTTGGATAAAACAGTCATTTCCTTTTCATAATAAAGTCAAAGTATATGAACTTGATTCTCAATGTTGTTACTTGAATGACGAAAAATAAAGTGAGAAAAAATAAAAACTGATCACTTAATACTACAAAACACCAAGTTTAAATGGCCATATTTTTGACTTAGGAGTTAAGTGTACGCAAAGATAAAAAAAAAATCGTTGCATAGATTTGATCATTTTGGAAATGGAAATATTTTGGAACCAAAAACGAAAAGAGAGAGAGAGAAAAATTAGTTCCAAAACATTTTGAAACATCGAGAAAAAATAGTTCCAAAACATTAGTGCCAAAACTTTTCGTTTTCCACCCAAACTGAAATGTTTCTGTCAATACGAGCGAAATGAAACCAAATTCTTATTGTGAATATGGATGACACAACTAACCAGTTTGGCTACAGTTATTGACCATTCATCTTTATTTGAGCTTTAAACATTTCTAGCATTTGACGATTCAAGTCTCTCAGTCATTTTAAAGTACCTATGGTCAATGATGGACTGAATCTGAGGCCATGAATTTTATCATTTCTGTAGACGACCCACCTACCAGAAGTTTATGAACTGAGGTAAAATATACCTTTCTATCTGTAACTGGTGAAGCACCAGAGACAACTATCCTGTTATCTGTTTCCTTAGATACTAGTAACATAAAAGTTCATAAACTGCTTGGTTTTGTTGTCTCTATTCCCAAATTTGAGAAACACAAAATGCCAAAAATATGGTGGATTTTCTACCACAGGACAAACATGAATTGTCCTGTGCATAGCTAATTCTAAAACCTTATAGTATCAGAGACAGTATAATACTAACATGGATAATTCTAAAACCTAGCCAAATAACTTAGAATGAAAAACAGTATCTGAGACAATAGATACACAATTAATATATATTGTTGTGATGCAGTTGAAAATTAATTTTTGAATAAAATTATACCTTCACACTGTAATCTTCTCAGGTAATGATGTAGTTCAAAATACTCTTAGCATTAATGGGGATTCAAAATTGAAAAAAAATGGGGATTCTTGGAATTACACAATATTTGGGCAATGAGAATTGAAAATTTGCAATGGGGAAAATTTACAATGGGGCAATTTTGCACTTGCACTTGGGTTTTTTCTAAATTAGAGACTCAATGCAGTATACCTGGTTAAATAGAAGTTTTGTGTTCAACACGTGAACTGCTATCTTCTTCTTCGTTCAGACCTAGCCCACGGGTGTGTAGTCTACTGCTTCATTTGACAAAACTAGGGTATAGCATGGAATCTCACAGGCGAATCTCACTCCAGAACTCAGTTGTCTTCTTTGAAAAAGCTAGGGCTATGATTGGATTTCATCAGTAGGGTTTGTGCATTATAAGGGCTGAGCTTATATGTGACGAAATCAGACACAATAATGGAAGAAAGGGGAGGAGTCAGTGAAGAGAAAAGCGAGAGAGGCAAAATCTGAGCTTCTTCCACAGAGAGAAGAAAGGAGAGAGAGCTGAAGTCGTAGAATAACAGAAAGGGAGCCCTGGGAGGGTGGTTATTCAAATGAAAGCGGTGTTACTAAATACGATTCATTTGATAAAATGGATTTACCAAGTACGCTTTCAATTTTAAAAACAGTGTAATTATTCAATTAAAAGCGTAATTGATAAATACGCTTTAATGATAAAGTCGGACTTGGTAAGTACGTATTAACAAAAAAGTCGGGTTTCTCAATTCCGCTTTTTATATGAAATCAGAATTCGTAATTACGCTTTTAAAACAACCGTATTTTGGTAAATAAGTTTAAAAATGCGGTAGATTGGTAATTAAGTATAGAATTGACCCTATTTTGGTAATAGAGTCCCTCAGGTGGCTGTTTTTCAGAACTTATTTTTATGGATTAAAATTTTAGGCATGGATTATACTTGTGGACCTTTCAAATTTCGAGCCCTTCTTTGTTGGTGGGGCCTAAACCCCTTGTTTTATTTTCTTTACTTCATGGGTGTGAATTAGTGGGGTTATTTGCCTTTGAAGATTGTGTTGGTGGAGTTATTTGATATTAGATGATGTGCAACGAGAATGATGTTTTTGAGATGTGTTTGTACCATTAGATCAAAATAGATAAAAAAACTAAATTAATTTTGACAACTGTTGTGTTTTTTATAAGTTAAGAAATTAATTTCTTAACTATAATATTAGATAAATGTAGAAATACTTGCTGAAAAAACATAAATAGAGGAGACAGCTCCTCCAGTACATTAAATTAGATAAACTTTCTGAACCTTTCAAAATTTGGGCCCCTTTTTTGTTGGTGTGGCCTAAAACCGCTGTTTTACTATTGAGCTAGTCCTGGGTGTGAATTACTAGGCTTGTTTAACATTGAGAATTGTGTTGATGGAGTTGTTTGTCGTAGAAAGCCGTGTAGTGAAAATAATGTTTTTGAGCGAGAAAACAATTTTGAGATGAATTTTGTATCATTAGATCAAAATAGATAAAAATTGAATTAATCTTAACCGTTGTTGTGCTTTTATAAGTAGAAAATTCAATTTTTTAACTAAAATATTTGATAAATATAAGGGTACTTGCCCAAAAAAACATAAATAGAGGAAACACTGCTCCAGTACATTCATTAAATCAGATAAAATCTAAAGTCCACGTAACACCAAATTAATTTATTCAAAGAGAGGAGACATAGAAAAGAAGGTAGAAGAGTTTGGGAGTTGAGACAAGTCGTCTTATGGACCAGACAATGGCCGTGTTTCTGGATCACTGACTGCTAACTTGCTTGAGTTTTAGAAAAATAATACCGACTCAGAGTTAGATTGGGAAAAATAGATATTCCGAGTTCGGTATCAATTTTTTTTTGGACAATGTATCGATGAGATTCACAATTTTCAGGATTGGTCCTAAACGTGTTGGGATCGATCCCCAAAACTTGGTATCAATCCATTTATTTACAATCAATCTTAATCAACTCTATTGAATTGTAATTTTTAGTATCCTCCTTTCAATACAGTAGAAATCGCTTTAGATTTACAGCAAGCCAAGTAACTCTTATGAAAAAGGGCTAGCTTTGAAATTATGGTCAGCTATCTCATTCAAGGTATTATATCTCTCTAGAGCAGGCTGAGTTTTGGGCAGCTCATAAACCTATTAAATTGGCAGTGGAGTTGGGTTACAAAAAAATTGTCCTTGCAGGGTGATTCTAAATAGGTTATTGAAACAATAACCAGAGGCAGGATCAATTATTGATTATGGGTCATTTTATTGATCAAATCCATGTTTTGGCTCATGGTTGTTCTAGTTTTTCAACTAGTTGGGTCCTTAGGGAGGGAGGACAGTTGCACATTGTTTAGCTAAGTTTGTTGTGAATTGTAATGATCGTAGTGTATGAAAGGAGGAATTGTAAAGATCGCGTCGTTTGGAAGGAGGAAGCTCCTGAGTTTATATTATCTTCTCTCCAAGCAAATTTTGGGTCAATCTTAAAAGTCGACTTAGGAACGGAATTGAGATGAATTAATTTGAATAGATTACGAAGCATCAAACATTCATGAGATAAATCAGTTCCAAAGCATTCCACTTAGATCTTTAAAGAGTTACAAAAACAAAAAGAAACAAAGATTAAATATACTTTTTGTCCTTAAAAAGACTCGATTTCAACTTCTTATGGCTCCGTTAGAGGAAAAAAAACTCATTTGCAATCCATTTGTAAAGTTGGGCATTTGTAATGCTAAATAGTAGTATATGATTCAGAGCCCAGCTTAGAGAGTTCACAAGACTTGTAAAACAAACCAGACAAATTCAAGCTTCATTGTTTTGTAGAGCTTACAAACAATTTCTAGTCCAAGATGAACCACCCACCACTCAACTCGTTTACACTCCATCAGATGGTACTCCACCCAAGGGCTTAAAAAATGTGCCGTTCTATGTGAAAATTGGTTCCGTTCAGTTCATGCAATCATTTTATTTTCATGTATAGTCAAACTCGTGGATAACCAGTTTTGTGGCCAGTTATTTATTAAACAAGTTTAATAGATCAATCCGGTAATGACTAAAATTCATAACAACAGATGAATCCCCTTCCAACACAATCTCATCACACCCAATTTGAGAGAGAGAGAGAGAGATTTAGCCCGGCCAAAAAAGTAGTGGATTGTAGAAAGACAGAAGTGCATGCAAGAATACAACCGGGCATAGAACACAAGATCTATAACTAGCTACTAGTACAGTGCGAATAGTGGATACAACGAATGGCCGGATACCAAGGCCCTTAGATGTTTGGTTAAAGCAGATACCGAGCTAGACATCCTAATCACTGTCTACACCTGTACAAGTTAGGTAACATACTCACATAGCCGAAGAAATAAGTTAGGAAATTCAGATGAAGACCGATTAAAGCCAGTTCTAACCCCGGGCTGCTCTGAGGAAGTTGTCAAAAGGGCTTGCAGGAGGCAGCCTGAGAGCCAGCCATGGGTCCATTGGCAGCAAAGCTCCTTGGACAGATTCACCTTCACCGGTAATCTATATACACAAGTTATACATATTAGACATGTTGTAGAATGTCATGTCATGAGACTGTCCACATTCAAGTCATGACTCATAACAAGTGCAAATTTTAGATTTTTCCAAACAAATCAAAATTCATGGAGCTCAACCCTCAAACGATAACATAAGAATAAAATTACATACTACTACTTTGGGTTATGTGCTCATTACATGAACTTCGCATTGCACTATATGCTTGACTCCTAATATTTTCATCAAACCATCAAAGCATCACAGTATACACAATGAGCTCTAAGTTGTCTAGTAGGTATGCAAGCACTTTCGACATCACAAATCCAAACTTTTGGGTCAATTGAAACAAATTAAAAGACTATCTATGCTCACCTTCTTGATGGTTGACCGTCCATCTTCAGGGAATGCCGGAAACAGAATATCAGCACCTTTTGTGTGGAGGGATTCATGGTTCAACCAACTAGAGAGCTTCTTTCTTGAATCTGCGCCAAGAGCTTCACACTGGCTAGCCATGGCGCTGTACGGAAGGGGTGAGGTTGAGACAGACGTCCCAGCCACTTGACCAGCCACCTCGAGTGCCTGAAAACAATTATTATTTTGACTCAGGAATGAGATGCATGCTCAGACCTATAGAGGGCCCAGGGACAGCATGCAGGGCAGTTTGTGTTTTAAGACATGATTTATACAAACACCACGATATTTCAGATACTAAACATGGGCAATGGATAACCGGATTAAGTGTGAGAGTGCGATGCTTGAATTCTTTTGGTTGCACATGGGAAGAACTACCAAACTATAGATCTTGTGGGTAGAGGCCAAATGCATAATGTGTAAGATTTCAGAGTTTGACATTAGGAAGAGATAATAGAAACATCCCAGAGTGACCAACTCAAATCCAAGGAATTCCCATAGACTAAAGTTGTTAAAAGTAAACTGGATTTTACGAAAATTTATCTCATAAACCAATGAGATTCATTTTCTTCATTTTTCCTGTTTAAACTTCAAAGATACCACAAAAAAGGTCAACTACAGATTTTGGAAATTATCAAAAATCACGTCAGGTGAACGAACATGCAGTCTGACCCTGCAATACATATGAAGTGGCTAAAGACAACAATAAATGAGGATGCTCAACCAGAAGAAAAAAGAATGTCAAAGGTTTCAACTACATGGAATTCTCAAGGTTGCAATGAAAGAGCGAACACTGAAACTATGTATACCTTTTGTTGGATCAAAGCCATGTTTTTGGTCAACTGCAAGCCATAATTCGAGTTGGACCATATGATATTCATCCTCCACACCTTAATTGACAGGGTTTTCCCAAAAATTATTAACATATTTTTTTTAAGTCTGTATTCGGTTCACATTTTACTTACGAGCATAAAAAAATCCAATCTAGCAGATCTCATCTTGACTTGAGAGCATCATATATTTCAACACAGAGTGAACACAGACAGACACCCTCTCAACCCCCCAAAAAAAGTACCCACACACAGGTACAGAGAGAGAGAGAGAGAGAGATTACTGATTCCAAAAGCTGCCCAATGCTAACAATGTGAGACATGGAAGGGGTTGGGGATGGAGGTATTCTGGGAATAAAGCGGGAGAGGTCAACAACAGATGATTCACTGGTCACATCATCCTCAAATGAACTAGTAGGGAAATCCTGCAGTCAGCAAAAAATACAAAAAAATGATTTACTAAATCATTGTGAGGACATGTGCTCCACATAAAGAAATGTAAGTTGCACTGGGACAGGGGCCTGTAAGATTGGGAATAATCATGTCAGTACTTAAGAGGCATGTTGGAGTTATAGCTACCTAGTTAGCCTAGTTTATTAGGCCAAGTTTGTTAGAGTTCTTTTTCTCTTTTTACCCTTATTATGATTTCATATTTTGCCTAAACTATAAGGATGTTTAGGTCACTTTGTAATATTATTTGACAATATATACGGGGTTCTACTCTTAGTTTAAATAATCCCTTTCAGTTACATCTATCTCAAGTTGGTATCAGAGCCACCAACCCTAACCCTAACCCTAACCCTAACCCTAACCCTAACTCTAACCTTAACCAACCAGCCGGACGAAAGACACAACCACCCCATCCACCGAAATCAGACTCCTGTGAACACCGAAATCATCACAGACCATACCCATAGCACAAATCATCCCCAGCTATACCCACCGACTGTCCTTCACCGACAAACAACAAGCAAGACTACTATACCCACTGACCTAGACTAGTATTAAGCACCGACTGATAGTCCTTCACCGACAAACAGCAAGCAAAAAAAAATACCCAGCGAATCACCGATTGCCTAACATAAACTCCTTAATCCCCGACTGCACCAGGCCCCCTCCTCACCGAGAGCATACTCACCGTGCCTTTTGCTCCCAACGTCCCACATACCAAAAGCCACACCGACTGCCGAAACCGAAAGCCACACACTGTACCTTCTACTTCCAACATATACCAAACCGACAAATTAAACCAAACCCAGCCCATACATATTAAATCCGAACCAGCCCACTGCTAGATCGCATTCTTTGTCACAGCTTTGTTTTATCCTCTTCTCCGTTGATATATTCTTAATGCAGTAATCAATTATTTAATTTATTAAGTTTCTGGGCACTGTGACTTGATTATTTGGGAGCTTTCTGGACCTTCTTTTTGTCGCTACTGTTCAACTGGAGATATATTGTTCTCTCTTATCTCTCTATATATCTTAAGAGTTTTTTTGTCAAGGGTGCCCACGCATTATTGTTAATATAGCTACTATTGAGGGACTTGAGACCTCTACTGTTAGTACTTTCATTGGAAATGGACAGTCTGGTTCCCTCACTTTTATGTTTGATCAGTATACAGTACTCACTGGCACTATTGTATTACCAGCACTGCCGAACATGATCTCTCAAAAAGTTACGGCACAATTGTTGAATAACCGCCTCTCAAATGGCTTTACATTATATTTAGTTTTTCATGCGCCGAAGTTGGCCATGAATCTATTATCCGTACATCAGTTAACCAGAGATTTTTCTTGTGCGGTTGTGTTCTTATCTGATTCGTGTTATTTGCAAGACCTGAGTACCAAGAGAATTACTATCAGGGGACATGAAAGAGATAGATTGTATTATCTAAGCGATTCACCTCCAGTTTCACCAGTTCCTCCACCTACATCACCTGTTTTGTCTTTATCTATTCCTAGCTTGCATGCTAGTATTTTACCTAGTACTTGTCATTATAATTTTTCGTCACAAACTGTTCAGTTGTGGTATGACCGTTTTAAACATACAAATTTTAAATATTTTATGTATGTTGTTTCCTGCTTTGAGCAATGCTTGTGTTGGTGGTAAACTTGACTGTGTTATATGTTCTCTATCGAAACATGTTAGGACCAATTATATTCCTCGCATGCACCAATCACCCAAGCCATTTGACATAATACACTCTGATATTTGGGAACTTTCTCCTGTTACTGCTTTGTCAGGTGCCAAATACTATGTGACATTTATAGATGATCATACTCATTGTACTTGGGTCTATCTTTTGCATAGGAAGTCTGATGTACTCCCTATAATCACTCAATTTCTCCAGATGATTAAGACACAATTTGATGTCATTATTCGTGCTCTTCGATCGGATAATGTCAAAGAATATGTGTCTGACACATTAATGTCCCACCTTTCTTCTCAGGGTATCCTTTAGCAACTTACTTGTCCATATACTACTCAGCAAAATGGAGTTGCTGAAAAGAAAAATAGGAGGCTAATAATAATGGTACATTGTATTCTTAGAGGTATGGGGGTACCAAAATCTTATTGGCATTTTGCTATTTTGACTTCCACTTTTTTGTGCAATTGTACACCAAGTCGTGTTCTTCAGCATAGGACTCTCTTATAGGTCTTATTCCCTGAGCGGACACTTTTTTTTATCCCCCCTTTTGTTTTTGATTGCACATGTTTTATTCAGAATCGGTCTCTTACTCGTCATAAGCTTGATGATAAAATAATCCGTTGTGCCTTTGTAAGTTATTGTCATCAGTCTAAGGGGTATCGGTGTTATGATACTATTAGGCGACGTATGTATCATAGTCTAGATGTTACCTTTCTTGAGCATATTCCTTACTTTTCTTTCAGTCTTGTGTCTGCTCCTCCAGTTGATGATACTCCCTTTGATTTTATGTTAACACAGGAGTCAGAGTCATTGGTCACAATCACTAAAGAGTCCTCAGTCTCTCCTTCTCTAGAGCCACTCATTCATGTTCGTACAAAATCATCTGTCTCTCTTCCTTTGCAGGTCTATGTTCGTCTCTTGCTCTCATCCCCCTACTAACATCCCCTCTACCTCGGGCGATGCAGGCAATACTTTTTATTTCGTTGAGCATATTGATACACCTGTTGTTAGTACTGATGAAATTGTAGGTACTGAGCCAGTTACTTTACCTATTAAGACATTGCCAGTAGAAGATGATGATTTAAGGCGTTGTTATCCGCGACATTATTGTCGTCCAGTTAATCGTTATAGTTGGACCGCCCGAATTTTATATCCGATCTCTGCTTATGTTTCTTATGGTGATCTATCTCCTATATTTCGAGCTTATAGTATGGTCTTATCAGAAACGCCAGTTCCTCGTTCTGTTTTAAAGGCTATGCGGGAGCCCCAGTGGGTTCTTGCCATACAAACAGAGATAGACATTTTTCAACATAATCATACATGAGATCTTGTCTCTTTACCTTCAGAGATGAAGCTTGTTGGCTATCGCTGGATTTACACCTTGAAGTTTCTTGCGGATGGTACAATTAATCGTCACAAGGCTAGGCTTGTGGCAAAGGACTTTACTCAGGTACCAGGTCGTAATTTTAGTGCTACATTTACCCCCATGGTAAAATTGACTAATTTTTGGTTGATTATTTCTCTGACTGTGGAGTACTCTTGACCTCTTTATCAGTTAGATGTGAAGAATGTGTTTCTTTACGGTGATCTGGATGAGATTATTTATATGGATGTACCACCAGACTTTCGTGGTGTGGGGGAATACGATGGCAAGGTATGTCGACTGCGTAAGTTTCTTTATGGATTGAAACAGTCACCACGAGCCTAGTTGTCTCGCTTTAGTGATCTAGTCGTACGTTTGGGGTTCACCAAATGTCATTCTGATCATACGTGTTTTATTCGACGAAATACTTCTTGACAGCGAGTCATCTTTTTTGTATATGTTGATGATATTATTATTACTGGAATGATATTTTTGGGATTGCACAGGTCAAGGTAGACCTTAGGAAGACCTTTGATGCGAATGATCTTGAATTTCTGCGATACTTTCTTGGGATTGAGGTTGTCCATAGCAACAGAGGTGTTGTTCTTTCTCAGAGAAAGTATGTTTTGGATTTTCTCTCAGACACTGAGATGTTGGAGTGCAAACCAGCATCATCACCCATGATTCCAAACCTGAAGCTTACTACTGAAGGTGAGGAGTTAAGAGATCCGACAGTCTATTAGAGGTTGGTAGGTGGACTTATCTATCTAGCCAACACTAGGCCAGACATTTCATTAGCTGTTAACCAAATTAGTCAGTTTATGCACAAGTCATGTTAGCCTCATCTTGGTGCAGTTTATCATATTCTTCAATACCTCAAGTCTTGTCTTGTACTTGAGTTGTTCTATGCATCAGGATCTCAGACTGGTTCTCTAGCCTGTTATTTAGATTCAGATTATAAGGGAGCGTGTGATGGTTGATCTACTACGAGTTTCTGTGCTTTTCGAGGGATTCATCTTATCTCTTGGAAGAACAAAAAGCAGGCAGTTATCTCCCGCTCGTCACCAGAGGCAGAGTATCGGGCACTAACACTTGACACGTGTGAGATTATCTTGATCAATTCTTGGTGAGTTAGAATTTTTATTAACTTCTTCATCTACATTATATTGTGATAATCGATCTACTATTCAGCTTGATTCTAACTCTATATTACACAAGAGCATAAAGTATATATAGATCGATGTTCACTTTTTTCGGGAGAAGGTTAGCATCGGTATTGTCACTCCATCGTTTGTGGGGATCAGTGATCAGGTTGCGGATGATTTCACCAAACCTGTCACTCTATCCATTCTCTAGGACTCTATTGTCAACCTTGGCTTAGTTGACATTTTTGCACCTAGCCTGAGGGAGAGTGTTGGAGTTAAAGCTGCCTAGTTAGCCTAGTTTATTAGAGTTCTTTTTCTCTTTTTACCCTTATTTTGATTTTATATTTTGCCTAAACTATAAGGATATGTAGGTCACTTTGTAATATTATTTGGTTATATATACGGAACTTTACTCTTAGTTTGAGTAATCCCTTTCACTTACATCTATCTCAAGTAGGCAGATAAATCAAGGTTGGGAAATTTGACACAACAGCAACTTCATATTGGTCACTGAAAGATCAATCAAAGACATATAAGGATGACACAGAAGAACATACCCCATCAAAAGAGGATTCCTTGGAGTATGCAGATGCCAGGACATGATCCGAGTCAAGCATTGAATGTGGACCATACACAAATGCATCATCAGGTGTGAACGTTTCTGACATGTGCTTCATTAGGTCATCTGTCTCCAGCTTAAGCACAAAGATAGACATAAGCACATTAAGTTGTACACACTTCCATTTCTTAAAAATGAGCAAGCACGCACATACCGGCACACTCACATATACCCACAAACACAGAGGTACAAGGCAAGGCGGAAGACATCAACACAAAAAAAATGTAGCTCGGGTTTATAATTACAAATGATACCTCAGTAATGCTTGATAGATTCTGAACCAAGATCTCTAGTGTGATCTTTTCAGATTCATATATCGTATTCTGTAACTCAAACAACAAGGATGCAGCTGCTTCATTATCAGTGGTCGAACCATATTCTCTCACATCCGCCTGAAGCTTTGCATAAACTTGGAAGTCATCACTGATGCCCAAATACGGATCAAGCTGAATATGTACCAGATTCATTTCAAAGATTGTTGAATTGAGCTTGCAGTCTCACATACTATAAGACAAAATTAACCGACTGACCCACACCAAAACTAAAAAGCAAACAGACATATCTAACACTTGCCACGAGAGATGTAAACAAGTATTTGAAAGAGATCTATGAGGATAAAACATTGGTTCTAGAAATCCATGATATCAATTATGGAACATGCATCAAATATTCTAAATGGCTTTATTTACATGCTCATTTGGGATTGCATTGTTATTTTTTGCTTTTAGCTGTGTTGCAGCTCTGGAGTTTTAAGACAGTAGATACGTAATGCCATCTAGCACTGCATTTCTTCACATAACAATTAATTGAGTTTCCAATAATGCTCTCTAAGAAGACTCGGACCCTAGTACCGAGTAATATATAGCATGAATAGTACACAAGCATTCATGAGTACATACATGCCAAAATATAGTCGTCATAAGCCGACCCTGGAGCTGTAAGCATAAACATCCATTAGGAGACTACAAGAAGTGACCCAACAGAATTTGATCCAGTAAAAGTACGCATCCCAATCTCCTTTCTTTCCCAGTGAGAAAAAAACAAAAATACAATAGAATTAATGAAACCAAAAGAAAGTGGGGATCAATCAACTAAAGACATCATTGGTCAAGTTGATGATAGGATCAATCTGAATCATAATTTGTTTGTCTAAATAACTATGCTGATTTATACCCAAAAAAAAATATGCAAAACATGAATTTTCCCAGCAATAGTTAAAGTTATAAACAACTCATTTATAATTAATGATATCTATACTACTATAAAATGTCAACAAAAGTGAAAAACTTTTGTATGACTATATTAACCCTAGTAATATAGTTAATGTCCATACTACCTTTTTAGAGTTAGAATAGAACATTAATTCTAATATTATTTGTGATTGTGACTCTTGAGCTACTATTTTATATTTTTATCTATATCAATATTACTTTTCAATGTCAATCAATATCTTCAAAAACTTTTGCATTCCTTTTTCATAATTAAAAATTTAAATAAAGGTAATGCAATCTATAGCTATCTATATCTATATCGATATTTATATACTACTTCTTAAAGCACCTTTTATGTGCTTCTTCTAAAATCTTGTCATAGTTAAACATATTGTTTCAATTTTCTTTGCAATTCTCCCGGGGATCGTTCAAGCAAAAAGGTGACTTGATAATGATAGTACATTATCTTAATACCATCATATCCCATCTAAAACAAGAATGAAAATTTTCTCTTTTGTATCTTCTTTGCATTCTTTAGTGGTAATGTCTGTATCTAGGCAAAAAAGCCCTTTCCAAATTTACTCATGAAATTACCAACTATCATATTTAGTAGGTATTTTTTTTGCTTTTGTTTTGGGATTTACTTATCAAAAGTGATTATCAATTAATTGATCATCAATATTCACTAAAAACATGAATTTCAGATAAAGTAATTTATTAAAAATATGAATTTCAAATAAAATAATTTACTAAAAATATAAATTTCAAAGAAAGTAGTCCACGACTTTATTTTACGATATTTCACTCAAAAATAGTCCATGTGCAACGCACGTGTGCATCCACCTAGTACAAATAAAAGTTCTTACAATCAAAATTAACAAATGCAATCCTATTTTGTCATTCAAATTCACCACCAGTCATATAGTCAGTCAAGATAAATAGAAATGAATGCATAACAAATGAAAACTCACATCACAATTAAATAATGACTTGAGTAAATCATTCACATCAGGAATCTGATACATTTTTGCAGCAAACATCAATATTGAGGTTGATAAGATAAGTAGTGATCTCTGATAAGCTGGAGGCAAGATTCCTGCCACAAGGTAGAAATACGTAAAGAAATTTTATCCTTCTTGATATTCAAAAGGTTTTGAGAGATTCAATTTCCCATACCTTGGTTAGGGTCCAAGGACATCTTCCTTAGTGACAGGGGAAGCTGAAAGAAGCGTACCACCAGGATGTCGTTGGGGTTCTGTAACATGGTAAGTTTGAAACATCACATGACTAGCCGCACCGCAGATATAATTCACATGTATAAAATGCACGTGTATAGTAGGTAAAAGAATTTTAAAAAGCAAACTAAAAACAATAGATAAGGCACCTACTGATTAAGAAATATTATCTAGTAGAAGCATTTAAGTGGTGTAAGGCATAAGATTCACATAGCATCTATGGATTGTTATTATTAAGCACAAAGCCACTCTAACAAATCATTCTATTATAATTTGGTACGTCCTTTTTCGAAATGGGAGAATCACCTTCCTGGAGTATCCTACTTTCATGCAATTCACAGGGTTCAACAAGCAATCAATATTTCACAATCAAGGGTGTAATAATCTTTGTATTAACATAATATTAGCTTAGTTTCATTATGTTTATCACAATGGCCCCCATTTTCCATAGGGCACAATAGTTAACCTAACGTGTGCCAAAAGGGATACAGATAATATATGGAGCATTTCAATCAGAAGATTCAAATATGCCCTTGATCTGTTTCAGTATGTGGCAGACTCCTCCATAACAAAAACAAGAGAATACCATGAGAAAGATTTTCTTTAACTTTGATGTAATTTTTAATTTCATTGTTTGGTAATATTTTCAGAATTGGACAGTCTCAGTTTATAGTGGTTTTTAATTTATTAAATGTATCAACTTTCTGTTCCTATCCTCCTATGGAAAAAGATGAGAAAATTTGGGCTTATTCAAATGCTCACCTTAAGCCGTGATGACACAAGTGTTAAACAGAAAGAATGAGCTATAGATTCAACGTTTGAAGGTAGATTATCTGGAAGATTGGCTTGTATCCAGAAGGCAGACAACAGCTGGGCCATTTGGTCTTCACTAAATTTCATAATAGATGGTTCCTGCACCAATCCAAAATGTCAGTCCATTTTATTGGAGAGTAAGAGAACGCGTTTACATTAATTGCTATTTCAGCAAGGTAGTAGCAAGTTAGTTTCTAAAGAAGAAATATACAAGTATGTATCCTACAGAAAATGAGAGACGATTCTTACAGCCTCAGCTGAGCTAGTTGATCCAGCAGTCCTCTCAATGATAGAACTAATTTTTTGGAAATTAGGGGAATTCTTGTGGGCCCTCCCATGCTTCCATTCTTCTTCAGCATTTTCCCCTCCCTTAAAATTATCATGAACATTAATTCCATTCTTTGCTACTTCATTTCCATCCTTTTCCCTCCGAAGCTTCTCAAGTAAAGCAGTAATTGAAGCAAACACAGATGTGGTATTGGAATGCCACCTCCTTGTATGGTTCGAAACATCGTGTCTTGAACAACTAGAACATGGGATGAGAAGTACAGAAAATATCTGGTGTGCTCCAACTCGTACTTCAACATCTGGATGCAACATTACTTTCAAAAGCTGAACAAGAAGTGCATCTGGAAACACCTACACAACAGTGTTCAATACCATGTTCAGTGACCATTCATTCTAAGGGCAAAATTTGAAAGGAAATTGACTTAAAATTACAAAAAAGAAGTCATTGATGCAAATCTTTCCCAGTAAAGTTCCACTATCATGTTTTCAACTATATTTTAAGATGGTTGCACTTCCTAAATGACATGAAACAGCCACTAACCACAGTAAAAAAAAACTTGTTCAAGGTCGTAAAAGATTTATTATTCCGGTAAAAGCGAGCTGAAAAGATGCAATTACCCAATAATATTTCCTTGTATGCATTAGGCATCAAATATTCAATATAACCTAATTTAATCGAGCCAAAAAATATCCCCTTCCTGAAAAAATTTCCCTTAAACGTGTCCTTCCTCTAACAAGATCATAGGAGGATAGTAAATTCACGAATAGCTGAAGCTCAAAAGAGAAATTGGTGAAAGGCAGAAACATCAGAGCATGAATGTGCCCATATGCAAACTCTCTATAAAAAGTTTCCACAAGAAAATCAAAAGCATCTAACCTGCAGTGACTGTGAAGAGACAGATGCCAGTGAAATCATATGAGCAAGAATGATCAATGATCCAATGGTTGCCCTAGCAACAACTTTAACAGCTGGAAGCTTCTCCAGTGTTCTCGCCATCATATCAAATAGTGGCCCACGATCACAAATCTAATAAGATCAAATAAAATGCCAAGTACATTAGAAGCCCAAATAAAGCAACACTTTGAAACATATGTAACAGAATCTACCCCTCTAGCGATTTCTAGTAGGCAATCTTCAATAGAATTTCGGAGTGTAATGTTGAAATTTAACTCTTGCTGTTCAACTGATTCTCCTGTTGCTTGAAGGCTCTTCCTCAAATGCCTGCAAAGGTCACTGACAAATCCACTATCTGAGAGCACAGCTCCAGATCTAATCTGTCGAGCCAAACTGCTTGCAGTTTGAAGGACAAGTGATTTAATTTGAGGATCATGTGAAACATTTTTGTGGTCCAAATGACGAACAACAGCAGCCAAAATTGATTGTTGATTCCCTGAAATCAGAAGAAATAAGCTTTAGTAAACTGTCTAAGATCAGCCTTGTTCTTATGGATATCAAATTAGTGATGATATACAGATACTATAACCCAAATAGTAGTGGTTCGCAGCACATTTGCACTATAAATTAAGTGAACAAACTGTAAAATGGAGGGTTAATAAGCATTCATATCAGGATGCAGAGTGACAACATAGTTATCCGAATGAAGCACCCAAATATATGACTAGATTCATTAAGTGTCATTTTAGTAAATCCTTTCTGTATTATCCAGTTCCTTGGAGCAATCACTTACACTTTACCTATTATCATTCCAATAAAATCATGGATTCATAATCCAGCCATCATGAACATTTGCAACACATTAATTTGCCCAATTGAGCCATTGTTGCAAGCACTGACACCAAATAATTATTACCAATATCTTCAACTATTGGGCAGTTATTGATATTTATGTTACACTACTAAGTAGAAGATGTAATTAGCATAAGGTGATAATATTAATGTATTTCGGAAATATGTACGTATATTTTGTTGAAGACATTAATTATGGCAGTGTGTCTGAGACATGTCCAGTGTCCTTTTTTTTTTGTTGGGATTTGTCGTGTCGGCGTATCCGTGTTCTATAATATCTGGATCCCATGTCCATATCCGTGCTTCATAGATATCATTAATTTACAAGTAAATTTTGAGCTAACAGAGAGGAGGTAGGAAAAATTAAATCACCTGGACTCTCAATAAAGTATGACATATCAGATAGAACAATGAAGGCTAACCCATGCCGAGGAACCCAATGCCGCCAAGTGTCAAAGTAGACAAACATTGGGTCCAATACCCGATGCATTGTTGTACTCTCCTTGGCCAATTCAACCATCCTCTGTATACATATTTGAGCCCATACTTCTGGTGCCTCAATCTCTTCTCTGGGGCATATAGAAACAACCAATTTAATGAAAGGGAAATAGAGGAAGGCAGGGTATGAATGTTTCGTATCATTTAAGTTAGAAGCTCTAAAAACATGGCATAACAAGCTTTCCTTCTTGCTTTTTCATGACTACAACCTTGTTAAAATAGTAGGATCTTTCTTTTCTGGTTGTGGTCGGATGATCATGCAACTAGGACTAATTTCACTACCAACACCACCTCTTCCTTCACATCTGACTACTTCATCTACCCAATTATGATGTGCGTCCACTCTTTCATCATCTTCCTCACTATGTGTGCCTCGTTCATAATTATCCAAAGTCACATGTACAATCTGCGATTCGGAAATACACAACAAGGTATTACTTCCATGCATAATTCATTCAAGAATGGGAACCACAATACTTCCATAAAAAACTAAATAACACTGAAATACCTTCATAAAGAGTGGAAAAAGAAATGAAGATTACACAACATGGCTCAAATATATATACAAAGGATGGTTGAATTGGCCAAGGAGAGTACAACAGTGCACTGGCTATTGGATCTAATGTTGATGATTCATAAGAAGAATATCAAACTCTAAGAGAATAAGACTTTCCTCCTTGCAAGTTGCAACTCATGACATACAACAGTGAACGTTTAAACAGATCAATTGCCCACTGAAGAACCTTGCAAAACATATGTTTTCCACACAAAGGAACTAGTCCGTAAAATTCCTTCGGATGTCTGACTTGATTACAATTAGCCAGATACTAGTACAATGGATTTGTCAGACAAGTGCACCAACAATTAGATCACCAAGGTAAGTTGATGTTTACTAACAAAAAGAAAGTGACAAATGATGTCTTTTAAAACGGAGACATGTAAAAGTCAACAGGAGAAACTTTACGACATTCGTCACAACAAAAAATTCGAGATTCAATAAAAAAACTTCAGCAATACATCATTTCTAATTACTTATTATTATCCTAGATTCAATGAATGATTTCATTTCTGACTACCTCTTTTTGTCATTGTACTAATGCCTTCATACTGTACTAACATTTCTGAGATTATGGGCACGATCAATTTTCATGAGATATTGAAAATTTCCAAAATCGTTTCTAGAAACCAAAAGAGTTCCATGACAGCATTGAATATCTTCAAAAGACCAACCTCGTCAAAATCGTCAAAAACATGAGAAAACTCAGCCATGAACCACACCTGCAGAGAGAAAACCCCACCAAAGAGATAGTATTATGTCGGAAAAGAACTGACATAAGAAAAACAGAATAATTATAAAAAATTACTCAGCAAATTCTAAGAAAAAATTGCCATATATACAACGGAATACTTTGTAAAAGTTGGGTCATCAATACTAATCAAAATCTAAGATAAAAAATTTGGTGTCTAATCTGCAGGGGGAGGGGGAGGAAAGGAAATTAGAATATCAAGGTACCATGGATGAAAGGCACTGCAAGCTTGATGCCCTCAAGCAGCGCTTTTGATGCTCTTCCCCAGCCTCACGAGCTAGTGTGCATACTTTTAGAACTAAGTTTTCTATATTAAACAAGTAGGTTCCATCCACCTGTCCATACATATGTCCAAATATGAGTGTATAGCAGAAGCAATGCCAATTTTTGCAAAATGAGTTTGCTAGTGAGAAACTATTCCTGGCATTATGATATGTTCCTCTTATAATTAGACAGAGACTAAGCTATGGATACTTCACAGCTGAGACCACATCCCATCTGTTTACAATCATTAGGAACAGAAAAGTCTTAGGTTTAAGATTATTTATCCACCATTTATAACTCATGTATCAACCCAAAAATCTCAATCTTTATTTCCATGTTTAGTTAATCATCTACCCAAGTGGAAGAGAAACTCAAATGAAGGCTAAAGAGTTATTCGTGTTAATTTCCTATTTGTCATTTCCTTCATCAATATAACTACATTAACAAACCAATATAATATATATTCCTGAGTCCCTCATTTGGAAATGAAACCAACTATTTGCAATACTTCTAATTTTTTATTGCAATGATATTATAATTAAGGTTGATAGATGACATCCAATGTAAAGGGAAAATAAAAATACAATCTTCCCTTCAAAGGACACTCAAACTTCCCCTGGCAGAGATTTCATGTAAAAGATTATAGTCTTCAAAGTAACAGATTTCATGCTGATCAGCATTATCTTTTGGCTCTTCTTATAGCATAAATCACTGTTGCACACAATAACAACTAGTAGATAGGCAAGCCATAAAATCGGGTTATTTAAAATTAAAAACAAAAACTGAAGCAGCAGCATTTCCTCCAAAATATGCTGGTATCAGACATTATTTCCATCTCAGATTCATCATATAATTGAACAAACTATCTTTGATCATAGCTTCCAGATATAATGGACAAAAAACGAGACACTGCACTAGATGATGCTAACTACCATATGCATAACACAATGTCAAATTCAGTGTAATATCTTGAATTTATTATTCACAAAGTAAACAACCTCATCTATATGTTAAAGTGATTCCTTTTGTATCTTCTGAAAAATAACAGGAAAACTTACCTGAGTATAAATGAACCTAGTCAAAGTTTGGCATCCAATTATCCGGATAGCATCTCGCTTAGAATTATCCAACAGCTCCACCACTACATTCAGTAGATGAACAGCAAAACAAGCCCTGCAAAATAAAATAAAATTGACACATTTATTCTCTGAAAGACTAATTTTGAATTTCATTTTCCACCACCTTAGTCCTGAAAAAGAATAAAATATATTCCAAGTAACCATACCTAGATCTAGCAAATCATCAACGCTAGACAGAAAGCCATTCACTTGCATACAATGTATCTTAATATATTATAGAAACTCAATTGGAAGAATTTTTGAAGGAAAGGAGGAGGAAAAAGAATGTTTATGGGAAAGAAGGTGACCAAGGATTTTTGAAATATCCCTTTGGATGTTTTGAAACTCAATTGGCAGGTTGCTTGTAGTTTTTCTTTGTTTTCTGGGTGGATTTCTTATCCACCATTTTCTATAAATTTTTTACATCTTTCGTTCAATGAAATGAAAGTCTTGTTTTCTATTAATGCACACACACACACACACACACACACACACACTACATAGAAACTCAGTTAGTAGAACCTTGAAGCTTTTGATTTTTACATGAAATCAAAAGCCCCATAAAGAAATTCACAAAAAACAAGAAAAGAACGACCTCAAGATTTTCCCCAAAATATATGGCTCATGGAACCCAACCCGCTCCTACTTCGGAGTAAACTTCAGACTCAAATGCAAAGATTTTATAAAAGAAAGAACAACTTACATTTGCTCCTTGCACATGCATAACAATTTAATGTAAGCCTCTGCAACAATATTGACGACTTTAATGTGCTCAGATCGAAGCTCTTTGTAGCATCTTTCTTCAAGATATTTTGCAATCTAATCGAGGATAAGTAGTGTAATATACAAGCAATTCAAAACAATTCCATCCAAGAAACCCACTGTTGCTTGTTCAAATAATATCAAAGTGGGCCAAGTTAATACCTTTGGGATTCGAAAAGGGTTTTTTGCAGCATATTCACATAGCTTCACAATTCTCCGTTCACTTGGAGCGCCATCCTGCACAGGAAATTTTCTAGTTACATTCCCACCTTGTAGTTATTGGTAGGAACAAGTATAGTAGTCTGGGACTCACAAAGCTATGAAAAAGGCACATGCAAAACAAGTCACATGCTTTCACAAATATTCTGAAAGTGAAAATATGCAACCTGTTCAATTTGAGTACATTTTAGCCTCAACAAGGTTTAAGAAGGCAAACAGCTTCAAGTGGCAAAATCTGTGACATTTTTTTTCAAGAAACTTGTATTCAACCCCTAAGAAATGTGAACATCATGTTCTGGTCATGGGTGTAGTTTAGTCTAAATAACAGGAACCCAAAAAGGGTGACTAACAATGTGGACCAAAGAACTCCGTGCAGCAGAGTGTTTTGAATGAGACAAGTGTTTGCATGTATAGTTTTGTACTCTAAGAATGTTCACTTAAGCCTCATTTCTAGCAATGACCCTATGGCATGACATTAATATCACTCTAATTAAGAATCTTTCTTGATTATGAGCCACACGGGTAGACAAAAAAAAGAATGTGTATACTCACAGGGGATTTGGGGAAGATGTCAGCGAGCAGTTTCTTGTAGCGCTTAACGGGTTGTCGGGATCGTGACCTCAGTGCAGGGCAGCATACACACATGCTCTCACATGCTGGGAATATTTTCCGGGATATCAAACCCATTTTCCTAAAAATGTTGAAAGAAAACAAGTGAAAATCCACAAAATAGCTAAACCAAAACCACCAACATACCGTGAAGTAATATATAACCAATACCCAAAATAGAAGCATTGCTACATGTTCACGAATATAAACCAGGCAGGTATGAATGCGTATACACCCAGAACCCAAAAAGTAGTTTACAGATTAAAGAAGTGAAGTAAGAAAAAGCAAAAGCCTTTAGAAGTTAAAAATAAGTGGACATGTCTCCAATGAACCGTAAATTTGGGAGAAAACAAAATAAACAAACAGACCCAAAAATGAAGCACAGAGAAACTGTCAACCCAGAAAAACAATCTCAACTAGAAAAGGGAAATAGTAACATCCATTGCTGGTTACGCAAAATAAACAGCTGAATCAATACTAACACAATCAAATTTGCAGCAGTTTGAGCACAAATATAAAGGACAAACAAAAAATAAACACAGAAAACACAAACCAATAACAACAAATAAAGAAAATTTTGAAAAAGCAAAACCATGAGGAAAAACTGAGAACACCCATTAACGACAGAATCGTGAAACGAAGAAGAACAAGGACACATACCTTGCCCGGCGGAGACAGATCTGAGAGTGAAACCACCCACAGTGGGGTGTACGCAGATGTATGAAGAATACCAGCAGCAAGGAAAGGAACAATAGTGTGGGAGAGAGTGGGGGAGAGTAGTTACAGTACTTGTAGCGCTTGGTTTAAGAGAAAAATTAATGGAACATGGGGAAAGGAGGGAGATCACGTGATTTTCAGCCAGTTTCAAAGAAAAGTGTCCTGTTTTTTGTGTTTGTGTCAGAACTTGGAAGACTAATAAATCAAACACTTTCACTTTAGTATATATTCTTTCTTTTTCATTTATGGTGGAATTTGAATTTTACAATCAATTGATGGATTTAATAAGCATGATCTATACATTTCCAACCGGAATTTTAAATTAACTTTCATTCAAACAACTTACCACCAAAAAAAAATTAATGTTACATAAACTTAAAAAATAGATTAATAATTATAACTATTAATTTTACTGTAGTTTCTAGCATTTATTAAAACTCATTATTTATTCAATAGTTGAGATTATCAAATCTAATTTTTAAGTTCACATAATATTACTAAAAATTTTTTTTAATCAATATGAATCATTAGTGGCAATAAAACATATTCTTTGGACCCAAGTGTCCCTCTAAATGGCTAGCCCCTCTACTTCTATTGTTGGGAAAATTGGGTTATTTATTTGCTGTTTTATGTTTTTATTTTGAGTTTTTATTAAAAATAAAATAAAAAACGTGTTTGGTAATTATTTTTATATTTGTTTTATCTAGGTTGTCTTAGAAACAAGCTAAACATGGAAACAAAAAATGATGTTTAAGGAAACAACCCAAAGGGAATTTTGCCTCAAAAAATTTTAATGAAGTCTCCACTTTAATCATTGTTAGCAACAACAAAGGTTATTTTTTATGAAGGTATAAATAGTGGTTTTTTTTTCCTTTCTTTCACTCGTCTCACTCTGGTGTCACACGCACACACATACACATCTCTCATCTCTCTGTTTTGGACGATGAAGAAAGTCAAAGAACAACACACCCGAAGAAGACCATGAAGCTCTGCTCCTCCATGCTTTGAACCCAGAACTCGAAGAAGTCATCCTCGCAAAATCTCTATCAATCTTTCTCTCTCTTGTTGTGAACAATAGGGTAAACACTTTTAGATATATATATATATATATATATATATATATATACTTATATAGACATTGAATAGGTCCCCCTCTCTTTTTTTCTTTTTCCCCTAAAAAATTCTGTGTATTTTTATGTGTTCTGTGTCGGGATGTGTGTTGTGTGTTTTGTGTCGGTGTGTGTGAGTTTGTGTTATGTATATGTGTTGTGTGTGTGTAACGCCCTAAAATCGGGGGTCCTTAATCAATCATTGATAACTCATCAACCCGCAGAAATACTCATGATTATCGTACAACCTGACATCACGTCACCATTTGACCCAACCAAGCTCCAACATACCATAATTTGTACTCAATTATTGTCTATTTACATTAGTTGAATTAAAGAACACAAAGCCCAAAGGCAAGGCAAAGCATTCTTAAAATTTTAGATTTTTTGAAAACCTACCGGTAGGTTAAGGTTCTACCGGTAGGTTAATGTTCTACCGGTAAGTTTTGTCTACTAGACAAAGTTCTATCGGTAGGTCGATGTTCTACCGGTAAGTTAATGTTCTACTGATAGGTTTTACCTACTGGACAAAGTTCTATCTGTAAGTTGAAGTTCTACCAGCAAGTTTTGCCCAGTTATGCCTGTTTTACCTGTTTTAATTTCCAATCTATTCCAAAATCATCAAATACATGTTTAATGAAGTTTTCTATATTACACATGATCCATACAAGTTCAACTACAATCATTTTCATATGATTACATGTCGTGGCTAAGTTTTTATCATAAATTTTATAAAAAACCAAAATAAAGTCACATTCCAGCTTTCTTCATCCATGAGGCTCGAAATGAGAGTCGTTCTTCGGTGTATACCCCGCACCTGAAATATTTTTTCACGAAGGGTGAACCATGTCCAATAGGGTATCTCCTAAAAGGCTACTCCCTAACCTAAGTGCATATGAAATGTTCACATGCAATATTCATCCCAAACAAGAATATGCAATTCAATGTTAGAGTTCTACCATGTCATGCCATGAAATATGATGAAACTCACTCATGCACCTTAATCCGAGCCCTCACCGGCTCCCACTACACAATGCAATGTCAATGTGTAATAAATTTGCCATTGATATTATACACTCAAGAACTATTTTATATACAAAATCATATGTCTTTGTTGGGTAGCGGACTTTTGGTGTCGAACTGCCGACTTCGTACTCCAATACATTTTTTTGGACTTGCACCATCAGAAATGTATAAACCAGTAGCCGTGTCTTGCACCCGAGGGAGAGTTTAGTCCTTCTTGCTATACCTAGCACAAGTTTTTCATGCAACTGTGCGACTCAGTCAAAGCTTTGTTCCAACTTTTCTCGAGCCCACCAATCATCACCAAGTATGGTACTTGGTTGAACCATGCACATACACACCCACACTCATGCCCAATGCCCATGAATGTGATGTCAACATCATGTCAATATGCAATGAACGCTAAATGAGCAATTTTCACCATTCCATTGTCGATTAGATCAAAAGTATATAATTTCCACAATTCATCATGATGTTAACATATCATAGAGCATATATTAACACTATATCCAACAACAAATCTCAAGCATGTTAGCACATAATCTATGTCAATAACAAACAAGGTACAATATAAACACATAGCATGCCCACATAATACCATTTTTCCAAGAAATCACATTAAGAAATTTTTAATATCCAATTTAAGATAGAATTTATTCTACTCATTTTCAATACCCATTTCATCAATTTCACAACAATAGGAAAGTGTTAAAGTCTCTAACAACCTACCAATTTCATATCACATTCCTAGGTTGAGAATAAATCTAAGTAGGAAGAAAACTCTTCCTTTTGAAGCATAAACCCACTTGGTATAAGCCTTCGAGAATCCCAATCTCGCCCAAAACCCTTGATTCCTCCAAGCTCGTTTTTTAAACTTCGGTGAAATCCTTCCTTCTTGGTATGGTTTAGAATCCCTCGCCGCATAGAACAATTTTTGTTCTTGGCTTGAGTTGATTTGAGCAACAAATCTCCGTAGATCGTAGAGAGAAGGTGGAGAGAACTTGAGTTTTCCCTCTCTTCTTTTCTAACATGAAAACTGGCTCAAGAATGGGGAGAAAAATTAGACTTTCTCCCCTATTTATACCATTTAATTACTTGGCCCACAACGCACCATACGACCCTCTTCTTTCCCGATCCGTTTTCTCCCCGAAACGATTAAATTCCACCCCGGTTTAAGTTTAAAATAGTTTTAAAAAATTGACTATCTTGAAATTCGACAAAATTTCACGAGATAAATCTAACGGTGAAGTCTATTTCATCATCCGAGTTCTAGAAAAATTCAGGTTTACAACCCGTACCATAGTGACAAATTATTATTTTACCATTTTTCATAAAAAGTTCAAATTTACTATGGTTTTACATTCTTCCCCCTTAAGAGAATTTCCTCCTCAAAATTTATACACAGATGCACACTTAACCGCATGCATACGCAACAGTCATATAATATCAAAAGGCTACAGGAATGTACCTCCATCATCGAATAAGAACGGATAATTGGTACGTATGGTGTCCTCATGCTCTCATGTTGCCTCCTCCACACATCGGTGCTGCCACAGCACTTCACTAGTCTCACGGTCTTGCCTCGTAAAACTTGCTCCCGATTATCCATGATACGTACCGGTCCCTCATCAAAGGTCCCATCCGCATCCACAATCAACTCACCCAAATTCACCACATATGTCAGATCTGGAGTATACCTCCAAAGCATAGAGATATGGAACACCACGTGAACACCCGATAAATTTGACGATAATGTCAACCGGTAAGCAACTGCACTAACCCTCTCAAGTACCTCGAAGGGCCCAATATACCTTGGCGAAATTTTTTTTCGTTTGTCGAATCTGATCACTCCCTTCTTAGGCAACACCTTCAAGAAGACATGATCACTAACCTCAAACTCTAAAGGTCGTCATCGTCTATCAGCATAGCTCTTATGTCGGCTCTAAGTCGTCAGAAGACGCTTTTATATCAAGTTCACCTTCTCCGAGGTGTTTCTAACCAATTTTGGACCCG
>CM042189.1:26208178-26231837 GCA_023539305.1 Ilex asprella
ATTGGAGAACGACACGGCCTCCCATAAAGTGTCTCATAGGGTGTCATTTGAATACTTGCCTAATAACTATTATTGTAGGCGAACTCCACTAAAGGTAAGTGTTCTTTCTAGCTACCCTTGAGGTCTAGGACACATACCCGTAGCATGTCATCTAAATTTTGAATAGTCCCCTCCGACTAACTGTCCGTCTAGGGATAAAAAGTTGTGCTCATCATTAACTGCGTTTCCATGGGCTGCTGAAAACTCTCTCAAAAATGAGACTTGAATCTGGGATCTCGATCCGATACTAGAGACACGGGCACCCCATGGAACCGAACAATCTCCCGTATATAAAATCTACAGAATTCTTCTAGTAAAAGGTCATCCGCACCGTCAAAAAGTGTGTTGACTTGGTAAATCGGTCAACTATCACTCACACCGCATCATGCCCACGCGATGTCTCTGGCAAGTGAGTCACAAAATCCATCGTGATGTGATCCTACTTCCACTCAGCCACCTCCAATGGGTGTAGCAACCCTACTGGTCTCTAGTTCTCAACCTTAACTTGCTGACACATGAAACATCGGCCAACAAAGTCAGCAACATGCCTCTTCATCCCACTCTAATAGTATTAGCGATGAAGATCGTGATACATCTTCGTGTCACTTGACTGAATCAAAAAATGAGAGTAATGATACTCCCTAAGAATCTCCTATCTCAAATTCACAGACTGAAAAACTACAACTCTTCCCCTGTATCGAAGACTTCCATCCGAGTGAATGGTCTAGCCCTCGTCACTGGTTCTCATCTGCACTCGATCCCTAATGGATGATAACTCTAGGTCTTTTCCTTGGAACTCAATCACCCTGCTCAGTAGGGAAGGCATAGCCACCAAGCTCCCTAAAACACCATGAGTCTGACCCCGATAATACAGCTCAAAATTTCCTATAGTCTTAAGCATCTGCCACTCTCGGGAAGCCATACTAGCCACAACTCCCCGTGACTTTTGGCTAAGTACATCAGCACCACATTGGCCTTACCGGGATTACATTAGGATGAAATTTTGACAGATTGGAGATATATTTGTTAAAAGTTTGTCCCAGTCTTATCTAGATATTTTGTTTCTGGATCCTTATGAAATATTCGATAATGAAATTGATATTGGATTTGAATCCCGATTTGATGTAAATGCAAGGGAGTGTGCTAATGGACTACGGGAGAAGTACCCCAAATCACTTATGTGCCAGCCGACCTATTATCTTTGTTCCTAATCCAAAACTATTGTGTCACATTTCTAGCATGTGGCTCCTCTAGTTTATGAATGAGTAGATGATATTTTAATCGAATCCAAGTTGATTCAATTATTTTAATTCCTTTGGGGGAAATAAAAGATGTTCGTGGAGTAGTATGCTCTTCTCATTGACAACTTAACAGTGATTTTCCTCGTATTTAGGATATATAGCATTGAAATAGAGATATAATCTTGTCGATTTATTATGACTTCTGTGTTTGTAATTCTGATAAAAACTGATTGAAGGGTATTAGTGTAAATTAATCCTATGCATATCCAAATTCATAGGAACTAAATGGCTAGTCAATTATTACCAAAGGAAACGTGTGTATTCTTGCTACTATCCTATTTGTTCTAAAAATACTTTGTTTGTGTTATATGGCTATTTTTAACAGATGCTACAAATTTATTTTGTTATATAAATAAGCTAATTCTTTTTCGACCTGCAGAAACACTTGAAGCATCGTAAATCAAAGCTTATTATGAGTTCTCTCCCTCTCCCCCTCTCCCCCTCTCCCCTCTCTTCTCCTTCCTCCCTCATTTTCTTACATGAAGGAAATAACAGCTATTGTTTGGTTCTAAAATTAGAATAATTGAGAAAAATATATGCTTCTTGTAGGAAAGGATTGAATTGCAAGAATTTTTACTAGGTTCATGCCCTCCTATCTTTGGTCTTCATGGTACTCAGTGGTCAACTTTAGGTGATCAGGTTTGATTTCTCATTGAATTGTAAAATTTATCCTTATACTCGTTCCTATAATTCCTCAAGAATAATCACTTTTTTGAAGTTACAAAAAATGTAGGGGAATTACAAAGGCTCTCCCTGATTTATTTCAAAACAATATAACAACCCCTAACATATCTAAAATGACACGAGAATCCCTTGCTTTTAATAAGGTGTGAACGAAAAACCCATTCAGTTATGAAAAAACTAAGTCAGTGAAACTAATGCTTAAAAGATGCCTAAAACACTACTTTTGTGTGAGAATATATTTTCATTATAGAAGTCATAAAGCGATGCTTGTTTCTAGTTGTTATTGACAACTCTCATTTGCTTCACTTACTTAAGAATTCTTTTTTGATGCGAAACCATTATTATATTAATAACTGTTAAGAGTATTAGGGTAATATATGTAAATTGTTAATAGTGTTAGGGTAGAATGTATAATTCCTATTATTGTAAGTTAACTATAAATACAATCATATATGAGAACTAGGTCAAACTTTTGACCTTAGTTGTTTCTCTTCAATATACTATGTTAATCCTTTATCTCTATTATGGTATCAGAGCATTTATGATCCTAACTATATTCCAAATAAATTAACTCTCCATTGTGGTGGTGGTGGTGGTGGTGGTACTGTTGATAAAAGCCATTGTTGCTGTTATGGTGGTGGTGGTACTGTGTCATGGTGTGTCGTGGTGTGGCTATTGTGGTGGAGAGGCACAGTCGAAGAACAGTCATGGTGGTGGTGTGTCATAGTGTGCCTTCTCGCCGTCATTTGGTGTTCATCGTTGTGGTGGTGTGTCGTGGTGTAGCTGTTGTGGTGGATTGTCGTGGTGTTGAGTGGTGAACGCAGTCGAAGACTAGCATTTACTAAAACCCTAATCGACAAAGAAGAAGAAGAATAGGTCCAGGAGATCCCCACGGGTTAGGATACTAAACCCGACTCCAACGGGTTTAAAACCCATCCAAGATCCAGTCCAGCCCAACTCTTAATTTTTTTTAAAGTCCAGATCCAAGACCCGGTCTGGTTCAACTGTCCAAAGAACCTAACCGGTCCGGTTCAGCGGTCTAGGTGCTCTGGCCGGTTCAACAGTCCAGAAGCTCTAGTCGGTCCGGTTCAGCAGTATAGCTCAGTTTTCAGTCCAGTTTAGTGGTACAGCCCAATTCTCCAACCCGGTTCAGCAGTCCAGGAGCTCTCTTTCCTCCGGTTCAGCATTGAAGTGGCTTCTTGGTTATTATTTGTTCCATTGTGATAGACCCCAAGCAAGATACCGAGTCTCATACTCCATCTTTGCCACCTACCACTTCTTCTTCGACTATTATTAATGGTCTCATGACCTTTGTTAAATTCAATGGGACCAACTATACTTTATGGTCCCGGTCCGCTCAGGTCTTTTTTCGAGGCAAAGGATTTAAGAAATATTTGATGAACCCGAAATCCAAGGAAGATACTCGTGGGTATGATCAGTCGGAGCAAGAGGACACTTAAATTATTTCTTTATTATTGAATAGCATTGAGTCTAGTATTAGTTCTACTTTGCTCTATCTTGACACTACTAAGGAGATATGAGATCACTTGGCCACTATGTATTCTGGTACAGGTAATTTTACCCGAGTTTTTGAGGTGTGCAAGGAGTACTTCCGACTGGAATAAAGTACTTTGAGCGTTGAAGATTATTACTCTCATGTTCGGGGAGTCTGTAAGGAGATGAAGACCTATCATCCGTTTACTACTGATGCAGCAGTTTGACAGAAACAACAAGAAGACATGAATGTTGTTAGGTTTTTGGTAGGACTGAAACCTGAATACGAGGCTATTCGTTCTCAGATTTTGGGTGATTTTAGTCTTTCCTCCCTACTTGAGGTTTTCTCTCGCGTACATCGTGCTACTTTTTCTACTTCGGGCACCAATTATGGTGTCTCCACTGACCGCTCAGCTTTTGTGGTTCCTAGTAGTCACAGTGATGGTCATCGAGGTGGTTGTGGTGGTCGAGGAGGTTGTACGAGTGGTCGTGGGGGCTGTAGTGGACCTCGTTCTTGTACTCACTATGGCTGTGGAGGGCACACTGTTGACTTTTACTGGGATTTACATGAAAAACCTTCTAGTGTAGTGAATCAGGCTTCCTATCAGGATTATACCTCTGTTGTTGTTTCCATACCTCAATCAGTTCCATCAGACACTAGAACGGTTACTATTACACTAGAGGAGTATGCTCAGTTCCTGTCCCAGCAACAGACTACACCATCTCCCTTCACTGCTACTTTTGTCCAGTCAGGTATTCCTTCCACTTGTTTACTGTCCTGCACTTGCAGTCCATAGATCATAGACTCTGGCGCTTCTAACTACATGATTGGTGCGTCTGATATTTTTTTTACTTATCAGTCTACTACTTTCATACATAGTGTTACTCTTGCTAATGGTACTTGTTCTAAAGTTTTAGGTCTCGGGACTACTCACTTGAGTCCTGATGTGTCCCTATCTTTCGTGTTATTTGTTCCTCAATTTTTCTTTAGTTTACTTTCCATTAGTAAGATTACACGTTCTCTCAATTGTTCTGTAATTTTCTATCCCTATTATTGTGTATTTCAGGATCTCAAGACGAAGAGAAAGATTGGTACGAGACATGAAGCTGGTGGCCTATATTACTTTGATTTTGATTCTCCTACGCGGGCCCTACATGTGATAGTACTCTAGACTAAGAATAAATGTGTATTAAGGTATGTGCATGCATGCGATTATATGTGATTGTATGATACATAATGGTTAGTAAATATCATAAGTTATTAAGTTGTAAATAGGAATTTTAAGCTTAAGTAAATTCTATTTGGAGTATATCTTATGGTTACTTGCGAGTTGGAAAAATTTAAGATGAGTAAGAGAAGAAGTACGAAGCTGAGGCAAAGGTCTTTGGGATCAAACAAGAAGTGAAAGTTGGAGGGTGTACAATTATGTGGTTATTGATCTATTTACAATAAAATTCTATTATCGTGTTTTTGGAAGCATGAGGTCAGGAGTAAATGGTATCGTTTAAAGATCGGATAAGTAGTTTATACATGATATGCATTCCTTTAGTCTCTTTTCAAAGAGTACTTTATTGATAGCGTCCTATTCGTATTCGAATTGTGATATCACTTGGATTTTAGTTTCGAAATAAAATTTCTTTCACTTGTTGATATTTCGATATTAGGTCATAGTTTTTATTTGACTTTTCATAAATTGCTATGATGTTAGCATTGATGAGATACTTGAGATTTTTCAACTCGTGCATGAGGTATATTCGGTGACATGGTTATGATTGTGATTCGTGTTCGCGGCCTTGAGGGGTGGACATGATTGAATTAAAATGCACTGAATGATGCCTAGCTTGTTGTCGGGATTGACCGAGTGTTCAATCATGGTTGATTTGATTGTTCAAACGTTCAAGTTCGTTGACATGTTCAATATATTTGTACTCCAAAAATTATTGTATTAATTCTTGTGTCATCGAATGATTATCGGTTAGTTGATAAATTATCGTCTCGCCTTTGACTTCATATATTATGTTTTAAATTACTTACTGAGCTTTCCCCAGCTCACCCACATTTACTCTCTCAATTGCAGGTCGAATTTGGAGTAAAATTTGGTGGAGAATTGGGTAGATCAACGAATGAAAGATTTCGATTGGTTGTAATTTAAATTGTTATCGAGAAGTTATTTATTCATTTTTTTGAGGTGTTTAGTGATTCTGATATTTCATGAAATTCCGTTTATTCGTTATTGAGGTCATTAGCAGTCTGAATATTGCTAAAGGGATTGGGGTGTTACACTACAGACCTCGTTGTCCCCTTTTGAATGACAGTGTCGTCTTGGACATCATTCTCTGCAAAATCTGAAGCGTCAAGCTCCAAGTCTGAGTTTTGTGTCGTCTTTCCCTTGTGAAGCTTGTCAACTTAATAAGCATTACCGTGTGTTATTTCAGTCTAGAGTCAACAATCGTGTGTCTAGTCTATTTAAGTTGATACATTCTGATGTATGAGGTCCAATCAAGAATATTTCATCTAATAAATATCCTTATTGTGTGTCCCTTGTGGATGACTATTCTTGTGTGACTTAGTTATTTTTTATGAAAGCTGGGTCTGAATTATTCTCTATATTTGAGACCTTTCGTAAGAAAATAAAAACTCAATATGGTTGTCATATACGTATTTTACGTTCTGATAATGCTGGGGAATATGAATTTGATCCCCTTTCAGCTTATCTTAGTAAAACTGACATTATCCATCAGACTTCCTGTGCTTACACATCTCCACAGAACGGTGTTGCTGAACGCAAAAATTGTCATTTGTTGAAAGTTACCCGTGCCCTATTATTCCAGATGAATATTCTCCGGTATTTTTGGAGTGATGTTGTTCTTACTGTTTGTCACCTTATTAATCGTATGTTATCCTCCGTGTTAAATGGGCAATGTCCATATTCTTTCATTTTTCCTGGTAAGCCCTTATTTTTCCTAACTCCTAAGGTTTTTGGATGTATTTTTTATGTTCACAATTTGGGTCCTGAGTTTGATAAACTTGACCCTCGCACTATCAAATGTGTATTTCTTGGTTATTCTCGCATACAGAAGGGGTATCGCTACTACAGTCCTTCTTTGAGATGATACTTTACTAGTGTCGATGTCACATCTAAGGAATCTGTTCCATATTTTTTAGTACCTTCTCTGCCTTTGGATCTAGACTTTGGGTCGTCTTTTGTACCACTATCCCTTCCACCATCTTCACACATCCCATTACCCACTGTGTTACCATTTAATTTACCTCTTCGTGTGTACTCTCATCATCCTCAACCATCGACTGAGGTGCCCATATTGTCTTCCTCGCGGCCTTTTGATCCTAATCCATCAGGTAATTTAGACTCTTTACCTATTGTCCTTTGAAAAGGTACTCGTTCATGTGTTACTAATCATCCCATTGCTCATTTTATTTAATATGATTCCTTGTCTCTTGTTTTCTCTTGTTTTACCTCTCAATTATCCTTTATATATGTTCCTAAGCATTTACAGGATGCCTTAGCTGATTCGGATTGGAGAAAAGCTATGGTGGATGAGATGGATGTCTTACATCATAATGGAACTTGGGATCTAGTTCATTTACCCCTGGTAAACGAACTGTTGGTTGTCGTTGGGTGTACACAGTTAAATTTCATCCAGATGGTTCTGTAGAGCGTCTCAAAGCCCGGCTTGTTACAAAGGGCTTTACTCAGACCTATGGTGTTGATTATGAGGAGACTTTCTCCCTTGTTGCAAAAATTTTCTCTGTTCGTATCATGATTTCTTTGGTTGCGAATCTTGATTGACCCTTGTTTCAGTTATATGTCAAGAATGTTTTCCTACATGGTGAATTGGTTGAAGAGGTATACATGGAGCAACTACTTGGGTTTACTACTCAGGGGGAGTATGGTAAGAGTGTATGTAAGTTAAAAAAATCTTTATATGGTTTGAAGCAGTCACCGAGGGTATGGTTTGGTAAGTTTTTAGATGTAGTTTTAGAGTTTGGTCTGCTTCGAGACCATTCTGTGTTTCACAGACAGATGGATGCTGGATACGTCCTATTGGTGGTCTATGTAGATGATATTGTAATTACTGAAAATGACTCTGAAGGGATTGCCAAGTTAAAAATCTTCCTACAAGATCGATTTCATACTAAAGATTTGGAAAAATTTAGGTATTTCTTGAGAATTGAAGTGGCTTGATCTAAACAAGGTATTTGTTTATCACAGAGAAAATATGTACTTGACATGCTAGAGGAAGTAGGTTTGCTGGGTGGCAGACCGATTGATGTTCTTATGGATCCGAATAAGAAACTATTGATGGATGATGGTACATTATTTGAAAATTCGGGTCGGTATCGCATATTGGTTGAAAAACTCAATTATTTCACTATTACTCGACCAGATATTTTTTATGTAGTCAGTATAGTAAGTCAGTTCATGGGGTATCCTAGAGTACCACATTGGGAGGCTATTACTCGTATTCAGCGATATCTCAAACGAGCTCCTGGACTTGGACTGATATATAGAGTCAATGGATATCTTAGAGTGAAAGGTTTCTTAGATGCTGATTGGGCTGGCTCTCCTTCTGATCGGAGATCAACCACTGGTTATTGTACTTTTTTAGGAGAAAATATTGTCTCATGGAAAATTAAGAAACAATCTGTGGTAGCAAGATCCAGTGCTGAGGCTGAGCATAGGGCAATAATGCATACGACGAGTGAGTTGACTTGGTTGCTACACTTCCTCCAGAAAATTGGTGTTTTAGTTCAACCTCCTCTACAGTTGTTCTGTGACAACTATCCATATCGCTGCCAATTAAGTGTTTCACGAGAGAACCAAATATATTGAGGTTGATTGTCACTTTATTCGGGACAAAATATTAGTGGGGGAGATTACGACTCAAATCGTGAAATCTGAAGATCAGCTTGCAAATATGTTTACCAAAACATTGAGCCGAACACGTCTTACGACGATTTACTCCAAGCTTGGATTATATGATATATATAGTCCAGCTTGAAGGGAGTGTTAAGAGTATTAGGGTAGTATATGTAAATTATTAATAGTATTAGGGTAGAATGTGTAACTCTTATTATTGTAAGTTAACTATAAATACAATGATATATGAGAACTAGGTCAAGCTTTTGACCTTAGTTGTTTCTCTTCAATATACTATGTTAATCCTTTATCTTTATCAATAACAAAACAAAAAGGTTCATCAAAAGAAGAGATGTTAGACAAGCAGTCCAATCCTCAAATGACAAAAAACAAAAGACTAACCAAAACAAAATTCAAAGGAGAACTCATGTATGATGTCCAAAAAACTATAAACCACAGATTATCCTCCATCCAACCAAAATACAAAATAGTGGAATTCCTTCAAAGTCTTTGATGACCGAAGCCTAAAATAAAGCCAAGAAAAAAATACAGTTCCATAGACCATCAACCCTCTCACGACTATCTTCAAAGATCCAAGCATTCATCTCCAACCAATTGAGTGTGAATCCCACTTGCAAACTCATCAAGCAGAAGCGAAGAAGCTTCGCTCCAGAACACCAGAAGGCGATCAATGAGGAGGTCCGTAAACTCCTCTATGCCAAAGCCATTAGAGAAGTAGATTACCCTACTTGGTTAGCAAATGTGGTCCTCGTCAAGAAAACCAATGACAAGTGGTAACTTTGCATTAATTTCACTGACCTCAATCGAGCATGTCCTAAAGACAGTTTTTCCTTACCTCAGATTGATTTAATAGTGGATGCTATGACTGGGCATGATCTCCTCAGCTTCATAGATGTCTTCTCAAGCTATAATGAGATCAGAATGAACCCCAGCGATCAAGAGAAGACTTCTTTGTAACTGAGCAACAAACGTACTGCTATTAGGTCATGCCTTTTGGATTGAAGAACGTTAGAGTCACATACCAATGCCTAGTGAATCGGATGTTCCAAAAATTGATTGGGACATCCATAGAGGTTTACATCGACGATATGTTGGTGAAATCGTTGAAAGTAGAGCTCCACATTGAACATCTAGTAGAATCATTCCAAATCCTTAAAGAGTACAATATGAAACTCAATCTTGCAAAGTGTGCCATTGGAGTGTTTGCAGGATTTTTTTGGGTTTCATAGTTAACAGTAAAGGAATTGAAGCTAACCCAGAAAAGGTTAAGGTAGTATTGGATATGCAATCACCATCAAATACGAGGGAGGTATAACGTTTGATAGGAAGGATAAAAAATAAGGCAAGTTAAAAAGAAAAATGAGAGAAGAAAATATTTATCGAGGTGGCCTTAAATAGGAGAGTAGAAGTGGAAGATCCAAGGGGCATAATAGCAGCCTTCTGAATGTCAGACTCTGGGATAATGGAGGCAATAGCCTCTATAACAAGCTTGACATTGTTAATGAGATTATCCCCTCTTGTAGGGACCATGGGGGTTTTCCCACCTCTTATGTCCTTCAGAGGTGTATGGGAGGACTCACCAACAGAACCAGGAGAATCTGGTTTTGGAAAAATCTGGGTGATTGTTTTTAGAGCCCTCTTAACCTCTGTCGAAGTAGGGTATGACTGGTCAACGCCTAACCCTACTACTTCTCTAGAAGATAAAGAGCTCACCCCTTGAGGAAAGGAGCTTTGTGTAGCATTCGGAGAGCTTGGGGGACTTAATTTCGGCACCTTGGTTATAATGGCAGAGCCACTACTCGCCCCTAGTTTCAACCTTCTATTTATTTTCACACCTGCCCCTCCTCAACTGATTCACCTTGGCCAAGCGATCATTCGGGGTAGGTTCCATTAATGAAGAGCCTAGAAGAGGAAGAACTCTGCCTACCACCCCTTTAGTCTCAATAACAGAGAGAGAAATGGGGTCTTCAACAAAAAGACGAAGAGGAGCTTCGATCATCACCTCGAGAAGGCTAAATCCCTCTCTAACTAGGACCTAGTGTCCGATAAGCTCTGAATATTTTGCTGACGTGCAACCCTCTAGGACTCGCGAAATTCGCTTTTCCTTGGGACTGAGTTTGGGTCGAACACCTAAGCAAAACAATACGCAAAAAAAAAGGGATAGAGAGGTCAGATCAAAAAAAAAACAAGGTTATTTTAGCCCTCTCGGATATGCACTTACCCAAATTGTCAAGTGCACCCCATGCACAAGGGATAGACAGAGTATCCGAACTATCAGGGGTATTGTACTCCCAGTTCTGACCCCACACAAATAAAAAAAGCTTTCTCCCACCCTTATAGGAGCTGGGGAGGTTTGAGATAAGTAGCTTGGATTTTACCCATTTAGAAATGTACAGGAAATCTTCGTTAGGGACATACTTAACGTCGAAATACTTCAAGAGTAGGAGAACAGTAGAAACCCCTAATTTAAGCATTTTGAAGAGAACAAGGAGGCCAACCAAAACACCCAAGAAGTTGGGAGTAATCTGAGTAGGACCGACGTTAAAATGCTGTAAAATGCTTTTAATAAGGGGATGCAAGAGGAAACGAAGGCCATTCTCAAAGGCGACAAGGAAGAAACAGACCTTCTGGGGTACTAAAGAAACATTAGAAGTGAACGTGTCGAGACACCAGTATTCAACACCTGAGGGAAAGCCAAAGCGAGCGCTGAAGACCTTCATGGAAAAAGGGGTGAGCTTGCTAGCACCCGAGCTCATGGCAGTCTTATAGGCAGCACTCAGACCCTCAGGAATGTCTGAAGTTTCGAAGCCACTCACTTTGGCTTTACCCTTATCAGTACAGTGAGGCATAGAAGAGGACGAAGAAGGAAGTTCTAACCCTTTTTCCTCGACATCAATAAAGTCAACCCCTGGAAAACTGTTTATTTCCTCTCCCGCCTCCCCTAGGTCAATGTCCTCCTCAACAAATCTGCTACCTAGAGGGGGAGCAGAGGAGGGGATATTCTTAGAAGGAGTAGACATAACTGGACACGAAAAGGGAAGTCTAAAGGTATGATAAAGTGGAGGAATATTCGCAGAACACTCTCTAAGAGTCTGGGGGCCAAAGCAGCAGCTACCAATGAGAAAAAACCTAGCAGTGAAGTAAGGATCTAAGAAAAGGGGAATACGGGACAGGGATTGGCCCAGTTCCTAAAGTAACAGAAACGGAAAGTCCAAAAATACAAAAACCATCTCAGATCTAAGGGATCCAGAACGAAGAAGTAAACTGGGGGCTGAAGACGTACCTAATTAAGGACGGACGACGGGCAAGAACTTGAAGAGGGGAACGAAGAATAAATCCCACAAGCCAATTTTGGGAGATGAACCAATTCTTTGCAAACCCTAACTTCAATGGTGAAATAAGACGGGAACCAGAGGACGTTAAGAAAAAAGGCTGGAACGTAGAGAATTCAAAGGGAAAAGAGCCGTTGTCATAAGTTAGAAAGCATTTAATGCTAGGGGAAACTTGCGCGAGAAAGAAGGGAGGAAATTATTAGTTGAAGCTGTCAAAACCCTATTCACGCGTAAATCGAGGTCAACATAAAGAGTTCTGCTCTAACAATAGAGATGTAGTTTAGCCCATATCCAAGCACGCTTGGGCTAAGGGCTGGGGGCAACTGATAATACCTAGAATAAATATAAAATATGAGTCCATACTTAAAGTTCAGGTCAGGAGGTTGGACGAGACTCGTAGAGGTCAGAGGTCCATAACTAAAAGCCCTTCCAGGTGAGGTACTAGTTGGAATGATAAGGGAACAAATGGATGACAACAGACACCTCCCGAGCGGTAGAAACATGGAATCAAGGCATAAATCAAACAACCAAGATCTTCTCATAAAATCAAGGGAGATTATGCGAGGAAAAGGCAAGGATCTCGGTTGGGATGACCAATAACCCTATAAATACAAAACAATGCCTCCAAGTCAGGAGGGGGAGAAAAAAAAAGAGGAACCTAGATATATGAGAGATACGGAAGAGAATCCTAGTTTTCATATTTTTCACATTATAAAATATTCAAGCAATCAATAAAGAAAAAGGACAAGAACCTCCATTAAAGAGTGGATTAGCCGAGCTCCCTAGCCGGTGAACCACTATATTTTTATCGTGTGCACCCTCTTTCCCTGAGTTCCCTGAGTATTTTTAAAACGACCTACAAGAGTCTTGTAACTCAGATTCATATTATCCTACACCATCTACGCCTTCTGCTCATCCACGTTAATTTACACCACCAACTTTAATTTAAAATTGAATAATTAGAGCAAAGAAGAGAAAAAATAAATTACTTTTTAAAATATAAATATTGTATGATCAATAATCGATTTTTGCTATTGCATAATTCCTTTAAGCACAGAGTTATTACTAGTTTATCCAATATTACAACTAGAAAATTGAATTCTTAACTTCTAAAAATAAAACAATAGTCAAGGTTCATCCAATTTTTATCTACTTTGATACAATAGTATAAAATTCATCTAATTTTTTTCTCATTTAAAAACATCATTTTCACTACACGAGTTTTAATATTAGACAACTTAACCAACGTAATCTCAACCCCACTAAGGCTACCTACCTCTGTCTTCTATCTTATTTTAACTCTGTTCAATTTAATTTTAAATTATATTAATTTAAAAAATAAAATAAAAAATTCTTTTCAAAATATAAATATTGTAAAATCAATGCTCAATTTTTTGTATTGAAAAATGTCTTCAAACACGAAGTTATTATTAGTATATATATATCACACCAATTTTACCAGTACGATAAACACATTAATTTAGAAATCAATTTTGACTCTGCACGTATCCTCTCTTTTGTCTTATTTTCTCTGAAGTCCCGGCATCGTTGTGCTTTTATTTTATAAATGATACTATTCTGGCCGAACTTTGAAACAAAATTTGATGACCCTGAATGATATGGTACACTCAGACCAATTGTTTTGGTTTGGATCTCTTATTTGTTGAGTGTGATACTGTCACGTCATTTGACTTACAAAATTATTATAAATGATTACCACAGAGGTTAATAGAGCAAACTGATATGTCTTGCACGAGCTTTTGACCAAACCCATTCTCCCTCAAATCATAATTCCCAAAACCAGTCACTTTTAAACTTAATTCTCAAACCCAGTCTTTTTTTAAAAACGTCATTTGTAATGACGCCTTCACCTTTAAAAACGTCATTTACAATGACAATTTGAAGTTGAATTTTTTTTTTTCTGAAAACGTCATTGAAAATGACGTTTTTAAAGTCGTCATTTTTAATGACGTTTTATAACATAAATAACGTAAACGGCAGGTAACGGAGGTTAGTACTGAAACAGTTGAAGACGTCATTGCAAATGACGTCTTTAAAGACGTCTTCTGCGTAAGTGACAAAAATACCCCTCAGCCTTTTACAATGACGTTTTGTAGGGGTGTTCATCCTACCCTACGGGTAGGAAATATATTCTTCCACATTCCTACCCAATACTTTGCGGAAGAATTTTTTCTTGGCCTACCCTACTCGACAGCTTTAGTATTCCTACCCGCCTTCCTACCCGATTAATCGGGTAGGAAGTCGGGTAGGAAGGCGGATAAATACTTTTGTAAATATTATTTTTTGGATTATTTTAACAATTTAATTAAATAACATCCACAAATTTAACAACACAATAAATCAATAACATTAAAATAAAAAGCAACTATAACAACAATTATAATAAAACACAATAAAGTATGAACATCAATCCACCATAATTGTTTCACAAATATAATAACAATTAATTTAAGTTTAAACAATATGAAATACAAAATTAATGCGGGTAGGGTAGGGTAGGAATGCGGAAATAGATGGCTATTCCGTATTCCTACCCGATTTAATCGGAAGAACAAAAACTCTTCCGCATTCCTACCCGATTTTTGCGGCTAGCCGATTTTTAGGGTAGGGTAGGATCGGGTAGGGTAGGAAATTACGGCCAGTCGGAATTTTGAACACCCCTAACGTTTTGTTAGCCAAAAATTTCCAACCATCAACTTGTAATAAAATTTATAAAAACTAATAACTCCACCTTATATCTCACATCATAATTCACCAGAAAAAAAAATAAATTTTAGAAATTTAATTCCCTTTTCATAATAATTTTAAACTTATTTTATAAATGAAAATAAAATGTATAAAAGCATAATTTAATTTCATATTGTTTAATATAAAAATATATTTGTAAAACATATATTTTTTTAAAAAAACTAAAAAACGTGTTTTGAAAGCACACTTCTATATCAAAAAGAATGTATTTAAGCAATGATTTACTAAATTGATTAAAAAAAATGCCAACATTATAATCTCAATTTCCACGTCATAAAATCATTCCAATCTGGAGGAGTTTTTCCTCAAACCCAGTCGACAATAAAACTTTATTTTCCAAACTCGGTATTTTTTAAAAAACGTAAATTTAAGTGATATTTTTAAAAACGTATTTTTTTAGAAATATGTTTTGTATATGTTAAAAAATTATGTATTCAAATTTTATGTTATAAGATTATCGAACATCTATAGTTGACCTACAAAAGTGTGCAGAACTTCATAATATGAGAAAAGAAACTTATACATTAAAACAAAACAAATTTATTACATCATGCTGTAAGAAATACAATCTATCAATATTTAGGTTGATGTAGAAAGCAACATAGAGGGTTGCCCAATACACATAAACTCGATGGAATAAAAGTGTCAGACGCATCGTCACTTAAATCGGAATAATCAGAAAGTTCTGTATCTGAAACAAGTAACGGATCCTGCAAAATTTGAATCTCAGCATAATCAGGATCGAAATGCTCAATTTTTGCATGGTCGATTGCGTGCAAACGATCAAGTCTACGCTGCATTTGATCATTTTCACGTTCAAGTCTTGCTATAATCTCGTTATGGTTGGTAGAATTTTGTGGATCATATATATCAGCCGAACGTGCCTTTGGTACCATTAATCCATGCCAACGACAGTATACTTCAAGTTCACAACGTTTGTCATATAGCTATCGCCATTGTGGCGTGGGTTCGACTCGAAAACTCGGAGGCGGAGAGTCGGTTGCAGGGCCCACAAATACGTGGCCAACTTGACCGAATGAATGATAAGGATCGATGGGCTCATTACGGAATTCACGCTTTTGTCCATACCAAGTTACACCGGTAGAATCTGTGTAGGATTCAATTGAGCGAAGTATGTCTACACCGCATGTTGCTCGGCCAGGAGAGCGTTGACGTTCGTAGGATGAGGATGAACTTTGTTGTTCATTGCGTGATGAAGAACCATGGGTGGTTTGACTGGATTGCCTCTTAGACGTGCGTCTGGACATATTTTGGGTTATGATGTACACAATTAATAAGATTGGTTTATATAGACACGAAATTCAAATATATATAAATTTGACAGGACTATGACTGGGTACGAGTAACATGACTTGACGTAGGAAAAGTAATGATATGCCCCATACTGATAAAGTAATGACATAACTCGTGAATGACTAAAGGAGTGACATGACTTGTCAATAGACTGACAACACTGATAAAGTATTCAAATGACTCCACACTGATAAAGTATTGACATACCTCGTGAATGACAAAAGGAGTGACATTAACTTTAACTAGACTGACTACACTGGTAAAACATGAGTAACATGACATGTCAGTAGACTGACTACACTAACAAAGCAATGATATTTTTTCACAATGAAAAAGTAAATACATACCAATGTAACTAATCAGTATTGTTTGGTTTAGTGTTGTGTGAACAAGTGTTATGGTAATGATGTGAGAACAAGTTTTATGTTACTGTTTATGTCTAGAAATATTATGTAGATTGTGTGACGAAGTTGTATGTTAGTGTTGTTTACTCCTAATCATGTTATTGTTATGTTGATTTTTTACACGTGAAATGTATTGTATGTGTAATATTGAAGTGAGATAAATTTTTTGTGTACAACATTAATTATGTGTATGACAACTTTGTTGAAGAATACTATAACTATATATGATTGTGTAAGTGACAATATATGTACAACCTTCAAAATATTTGTAAAGTGTACTTAAAAAAAAGGCAACAAAATACATGAACATCATGTCCCACACGCAGGTGGTCGCCTACGTCGCTTCGGCTGTCTGCGGACCTCATGGACCTCCTGCTCAGCATCATGTGGTACAACTTGTGTCACTTGTGACACATCGACATCAACGTGATGATGTGCATGCTGTGCACGGCCTCTCCCCCGTCCCCGTCCCCGTCCCCGACCTTGTCGTCCACCTCTAACCCGCGGGCCCGCTCGTACAAGTCCTATACCTACTACTGTAGGATCCTGTGTCACTCCCTCCTCATCTAACAATGGATCTGCTACGGGAGGCTGTCCGGATGAGGTAGGTATCGAAGCAACTGCAGTCAGTGTCGGGGTAGATGCCGATGCGAGTGTAGGTGTCGATGTCTGCGCAAGTACAGATGCTAGTGCTGGTGTAGATGTCGGTGTAGAGATGAGGATAGATGTCGATGCTAGTGTCGGTGTTAGGGTAGATGTCGGTGTCGGTGTCGGTGACAATGTATGCTCAAGTATAGATGCAGATGCCGGTGTCGCTGTTGATGTAGGCGCCTGTGTGGGAGTAGGTGCATGATCCAGTGCATGTGATGACGGTGATGTAGCAGCTGGTGTCGGTGTTAGTGTCGACTCATGTGTCGGCCCCGCTGTCGGTGCAGACACTAGGGTCAGAAATGGTGCATGAGGCCGTGCCGATGCTGATGATGCATGAGCCAGTGTCGGTGTCGGTGCACAGGTAGGTGAGGGTGCATGAGCCTATGCCGATGGTGATGGTGAAGACAATGGAGTAGTCCAATCATGGTACAGATGAGGAGGTGGATGTGCAGATGTAGACGGTACGTCATCTGCCGACAGTGAAGCTGCGTGAAGTCGTCGATGCTCCCGGAGAGATGTCAAACATGAGGAGCTCATATCTGTAATACGACCAATGGTGTCCATACAACTGGTCAAATCCGGCCTGCCCTCATATGTACCACGTGCAGTGTGATATATCCGTGTAAGTGTGTCTTCCTACAAAAATTAACTTCTAAAAATTAGTCAAAGTATTAAATAATTTTTAACATTTGTCCTTCAAATGATGACAAAATAATTTAAAATCTTACCAAAAGCTCTATGATACTCCCAACAGGCTGAAAACCGATAGTCGGCCTAGCGATCGGTGGACCAACAAGTCGTCGAGTAATGCGACGATACCATTGCATGTATGCGTCGGTCGGATCCATCGGTGCAGTACTCAAATCTCCGGTAACAATAGTATCTCTACGATGGGCCCACATGTCCGTGTAGATCTGATGTACTACAGACCAGTCCCGACCAGATCTGCCTCGACGGTTGATCGCATGTAAGGCCCGACTAGTATCGCATGACTGTGGTATACGCTGCATCAGACCAAACTGTCGACAAACTCTATCTGGAAAATGCCACTCGACCACATCGAAGCAGATCAATGGGGCTCGTGCGCGCCAAATGTCTTGCCCAATAAGACAATAATCTGGAAGGGCTCCCAATACCTCAGGTGTATAAGACTCCCATATCATCTGCAATACAAATTGTGAGATATTGATTAACAAATGTAAATGTATTTTTAAAAAAATTGGGCAGAGTTTCCCCTAAAAATTGAACAGTTCCAAAATTTTTCAACCTGTATACAACACACAAAACTCAATGACAAGCATAAACAAATCAATAAAACCATTACATCCTCTCAACAATCACTTACTACACATGTGGCCTAATTATTACAATCACCCCAACACAGTAACAAACTTTAACAACGAAAAGGTCAAGCTGATATACCTGATCCTCGCGCATCAAGTCCAACTGGTCCCGATAATGACGTAGTACATGAGTAGGAGTGTGTTGATGTATAAATGTACATCCCATCTATACATTTCAACAAATTTGTAAATACATTATATTATGTAAAATATATAATTACGTTGTTAATTGTTATTTTAATACAAACTTACAACTAAAGGGACCATCATGTACACCGCGAACATCAACTGGGTGAGGTGCAGCACCAACATCTACACCGACTCCATCTACTGCTGCCTCACCCCCATCGGGCGCCGCTACATCATCTGGCGCCTCTACATCATCTGGCGCCGCTGCACCATGGGCAACCCGCTGTCGTGGTAACACACGTTGTGGAACAATGTGTACCATACGCTCCCATGCCCACAACTACATAGAAATGCATTAATTATTACATATGTATAGTCACAAAAAAATAAAATTGTTAGACCTAAGTGAGCAATGTAAGAAATTACCTGAAGTAGAATAAGTGGACCGCTGATATCCTTCGTGTCTCGCTTAGTAGCGAGACACATCTCCCGATATAACTATGATAGGGCCGCACTGCCCCAACTAAAAGTGCCTGCCGAATGTAAGTCTCCAAGCAATGGAAGGAACATGAGCTTCACCCGACTCGACGACTTGTCGCAAAACAAAAACCCTCCAAGCAACAAAAGGATGTACGATCGGGCGTAACATGCTATAACATACTCGGTCGCATCAGCAGGAATCCCGTGAGCCAAATGCTCGGCCAGTGCACTAAGTCGTAGAGTGGACTTATCTATCGCTCCCTCTACTGGTGTGAATCCGAGCAACTCAGTGCACATGACACTCCACCGATGTACATCGCAGATGGTGTCTACACCACAGACAGGCATACCATCAACTGGAAGCCCAAGTAAAACAGCTGTATCCTGCAGTGTGATGGTGGCCTCACCGACTGGTAGATGAAATGTGTGTGTCTCAACGCGCCATCGCTCTACCAGTGCAGTAATAAGATGCCAGTCCAGCTGAATGTATCTAAGTCGATATGCCCCATAAAATCCTGCTGTGCGTAGATGCTGAATAACTCGATCGTCTGTGATGGTAACTCAACGCAGAGGAGCCTCTGCTCGTCTACAATGTAACGGCGGTAACTCAACACCCTCCCAAATAGCAGTCGTGCGATGGTCAGACTGTAAGGATAGAATAGATGCATCGTCCGGACCTGGCTGTAGTAATGAACGGGGATCACGATCCATGTCTACAACCTACATCAACAAAAAAAATACAATCATGAGTTACCTTAAAAAAAAATTAATAATATTGACAAATATCATATGACGAATAATAGGCTCGAACAAAAAAAAAGCAATACAACTTAGGCCAAAAATAGAGTGCGTAACTAACATTTATAGTTGATGACCCATTGAAGAAGCTGATTGGTTCTTTGCTGGACATGTTCGACGATCGTGCCCTGCTTGCAAACAAATACTACAGTGGTTCTTCTTGCGACCTTCTCTAGGAAAATCCATTTCTTGCGTATTCGTGATGTCTGTGGACGTCCTCTAACGCCTCGACGCAATGACTTATCAGGGCATAATGTAGGGCCATCGATATCATCCCAATAATCTTGGTGGTGCAGAGGATTAAGATCAGGGGCATAAGTTGATTCAAGTGCATGGATGCTATATACTGGATCGATTAAATTCCAGGAACTAACATGAAAATGAGAACACGCGGCCATTACATGTGAACAAGGCATTTTATAAATTGTAAATTTTCCACAGCTACATGTCCGATCATCAATACAAACAACATGTGTATTACCGTTATTACTGACCACCTCCGCAACTTCACGTCGCATGTGAAATGGTGTAACAGTACACATTCCTGCTTTGAACTGATTGGGTCGCATAAATTCGATTGCTTCAGGTGAGTACTCCATACCTCTGTCTATGCAGCTTTGTGCATGTTCACGGCGCTCACAAAAGTATTTTGCGAGCCGATAAAATATGAATTTCACACATGCAGTGATGGGAAGCATCCTAGCACCTTTCAAAGCACCATTGAAAACCTCAGAAACATTGGTTGTGGTTGTCCCATATCGCCGACCACCATCATGGGAAAGTGTCCACTGTTGTGCTGGAATATCATGTAACCACTTCCATGCATCATGATCTATACTTTTAATTTCTTCCATGATCAGATTAAACTTGCGAATCTGATGTGCTGCCCCTGCCTTCCACACTTGATCTTTCAAATAATTGTTCTTGTAATGTGTGTTGAAATTGCTTTGAACATGCCTAAGACAGAAACGATGATAGGCATATGGCTCATTCCACCCAGAATCAGGCTTCTTAACCACTGAAATTATCCCTTTATGTCGATCTGAGATTAAGCACATACCAGCTCTATTCGGCACAACATGGTGGCGTAGATGATATAGGAACCAACCCCATGTTTCACTAGTCTCCTCATGAACAAAGGCAAATGCTAAAGGAAAAATCTGCTTCTGAGCGTCAATACCAGTAGCAATAAGAAGCTTATGCTTATACTTGCCATTTACAAATGTGCCATCGATGCTGATTACAGGCTTACAATGAACAAATCCGTCAATAGAAGCTTTGAATGCGAAGAAGACCTTTCCAAATATGTCGTGTGTGGGAGCACGAGCCTCATATTGCCACTTTACAATCGTCTCAGGGTTGTATTTCACAAGCGCACCCATAAACTTTGGCAAGATGGTATACGAACAATCCCAGTCACCGAAAACCTTGGCTATAGCCTTATTCTTCGCGTTCCACGCCTTCTTGTACGTTATCAAATATTGATACTCTTTTTTCACCATTTCAATGATAACAGGTATTGCTACATCAGGTGTACTCCGAACCACACCCTCAATCCATTTAGAAATAAATCCTGCATCAAGCTGACAGTGATCCTGGTTCAACCTTGGGTAGAAACATATGTGAGGTGTATGATATTTTGTGATCTCAAACATTCCATGTTTCGCCTTCAAAACCGCCAGTAGCCTCCATTTACATCCACATTGTACATACATCTTGCACCTCAAAACCCATCGCGTTTTGTTTGTATCAACAACAACATATTGTTGGTGCATCTTAATTGAATACAAATTAACGGCCATCTCCAACTCTTTCTTACTCCTGAACACCATACCCTTCGCTAGTTCTGGTCTTGTAGGATCCCATGTTTTAATTCCATGCAAAATGCACAAGCTGTCAACTTCATTCTGGGTTCCCGATTCAATGTTTGAGAAAAATGTCGACTCTGGCTCATGCATAGGAACCTCACCATCATCCTCAACAGAATTACCTTCGGTATCGTAGTCATCATCATCAGAGTCATCACTCAATAAATCTTCATTGAATTCTTCTTGTTCGTAGTAATCATTTCGGTCATTAGCACGCATTCCTTCATATGTATTATTATCAATCTGATGCATTACAAGTGCTTGGACAGGGTCCACAGCCGGTGGTGTCGGGATAACTGCAATCATTTTCATCCCCTCGTTACCAAGTGCAACACCATAGTCCTGATGGGCTGAGCATTCGGGAAAAGTACTTGGCCCTGTTTCAGCCTGTGCATGTGTGTATCGATTGTATTCTTCCATACACTCCATTGTTAAAGGGGTGTAAAAATTACCCACCATGGCTGAAGGGTCAAGCACTGGGATATATGGTTGTTGACTGAGCATGGAAGAGTATGAACCACCATCATGCCAACCTTCATTACTTCCACAATTGTCATCTGCCCTGACCTCTTCACTCACATACAAATCAACTTTGTTAACACCTTGATTGTCAAATACAACATCCACCATTGCCTCCACACCATCGTTGTCAACAACGTCTAAGGGAATATATGTAAAGAGATTAGTTCCCAATGCAGTAGGAAATCTACAGGTAAGTTTGAGGTTGTATTTATTCCTATCTATCCCCGTCACATCATGTAATCTATCCACCAAAGCCGTGTGAGTTGTGTCATGAGCAACCTTTATCACACGCTTATAACCATTATCGTATCGTAAAACATCATGGTTCTTGAATATGGTACCACCCCAATGAACCATCACAGAAGCACGTATTTGAGCCATTCGTAACACTTCTACAATAAAGACATCAGAAAAATACATTAGGTATCATTTACGAGACAACTAATTAATCTTATTCCCAATATGATTGACATGAAAGTTCATCTATTATATCATTTACGAGACAAGAAGTGTTGTAGTGTTTTCTGGTTAAAAAAAATTATTTTTTCCCAACGGTTAAAGTGTTTGAATGAGTTTATACATATTTTAATTAATTTTTTAATATTATAAAAAATAAGTCATTTACGTTGAAATTAGGATATTCACGAGGGATAATCTCTCATTACTTAGCCCCAAAAAATTATCAAAATTTTAACTCTAAACATTTAATTTTATAACTTATTTTTATTATCACTTGAGCTATTTTTAAGAAAATATGAAACACTCGAAAAACCTTAACAATTATTGCAATTTCAACAATTGACCAATTTCTCGGGTTTGGAATTTGGTATGATATTATAAACTTGTATAAGATAACATAATAATTTTAAATCGATTGATTGTCTATTAATACCCAAAAAAAAAAACCCCTTGAAAACTTGGCTACACATGCATTGCATTTGCAGTTTAATAATATCTAAATTGGAGGGATGAAGCTCTATCTTTTCTACTTTAATCCCTAAATTTAACGACAACTTAGGAAAAATGCATCTAAAGATAACAAATTAAATAATATCTCCAAACTATAAAAGATAATAAATAAAAGATTGGAACCAAATAAACCAATAAATTTACTATAAATAATCACAAACTACAACTCCAAAATTAGCAAATTTCTTATTAATTATCATTTAAGGGGGAATGCCCATAACTAGCAAGAGAAACAATGCACTAAACCGTTGGAAATAATCTTTTCCATTCTAATTTTAGTTTTACTTTACTTTTTTTGGGGGGGGTGTTTCTTTATAAAGTCTAAACTATGTTTTAAATTTTCAAACAGATATGTCAACCAAAATATTTTTACCAATTCATACTTCATAACACATGTGGCTCATCCAAATTCATTCATAAATTCTTGGTATTCCCTTTGTTAATGGTGGTGGGTGTGACAAATTGTTTGGAAAATCGGTTTGATAAAAATATTTGGTAAGTTGACCAAAGTTTATAATTTTTGGGAGGAGAAAGTTGTGGATCACCCCTTAAGCCAACTAAGGGGATTAAGATTGTTCAAAAAAACTAAGGGGATTAAGACCCCTTAATGGTGAGTTGAACCCATTGATTCCAGTGAAAGCTTCTTGAAAAATCTAAGCGT
>CM042189.1:26232237-26247657 GCA_023539305.1 Ilex asprella
TCTCTATTATTACTTTATCTATTTATTTGGGTTAAGTAGAATAACTTCAACCAAGTACAAATTGGTTTAATTTCAATAGTATAAAATAATTTAAAATCAATACATATATTTCATCAAATAGTAAAAGATGCAACCTTGTGAATGCTTAATTGAATATTTGGAACCTCAATATGAGGTTCCAAATATGGTTTAATCTCTCTCTCTCTCTCTCTCTCACACACACACACACACACACACTCTCACACTCATCTTTTCATTTTTTTTTTATCATAGGAAACAAAACATTAGTTTTATTTAAGAACAAGTTCCACACCATTGAATTCAATTTAGGGCAAGATGGTAGCTCCAATCTCAGAACATCATATACAAAAAAGGGCCAAATTCAATTTACTGCAAAATCGAATTTTAGGGCAAAATCGAAATTTTTGCAAAATCAAATTTAGGACAAAATTCGATTTTGGATTCTCCAGAGGTAGCAGTAATTTAATGGAAGAGCACTTTGATAATCATAACTCCATTGTGTGTGACCGTGTATACAACAGACATCTTTTTCAGCATCAATAGAGGAAAACTACAAAAATACAGCTTGAGCCTAGACGAGAAGAATATAGTGAACGTTTCAGTGATATTTTTCTCCCCTTTTTGCCAGAGAATTAATCATATACATAACAATTGCACAACCCGCTCTTAATGTCATTATTTCCCACCAATTTCAATTGATCAAAGCTACTTTCAAATTGAGCATATGCTTCTTTCAAAGTCTAACAGACCACGAGTTTTTCTCTTCCTCATTTTCAAAACTGACATGCTTAGTGAATTATAAATTTTGTTCTATCGAAAACTAGATTATTAATCCGACACTTTTCCTATCACTACATAAACAATCACAATCCACTAAAAATTTCCACCTCCAACAACAAACATACCCTTCAAATTATCCAAATTTGATAAATCAAACTTTAGAGTTCTTGGTAATTAGGCAGCTTAACATCAATTGCACCACCATTGCATGCACAATTTTCACTTATAAACATCAATAGCCAAATCTATCAAATCCTGATTTTCACTTCAAAGACTTCCAAAAAAAAAAATAGGATTAGGGATTAGGGATATTATTGTAAGGCACTGCCAGTCAGTTGCACCCAAAATTCAATTTAGGGCAAAAACGAATTTTAGGGCAAAATCGAATTTGGGCAAAATCAATTTTAGGACAAAATTCGAATTTAGGCAAAAATTAGTTAGGGCAAATATGGAGAATGGACAGTGCTCACCTCGTGGAAGTCGCTGGTCGCTGGTGGTGGAGGCTACTGGTCGTTGGTGGTGGAGGCTACTGGTCGTTGGTGGTAGAGGCTGCTAGTCGCTGGTGGTGGCTGCTTGCAGGCTGTGGTTGCTGGTGGTGGAGGTTGTGGTCGCTAGTGGTGGAGCTCTGTGGTCGCTGTTGGTGGAGCTCGTTGGTCGCTGGTTGGAGCGCGTTGGTCGCTGTGGTCGGTGGTGGTGGAGGTTGTGGTCGCTGGTGGTGGAGGATGTGGTCGCTGGTGGTGGAGGATGTGGCCGCTGGTTCGACCTCGTCGGAGTGTTATCCGGCTAAGAGTGGCTGAGGCGGAGGAGGCTGAGGCGGAGGAGAGTGTCTGTGAGATTTGAAATAAATTTCAGTTGTGTGTGATATAATATTTGAACAGCTTGAAATTCTGAACGTTAAAATCGTCATTGTGAATGACGTTTTTAAAAAGGTCATTCAGAATGACGTTTTCATCTCCTTTGTAAATTTTAACGTCTGTTAGTGCCCGTTTAAAAAAACCTTGTGTAAAAACGTCATTCTGAATGACGACTTAAAAAACGTCATTAGAAATGACGTTTTTAGGAAAACAGTTTAAGCTTCAAATCGTCATTTGGAATGACGTTTTTGGGTTAGAAGGCGTCATTACAAATGACGTTTTTTAAAAAAGGCTGGGTTTGGGAATTAAGTTTAAAAGTGACTGGTTTTGGGAATTATGTTTTGAGGGGGCATGGGTTTGGTCAAAAGCTCTGTCTTGCACATTTTTTTTTATTTATTTTCTATCAATCAACACTTGCAACAATTTTTTTATTTTCTATCAATCAACAATTGCAACAGTAAACAATCCAATTCCCCTAAAACATTGTCTTGACATTTGACAAACCATGGCACTTACAGTCAACAAAAGGAAATAGCCAAAACAAAGAGGAAACGTCCTAGAAAGCAAAACAATTAAAAGTAACATCTCAGTGCAGGAGATTCAGCTGCTAGGAGATCTAAGAAGAATCAGATATAAGTAATGCTATTCTATGGGAGATTATTTCCGTTAAAAAGCACAACATAAGAATAAAGAATTTCTTGGTCATGGTTGAGTGGGTAGCCACTCATCTTGGTTGATGAAATTAGATCCCAAAAATTGTTGTAGCTCTGAACCAGACAGACTTTTTATCTCCCAGCCAACGCGTTTGGATTTGTCAGCTCCTGCTCCTTTACAATCAATCTCACCATACGTAAATCTTCCTCTGCATTTCATACAAAAAAATTGGATATAAATTAGTAGTTTCTATTCAAATTAGTATAAATTTGTAGAAATTACTAGTCCATATCCAAATTCAAGGACATATACCAGTATACAACCCAAGTGTGGTTTGATCTAAACTAGACATATCTATATAAATATGTGATGGAAATTAGATATTATACGACTAATTAGAGTTGAAATTTTGATGGAATTTACTAAAAATCATCTTACTTGATTTATTCGAATCGGATTTTTAGATATCTTTTTTTATTTTTAAAAGACATGAATATGAAATTCTGAAAATAAAACCCATTGGACATTTTGATTGGAATTTGATGGACGTAAATCTAATCTAAAACCAATATATTGACCGACCTAGTGACACCCCAGAAATAAACGTTATCACTAAGAAAAGTGGAACTTACTCCTGGCCTTGGAATTTCCAAGCATCCCATCCTTCAGGAACCACCACTGCACCCAACGTTGTACCATGAAATATTACTCTTGAATAAGGACCATACGCTCTTCCTAGGTAGGTTTTTCCGGTACCGGAAATACTACCCCCCGAGAACACAAAACCACTAGGATCATCCGGGGATTGTCTTCCCTGTGCAGTTATAAATCCTGCAGAAACTAGTGGAGCTAGCCGTCCTGCAGTAGAATTTATCGAACAGTCCTGCACGAACAATGAAAAACATGGAAAAAGTTCAAACGTTGGTTCGCAAAATCTTTGGCATAACAACCCGCACTGGTCGGTTCACTGGACAAATACTGGCAGATACGTAAACACCCAAGTCCTAAAAGTTCGACTTCTACAGACCACATATACCCACGTTTAACTGATGGAACTTCGTTTGCGTGTTACTTTACGATGCAATTTACAGCAGAAACGACATATAGTTGGAATGGTTTCGGAGAAAAATAGATGCAAATTATAGATCGCTCTCGGTGGTTTATTATTCACTATTTAGAATTAGCATACAAAGTTCAAATTCACTATAGCTAATAAATCAAACGTCAAGGTGACTTTTATTTTTAGTGTGTAGAATAAATCTTTCTCGCTCTTCACTTCTATCCATTAAGTAGATTTTTTCAGTCTGTATAAAAGGTTTAAAAAGAAAACAGTGATTGCCATGAATGCTAAAGTGTATGATTATGTTTTTACGCTAAATGGTTAACCAGTTAGTTTTGCACGTTAGCCCGAACCCTAGGATGTTAGTGAAGTTTTTAAAATAAATAATGTTATTGAAACCTAAAAAATTAATTTAATTTATTGACATAATGATGTGACAGTGACATGATCTATTAGTATTCTTGTGATTGTAATGGTTAGACCTCTTTATTAGAACTCTATTACTTAATACATCATCATGTCAATAAATTATATCAATTTTTTAAGTCTCAATAATATTACGTATAAATGTAAATGTTATGGAGTCAAACCACAAGAAGGCAATCTATTTGATAAGAGATTGGTGGCCAAACAAGCTAAGACATAAGCTCAAACGACTTAAATTCGAGTCTCACTTGGTGCATAAAATTCGAGTTAATTGTTTTGCATAATTTACACTTCATTACATACATATGAGGTTTGTGTTGCAACCATAGGTACAAAATAAGCGTGATGATTACCCCAAAAAAAAAAAAAAAACCATCCCTATAATGCATGGGTCAACAATGTACCTCGTATAGAGATTGGCCACCGCCCCAGATGAAATCTACTGCTCCTTCAATATAGCAAGAATTGAAGTAGTGGCGACCTTTTACATCCCATATTGTGTCTTGAAATCCCATGAAAGCGCATTGGTGGAAGGCCGATTTATCACCATAAATTCTTACTGCAAGTGCTTGTGTCCAAGCCTTTTCATCCTCCGCAGTTTGCTGGACAGGACGATTGTACGAGTTCTGCTTACAGTTAAAAACCATCATGTTAATTAGCTGTGTTTAGCTTGCACTTTGCACAAGCCAAGCTATAGAGTGATGAATACATAAAAGCATAGACTCTTATCATTGACCGTTTTGTTTGATTGAATAGGATACTATATTGATCAAGAATATTGTTGCGAAAATGGTTTTTCGATTTTTTTAAAAATGAAATACCATGTTAATATGTTTTGGAGATGTTTTTAGAATTGTTTTGTTTGATTGAATAGGACACAATATTGTTGCAAAAACGGTTTTTCGAATTTTTTAGACATGAAAGACCATGTTAGTATGTTTTGGAGCTGTTTTAAAAAGGCAATGCAAGGCAGGAACAAGCAACCGTGAAGTAGTAAAAATTTATGTATTATTTGGTTTCCCTTTATTTCGAATTGTATATTCAATGTAATATATTTACAAATTATACATTTATATGTGTATTAATATGTGTACTACTATGATCGGATTAAGTTTGCAAAAAAAAAACCCAAATATGGAAAAAAAAAACAGAATAAAAGAAAATGCAGAACAAACGGTTCTTTACAAAAAATACTTAAAACATTAAAAAAAATGTTATCAACCGATATGTTAACAAAAGTTTCATAAGTAGCAGCAGCAAAAAAAAAAAAAAAAAATCTAAGAAAACAATATGGAAGGATTGTTGGACTAACTGATCAAAATTTAACTTTTAACGCATCTTTTTTCAATTTTTTTTCTTCCGAAAAGAAGTGTTTAACCTTGAAGACAATGCCCTTGGCCACAAAATTGTCTGGAGAGACGGTGAATGTAGCACTGGTATCTGTTCTTCCATGGTCATTCCAAGTAATAGTTGTTTGGCTATATCCACTTCCTTCTAGAAGAATGCAAGGTTTGTCCTCAGGAATTGTTACTTTCTCCCTGCACAAAAAATCTATTTCAGTGAATTTACCTACAAACGTCATGACCTGCCTATTTTCCAAAAACCATTTCTGGTAAAAGAATGGGGCTTGACAGAAAAGAAAGAAAGAAAAAGAATTTATGAATCAAACGAACACAAACACTTTGAATATTGCTTAAAAAAGAAAGAAAGAAAGAAAGAAAGAAAGAAAAAGGGTGAAGAGATATTGAATTAAGTACGATTTTGACTCAAAAATTTACGTGTATATGCCAGGATTGGCATGGATTCGAATCCATTGATCGTTGTTCGAAGGAATATGATCAACTGCCTCTTGAATCGTCATGAAATTTCCATGGCCAGACTTATCAACAGTGATAGTATATGCTACTTTTGCTGCATCATTTTGATTCAGTCTACAATCTATGGTTTCAGAGAAACTGAAAGACATTGACATCACCATGAACATCAATAAAAACCATTGTAGAAGCAGCATTTTGTTCTATGCTACTTTTGGAGTGAAAAGCTTTATTTTGAGCATAAAACAAAATGCTTGTAACAATTTTTTTTTCCTTTTGTCCTGGTGGAAGACAAGTATGTATACTGAAATGTAGCTGATTTTGTGGAAAATTTGATGGTGATATTTCAGTTTGATCTTTCTAGTGGTTTGAAAATCAAATCCTTCCTTAATATGATATTTATTCTAAATTCATTCCAAATATAGTAAAGCTTTTTGAATGGAACTACCATGTTGAAAGAGCGTTATCATTAACGTATATAATGACCCCTACTAAGACAAGTATGTATACTGAAATGGAGCTGATTTTGTGGAAAACTTTGATGGTGAAATTGCCGTTTGATATTTCTAGTGGTTTTTATTTGGTAAGTTTGAAAACTAAATCCTTCCTTAATATGGTATTTATCCTAATTCATTCCAAATATAATGAAGCTTTTTGAAGGGAACTGCCGTGTTGAGCATTATCATCAACGTATATATTGACCAGCTTTGCAAAATCTCCTCCCCCAAATTAAGGCTGCCATAAGAAGCTATAAATGATAAATTCCTAAAAATACAAGGTTGAGAAATGTGAAAATTGGGGTTGAGTCTTCCTTAAAAACTTATAATGAGTTTTGATGATGCACAAATTGGTATTATGCACCACCGGTTAAATGATTAATAATTAATGCAGTAGTTAAGAAGAAAGATAACACAAGCAAGACACATATATAGAGTAATTCAGTCAATCGTGACTTACTTTACTATGAAGGGCTAGGATGGTCTGAGTATTTTATTACTACAGGAGTGTAAGTAGATCAGGCGAGAGCAAAAGGAGGTATAAGCTATGAGAGTGATATAAGACTGAGGCACCTTTTTAGTAACTAAGTGAGCTGGTATCTTCCTCGCAATGGCTGTGGGAGTTATGGGGCTCTCCTTAAGACTAGGTCTAAGGATGGCGTGGTTGACTTCTTCTAATGTGACGCGGATAAGCTCTTTGGGATGGTGTTGTCCACTTCTTGATGAGGTGGCTTTTGGAGCTTTGATGAAGATGACTAAACATGGACCTCTTTTGGACTCGACCCATCGAACTTTGTCCAAGCTGATCTTTCATTCAAGTTGGCCCTTGGGTTGGGCCCATCATTTGCCCTTCAATGCTCCGAATCCAATAAACTTAGGGAAGAGGGAATTTAGCTAAAATTGGGCTCTGACTGACGAAACCACTATTGACTGACGACTCTTTTTTTTTTCTTGATATGACTCATCTCTATAGGACATCTCTCCCGATGTAAACTCCCCCCATTTTATCTCCTATCAGGATTTCAAAATCCCTAGGCTATAAATTGGGGGGGTTTCCCTTTCTCCTTATTCCTTTCATCCTAAGAGAGGATTTCTTTTCGAGATACTTAAGAACTCAAGCAAGATGAGTGAGGCTCGTGACTTTGTTCTTGAGATGAATGATCAGAGATTGATATTGAGTGAAAAAGGGAGATGCAAGGGTCTATCGATTTCGGTGAGGAGTCTGGTAGCATTGGAGCAATTGGGTTCGAGGTGAGAGATCAGGTGGGCATTGAGGTTGGAGAAGAGAGGAGAGCCGAAGGTGAGGTTCCAAGGGGCGAGGCGCCGCTAGGCAAGGCAACCAACGGGCATGGGTTGTTGGGCGCGCTGATCATGGAGAGGGCATCGTCGTAGGCTAGGCTCGGCCAAGGGAACACGGAGTGACATCGCCAGGCATTGGGCACCGCCTGGCAGGCTTGCTGGTGGCGCCGACTAGGCATGAACGGGCAACATTGGTGGTATCTTCGTTGTTGGACATGCCAGGCATAACGATGAATGTTGGACATGGAGCTTTAGAGGTTGATACACCGGGAAGCGCTGATATTTTTTGTGGTGATGATTCCAATCAAGTGGTGGATAATATGGTTTGTTTAGGTGGAACTCCATAGAGTCAAATTCCTAAAGGCTCTCCTAGTAGTGCTCCAAGCAATGTTTTTCCTCTCCCTCGCAACAGTAGACACTGAGGAAAGGTAGCCCTTGATGATGATGGGTCCAAAATAAGTACCATTTCTAGTACTCTCAACATTGATGCTGATATTCAATAGATTGTTTCTACTTATGGCATTCATCTTATGGTCCTATGTCATCAAGCTGAAATGGGTGAGCCCACCTGTGATGACTCCTATAGTGGCACCTTCCCAGACAACGACTCCTTTAGAGGCGGCTGTGGTGACAGACCCTTCAAATACTCCCTAGGCAACTTCACTTCCTGCCCCTTATTCATCAACTCCTCATGTAGGGACTTTTACAGGGGCAACGGCTCAGACTGTCTCCATGTTGGATGACGTGGGGATTTTTAGGGAGCGACTTGGGAGATTTGTGTTTCTTGTGAACACCATTCAGTTTGGTGCTCGGGGCATTGAAAATATCATTGACACTGCTCTAGAAGGCTTGGTCTAGGTAAGGGTCTGATTTCTCCCTTACTCTTGTCCCTCCCTTAGGTACTAACATTCTTTTATCCTATTCAGGTTTCAGCTACTTCTGTATGCCTTTTTCAAGGGCCATTCAGTTTAACAACCTGAGCTCAACCGTTAGGTAGAAGAGGCTTGCTTATGAAGCTAGGGGAGCTATTGGCAGCCCAGGAAAGGATTACTAAGCTCGAGCTTGGTGGTGAGGCTTTCTAGGCTGAGCTTGTGGCGACCCGCGAGAGGGTCGCACTGAGAGAGACTACTTTCTCAAGGGCTGAAGCAGAGCTTGTTGCTACCCGCAAGAGGGCCGCTAAGCTCGAGGCATATGGTGAGGCTTTCCGCTTGAGAGCAGAAATAAGGGTGAAGGAAGCTCAAGAGAAGGTTTCCCAAGTTGAGGCAGATTTGTAATTGGCTCATGAGAGGGCCACAAAGGCTGAGACTGATTCAAATAGCAGCCTTGCAGATGCCTTTATTGATGGGTACGGGGAGCTTCGCATAAAGATTTCTACTACTTTCACAGATATAAACTTTTCAACCTTTGTCTCGTATGAGGCGCCTTATAATTCTGATGGTGGTGATGGTGACTTTGATGGTGCAGAGGACGAGGAAGATGACAACCATGAGAGTAGTTAGAGTTCTGGGTGCTTTTAATTTTTTTTTTTTAGAAAGGTAGTGCGTAGCCTTACTTTTGTATTAGTGATTTTTTTGCCACTGATGTTCAAATAGAAAGAAAAGGACTTTTTGGAGTAAATTTAGAAATTTATATGACTGTTCATGCTAAGTAATGGTGGGTAGTAACCAAAAAAGGTACAAGTCTTTTGAAAGGGTAAAATCAAGATCCCCAACTTTATTACTTTTGCACTTCCTCAAGTGTCATTGATATTATCTCTTTAGGTGCTCATCATTCCATGAATGAGGTAAGATTTTTCCCTTAAAATTCTGGATTATATAGGTGTATGACCTTATTATTTCTATTACGAGGTAGGGTCCTTCCCAGTATTGTCCAAACTTTCCTTCTCACGAATCTTTCGTGGCAAGGATTAATTTCTTTAGAACTAAGTCTCCTGGTAGGAAGGAACGAGGCTTCACCCTCGAGTTGTAGTACCTTGTCATGCGACGCTTGTACTCGGCATTCAGGATCATGGCCATCTCTCTTTCCTCTTCCACCAAGTTGAGTTTGATGCGAAAACCTTCCTTGTTGGTGATGGGGTCATGGTGTTAGACCCTTAGAGAATGTATCCCAGTCTCCATAGATATCATTGCTTCAGTTTCAAAGGCGAGTGAAAAAAGGAGTTTCTCCCAGTCAAGGCCCTTGGTGTTGTTGAGTAGGCCCATAAAAATGTCTACCCAGAGACTATTTGTTCTTTCCAGCCTCATATTTAGGTTGTGTAGTATTGTCCTGACTGTGACCTCTACATGTCCATTTGCCTACGGGTGTGCTAAGTTGGAATGAGGTTGTTTTATCTGGAGGTCGGCGCAGAAAGAGTTCATGAGTTTGTTGTCGAACTATTTGGTGTTATCATTGAATATAGTGTGGGGTACTCCAAAGCGACAAAATAGGTTTTTCTAGATGAAGTCCTTATCCTTTGCGTCTATTATCTTGGCTAAGGGCTCAGATTCCGCCGACTTTGTGAAATAGTAAATGATTACCACCACAAACTTGCACTGTCTTCTACTCACAGGTAGAGGGCTCAAGATGCCAATGCCCCACTTGGAAAAGAGCCAGGGACTTGTGATGGATGTCAATTCTTCTAGTGGCTGCCTGGGCACAGTAACAAAGCATTGAAACTTGTCGCATTTCTTGGTGAATTCCAGTGCGTCCCTCACCATGTTAGGCCAGAAATAACCTTGTCTAACTGCCTTATAGGCTAGGAAGCGACCTCTAGAGTGGTTTCCACAAACTATTTCATGGACTTTTTATAGAGCATAGTTAGCTTCCTTAGGGAAGAGGCAGCGTAGTAGTGGTAGGGATATCCTTTTTTTTATAGGATGCCTGTAGGATGGTAAACTTAGAGGCTCTCATCCTAAGCCTCTTGGCTTCCGATGAGTTATCTAGTAATGTGCCCTCCTGAAAGTATACCCTAATTGAGGTCATCCAATTTGACTTAAAAGATATGTAGCTGCATTTGTGGCCTCTATGCCTAGTCTGTTTGGTTCGAACTGGTGACTAATGAATGTTGATCCAGGTGGGGCTTATGAAGATGAAGTCAGTTTGGCCAGTGCATTTGCTATGGAGTTGTCTTCTCTTAGAACATGGTGAATTTGGAAATGGCGGAACTTGGTTAGTAAGGCTTGCACCATTGTCAAGTATTCTTGCATCGTGACATCTTTTGCTTTGAACTCACCCTTCACCTGGTTGACAATCAATTGAGAGTCACTATAAGGTGTTGGGCTTCCATTTCAATTGTCAATCTTAAGATGGAGAGGAGGGCTTCATATTCTGCTTCATTACTGGAGGCTATAAAGTGAATTTTTATGGCATACTTGAATATAGTGCCATCGAGGCTAGTTAGTATTAGGCCTGTTCCATTTCTTTCGCTGGTCGAAGAGACATCCACATAAACCTTATAGGGAGGTGGTAGAGAGGAGCCTTTAGATGCATTGGTGGATGCCAAGGGTTCCAGGTTGTCCTGGGCGCCAGGTCTAGGCGTATGTGTGTTTGATTGGACTTCGGATGCGACTTCCTGGATCTCTTACGGCGATGTCAAAGGTTCACTGTATTCTTCTTCCGCCGGTGTGAGCTTGACAATGAAGTTTGTCAAGGCTTATGCTTTGATGGCTGTCCTTGGTTGATACTGCATATCGAACTCGCCCAGCTCTACTGTCCACTTTAGAAGTCTTCCAAAAATATCTGGCTTCCCCATAACTCTCTTTAGAGGCTGATTCGTGACAACAACGATAGTGTGACTTTGGAAGTAGTGGCGAAGACGCCACGTTGTTGAGATTAGGGTAAGTGCTAATTTTTCTAGCCCTGGATACCTTACTTATGTTCCTCGGTATGCTCTGCTCACGTAATAAATGGGCATTTGTACTCCTTTGTTATCTCTAATGTGGATAGAACCCACTGCCGATGGGGAAACGAAGAGGTACAAGTACAAAGTTCTCCTGGCATAGCATATGAAAAGGAGAAGGAACAGCCAAATAAGCTTTTAATTTTTAAAAGCTTCCTCTGCTTCGAGCCCCCACTCAAAGGCTTTCCAAAGAATTCTGAAGAAGGGTAAGAACTTGGCTAGAGAGTTGGAGATGAATCTATTGAGGGCTGAGATTGTTTCATTGAGGCGCTGGAGCTCCTTGTTTGTGGTGGGCAATCTCATATCCAGGATGACTTTGGTTGTATTAGGATTTGCCTTAATTCCCCTTTGGTTGACCATAAAAACCAATAAATTTCTTGATCCGATGCCAAAGACGCATTTCTAAGGGTTCAGTTTCATGTAATATGATCTGAAAACATCGAAGGTTTCTTGCAGGTAGTTTATGTGGTCATCTGCGGCGAGGCCTTGTACTAGCATGTTATCCACATGCACCTCTATTGTTCTTACGATCTGTGATTGGAACATCTTGTTCACTAGCCGTTGGGTGGTTGTTCCAGCATTCTTTAGTCCAAAGAGCATGACCCTATACCAATAGCTGCCTTTCAGAGGGATAAAAGATGTTTTCTCTTGATCTGGGGGATACATGTTGATCTGATTATATCCAGAGTATGCATCCAGGAAAGTGAACAGCTCATAACTTGTGGTAGCGTCGATGAGAATGTCGATTTGTGACAATGGGTAGTTGTCTTTAGGGCACACCTTATTGAGTTCAGTGAAGTCGATACAAAGGATCCACTTTCCACTAGCTTTGGTTACCATCACCACATTCGATAGCCAAACTGGATTGGCCATTTTTCTTATTTCCCCATTTTCTATTAGTTTTCCTACCTCATTGTCCATTGATTGTGCCCTTTCAGTGGAGACACTCATAAGCTTTTGGAGAACAGGCTTATAATGGGGATCAACATTGAGGCGGTGGGTGGCGACCTCATGGTTGATGCCCTCAAGGTCCTCGTGTGACTATGAGAAAATGTCCATATTGTGTCTCAAAAAGTTCATGAGCTGACGCATTGAAGAGAGGAGCCAATGTACACCCTTTTATTTGGAAACTTCTCATCCAACACCACTGGTGTGAGCTCTTCCACTGGCTCTCCTTTCTAGTGTGACATCATCTCTAGGGTTGAGCACCTCCACTTGTAGAGCTTCTTGTGACTTCCTGGTCCTCATGTAGGAGACGTAGTATTCTCTTGTTGTAACCTGATCTCCCTAGACCTCGCCAATTCCATTTGGGGTTAGAAAATAGAGGATAAGATGATAAGTGGAGGGCACAACTCTAGGATGTTAGGAGCGGGTCGACCTAATAAGATGTTGTAAGCAGACGAACAATCTATTACTAGAAAGTTCACCATCACCGTGGAGCTTCAGGGCACCACGCCTGCGGTGACTAGCAAGGTGGTGGGTCCTAGGGGGTACACCTTCTCCCCTAAGAATCTGATAAAGGGGCGACCTGATGGGCTGCAATATTTCTCTCCCAAGACGGAGCTTGCCATAAGCTTTTGAGAATAGGATATCCGCTGAGCTATCGCTATCTACGAGAATCCTTCGCACTTGAAAGTTGGCTACAGTTATAGTCAGCACCAATGGGTCATCATGGGGGTGCTAAATTCCTTCCAGGTCCTTATCTGAAAAGGAGATGACCTCATCATTTCGTTGCTTATGTGTCTTGGATAGGCGTAGATCGTCAATGTATCTAGCCTTTCTGGAACGAACTTTCATAGCTGAGAGGGATTCTCCTCCTCCTGAGAGCCCTCCAGAAATAGTTTGAAATTCTCCAAGAGATTGCTGCTCCTCCTAGTTACGAGCTAGTGATGGTGCTTGGCCACTACCGAGGACGTACTGGCGCAGCTGACCACATTGTATGAGTTCCTTTATCTGTCTTTTAAGCTTATAGTTATCATCGATATCATGCCCGTGGTCACGATAAAAGCGACAATACTTGTTCAGATTCCTGCTATTTGGGGAAAATTCCTTTCTTCCTGGCCACTTTACTGTGGGGTCATCCTGGATCTAAAATCGCATGTGCCCGACAGTGGCATTGAGTGGATTGAAGATTTGTCGCTTCTATATGGGGCAGGACCAAGTCTATCTTTACAGACACCCTTTCTATCATGGCTCGTCTATTTCCACTGTCTCTCTTGTCGTTGTGGTCTCTTTCTTTCCTTTTCTCCTCCATTCGTGAGGATTCACCTCGCCTAACCGTAGTGATGTCCTCAGCATTCATGTATTTTTTAGCTTTGGCCAATAGCTTTGGCATGCTCTTTGGTGGGCGCTTCATTACTGAGAAGAGGAAGCTCGGTGAATGAAGGCCTCCCAAAAAGATGGTCATGGTGATCTTATCATCGGGTTCCTCAATCTGGAGGACCTCCTCATTAAAACGAGTGAGGTAACTCCTTAAACTCTTATCTCGATCATGCTTTATGATGAACAGGTGGATGGCAGGCTTCTGGTGGCGACATCCTCTGATAAAGTGTGACACAAAGCATCTGCTTAGTTCGTAAAAGGAGCCAATGGAGATTGGGATGAGTTTGGCGAACCACTGTCTGGCAGATCCCTACAAGGTAGTTGAAAAATCCCTACACATGATTTCGTTAGGAACATTATGCAGCTACATCAAGGATTTATAAGTTTCAAAGTGATCCAGTGGGTCTTTTGTGCCGTCAAAGGCTTTTACTGTTGTCATTTTGAATTTCTGGGGAAGAGGGTAGTTTTCCACATCTAGCACAAGGGTGTGTTAGTTTTTCTTTCAAGGTATTCAACTGTTTTAGGTCCTTAGGCCTTCATGGCGTTGAAGACGTCCTTCAATTGGTTATGTACTTCTTTAATCTTCTCATCCCACTGATTGGGGGCTCCCTTGGAAATGTCATGGAAATGGCTCTCTTACTCCGTGGTTTGATTTTTTCCCTCATCGTACTAAAAATGAGGGTCTCCACCATTGGAAGAGGGAGCTAGAAAAGGAGGTGGAGCTGCCTCGTGGTGTTGATAAGAGGCTCCCCTGCAGAGGCGCCCAAAGGGTGATCCTAAGGGGGTGCCCAGGTGGGGACTTTCTTGGCACCCAGAAGAAGGAGCTCCTCTAGCTTGATGTTCTCCTAGCTGCACACCTCCTTGTTGTCCAGCGGGCATTAACTGCAAGATTTGTTGATTATGGGCTACGAGTTGTTGCATTGTCTTCAACATCTATTGCGGGTTTGGAACAAGATTAGCTGGTGGAGGGGCGACCTCCTCTTCACGTGGTGGATTTTCTTTAGGTTGATTCATGGATCTGGTGGTGATCACCATAGGTACAGGAAAAAGAAAGGTTGAGTGAAAACTTTGTCGTTCCCACAGACGTCACCAAACTGATAATGCAAAAATTGGTATGATGCACCACATGTTAAGTGATTAGTAATTAATGCAGTAGTTAAGAAAAGAGATAACACAAGCAAGATATAGATATATAGTAGTTCGATCAATCATTACCTACTCCACTATAAAGGGCTAGGATGGCCTAGCGGGGCTTACAATTTATAGTGCTTCCTAACGGACTGAGGTGCTTTTTTAGTAACTAAATAGCTTAATTTGGTGGAGCTGGCGTCTTCCTCGCAATGACTAGGTCAGTTATGGGGCTCTCCTCAAGACTAGGTCTATGGATGACATGGTTGACTTCTTCCAAGGCGGGGTGAATAAGGCTCTTTGGGATGGCGCTGTCCACTTCTTGACGAGATGGCTTTTGGAGCTTTGATGAGACCAACTAAACATGAATCTCTTTTGGGCTGGACCCATTGGATTTTGTCCAAGCGGATCCTTCATTCAAGTTGGGCCCTGGGCCGGGCCCATCAAGTTTAGTATGTCAAGGAAACTTATTTGGGGATAAGTTTGTTTTTAATTTTATTAATAAGTAGTTAAGTCCACCCAAAATAACTTTCCTTAAAAGCAATTTTAAATTAGTTTTCTAACTTAGGAATTGTTATCCTTAATTCATTATCAGTGAAAATATGTCAATAAATTTTTTTACATAAATTTAAAATTCAAATTCAAATAATAACTAATATTATCTCTCTCTCCCCCCTATATATATATA
>CM042189.1:26248057-26264537 GCA_023539305.1 Ilex asprella
CTATATATATATATATATATATATATGTATATATATATATTTAATGTTATAATTTTTAACTTTTTACTATTTTTTTTACCATGTTATTATTCATGTTACTATTTTTTGTGAACATTTTGCTATTTTTGTTGAGCATGTTACTACTGTAATTTTCCCAAATATTAATATTCAATGTAATTAAATTTTTTTTTTGAATATTACTATTTTCTTGTGTTTAAATGTTACTAGTTTTGTGTTTGAATGTTACAATTTTTTTAAATTTTGTTGTGTATGTATATATAAGAGAGAAATAAATAGTCTTATTGTATATATGGATATAGATAAATATGAGATACGGAGAATTTTAATGTTAGTCAAACTCCTTTAGGAGTTAGTTTTCAAATTTGATTTGATTAAACATAACTACTGGCGGCATTTTGGATAATGGATATTAAAATGAACTTAATATTAAACAAATTTTCTTAATATACTTATCACTAAATAAGTTCACAAAGGAGGACAAGCCTCCACATTTCCCGTTGTGAAATTCATTAGGACAAAATCCCAATAAGTGATATCTACAGCTTCTATATTTCATTTCTAGCTTCCATGGATTAAGTTATCATAACCTGATTTGAAAAGTCAATTTTAACCCATTTACATGGGTCAAATAAAATCCATGGGAGGTTAAGATTTTTTTGTTAGACAGGATAACTAATACAAATGACCAAATTTTCCTACAAGAAAAATTTGTTTGGAATTGGTCAAAGACTAATTTATAAATTGAATATCGTGTTGGATTGGATAGGTTAGGGGCAAAACAGTCAATATTATCTTCTATCACCATTTTTCATGGATCCCACAGAAGTTCTTATGTGTTATCCAAACACTCAAAATGATTGGATATAGGCATTAAATCCTAACCACTCAAATTATAGGTGAGTTTAGGTTAGATATGAAAGAATACTTTTTTGACACCTAATTTAGTCTAACCCTGTTATCCAAACACGCTCAGAAGGGTTGGGGTGGGGGAGGGGAGAGAGATCAATTGGTCCATAAGCCTCCGTCAATAATCACAAAGTGGAAAGTCCCAAGGTTGATTCCCTCACACTCTCTTATGACTCGTTTGGTATGATGAAAAAGTGAAAGGATCAAAATATAAAAGGATATAAAGTGAAAAGGATGGATAATGTTTGGCCCGGATTGGAAGTAATGAAAAGTGAATGAATTAATCTTTCTAACAACCTACCAAGATCTATCCCCCAAAAGTGGGAAGAAAAGTGAAAAGAAAGATAATTTCATGTGTTGAAATGTGAATTATTTATTTTTATATCTCTTAATATATACATATATCTTATTTTATCTATTACATATCACAAATATATTAATTTGATACATGAATATAGTGATAAAATATGCATATTTTTTTTAACTTCTACTTTTTTCATCCGTATCAAACACCAAAATCAATTTCTGCTATTAAACAAAAAGAAATGAAGAAAAGTTTATATCCTTAACAAGATAAGAAAATATATCACTTCTAATTATTTCCTTATATTTTTTCATTTATCCTATCAAAAACACAATTAGAATCAGGTATAAGTTAAATTTATCATGCATGTTAACTTACACTAGAGAGTACTGAGACCTTACCACGTTGAAGGGATTAGTCGGTTGAAGGCCTATAGATATTTGCTAGAAACCCAAAATACAAAACATTGGTTAACTTATGTTTAAACATCAAATGGTGCAACTTATACTACATTGGCGTTCCCCCTTAAACCATTTAAAGCTCTCTTTCTATCTCCCTCTTTCAAACTGTAACACCCCAAAATACACCCTGGACGGCATTATATTCAATAACAATTCATACCATGAGAGCACTAAGATAAACCATCAATGAAAAGACTTCCTAACAGTAATCCATAACATTTACATCAATATATCAAAAGAATATGACATATTTGGCTTTTACATTTCCAATGAAAATTTACTATTATAGCGCAGAGAAAATTACCAAAGAAATCTAGACTATACAGTGTTTCCAAAATAGTATTCTAGTCTAGAACAAAAAGTAAACGACATCTCTAGATGTCCTACTCGGGATCCAAGTATCCCTCTAGTGAAGTCTCCCCAAGGTACGGCTCGTTAGTACCGAGTACATCCTCTGGCCCGACATCTGAAAAAGGTTCAACTGTAGGGGGTGAGCACGAAGCTCTGTAGAAAAATTCTCTCAAACCCAGACAAGGTTTAGAAAAGCAAATAAAGCGGTCGGTCTCATTTCACAAATAGCATACATAATGTTTAAAGTAAAACAAGGACATTTATCAACGGATCTCAAGTTTAAATAACAATATTAATAAAAAGATACCCTAACAACCAATTCCCCTAAACATCCATTTCTCAAAATATCAACCATTTTCCAACACATGACACAATATTATTCTCTTGGGAATGAACATCCTTACAAGGAATCTCTCACCCTCAAGGTTTGAGTTATTCAAGCATCCTTACAAGGAACCTCTTGATAATGGTTGAGCATCCTTACATGGAACCTCTCACCAATTGTTACATTGTCTCCCAAGCATCCTTACCGGAAACCTCTTGGGAAGGGATGAACATCCTTACAAGGAACCTCTCACTATAACGGGCTTATTTCTCAAGCATCTTTACTAGGAACCTCTTGAAAAGGTGTGAGCATCCTTACATGGAACCTCTCACTCATGTGCATCACAAACAATCCAACCAAATATACAATTTTAACATTTAATCTCAATTTACAAGCATCTATCCAAAATCCCCAAAATATAGCATTTAACAATTTCACAACCCACTAAGAAAATACATGAGATCACAATAGCATCATTTCATAGTTCGATATGAAACACTAAGGTATTGAAATCGATAATTTAGAACAATTTAGAGAAAAGTTCGTCTCTCTTGAAATCTAGGGTTTTTAATCAAGGAAAAGGATTCAAGGGTTAATAAAACAATGATATTGTTTAAATCATGGTAATAGTCACAAGGGTATTAAGAAACAAGGATTATATAGCCTATATGTATAATTTTAAAGTAAAAAGATTATATATATATAGGCCCTAGCCTCAATGTAAGTGAGTGAGAGAAAACCCCTACCTTGTGTTCTTGGAAGCTAGGTTTTAGATCTTGGATAACCCCTTTTGACTCTTATTTTTCTCTTCCTTTCTTCCTCTCTTCTCTTCCTTTCTTTCTCTCTTAGGGTTTCTAATGTTGGAGGGGCCGAAAATAGAGCCAAAATAGGCGAACTTGGGTATTTATAAGGCCAAAATGGGACCAAGATCGCGACATTTAAGTTTCAAAATTCTTTCGGCTGTACCAGTACAATACTCTACCGGTAGGCTGTACCGGTAGGGTTTTGCCCAGTTTTGCCTTTTTTTCTTCGTTTTTCATTTCCAATCTTTCCGAAACCCTTTCAAAACCAACCCAAACTTTCACAGCATACATTTGTACCCCAAACATAGTTGCTAGAAGTTCGTTTACAATTCATGTCACTCATTCACTAGCTAAACCAGCTTTAACTATGAATTCTACTGACATTCTAAATTTGTACTTTTCCAGCCTATTAAATTAAAACACACATCACTACACCTATCCATACTTTTACCACAAGTAGTTTATATATATTTATATGCATATATAAAAAAAAATATGGGGTGTTACGCCGACACAAACCAAAGATTGAATGTTTCCTAAGACTAACGTAGAACCATCTCATACATGTCATACAGGCCCTACAATTAGGATTTTGTTCCTTAAGGTTAATTAGTCATTATTTCGATCAAAAATCTTCTATTTTGAGCTTATCATTCAATAAGATCTTTGATACACCTCTACCATAACAGTAAGTTGAACGATGTTGCCCCTAAATATCTACTATTGGCATTCCTAATGATAATGATTTTACTGTCTTTTACTCCTACTCTCTTCATAAAAAGATTTTACAGAGCTAGCCTGCCAATAAAAAAGTTCAGAGCAAGCAGCGACAACTTTAAAATTTTGGGTTATAAAAGTTTTTGAATTAGCCTCCTCCAATATCGTAGCCATAGTAGTCACTACATAATTAAAAATATAATAGTTAATTTGGGCTAAGTAATAATTAAAAATCAGAATTAAAAAAAATGAATTTTCAAGCATTCAGTGGTAACATATGTCAATCAAGAACCTTGAAACGTGTCCCTCACAGGGAAGTGATAAGGGTCTATCACATGAAAGTGATAAATGTTAACCATGTGTCAAGAATAGAATAAGTCAAGCGTTTATCTGTGACAATTGTTCATTTAGCTGTAAAATGTATGAATATTCTAAACTAATTAGTTAAAATTAGGGTTAAGATCTCCTTAAGGTACTTATAATAATTTTAGATTGCAAGAAAATTTATTTGGGGATAAGTTTGTTTTTAATCTTACTAATAATTATTTAAGTCTACTATTTTTTAGAACTCTAAAATACTCTTCCTTGAAAGCAATTTTAAATTAGCTTCATAACTTGAGAATTATTATCCCTTAATTCACTATAAATGAAGATATGTCAATAAATTGTTTTTACATAAATTTGAAATTCAAATTCAAAAAACAAACAATACTCTCTCTCTCTCTCTCTATATATATATATATATATATATATGTTTACCATGTTACTGTTTTTGTTGATCATGTTGCTACTATTTTTTTCCCAAATAGTAATATTCAATGTTATTATTATTTTGTTGTTTTTGAATATTATTATTTTTGTGTTTAAATGTCACTACCTTTTTGGGGTTTAAATGATACTATTTTTTTATTTGAATGATACTATTTTTTATGTTTAAATGTTACTTTTTTTTTAATGTTGTCATATTTATGTACTAGTTATGACTCGTGCTTGAAGGCACGATAGAACAAAAAAATCGAGTCCTAAAAAATCAATATCACTATATTAAATAATAATTTTTTCCTTCATTTATTTGATTAAATCATTCAAAAAATATTTTTTATTTAATTAAATCATTTAAAAAATATTTTTACCCATTATTTTCTTAAAGATATTGACAAAATTTTCTCAAAATATGTAATTCGATAAAGTTTTTAACAGATCTATACTATCGTGTATGGATAATATCTGAAATAAAAATTATGTTAAATTATAAATTAATCAAATATTAAATAGTTGAGCATGTGATAAAAATGAGTGATATGATGGTTTTTTTTTTGGGGGGGATGTATAGGAGATAAATTCAACTTCTTATGTGTTTTATTATTTAGATTTGTATAGATATAAGAGAAAGTTTTATCCAGATCCCCTGTAGTTAGGTTTAAATTCAATGACACCAACTTTCGATTTTGAAATTTCACTGTCACTCCCCGTTAGTAATTATTGGGTTACATCGTTAATGGCGAAAGTTGATTTATAGAAATATCCTCGAATATTTTATAAGGTAAATTTTAATCACACCACTTATAAATAAATCTAACTTTAACAACACCCCTTGTAAATAGACCTAACTTTAACAACACCCCCTCTTGATTCTGAAATTTTAATGCACTCCCTTTTAGTTCTATTATATTAGTCTTTATTTTAATCAATTTTGTAGAGATCTGAAAAATGATGATATTTTTTTTTTGTTTTACCGGTAGATCACTATTCATGCATTATTTGTTGGTAGGGTACTACATATGCATCATTTAAGCATAAGTTATGTTTAGGAGGATAATTTAAACATTTCATATAAGAGAAACATGCTTAGAATATTAAAATACACCTACTGTGTGAATTTGAGTCTAAGCGAAAATAGTTTCAAAAATTAGACAAAAAGAGCATCTCGGTTGGCCTAGGTGGGACCGGCCAAACCCGGCCACTAGCGAAAATATAAATTTTTGAAAATTTTCATTTAAAATAATTTTAAGAACTTTGGTTAAAATAGAATGTCGAATTAAGGCGTTTCAAGATGAGTTGTAATGTAACGGGTCTCGGATTCATCAAGGGCAAAAGGGTCATTTTGTACCTTTGCCCTCCACTATAAATACAGACCTTTTTGTGTAAAAATATCAGTTTTTTAGTTGAGAAATGTCAGTACACCTTTTTGGAGGAAAATGGAAGAAAAACCCTAGGTTCTTCAAGCTTCAAGCCACCAAAACTCATTCTTAGGCCAAGATTTTTGCAAGACTTCCTTCTAAGAAGTTGTTTCTCTTAACAAGAGTTATATTCTCACCGATCGGTTCGGCTCTAAAGCGAACACAACTTCCTTAGTTTGAGAAAAACCATTCTAGATATGATATTTTACTAAATTGGGAACAAATTTAAGTTTTCTTGTCTTCCTATGTATTGATTAAATGGTTTAGGTGTTTACTTGATGTTAGAAAATTATTTAGTTGGCAGTTTATTTGAAAACTTAGAATTACTGGTTTAAGTATTTTTGTGTTCTTTGATTTTCTTAACAATTTATTGTTATGGTACAGGTGTATATTACGTATGTGTTAGATTATTATATTATACCTTATGTTCATGTAGAGAAACTCTTATGGTTTGAGAGTTATGATGAATTGGTAGTTTGTGTATTTGTAGTTGCTTTGAGAAATTGTGAAAGTAATTAATGTGAAACTTAATCATATATTCAATCCATTGAATGGTGTTTTATATTCATGTAGACAAAGATTTTGATGAAATGTTTCATACAATTCACATTGAGAAAAATCAAGGTATCTTGGCATACATGAATTCTCGGAACATAGTGTGTGTTGAGCACTTGGTGCTATGCATTATGAGGGTGTAGATCTTGTAATGAAAAATCCAAAATCTGGCCAATGAAAGTACTCGCGGGCTGACGGGGGCAGATCGTAAAGTGAGACATGTGTGGCATAGAGTTACATGAGTGTGTCATGCATATGGACGTTGCATAGCATTGAGGCATTACGGGGTTATAGCATTTAAAATGAACACTTGCACATGACATACCTTAAATTTGTTCCTTGCATTAGCACTTTATCGTACCAGCTGTTGAGCTGACCCATTCGTGGGATATCATATTACAGATGAGGTTGCCGGTACTTGAGACTTGAGGAAGTGTTAAAGGAAGGAGAGAAAAGGGGCTTGAATGAATATTTCTGTAAACCCCCACATGTTTATACACACATAGTCGTATAATTGTTGATTAATTAATGTGAAAATGAAAATATAAGTGTTAAGGTTGAAATAGTAAATAGTTAGCTAAGATTGAGTTTAGAATTGTAAAGAATTGAAAACATATTCAATAGAATGTGTAGGTATTGAGATTTATGTGAGAAACCTTGTTAGACATGCATGGGATGACTTTGGAAGGGTTTAAGATGGATTGGAAATGAAAAATGGAGAAAATAGAAAAAACTGGGCAAAACCGTACTGGTACTGTGTTTCGGACCAAACTGGTCCAGAAAGTTCGACGTACCGGTACGGCCGAAAGTATTATGAATGTTTAATATCTCGATCTTGGTCTGATTTTTGCCCTATAAATAAATTATGTCGCTTCCTTTGGCTCTATTTCGGCCCCTCCAACCTTAGAAACCCTAAGAGAGAAAGAAAGGAGAAAAAGAGAGGAAGAAAGGAAGAGAGAAACACTTGCTTTAAAGGGATTTATACCTTAGAGTCCATCAAAACCTAGATTTCAAGAGTCAAGGTAAGGAATTTTCTTCTCTTTCTCTTACATTGAGGCTAGGGTTTATACATATGTACTTTTACACTCTAAACCTTAGATGTATGCTATAGAATCATTCATTCTTGGTATCCTTATGAATACTACCATGCTTTAAACAATATCAATGGTTGGTTAACCATTAAATTCTTGTTCTAGTTTTTCAATAGAGAGAAACTTTTCTCTAAATTTTTCTGTATTCTTGATCTCAAAACCTTAGTGTTTCATATTGAACAACAAAATGGTGTTTATGATGATCTCTTATATTTTTCATACTTGGTTATTGGATTTTTCACATGATGAAATTGGGGATTTTGTTAATACTTGGAAATTGCTAGTTTATTGAGAATATGTTGGTTTCCTTATGGTATGGTTGTTGTAAGGGCCTTGAATTGCCATCGAGAGATGATGTAGAGTGTTAGAGGTTAGTCTACCCCAGTGGTGGTGAGATGGTTTCCTGACACTTGTAGTGGGTTGTCATTTGGTAATGCGACCACTATCGATCACTGGAATTCGAACTAGGGTTGGTATACCTTTCCTGGGAAGGGACTCGTCACTGCCATTGATATGGTAGACGCCCTTTCCCAAAGTATTTGAGATTGATTGTGATTGGTGAACTAGGTATAGTCGTTGGGTAGATTCATGGGAAGCAATCAACGTACATGACATGGGATGAACCAATATATATATATATATATATATATATATATATAACTATATGAGAACATGGATTAGATTATGTCGGAACCGGTGCATTGGTATGGGACAATGCAACGGCAGACGTTTTTCCTAACCCTTTGGAAATGGTTTCTTTGAAAAATGTTTTTTAATATTTCTATTTAATTATTGACGTTGTATAAACTTGAGATCTACCTAAATGTCTTTGTCTTATTTTAAAAGCTATATATGTTATTTTTTTAAATGAGACCGACTTGTTTTCTATTTTTCTAAACCTTGTTTGAGTTTGGGAAGATTTTGCTACAGAGCTTTGTGTTCATCCCCTACAGTTGAACATTTTTCAGATTTTGTGCCAGAGGATGAGCTCGGTGCTAACGGGCCAGGCAATGGAGAGACTTCACTAAAGGGATACTTGGATCCCGAGTGGGACATCTAGAGATGTCGTTTACTTTTGTACTAGACTAGGATATTCTTTTGAACAATGTAAAGTCTAATTTACTTTTGTCAAATTTCGTTGTGTTACATTAGTTGATTTTGTGGAAATGTAAAGACCAAGATGAACCTATTCTTTTGGGGATGTAAACGCCATAACTTGGCTTATTCTTTTCAAATGATCTTGTCCATGTTATATATGATGAATGAAACATTTCCGTATTGATGGTTTTATTTAGTGCTCTCATGATATAAATGGTTGTTAGAATGTAATGCAGTCCAAGGGGGTGTTTGGGGCGTTACAATTTCGTCTTTGCGGCATATTTTGTATGTATGGGCATAAGCTCAAATGACTTGTATTTTAATTTGGAAAAGTAACGGATTATATGTCTTGGTTCATTTTAAAGTGTAAGGGTGTAAACCCAATTGACATTTGAGATTTTTTTGTTTAATGAATATCATATATGTATATTGAGACAATTATATGTATATGTTGAGAATAAGGAATGTATATTTAATTTACATGGGTTGTGGCCACCGAATGAGGGTGAATTGTGATAGCTTATGCAATATTGTGAATATTAGGTGGGAAAAGGGATTGAAAAACAAAGGAGGTTATGTCAAAATTTTATAAAAATTTAAAGGATGTGTTATGTTGAAAAATACCTTTCAAATAGGTGGGAAAGATGACATAATTGGGGGTTTAGAAACTTTGAAGGAATAGGTTAAAAATGGAAAAAAAATGACTTGAAAAATTTTGGAAAAACGAGAAAAATGAATGAGAAACCAATTTATCCAACCTAATAACCTTTCAGTTACTTTTCTTATTCTTTTTCCCCCACTCCCCAGGTTTGTGGAAATTCGGGGTGTGACAAATTTAATATTCAATTTTATCAAATTAATTTTTTTATTTAATTTAAACTAAATTAACATTTCGTCTCATCAAATCAACACAACATTGATATTTAATTTTATCAAATTAGTATTTAGTTATATTAATTTAATATTTCATTTCATTAAATTAATATTATTTCTTTAATTTAATATTAAGTTATTATTTATTTTTATCAAATCAACATCAAATTGACATTTTTTATTAAATTAAACTATTTAATTTATTAAATAGAATATTAAGTTCCATTAATTTAAAATTTAACCTTATCAAATTAATGTCATTTCTTTAATTTAACACCAAATGAACATTAAATTTTATTTAATTAACACTAAATTTAAATAAATTAATACTAAATTAATATTTAAATTTATAAAAATTAAGATCAAATTTATTCAATTAATATTAAATTTTATCAAATAATTTTAAAATTTATATATGAAGTATGATGTGTGAGAAGCGGTCGAACAACGTTGTGGAGAACATATGATAGTAGATGAATTAGAAATGAATGACATTTTGACATTGACTTTATCAATTGTAATTTTTATTATAGAAAAATTATTTTTAACTATAAAAATTATTATGATTAAAAAAATATAAAAATTATAAAAAATTGATTATGTAACCAAATGAGTGATAATATGATGACTAATGTTATAACAAAGTTATAATACGTTTTAAAATAAAAAATTTGTTGGGATAATATAATGATTGAAATTATGTTTATTAGTTGGCTAGCACATATATAATGGGGAAATAATTGATGACTGGTAATTTTAGTATTTTCACAAAATATTTTGTTAAATCATTATTTTATCGACTGATATAGACAAAAGTTATTGTTATAGGGATTGTCATTGAATTTAGACTCAACTACATGGTGTATAGATGAAACTTTTTCTAGATATAACATGTAGTTATAGCATGTCTTCGATCTTTGTACTATATATATGTACGGTAAAGATGTGTGTGTGATATGAACAGTAAATATGGAGAGCAACTGTATTAGGATAGAATTTTGGGGAAACATGTGTCTTAATTTGGAAAGAGAATCATGAAATATGAGAGTGTAAAAGATAGTAAATGTCTCAGTATAAAAAGTGATCTCTTAACATAGGAAATAAAATCAGAGAAATAATGATATGAATTATAATATGTATTTTAGGGAGAGAGAGAAAGACAGAGTTGAAGAATGAGAGATCACTTAATTGTCGGATTTGATTGGGTTGGAAAATTAAATTTAGGGATGTTAATTTTAGAAACTAAAAATTTTGAGCTGCAAAAAATTTTCAATAGCTAATATGGTACATCGGATTAAAACGATCTGAGACGTCAATAGCTTGAGATAGTTTGAAATATTGTCGGCCATTGGATGATGCCTTTTTTTATTTTGAATTTGCATCAAATTTGGAAAGCCAATTTTAGGGAATCTTTAGTATGATTTTGGGAAGCTATGAGTTGATGAAAGAGAGAGGTGAAATGAATTTCGGGAAACATGATTGTCTATTAGGCAACGAATTTTGGAGAGAGAAAGAGAGAGGGAAAGTCCGAAACTTTACAAATTTTACACTGGACAGTTAATGAAAGTAAAAATTTTTAGACAATCAATTTTGAAAAGTAAATTTTTTAATAGATTAAGGTAAATGTGGTACGTCGGATCAAAACGATCTGAGACGTCACTAACTCGAGACAGTTTGGGATAATGTCGTATGTTGGATGATATTTTTTTTGTTTACGAAACGATCTCAACCGCTCTTTGTCTCTTAGATTAAGATAACTTCGTCCATTGGATGATGTCTTTTTTGGTCACGAAATGATTTAGACCACTCTTTATCTTTTGGATTCAAATTCGTTCTACTTTATTATATAGATGTATGTATGTGTGTGTGTATGTATGTGTATATATATATGAGAGAAAGAAATAAATAGTTATATTCTATATATGGCTATAGATAGGTATGAGAGAGAGAGAAAAAAAAATTTAATATTAGTCAATCTCCTAAAATTTAGAAGTTATTAATTTTCAAATTTGTTTTAATTAATGTAAACCCCCACATCTCTAAACTATCAATAATCGTCCAATTAACTTCGTTTTGCATTTAACGTCTTCATTTACATCCTAAATCAAATAATAAGTATAAAAGGCTAAATAATAAAGGAGAAACATATGACATTTTGCATTCCCATCAATGAGCTAGCATAGAGGAATTGAAGAAAATTTTTGATGGATATACTAGTTCTACATCATGTTGTTATGGATGATTCTAGGAGACGGATGGTAATTTGGTTTTGGTTAATGAATGATGCTAGACATGGATCCTTATGCAAGTCATACTACCTATATTGTAGATGGGTATGAGATAGGATTTGTGACAAAAGACACTCAAACTCGAGTTAGACAAGTATAGTAGACCCGAACAGTCCGGCAGACTACCTTTCACCAATTTGATCATAACTCTTTATTAGAAAGTCCAAATTGCGCACCGTTATTTTTTTTAGAACCCTAACCCGTATATCTTTCCAACCATATAGGTCACACATACTAGAAATACCTGAGTCAAATCAGTTTATTCTCCAAAGTTGACCAAAAATCTGCACTGTGGTGTTCCTTGGATAGTAAAGTGTTGTGTTTTCTTCTTAGACTTTGGAGGTGTAAACCCTCATATGTTTATATTAATATAGTAATGTACTTGTTTAGTGATTCTTATATATGTAATGACTTAAGAATAAATCATATGTATATTGAAACCGTAAGAATAGCACTTATAGCGGTTCGGAAGAATAAAATAATAATTTTAGTATTTCAAGTGTAAATTTAATTTAGTTTTGAGATAAATCCTAAAAATAAATGTTTTTAGGTTAAAATAACATTAAAAATAAATCCGGAACGTCGAAAAACCTTAGGGTAGTCATATGGAACAAATTGGAGATTCTTAGTGATAAAACCATAATTTTAGAGACAACCTAAACAAGCTGTGAATAGTAATTTAGGGTCTGCTTGTTTAAAACACAGCTTTCAGCCCCTTTGCTTCCATTTTTTCTTCACATCTCTCACCCCAAACCTCTTAGCACCCTAGGAGAAGATAGAGGAAAGGAGGAAAGAGAGAAAGGAGGTCTCTAGAGCTTGAGTTTTGGTTTGGGACTTTGATTCAAGGTAGGGTTTTCTCTCATTCTTGTTCATTGATGTTAGGGTTAATATATATGTATGTTTTGGACTCCTAATCATATGTATTTGCTATGAGTTCTTTGTTTCTTGGTCCTATTGCAAATATTATCATGTTTTACATAAAGTTAGAATTGAATACCCATGAAATCTCTTGATCTTGCTTTAAAACCCTAGATTTTTAGAAATATGGATTTCTCCCTCTCTATTCACTTAATCTTGATTTTAAAAATTCTAGCGCTTTGTGTTGAGTATTAAAATGAAATTGTTGATGATCTCTTGTATTTTTTTTTATTAAATTTGTTATAGTGGGAATATCACTAGTGAGAATTGTGGATTGTTGAAATTTGCTAGTAAATTGGAGATTTATGAAATTGTTGTTATGTGAGATAATTGTTAGTATTGTATCTCTTGTGTGGTTGTTTGGATGAACATGTGCTGCTATTGACCGGGTATCATGGAATGGAGTGGGTAGACGCCTTCGTACTCCATGAGGGTATGAACTTTTTCTACCACTCATGGTGGGGTTAGTGCCTTGCGAGGACTAAACTACTATTGCTCACGGGGTACCGTGGAAAAGGGTTAGTATACTAATGTCTGGGTTGGATACATCACTGCCATGGTGTTGGCATACGCCCTTCCTAAAGATTGAATATCTTTGCGAGGATTTGTGTGTGTGTGTATGTGTATGTGGGCCGTGATATTTTTTATGGTGACCATGTGGGATCTTGCTTCATATTTGAGATACGAATACAGTTATAAGTTATTGTTCATTGTATCAAAAATACTTTCTACAAGAATTTTGGGAAGTATGGAATTCCGCAAGAACTTGTGAGAAACGATTTATGGTGGAATGAATTATTAATGGTATATTGTGTTCATTTATTTATTTAATTGTTGTTGTTACTTAAACTTGAGATCTGTTTAAAATGTCACTATTTTATTTCTAATGTATATATGATATGTTGAAAAATGAGACCGACCATTTTACATGTTTTTCTAAACCTTGCTCGAGTTTGGGAGGATTTTCCTACAGAGCTTCGTGCTCACCTCTACACATAAACATTTTTCAGATTATGTACTAGAAGAGGAGCTAGGTGTTGATGAACTGGCACCTTGGGAGACTCCCATGGATGGGCATGTGGATCCCGAGACGAACGCTTAGAGCGACATGATCTTTTATTTTATTTTCCTAGGAAGGTTCTTTTGAGGCAATGAGAAGCCTAATATTCTTTTGTTATTCCTCTGCAAGAATTCAGTTTATCTTTTGGGATGTAAATTTCATAATGGGCATATTCTTTTGGGATAATATTATATCTATTGTAAATAATGAATGCATTTCTTTTGGTTATGAAATTTATTTAGTCGGTCTCATGATTTTGAATGGTTACTTAGAAATGGACCCGGTGTGGTAAATGTAGTATAATTGCACATGTTGTGTTTTGGGTAGAGCTCCCCCATACAAAGGAGACTCTGTCCGAATTTTGTTAAATTAAGGACCCACAATTTTTGGGGCGTTACAATTAAACATAACTACTAGAGGTATTTTGGACATTGGAGATCTAAATGGACTTAGTATTAACTAAGTTTCTTTGATGAACTCATTATCAAATAAGTCTGTAAAGGGGGACCGACCTTCAAATTTTCAAACTAATTATGTCCTGACAAATGTCTAAGTGTTAAAATGCAGGTGTAAGCTAAACTAATGGCTTGACAAGTGTCCGAGTCATTTGTCAATCAGAGAAGGATCTAAGTCATGCAAGGAGACACCTCCTTGAATTTTTCAATAAATAAAGGAAAAATTTAGCATTGAACTATTGTCAAGAAAGAGAATAAGGTGAGAGAAATGGAAAACATAGAGAAAGAAATCACAAAAGTGAGACTCCATCAAGCATTGATTTTACTTCGGATTATTATCAAATTTGGGATATAGTTCTTGGTAGTTTAAAATTCATACCCATTGCAGTGAAGCAACAAATTTGAGATACGAGATAATCTACAATATTTTTTGTCTTAAATATCGTTGTAAAGGGTAAATCCTTGATTATTTCTGATTTGTATTCCCTTTGATTGAGTTATCGTGATTTTGAAATTTGAATTAAATTTATTAGAATACAATGAGTATTGCTACAACTTTATGTATGTTAACCCAAGTGCTGGTTGTGCAGTGTAATATAAACTCAGAAGACTAAGGTCGAACCCTCAGGGAATAGAGAAAACAAAAGTTACCAACTTAAAACAATCAACAATCTTAAAACCAATTTTCTTAGAAAAAAGTGTTTCAATTGATAAATGCAGAATGAATTATTTAAATCAATATGTAAAATACTAAAGCATCAGGGTACTCTTTTAAAATCCATACGGTAATGATTAATGACTTAGTTTCCATACTCAATCAAGAATCAAATTGTCAAATGATTCCAGTTGGAAGATTTAGTAATAAAAGTACATAAACACTGATTTTTATACCCAAAGGTTTATTCAGAAAAATCATAGAACTATTTGCTGATTGTAAGCATTTGATGTGCCTGGAGTCTACAACAAATCAAACTCTCATAACAAATCAATTCCTGACTTAACCATACAATCCTCTAGTAATATTATTATCTGAAATAATTTTAATCAACTTCAGTAGGGAATCACCAGTTATTTGTCATGCAGGAAAATTCAAGTAATCAATGCATAAGACACAACGAATCAAGAATCTTTACAGAGAAAAAACTTTACTAAGAAAACAAAAGTTGAATTAATAAAATATCAAATACTATTAAATCATAAGTCAATAACATATTGTAATTCATTAAAAATTTCTCCCCTAGCTTTAGTCAAAGTTCCTAGCCAGACATCATAAAACTCAATCAGAAAAAGAGTAAAAATAATCAAAATTCGTCCCCTCTACATAAACAATGATTCCCCTATTTAAAATTTCTTCCTCAAGAAGTCTTATCAAATTCCAACTCTTCCTTTAGAGTCCTCGTTCTTCATAAACACACGTCCGAAAGCAAGTCTTCAACTGTCCAGACACACTTGATAGTGAACTCTAAATCTTGGAAATCTTGGTCATGCCATTCTGGAAACTCCGTCCGGACGCCATAACATCACCGTCTGGATGTGTCTTCCAGCAAGTTCTCTTTAATTTTCACTTTACTTCCCCTATGATAGCTCCAATTTAGCTCAATTAGCTACAAAATAAACACATTCCATCCATCATTATCATAACATCAAATCTTTGAATAACTCGGTACATTTATCATTCCCTTGTATTTAAATGACTAAATTTATTCACTGCTAATCAAGTATATTTAGTATGTTGATCATGTATTATATGAATTTAGGACTAGATCGTGATAGCCAATAGTCTAATGCATCTCCACTCCAAGGCACCCCTGGGATCAGGTTGGGATGGGATGGTTGGTGTGCTGTCAAGTCTATGTCTAGGTCTTTCATAACGTGTGATATTATTTTGTTACTAGAGATAACCCGTGCCTAAAGGCACGGTGTAATATTTTTTTTAAAAATGATAAAATATTTGCAGTTCAACGTAGGCCAATCGATTAATTTTGAAAAGTGAGGAGTGAAAATCTCTGATAGCAGTGGTGGAGTCAAAAATATGATCTAGGGTGGACACACTTTAAATATAATAGATAAAAAT
>CM042189.1:26269537-26342833 GCA_023539305.1 Ilex asprella
TTTATAAGAATATATTAGCATTGAGTTTTTTTAAGAGATAAAAAAAATTAGTTTTGAACTTTTGATTCAAGATATGTGTAAAAAATGTTAGTTTAAGTTAATTAATTAAATAAAAAAAATTAAAATTAATTATATTCAATATAAATGTGTTAAGCAGCGCCCTTATTTTTTTTTCGTCTTAAATTGATGAGTTTTTTATAATATTATTGTGTTTATACAAATTCAAAATGTTACACTACACAGATGATATTAATGATAAATTTGATCAATTTAATTATTATATTAGAGAAAAATATGTATTCCAAGATCAGCAATAATTGTTGACCCGTTGGAAGAAAAATATGAAGGAAAAAAATTATAATTTCTTGACTGTTGGATGAATGAATTTGAGACCGTAGGATGTGTTTCAAGATCAGCCGTAATCGTTCACTTTTTAAAGGGGAATATATTAAGGAAAAAAATTATAATTTCTTGACCGTTAGATGAATGAATTTGAGACCGTAAGATGTGTTGCAAAACTAGTCGTAATCGTTGACTTTTTTTAGGGAGAAATATTAAGAAAAAAATGATAATTTCTTGACCGTTGGATGAATGAATTTGCGACCATTCGATCGGCTTATTGAAGCCCCGCTCTATTTTATATTATAGATTGTTTTAATTGAGGTTCTAGTTGACTCGTATTGATATATTCTTTCAATTCCATTTGATTAATCCTTATATTATTATTGTCATATTGGTTCCTATCATATTGTATACTTCACCATTTAATTATTTTTTAGGTTGATTTTGGAGAAAAATTCGATATTAGAATAATTAGATATCCATATATTTTTTGTAATATTTAATTTGTGGTATTCATTTATATTTGGGTAGTCAATTATCAATTATAATTTTATTGTCGTAATTATAGCTCTTACCGTGTATTTAGAGATATATTTATAGAATGCTTGAGTTAATTTAACAGTTAACACATAGAAAAAATCAAGGTGTTACAAAATGGTATCAAATCCTAAACCTTAGATCTTGTATGAGTATTGCGGGGAGTATGTTAGCTAAGTCTACTGGTACTGTGTTCCGGAACTATTTGGTCCAGTGAGTTAACCGTACCGGTACTGTGCTTCGGAACTGTACCGTACTAGCACTGTGTACCGGTACTGCTGAAAGAGATCTTACCTTTTAAAGTCGCGATTTTCGGTCCATTTTCACCCTATAAATACATTAGGACGCCGCCTTGAGCCTCATTTTGGCCCCTCTAAGCCTAGAAACATTAAGAGAGGAAGAAAGAAGGAGAAAACACAAGAGAAAAGAGAAAAACAAGAGGTTTAAGAGTGATTCAAGATTCAAGCCCTAGTTATTCAAGAGTCAAGGTAGGGATTTTCTTCCATTCTTGTTCATTGATGTTAGGGTTATTATATATATATATATGTTTTGACTCTTAATCATATGTATTTGCTATGGGTTCCTTGTTTATTGATGTTTTTTGTAAACTTTATCATGTTTGAACAAAAGGGTGGCTGGGGAGCCATCAAAACCCTAGTTTTTGAGAATTATGAACTTCTCTCTCTATATTCACTCAAGTTTGATTTTGAAAACTCTAGTGCTTTTTGTTGAGTAATAAAATGATATTGAAAATGTTCTCTTGCATGTTTTTCTTTAAATTGTTCTATTTGAAATTATCACATGTGAAGACTTGAGAATTTTTGGAGTTACTTGTGGTTTGAGAGAATATGTTGGATATTTGAGATAGTTGGTGGTATGATAGTTCTTGAATGGTTGTTTGGATGAACATGAGTGAGAGGTTCTTTGTAAGGATGCTCATTCTTTCTCAGGAGGTTTCTTGTAAGGATGCTTGAGAAACAAAGCCTTGAGGGTGAGAGGTTCCTTGTAAGGATGCTCATGCCAAAAGAGGACAATAAGTGGTATTCTCGGAAGGTTCCTTGTAAGGATGCTTGAGAAACAAAGCCTTGAGGGTGAGAGGTTCCTTGTAAGGATGCTCATGCCAAAATAGGACAATATTATATCATGTATGGGGTATTGGTTTATTTTTAAAAAATTGTATAGCTCATTGTTGAAAATTGGTTTCACTTTGTAGTTTAACTTTATTGTTGTTCATAAAGTAGAGATCTATTTAAAATGTCTCTGTTTTACTTCAAAAGTTATATATGATATTTGTGAAATGTGACCGACCGCTTATATATTTTTCCAAACCTTGTTCGAGTTTGAGAGGATTTTCCTGCAGAACTTCATGCTCACCCCCTACATCCAATATTTTTTTTCAGATTATACTTTAGAGGAGGAGCTTGAAGTTGATGCGCCGGAGCATTGGGAAGCTCCAATAGACGGGCAGGTGGATTCCGATGTAAATGCCTAGAGCTTTATTCTCTTTTGATGCTAGACTAGGAAATTCATTTTGGAGACATTTTGAAGTCTAGTTTTCTTTTTATTTCCGCTACGCTACATTAGTTGATTTTTTTTAAATGTAAAGGCCAAGATGAGTCTGTTCTTTTGGAATAATGTTTTAAATTATATGGATGACTTTATGAAGTCTTATTTATTGATGAATTATTGTAGTGCTCTTGTGATGTAAATGGTTTTAGAATGCAATGCCGTCCAAGGTGGTTTTTTGGGCGTTACAGGTATTCATTTATATTCGGGTAGTCAATTATCAATTATAATTTTATTGTGGTAATTAGAGCTCTAGCTGTGTATTTGGCGATATATTTATAGAATGTTTGAGTTAATTTAACAGCTAACATATAAAAAAAATCAAGGTGTTACAAAATGGTATCGCAGCCTAAACCTTAGACCTTATATGAGTATTGCGGGGAGTATGTTAGCTAAGTTTTTGTTACTAGATTGTCTAAGTTGGAAATGGTATCTAATGGGCTAGGCCCAAGGGCCCAACCCACGTTGTGAGCCTAGTTTAAATTAAGAGCCCAACTTAAAGAGATCAAATGGGTCCAGCCTAAGAGAAGTCCACACCCAGTCAAGCTCATCAGGTTGTCAAAGAGCCACATTAACGCATCCATGGAAGAAGTTAACCATCACGTCATCCTTTGATCGAATCTTATGAGAAGTGCTATAACTGTCTCATCCGTTGAGAAGATGGCGTCAGCTCCACCAAATTAGCCTTTTAGTTACTGATAAGTACCCTTGATTTGTTAGAAGGCGACTATAAACTGTAAGCCCCGCCAACACTTAGGGGACATCACACACAATCGAGCACATCTGCTATCACACTCCCTTGTCTCTCCTAGCTTGTATCTCTTTGCTCTCTCTACAGTCCTCGAAATAATAAAATAGCCCTTCGTAGTGGATGTAGCTCAAGTTGACTGAACCACTCTACATCCTTATCTTGCTTGTGTTGCTCTGTTACTTCTTAATTACTACATCAATTACTAATCACTTGACAGGTGGTGCATAATACCAATTTGTGCAACATTAGTGTCCATTTTGGGATTATGGATTGGGGAAAGATGCATAGTAAATATTCATTCACGATTATATACGTGGGATCACTAGACATAAATTGAGAGGAGATGAATAGGTTAATTCAAATTTAAGGTTGAATAAACACCAATTTTAAACCTAACCCACCGCAATTACGAAATTCAAAGATTAAATGTTCAATTAATCATTTGAAACCATTTAAACAACTCATGAAATTCGTCATGTGAATGGATGCAAGAATGTGACAATTGATTAGATAACTCTCCAATTAACCACAACAAGAATCCCACCAAAACCAATTGTTCACAAAACCCTTTTCAAACAATAGACAGATAAATAATTAATCATTCAAACACATGGTGCGTGTGTGTGCAATTGAAAGTGTACATGAAGAAATTAAAGCAATAAAGAAAACAACCAATTTTTTTACACAGAAACCAAACTGGGCCAAATCAAGGAACCACTTGAGGTGTATCTAGCCTAATCCACTAAGCTCAAAATCGATTTACAACTACTCAATTCTTACACCTCAATCAATACCATCGTTAGATGATTATTTCCTTCAAATATCTCCTTCGGATTTCACCCACCAGAGTCTTGAGTAGCTTCAATTGAACACCTTCACCGCAATGGATCTTTTAGGCTCTTCAAGCAATTTTCTTCGCCAAGATCCTCTAAATTCACACTCCTTCAATGGGTTTTGTAAACTCCAAGTAAAATCTTTTTCTTCAATGTGTGAGGTTGTCACGCCCCATCTCGGTCTCCCAAGGATGAGACGCGACTAGGTTTTTGATATACATGTTTACATATATATAATCCAGTTTAATAAAATATCAATTAATTTCACAGGTGCAACAATATCACCCATCACCTTAGTCAATAAGCATGATGGGAACCTGTCTTATAACCTGTATCATATATATACCACATGTACTAATTGTTTGTTTATGAGATTATAGACATATACCAAACCCACACCCACCTAGCATACATAACAAAATATGCTTGTAAAGTTTGTTTATAAATATATATACTATTTAACCTGCTATAATGATCTCTCATTTAACATAATATACAACTCAATAAATAATTATACAGTCCATCAACCAATATCATTTACTCATTTAAAGCTAAATACATAACGAACATAATATCATACTGACATTGTACAAAATTCAATCGATTTGACAATGGACTGATCTGTGTCTTCTACTCTTATACCTGAAAAGGAGAAACTGTAGGGGTGTGAGCTGAACCACGCGCTCAGTGAGTATATATGTCATATATGAAATGAAAATGATAATAATACACATAAATAAGTAAATACTATGTAAATACACGTATCAAACAATAACATCAATCCAATTCCAAGAATTCACAAACCATAACACATCTATATTATCCCTCATCGGGTACTCGATCCCACATGGATTCATGTCTCCCGAACCTCCCGGGAACACCATAGTCCTAGCACACCACTGCACGTCCAGTAATCAGGCATCGACGTCCGTGTCTTAAACAGTGTACCACATTCCACAATACACAATGCACAATACACAATACAAAGCATCATCCAATCACATAAGCACATAACACATAATTCTGAAGAAATTCTATTAAATTCTATCATATAACATTATCTTATAATAACATTTTCAAAACATATAAAGATATACACCCACCTCAAGTGTACAGAGCTACGACGAGACTCCGGACCTACTGGTGAATTTCTTTGGTGTTTCCGTATCTGTTTCAATACCAACTGTTTCACCTGTTCCACATAACACATTTGTATTTAACATTCACACATGTGATAATAATATTTAGAAATCTAGGTTTCGGCATTACCGGCACCCATTTCAAATTTTTATCATGCTTTCCTTTAAAAACAATTTTATCTAAACTCTCACACTCCCTAACTCATGTAAATCAACCCCTTAATTAAACCCTTAAACTCTATATTTTACATCCAAAAACCTCAATTTCAAACTAGCTACCCAAAACAACCTAATAGTCATTTTTCACATTTTTCTCACATCCAATTCAATACCCATTTAAAACCCCTGAATTATGTTCCACATACTTAAATTAGACTAAAAAAAAAAATGTTTTGGAATCAAAATAAAGCAGCCCATTATTTTAATACAAAACATCCCACTAATTTTGTTTAATGCATTTAATTTAAATTCACCAAAATATGCTTTGAAATAACACTAAATCAGCCCATTAAAATTAACTAAAATAATACCCCACTAATATACATACAAACTAAAATTAATCACTCACACATGCTTAAAATTTTAATCACACATTCACACACTCTAAAATGAACACACACACCCTTACCTTCTTGCTTTCTTCTTATTTTTGGTTTGGCATGGAGTCCCCCAAGTTCTTCTTTCTTTTTTTTTTCTTTCTTCTTCCTCTCTTATTCAATCCCACTCACGGTTCCAGTAAAGAACCAAGCACACACACACACACACACACTAAATTCTATATTAAACACACACACCCCTTTAGTCTTTACATTACACACACACAGACTCATTGTTCCATGCATTACACACATACACACACACTTTACTACACTTAGTCAAACACACACACACACATGACACACTCACACCCACATACATATTGTTTTAAAATAACCACCATCATATATATGACACATGTGTGAAGATATTTATCAAACTTTAATAATTATATTTGTATCCCCCTAAATTCTTAAGTGATTCCAAAATTAACTCAATATCATTTCTATACACAAAATTCTATCTAATAATTAATTTCACATAATTACAATTAATCCACAAAATTATGTTAATATGTATGCAGTTCATGATCAGGTTTCACAGAGGTTGAATAAAGAATCCAGATGGATGGCCTTTGACATTTGGGATCTAGGGTTATTCTATGATATCTTAAGGTTTAGGAGGAAATAGATTAGCTCACAAAAGAGATTCCCTGGCATAGGAAGATTTTCTATTTATAGGTCCAGAATTAGGTTAATATTGTGGTCCAAGTAAACTAAAATTTGCGAATGATCACTCAAGGAGTGGGAGAACGGCCAGAGAGATGTTGCTGCAAAAATGAAAAAAGAATTCAAACAATAACAATAGAGCAAACCCCACTCAATAGCGGCCTCCACTACCCAACTCATCAACCTCCTTTGATTTTATCTCTAAGTATTCAGAGATTGCTCTAGCCGAAGGCAAGCAAGTAGAGGTCAGTCCTTGCAGGTTTTAAAGCCAAAAATTAAGTAAAAAAATAATCCTCTTGATCACTAAATGTAGTGTTACTCAAGTAAGATCTGATACATGATTCATTCTGTGTTTTCAAAACTCATTCAATATTTAGAAAAACTTTTCGTTGAAAAACTTAAGAGTCAATCACTGATGTTCCCAATTACATTTTTATAATCTTAATCATCCTAAGTCTAAAATTAAAACAAGATTTCTTAGGTCTTTATGTCATTACTTTTTCCCTAAGGTTAAAGATGAATTGGAGAACTCTTGACAAGCCTTTATAGCTTGAACTCCTCCCTTCCTTGACGCTTATGAATTTTGATCTGAAACACCATGGCCATGGAATTAGGTTGAGATTTACACATAGACTTCATGAAATTAGTTAATTACAATAAAATTCCTAACCATCTCCCCCCTTGACAATTTTGTTGCAAAATACAAGACTAAGAAATATAAAATTATAACTCGAAAATCACTAAGAGAAAAACGAATTGTAAATTGTACAAGTCTCACAATCTCAAAACTAAGTACATAGACTATCTTCTAATGAATTCTTTGAAAATCATAATTTTGTACACCACAACTCAACTAATACCTTATAAAAAACATCATATATAAAAATGATATAATATAATCACATGTATAAAAATAACCAAGGTAAGTATAGAATATGTTTATGTTAACATCATGCAAGTGCAATATGTAAAATATATATAAAAAAATAGCTTAATATGCTTGAGAACCTATGCATTTAGCAAAGACAATACACAAAAAGTTATTCCCCTTAGTGTTCACAAAAGCAAATAACAAATGAAAAAATAACAAAGAAAATTTGTGTCTTCATGCCAAGCTAGTGACTCCCCCTTACTTTGTTCTCATGCAATTAATCCCTAACTAGTCATAAATTTCACTCTAATTAATCCCAAAACTTATTCCTTTTTTTTGTTATGAAGTGCCAAATCACATCTGGAACAAGTAAAGTAGAGAAATATGGTATAAAAGAGATAATCAAACATGACGTCTAGCAGATATCTGAAATGGAATAAGAAAAAGGACAAAAATATGACATATAACTTCAAGTCCAAAAAAGTAATAGATAACCATAAAGCATAGAGACTCAAAGTATATCACCTAACAAGAAAAAAATAAATAAAATAAAACATAACAAAAGAAAAACTAGACTACTCAAGTACAAGACCATGAATGAATGTAAAACACTCAAAAGCTCCCATGTGGTCTGTAAGACTCGGTGCATTTATTTTAATTAATATTAGAATATTATGATCATGTTATGTTTTGATAAAGTAAGTATAAATAAATCAATGCAAAAAGGTTATAGTGAAAATTGATGAGATATTAAAGAAAATATATGTTTCAGGCTAATTACTTCTAGGAGGAATTGATTTAATGGCATTCTAAACCTAATTAGAAGGAAATAACATCAAAACTAGATTCAGAGTGTTGAAAAACTTTGGGACATGTGATTTGAGGTGTTTTGGGGTAATGTCAAATTGACCTAATTCTTGCGGCATTAGAAAGACAACTTCAATAGATACAAAAGTGTAGTCAAAAAATTTAATGAATCCACTTCTAACTAGGTCCAAATGGGCATGGAAGATCGGGTTAGATTGTAGAATCTAGGAATCAAGACAAAAAAACTTAATCAGAAACAGGAGATACTAGGAGTAGAGTCCGTTCGAATGCAAGTTGCTGCATTTGGACGCAAATCCCTCCATTTGAACGCAAATGCTCATTTTTTTCGATCAGATCCACACCGTATGAATAGTTTTTGACATTATAAATATCCATGAGGTGCAGTAGTATTTTCATTTCTCCAACTAAAATTAGGATGGTTACGCCATCCAGAGTTATATGTGTTAGAATATTGAGAAAATAATTGCTTTAGTTGATTAAATGCATTAACTTTCTCATGCAGCACTTCTTTAAAGGTTGGAATGGTCGGGAATTATCTTATAGGTAGCTCGATTGTTTCACAAATAAAATACTGTTCATCAACCTTTGGCACACTATTTATCTCATTTATTTTTTGCACTTGCAGACTTTATAATTTACGGGATAATTTCACTATCTTGGCAAGCAATTTTTCTTGGTCTTTTAATGCATATTTTCCTCCCCCCAATTGGTTGAGATTTCTTAGACGAATTTAATCTCTTGATAGGGTTAGAAATATCTCAAAATTGAGCATTTTCTGCCAAGGTATCAAAGTAGTCTAATGCTTCCTCTGGATCATTATTCAAAAATTCACCATCGCACATCATGTGAATGAATTGGCAATGCATAGGAGTAATTCCTTCATAGAAGAAACTAATTAATTGCCAAGATTCGAATCCATAAGGTGGAACAGAGTTTAAAAGCTCATTAAATCTTTTTTAGCACTACAAAACTGTTTAATCTCTTTTTTCAAAAAATTCTGGATTTATTTTTTCAAAGTACTAGTTCTATGAATTGGAAAAAAATATTTTTAAAAACTCCTTTTTCATTTTAGACCACAATTCCATTCATCCTAGTAATTTCCTCATGCACATTTTGATCTAGAAATTTTCCAACTACCTCCTTATGACACCCCAAAATCCAGGGGTCCGTTGATTACCCATCAACTCTAATCTTTCTCTCTTTTCTCTCTATTCAACTTCAACGTCCAGAACTAGTCAACCCAGCAGAATTCCAATCCATAAAATTTTCTTTTTAGTCCATATTTATATATTTTAATGCTTGCCCTAAATCGCGCCACACGCCCCCTTTTATCCCGGGTCCGTTTTCGCACCAAAACGATTAAATTTCACTCTGGTTCAAGCTTAAATATTTTTATATAAATTTTATTTAAATTATTTTCTAACTTTCAAAATTTTAATAAAAAATCTTTTTTGGGATCACCGGACGCTTGTTGACTCAAAAAACGAGAAAAATCCGACTATCTCGGAATTCGACGAAATTTGACAGGGTGACTAGATTTCGCGAGACGAATCTAACGGTAAAATCCGTTTCGTCATCAGAGCTCTAGAAAATTTCAGATTTGTAACCCATACCGTAGTGAAAAATTACTGTTTGACCCCTTTTTCACAAAAAGTTTAATTTTTTTCCGGGTTTTACATTCTTTCCCCCTTAAAAGAATTTCGTCCCCGAAATTTTCACACACATATACACACAATCACATGCATATGCAACAGTCATCTAATATTAAATGACTATAACAATCCTCAAATAAGAAGGGATAAGCGGCACGTATAGACTATAGTGTCCTCGCGTTCCCATGTCGCCTCCTCCATTCCTCGGTGCGGCAACAACACCTTCACTAGCCTCACGGTCTTGCCTCGCAAAACCTGATCTCGGCTATCCATGATACGCACCGGTACCTCCTCGAAGGTACCATCCGCATCAACAATAAGCTCGCCCCAATCTACCACATGAGTCGGATCTGGGGTATATTTTCGGAGCATAGAGACATGAAATACCGTATGAACACCCGATAGGTTTGGCGGTAATGCCAACCGGTAAGCAACTGTACTAACCCTCTCGAGTACCTCGAAGGGCCCAATATACCTCGGCGACAGCTTTCCCCGCTTGCCGAACCTGACCACTCCTCTTTTAGGCATCACCTTCAAGAAGACATGATCTCCCACCTCAAACTCTAGAGGTCGTCGTCGTCTGTCGGCATAGCTCTTCTGTCGCCTCTGAGCCGTGAGAAGACACTTTTGTATCAAGTCCACCTTCTCAGAGGTGTCTTTAACCAAATCTGGACCAGTTGAAGGTTTTTCTCCTACTTCCATCCAACAAATCGGAGAACGACAAGGCCTCCAGTATAGCGCCTCATAGGGTGCCATCTGTATGCTCGTCTGATAACTATTATTATAGGCGAACTCCACCAAGGATAAATGATCTTCTCAGCTACCCTTGAGATCTAGGACACATGCCCGTAGCATGCCCTCTAATGTCTGAATGGTCCTCTCAGACTGACCGTCCGTCTGGGGATGAAAAGTAGTGCTCATCATCAGTTGTGTCCCCATGGCTCGTTGAAAACTCTCTCAAAAATGAGCCGTAAACCTGGAATCCCGATCCGATACTATAGATACGGGTACCCCATGCAATCGGACAATCTCTCGTATATATAACCTGCAGAACTCCTCTAGTGTGAAGGTCATCCGTACAACCAAAAAGTGTGTCGACTTATAAGCTGATCCACTATCACCCACACCGCATCATGCCCTCGCGATGTTCGTGGCAAGTGAGTCACAAAATCCATCGTGATATGCTCCCACTTCCACTCAGCTACCTCCAAAGGCTGGAGTAACCCTGCTGGTCTCTAGTGCTCAATTTTCACTTGTTGACACGTGAGACATTTACTAACAAAATCCCCAACATGTTTCTTCATTCTGCTCCAATAATACTGGCGATGAAGATCATGGTACATCTTCGTACCACCTGGATGCACAACAAAACGAGAGCATTGGAACTCCCTAAGGATCTCCTCTTTCAGATCTGTCTATTGAGGAACCACAACTCTTCCTCAATATCGAAGACTACCATCCGAGTGAATGGCCCAGCCCTCGTCACCTGTATCTGTCTGTACACGGTCCCGGATGGACAATAGCTCAGTGTCCTGACTCTGGGACTCAGTCACCCTGCTTAGTAGAGAAGGCATAACCACCAAACTCTCCAAAGTACCCTGAGCCTGACCCATATAATGTAGTCCGAATTGTCCCACAGTCTCGAGCATTCGCCACTCTCGGGAAGCCACACTAGCCACAACTCCTCGTGATTTTCGGCTGAGTGCATCAGCTACCACATTTGCCTTACCGGGACGGTAATGCAAAGTGAAGTCATAGTCCTCTAGATACTCCATCCACCTGCGTTGCTTCATGTTAAGGTCCCGCTGTGTAAAAATATACTTCAGACTTTTGTGGTCTGAAAACACCTCAAACTACTCGCCATACAGGTAGTGACTCTAAGCCTTCAAGGCAAAGACAATGACCGTCAGCTTCATGTCATGTGTGGGGTAATTCTGCTCGTGGTTCTTTAAGTGCCGAGAACCATAAGCCACCATCTCCTGGACTGCATCAAGACACATCCCAGTCCATCCTTTGAGGCATCACAATACACTGTGTACCTCTGTCCCCTTTCCGGGACTATAAAGATAGGAGCTGAAGTAAGCCTCCTCTTTAGCTCCTAGAATATCTTCTCGCAAGAATCATTCCACTTAAACTTGACCTCCTGCCGAGTCAACCTGGTCAAAGGCGCAGCCAATCGGGAGAAGTCCTCAATGAACCTCCTGTAATACCCCGCCAATCCCAAGAAACTGCGTATCTCGAAGACTGACTTCGACCTCTCCCAATTCGTGACTGCCTCAACCTTCTCCGGATCCACGGATACACCAGAAGCCGACACTACATGCCCCAAGAATTTCACCTCAGTCGGCCAAAATTCACACTTGCTAACATTGGCATACAACTGATGGTCTCTCAATGGCTGGAGGACAATCCTCAAGTGACCCTCATGCTCCTCTTCAGACTGGGAGTAGATCAAGACGTCTTCCACAAAGACTACAACAAATTAATCAAGGTAGGGTTAGAACACCCTATGCATGAGATCCATGAATGCCGCCGGTACATTCGTCAATCCGAAAGGCATGACAGTGAACTCACAATGCCCATACCGCATCCGAAATGTCGTCTTAGGGATATCTGCCTCCCTAACCCTTAACTGATGGTAACCCGTACGGAGATCTGTCTTAGAGTAGACCCGCGCCCCTCTCAACTGATCAAACAAGTCATCAATCCTTGACAAAAGGTACCTATTCTTGATAGTAACCCTATTCAGCTGCCAGTAATCTATGCATAATCGAAGGGTTTTGTCCTTCTTCTTTGCAAATAACATCGGAGCACCCCAAGGTGAGGTACTCGGTTTAATGAATCCCCTGTCCAACAATTCCTGTAATTGGACCTTGAGTTCTTGCAACTCAGCAGGCGCCATCCTATGTGGAGTCATAGAAATGGGCGATGTACCGGGATGCAACTCAATGGTAAAGTCTACATCCTGCTGTGGAGGTAATCTCGGTAGTTCATCCGAAAAAACATGCTCATACTCACAAACCACCGAGGTAGACCCAACTTCTGTCTTGCCTCATCCTCTAGTGTAAGGCTTGCTAGCCAACCTATCAGCTGCCCGTACCATCTAGAGTCGTACACGACTTGGGGTAAAGCATCGTGTTTATCCCCCTGAAACAAGAAACAAATACCATCTGGTGTGTAGGCAATAACCCTCTTACGATCACAATCAATGACAACTCGGTGTGCTGTCAACCAGTCCATCCCTAAGATGACATCGAACTCCGACATGTCCATGACCCGAAGGTCCACGGTGAGTAGAATCCCTGAGATCTCTAACTCACACCCCTGACATATCTGATCGACCCTTACTCTAGCACCTAGGGGAGAACTCACATGTAATGGTTCTTCTAAGGTCTCCGCCTCTAAGCCCAAGTCTTTCACACAAGGTGCAGCAATAAATAAATGTGATGCACTAGAATCAAATAATACTCTAGCCCATAAGCGAGAGAGCAGAAATGTACCCCGTATAACTGACTAGTCTGCTGGCTCAGTCTGTGGCATCATGGCTTAGACACGCCCCTGGGTCCCCGAAGTTCCGGCTTGTGAGCCCTGCCCTCGGCCTCGACCCATTCCTTAGCCCATCTGGCCTAATTGCGGAGTTCCTGCTCGTGAAGTGGTAGGAGCCCTTGCAGCACCTTGGAACGGATACTGGCTTCCCTGCCCCATAGTAGGGGTAGGAAGGAGTGTATTGAGACTATGAATATCCCACTAATGACTGGGACTGAGACGCCCCTTGGCCCTGGGATCCCTGCCTCTGAGGACAATCCCGCTTCATATGTCCCGATTGGTGGCAATGATAGCAAGTCCGTTAGCCTGCCTGAAAAGGAGGCCTCTGATTTCTCCCGCCTCAGGATGGTTGACCTTGGCCTTGGCCTTGGCTTTGATAGTCGTGGCCCTGTCCTTGATGCCCATGAGGAGTAGAAGTCCTCTACTTCTTTCCCACACCAGAAGAAGAGGATTGGCCCTTCTTCTTCTTATCTTTACCATCCGCTTCCCGGATATTCCTTGCATCGTCAACCTCTCTCTCAATGGCCATAGCTGTCATAACCATCATGTCCAAGTCTTGCAAAAGAAGACCCACAATTTTGCCCCGGATGGACAACTTTAGGCCATCCTTGAACTTATGTACTTTGGTCATGTCTGAGGCCACGTAATCATCAGCAAAACGAGTCAACTCAGTGAATTTGGCCACGTATTCTAGCACACTCGTAGTCCCCTGCTTCAATTCTAGGAACTCCTTGGCCTTAGCGTGTCGAGCGGTTGCCGGGAAATACTTTCCCATAAAAAGCTCCCAGAATTCTTCCAAAGTCATGGCCTCCAAATTTCTGGAGTCCTTCACCCAATCCCACCATAGCTGGGACTCTCCCTCCAGCTAAAAAGTCGCCAGAGTTATCTTGGTGGCATCGGAAGTGATCTCCATAGCCCTCAAGATCTTCTCCACTTGTCGAATCTAACGGTCAGCTACCATTGGATCCGCCCCTCCCAGAATGACCGGAGGATTGTGTGCTTTGAACTTCTGGAGGCTACTTGATCCTCCTTGACTCACGTTTGCACCGGTATGTGCAATAGTAGCAGCTGTAGCACTAGCCTGTGCTATGGTAGTAGCCTCCTCACCGACAGCCTCCACAAAGGCTTGGTGATCAAAGGTTGGTGGTGGTTGGTTGTTGTTCCACCCACCACCTCGACGTCCTCGACCCTTCCTTTATTTTCCATCTACACACAAGCAAAATAATAATAGAGTCTCACATTGTAACACCCCAAAACACACCCTGGACGGCATTGCATTCAATCACCATTCATACCATGAGAGCACTAAGATAAACCATCAATAAAAAAAATAAAAAGACTTTCTAACAGTAATCTATAACATTTACATCAATATCCCAAAAGAATATGCCATCTTTGGCCTTCACATTCCCAATGAAAATTTACTATTATAGCGCAACGGAAATTACAAAAGAAATCTAGACTATACAGTGTTTCCAAAATAGTATTCTAGTCTAGAATAAAAAGTAAACAACATCTCTAGATGTCCCACTCGGGATCCAAGTATCCCTCTAGTAAAGCCTCCCCAAGGTACGGCTCGTTAGCACCGAGTACATCCTCTGGCCCAACATCTGAAAAAGGTTTAACTGTAGGGGGTGAGCACAAAATTCTGTAGAAAAATTCTCCCAAACTCATACAAGGTTTAGAAAAACATGTAAAACGGGTCGGTCTCATTTCAAAAATAACATATACAGCTTTTGAAATAAAACCGGGACATTTATACAGATCTCAAGTTTAAATAACAACGGTAATTGAAATGGATAAATAAAGAAGTGAAACCATGTAGAGTTGACAACCAATTTTCAAAGCATAATCCATATATAATTTATAATTCATTTTCACCATACACCATTTCCACAAGTTCTCGTGGCATCCCATACTACTCCAGGACTCTTGTAGAAACCATCTATGGTAGAATGAACGATACACGACGGTACTCGTATCTCAAGTATGAAGCCAGACCCCGCATGGTCACCATCACAAATATCATGTCCCACGCAAGTACATACCAATGCTACCCCGTGAGCAATAGTGGTTTAGTCTTACCAAAGCACTAACCCCACTATGAATGGTAGGAAAAGCTCTTACCAAAGAGGACGTCTACCCACTCCATGATATCCTGTCAATGGTAGCCCATGTTTATATCGTGCAACCATACAAAGGATACAATACACCCTAATTTCTCAATTAACAAGCAAGTTCCCCAATTTAGTTTTATGTGGTATGAGCATCCTTACAAGGAACTTCTCACCCATGTCCATCCAAACAACCTTTCATAATTACAATACCAACAATTATCACACATATCCAACAATTTCCTAAATCCACAACTTTCGCAAGTGATATTTCCCATAAAGCATATTTAAGAAAAAGTACATGAGATCATCAAAAGTATCATTTTATTGTTCAATACAAATCCCTAGAGTTTTGAAATCAAGAACAAATGAATGATCAAGCTTTGGAACTCAAGAACAAAGGACAAATCAAGTCTTGAATCCATGACAACCATTATCAAGCTTGGAATCAAGAATAAAAGGTAAATCAAGTCTTGAATCCATAATAACAAATATCAAGTTGGAGTCAAGAACTAAGGAACAATTAAGTACTGAAATCGACAACAAACGAATAACAAGCTTGAAATCAATAACAAATGATAAATCAAAAGAAACCATATTTTCCTGGAAAACTAGGGTTTTCAAGGCATACCAAGAGAATTATTGATTACCCAAGCACAACATAGGTAAATCACATTAATATTTAAGGTTGAGAATCTAGAACCAAGGAGAAATCAAGAGAAAGAACATTCCCCTTGAAAGCTAGGGTTTGGAAGCAAGAAAGGAGATTTGATGGTTACCCGAGTCTAAAATTGTTCAAGACAAGGTGAGATTTGCAATGATATCAAGAATTACATATTTGATAGCATATATATAACATTTAGAGTCAAAGATTACATATAAATAAACCTAGCCTCAATGTAAGAGAATAGGGAGAAAACCCCTACCTTGTGTTCTTGAAAATTTTGGTTTTGATGGACTCCAAGGTATGAATCCCTTCAAAGCAAGTGTTGCTCTCTTCTTTTCTTCCTCTCTTTTTCTCCTTTCTTTCTCTCTTAAGGTTTCTGGGGTTGGAGGGGCCGAAATGGAGCCAAAGTAGGCGACCTTGGGTATTTATAAGGCTAAAATGGGACCAAGATCGCGACATTTAAGTTTCAGAATTTTTTCGGCTCTACCGGTACAATACTCTACCGGTAGCTCGAACTCTCTGGACCAAAGTGTACTGGTAGACTGTACCAGTACAATTCTCTACCGGTAGGCTGTACCGGTAGGGTTTTGCCCAATTTTGCCTTTTTCCTCCGTTTTTCATTTCTAATCCATCCGAAACCCTTCCAACACCAACCCAAACTTTCACAACATACATTTGTACCCCAAACCTAGTTGCTAGACATTCGTTTATAATTCATGTCACCCATTCACTAGCTAAACTAGCTTTACTATGATTTACATTGACATTCTAAATTTTTACTTTTCCAATCCATCGAATTAAAACACACATCACTACACATATCCACACTTTTACCACAAGTAGTTTCTATATATTTATATACATATATTAAAGAGAATGCGAGGTGTTACACACATTGTGTCCCAGGATAAGGATCAAGTATAAACGTTGAGAATTTTCTCATTATCCCCCTAGTAGAACATGTGTCACATACTATAAGACACTTACACTATGAACTATCCCGTTCATTCTTTTTCTGAACCCCCAAGGTTATATTTTCTAAACACTAGGGTTAGAATACCTTTCACCATACACATTCATCATGCATATAAGTCACACAACAAGTAACACATAACATGTACCAAGTAGAGCACATAACATGTAGCAAATAAAGCACATAGCATGAAATATGTATGGAATGCAATGGTCTAGACCCATGCCCATCAAGCCCTAGGTTAATCGTATACCTATGCTCTGATACCAAGTTGTGACACCCCAAAATCTGAGGGTCCGTTGATTACCCATCAACCCTAGTCTTTCTCTATTTTCTCTCTATTCAACTTCAACGTCCAAAACCAGCCAACCCAGCAGAATTCCAATCCATAAAATCAACTTTTTAGTCCATATTTATATATTTTAATGTTTGGCCTATATCGCGCCACACGCCCCCTTTTATCCCGGGTCCGTTTTCGCACCAAAACGATTAAAATTCGCTTTAGTTCAAGCTTAAATATTTTTATATAAATTTTATTTAAATTATTTTCTAACTTTCAAAATTTTAATAAAAAATCATTTTTTGGGGTCATCGGACGCCCGTCGACTCGAAAAACGTGAAAAATCTGATTATCTCGAAATTCGACGAAATTTGACAGGGTAACTAGATTTCACGAGACGAATCTAACGGTGAAGTCCGTTTCGTCATCAGAGCTCTAGAAAATTTTAAGTTTGCAACTCATACTATAGTGAAAAATTATCATTTTACCCCTTTTTCACAAAAAAGTTCAATTTTTTCCCGGGTTTTACACTCCTTGAATTCCTTGGGATAGCAATTGGAGCATTAACGATTTATCAGCAAATTCATGTGCTTGAACAACTACAAGAATGCAAGATGGGGTAGATAATCTAGTTGGTTGGAGATGTTCCATCATTGTTTTCACAAGGGAAACAATTTGGAGATTATTTTCATCTTGTCTTAGATTTTTTCCCTCATTTTCATTTACATAATCCATGTTTATGTGTGGTTCAGGATCTCGTTTAACAAGTCTATTCATGTTATCACATGCCCACATACAAAAACTAAAAACCTACAAATGCAAATCTACTATAACTAAAATAAATGTATATACATATAGCGAATAAAACGTACATGTGCTTGTGATAAAAATCACACAACTCGCCTCTCGTCAATCTTAATAACTTTTTCTAATTAAACAATTGCTCCCTAAAACGGCCAAAAAAATTCTTACCTCATTCAAAGATGTTTGAATTTATCAAAATTGTTGTTCCCCCAGAATGATTCAATTTTTACTCCTAAATTATGTTCATATCTTTGAAATGTATGTAATGTGTTTCCCAATCGTAGAAAGAGCTTGTAGTGTAGTAATTAAGAAAAATTTGAAGTCATCTCCTTAGGGACAAATGACAATCCAAATGGTGATGTGGTCACAAAATAAAAAATCTTTGATTTTGTGAATAATGGTAAGAGTAACAACTAATGTAGTAAATTCAAATGAAAAAATAATCGACCAATCCTAGGGAATCATCTCATCATACTCAAACTTATTAAATCTCATTTATAACTGATCCAATCTCATGATCAAATTCAATCAGAAAAAGAATATTTAACTAAAATTAGTTTTGAATAATTAGTTATTTTGAAGATAAATAATGAAAGCAAGAATGATAATTACTTAGATGTATATATGAACTCTAAGTATTACTCGTGTTAGAAGAACCATCAACGATAAATAAAAGTGTACACATAAACACTAGTTTTCAAAAATAATTTTTACCATCTACAAAACATACTACATGGTTAGAACACATTAGAGAATCAATAATGTTAGATTACAAATGAGAATCATCTCTCGGATTACGCTAAAACTTAATCGAAAGCAAAGCCCATTAAATTAAAATTGACATTAAACAACATATAAAACCCATGGAAATAAAAAAAAAAAATTGAAATAAATAACTTCAAATAGACTTGTTTTAAAATCCTACGTTCAAATACAAGAACAAACATACACCATAAGCTTTGGAAATGACATGGAAAATTCACCAGTTGTCTTCTCTGAAGCTCGACAAAAACTCTCACAAAGTAAAATTAAAACTAAAACTAAGACTCCAAGCTAAGCAAAAAGTTTGTATGTATATAGAAGTTTATGTATATATAGCATCTTCCTTGTTCATTCTCATTGGCTATGGTTTGTGGTGGTGGGTGATGGGTGCTTTGTTGAAGAAGCTTCCTTCGTCGATGCTGTCCAATAAGACTGCTCAAGAAGAACCTTAGGCGCCATCATCCAATAATAAGCAATCCATGGGGATTTGTAGCCTCTCCCTCGAGTGTGAGAGTGAATAAAGTGAGCCCATGCGAACGAGTGATAGCTCGAGACTTATGTGACGTAGTTGTGTGTAAACAAACCAGTACAAAGGATTGATGAACCAGTACATCACATCTCTGTAAAACTTCTGTAAACTGGTGAACTGTTACAATGGATGAAGTGAACCAATACAAAGTTTCTCTGATGAACTTCTAAGAGCTGATGAACTGGCACAACTCTTTTCTGCAACCTGATATACCAGTACAACAACCTTTTTTACTATTTCTTTTGCTATTGTTTCCTAGTTCATCTCCTCTCCTTCAAGTTTCCTCATGTCATTCAATCAACTCTATTCCATTCCTTCTCTGCCTCTTTGTACCTATAATACACAATTCTCACAATCAACCAAAATATTGAAATAATTTGAACAGATAAATATCCAACAAATGCATAAAGTGGATGGATTAAATCACAAAATATACAATATTATGTACTCAACACAAATAACATTGGGTTTACCATTGTTGAAGGTTTTATGCACCGCCACATGGGAGCTTAAAAGCCCTAGCCGAAGACTAGATTCAATAGGATTTTGGATTCTAGAAGATTTTCTTTGATTATTGAAAATCAATACATAAGATGGGAGAATATCTGATGGTAGAGTAGATTGTTGTAATCCAGAACCCGAAGCATTCTGTCCTAAAACCACACTCCGCATAGAACTATGTGTTGAAAAGGTAACAATCTCCTCACTAAAAAAAACAACAAATTGTTGTTTTGGTTGCTATGAAACATAAACAGAAGCATTCTACCTAGATGTGTTTATGATATATGTTGAAGCCCCCTACTGTTTTATATGAAGGAGAAGAAACTGCCACCAATTGTTGCAAGTTTTGAGATTCGGAAAGTGTAGGAAATTGCTTCCTTGCTTCCATGTATTCTAGATCTTTTGATGATGTCAGGATGTCGTTAGCTACTGATGATACACAAAATTGTCTCGTGCAAGATTAAAAGTCAAGTATGTGATATGGTGTAATTAATGGACAATAAATAAAGAAATTAATGACAAAACAGTAAATATCGAGTCAACACACAGATATGTAGGGGTTCGGTTCGAGTGACCTACTCCACTCTCGAGAAATACCAACAGTGACTGGTGGCTCTTTATTGATGAATAGAGTAAGAAAGAAAGCTTCGGGAGAGGTGTGCTCTGGGAGAGGTACAATAACTAGGAGAGAGAAGTCATGTGTATAGAGAGGTGTGGTGAGATAGCAAGATGTGTCTCTCCATGTGGAGAGAGCTTACAATTTATAGGTATGGTGAGGCAGTGACGTGAGCGTGAGGGTACTACTTCTTCGAGGAGAATAGTTTCATAAGGTAAGTACAATTAAAGTAGGATTGATCTTCGTGAGTGTGTATCCCGATAATCTCTCTCACACATCCTTTTATCTTCTCGGGTTGATGAACCGGACTTGGGCTGACTTAGACTTGCTTGATTTTTTGGGCCTAGGCCTAGTTAGATTTGGGCTCGTCAGCTACATTAGCCTAACTATTTGTGAAGTCCTGTTCATGAAATGCATGGATTTTTTGGCCTCTTAAATATAACTAAATTCCCTCAAAATAATCCATGTGCGTTGCACTTGTACACAAACTAGTAAAGTTAAATGTGAACATGAGATCATTTTTATTAAATAATTATATGGGTGGGGTTAGGGTATAATTTATGGTACTTACATATATATTAAAGTTTATTTTTGACATATAAATTGTGGTGCATATTTTTATACCTCATTAGAGGTGACTGCTATTCACAGGTCTTTATACTCATAAAAGCATTTAGCATTTTCAAGTGAAGATCAGGGTGAGAAGTAAAACTAGAGACAAACAAGAACTTAGAGAACTTGATGGTTTATCTAATAGGGTTTTAGGAATTAGGGTCATTTATGATTTTGAGATAATTTATTTAATTATTTTGAGAATAATTTTATTTAAATTAGGAGTTTGTAAACCTTACGTAATTTGATTGTAGATTTACTTATGGTTAAAAATAATGTTGGAGGATATTTAATTTATTATTCGGTATTCACTAGATATATAAAATGAATCACTTTATTACTTGTATTGCTCTTTATTTTACATGTATTATGCACAAAAATTGATTTGTTAAGGCCTTTGTGGTTGGTTCATCACACCACTCCACGTGATTTAGGATGGGGGTTTGATAATTCACTTACTAGAAAAAAACGTGGGAGCTCATTTTTGTAACAATTATCGTGATAGGATTAATTAGATGCTAATTCCTTAATCAGTTATGCTGTTTCAAGTTTATGTGTCGTTGAAAGTTGATTAATTAATACTTAATTCATTTATAGTTGTATGTAATTGAATTTATCTTATCTTGAATTTCTATAATCTATATGTTTTTTATAATTATGTTTATGTTGTGTATTTGAATTTGCATCGGCATAATTTTCATCCAAAGATATTAAAATTTGGAATGAGGGCTAAAATCAAATCAGGCTTTACATTTCATAATTTTGATCTACTTATGTTAGTGTCAACAGTGTAGATCTTTCCACTTGTAACCTCGTCTCAGATGCATGCATGACACACGTACGCTGCACTGACCATAGCATCAAACGCATTCGAGGTCCATATGATGCCACGTCAGTTAAACCCCCAACCGGGGGCCCATCTGCTGATGTGGCAAGGTCAGAAGGGACGATATTTGAGGTCACACTCAATATATAACAGCACTGTCTCTACGCATGGACAGACAAACATGAAGCAGAACTTCGAGAAAAAGTAAAATAGGGAACTGAAAAATGGAGGGAGAGAAGAAAACGGACGGCTGTGATGGTTCAGATGGTTCGCATCCTAATGCAAGTGGTTCGCCGGTTGCTTCCCGTGAGAAGTCAGCGTCGCCGTCGCAGGGAAAGGCGGCACAAGCTACGGAGAAGTCATCGTTGGATGGTTTCTACGAAAAGCTTTGCAAGTTGAATGAATCCTCAGGACTCAGTCTAGTGTGAGTCTGCTATTCATCATATTTAGTCTCTACAGTTCTTTTGAAAAAAATTTAGCGGTGTACATTATCGATGAAATGTTGTAAATTCTTGAGAATTGTTAGTATTAGTCAATTCATAATTTTTTTTTTAAAAAATAAACTTGTATATTTAATTAGAGAACACCGACCCTTATCCTTTCTAAATCCAAATATAAAAAAAATTCCTTAAAAATCTTTTCTAAGAATATGTCCGATCCAAATCTAAATTTTTATTCAAATTTAAATGAACATTTGAGAAAAAAACTTGATTTGATACAAAGGTTTCAATGGACAAAATCATTTTTAAAAAATAAAAAAATTAAATTTGAAAGAGGGTAAACTCAAAGTAAAGGTACTACTACTAAAGAAGATTTGTGTAAGGATTTGAGTTTTCCTTGACTTACTTAAAAAAAAAAAAATAAGTGTTTTCTTAATTGGGTAGAAGTTGTAGTCAACAGTTTGGGCAAATGTTTTGAGTATTTTTACTCAAATTTAAATTTGGGTCAGGTTTGAAGATGCTTTAATGCCATACTCAAACTTATATCAAACTTATACCAAATTAAAAAGACACAAATTTTGATCCAAGGAGAGTAAAACTTTTATCCAAGGAGACTCAAATCTTTATTGAAATCATTAAAGATTAAATTTTCTTTTCTTTTAAAGATCTAAAGGTCATAACCTTTTTAAATTTGAATTTTTCCAACAATTTTTTTTAAGCAATGCTACATATTTCAAATTTATATCTCAAATATGCATCCCAAATCAATAAGAACCATTAGATGACTGGGTTCCATTAACTTTTTTCATTGGGACCCACTCATCCAATGATTCCCATTAATTTAGGAGGCATATTTGGGATACAAAGTATTACTCATTTTTTTTATATCAAATCAAGTTTTTTATCATTTTTTTAATTCAAAATTGAGTAAGAATTTATGTTTCAATTGAAGATAGTCTAAGTTTGTGATACGATAACTTTTTATTGAATGTGTGTGGTGTGTTAAACCCACTCAAAATTTTAAGCTTCTTTTCACACGCATTTTATGAAGTTTTTTATTTGTAAAATAGTTTTGCAGTTGAGAATTAAGAAAATTTAAAATTTGACTTAATTTGTTGACCAAATGGTTTGATATATAATTAGGTTCAGCCTAAACTATTTTAATTGCGGGTCTATTTTGTTGCAATTATAATACTTGACACATGGACTTCTAAGATTGACAGAAAAATTCCACAAAAAGTGGCAAATGATGTGGTGTTTACAAAGTAATGCTTTTGATTTCACTTTTAACTTGCTCACATATTATTTGGTCTATTTTTCAGTCTCATTTTTATTGATCTGTCCAGCATTACCATTCTAATTTTGTATCAGTATCTACAATTAAAGTTTGTATCTAATACACAAATCTCCCATTTATAATGGGATTTTGGAATCTAAAAGGCATGACTGATAGACAACTTTGTTCTTATCTTAGGGAGGTCAATTTCTATATTTGAAGCCACAATTAGGCATAGCAATGCTGCAGACTACCCGCTAATTTGACATGAAATTGACCCAGAATTAGTGTAGAACTAAGAAGCACGGATACGGATACGGACACGGCGATACGGCAAAATCCAAAGAACATAGGATTCGGATACGGTAAAAATAATTATATATATTTTTATATATATAACAACCACATTAATAATAACACTTGAAATATTTAGAAGAGGAAAAAGGGATACAAATTAAGTGTAGAGCCCCTGTATGTATAACCAAATAATAAAGATACAATAAGGATAGAAAGGTAAAACAAAGATAAAATAAAACCCTAATAGACTTATTAGGAAATCCCTAATAAGTTAGATTATATCTCCAACACTCCCCCTCAAGCTAGGCGCAAAGATATCAATCAAGCCAAGCTTGACAATAGAGTTCCGGAGAATGGATAGAGTGACAGGTTTGGTGAACACATCTGCAACCTGATCACTAGTCCTCACAAACAATGGAGTGACAATGCCACAGCTAACCTTCTCCCGAAGAAAGTGAACATCGATCTCTATATGCTTCGTCCTCTCGTGTAGTACAGAGTCAGAAGCGAGCTGAATAGCAGATCGATTATCACAATATAATGTGGATGGCGAAGTCACTGAAAATCCCAACTCGCCAAGAATCGATCGTAGCCAGATAATCTCACACGTGCCAAGTGCTAGTGCCCGATACTCTGCCTCTGCTGATGAACGGGAAACAACTGCCTGCTTCTTGCTCTTCCAAGAGATAAGATGAGTCCCTCGAAAAGCACAGAAGCCTGTAGTAGGTCGACCATCACACGCTCCCCCATAATCTGAATCTGAATAACAGACTAGAGAATCAGTCTGAGATCCTGAGGCATAGAACAACCTAAGTCCAGGACAAGACTTGAGGTACCGAAGAATATGATAAACTGCATCAAGATGAGGCTGACACGGCCTGTGCATGAACTGATTAACTCGGCTAACAACAAATGAAATGTCTGGCCTAGTATTGGCTAGGTAGATAAGTCTACCTACCAATCTCTGATAGACAGTCGGATCTCTCAACTCCTCACCTTCAGCAGTAAGCTTCAGGTTTGGAATCATGGATGATGATGCCGGTTTGCACCCCAGCATCCCAGCATCCGAGAGAAGGTCTAGAACATACTTTCTCTGAGAAAGAACAATACCCCTGCTGCTACGGGCAACCTTAATCCCAAGAAAGTATCGCAGAAATCCAAGGTCCTTCACATTGAAGGCCTTCCCAAGGTCTACCTTGACCTGCGCAGTCCCAGAAATATCATCTCCAGTAATAATAATATCATCAACATATACCAAAAGGATGACACACTGTCCAGAAGTATTTCGTCGAATAAAGCAGATATGATCAGAATGACATCTGGTGAACCCCAAATGTACGACTACATCACTAAAGCGAGAGAACCAGGCTCGTCGTGATTGTTTCAGTCCATAAAGAGACTTACGCAGCCGACATACCTTGTCAGCATACTCCCCCTCACCACGAAATTCCGGTGGTGCATCCATATAAATAATCTCATCTAGATCACCGTGAAGAAATGCATTCTTCACATCTAACTGATGAAGAGGCCAAGAGTACTCCGCAGCCAGAGAAATAATCAGCCGAACAGTAGTCAATTTTGCCACGGGGGCAAATGTGGCACCAAAATCACGACCTGGTACCTGAGTAAAGCCCTTCGCCACAAGCCTAGCCTTGTGACGATCAATAGTACCATCCGCAAGAAACTTCAGGGTGTAAACCCAACGACAGCCAACAGGCTTCACCCCTGAAGGTAAAGAGACAATATCCCATGTATGATTACGCTGAAGAGCGTTCATCTCCGTCTGTATGGCAAGAACCCACTGGGGCTACCGCATAGCCTCTGAAACAAAACGAGGAACTGACGTATCTGATAAGGCTATGTTATAAGCTCGAAATGTAGGAGATAGATCACCATAAGAAACATAAGCAGAGATCGGATATAAAATCCTGGCGGTCCAACCATAACGATCAACTGGACGGCGATCACGCCACGGATAACGACGCCCTAAATCATCATCCTCCACGGACAATGTCTCATCAGATAAACTAACTGGTTCAGTACCTGCAATCTCATCAGTACTAACAATAGGTGCATCAATATGCTCAACGAATGAAGACGGATTACCTACATCGCCTGAGATAGAAGGGACATCAGCAGGGGATGAGAGCGAGGGCGACGAACATAAACCTGCAAAGGAAGAGAGACAGCTGATTCTGTACGGACAGGAATGACTGGCTCTGGAGAATGAGAGACTGATGACTCTGTAGTGATTGTGACCAATGGCTCTAGCTGCTGTGGTAATGGAAAATCAAAGAGAGTATCATCAACTGGAGGGAGAGACATAGGACTGGAAGAAAAATAAGGAATATGCTCAAAAAAAGTCACATCTAGACTGGGATACATACGTCGCTTGTCAGGATCATAACACCGATACCCCTTAGATTGATGACAATAACTCACGAAAACACAACGAATTGCTTTATCATCAAGCTTATGACGAGTAGGAGATCGATCCTAAACAAAACATGTGCAGCCAATAACACGAGGGGGGACCGGGAAAAGTGTCCGCTCAGGGAATAAGACCTGTAAGGGAGTCCTATGTTGAAGAACACAACTCGGTGTACGATTGCACAGAAAGGTGGAAGTCAAAACTGCAAAATACCAATAAGATTTAGGTACTCCCATACCCTTAAGCATACAATGTACCATCCCTATCAGACTCCTATTTTTCCTTTCAGCAACTCTATTTTGTTCAGGAGTATATGGACAAGTGAGTTGCTGGAGGATACCCTGAGAAGAAAGGTGAAATACTAAGGCATCAGACACATATTCTTCGGCATTATCCGATCTTGAGCACGAACAATGACATCGAATTGTGTCTTAATCATCTGGAGAAATTGAGTGATTATCGAGAGTACATCAGACTTCCTATGCAAAAGATAGACCCAAGTACAACGAGTATGGTCATCTATAAATGTCATATAATATCGAGCACCTGACAGAGCAGTAACAGGAGAGGGCCCCCAAATGTCCGAGTGTATTAGATCAAATGGCTTGGGTGACTGATGCATGTGAGGAATATAACTGGTCCTAACATGTTTCGATAGAGAACATATAACACAGTCAAGTTTACCATCAACACAAGCATTATTCAAAGCAGGAAACAACATACATAAATATTTAAAATTTGTATGTCCAAAACGGTCATGCCACAATTTAACAGTTTGTGACGAAAAATCATAACGATAAGTACTAGGTAAAATACTAGCATGCAAGTTAGGAATAGACAAAGCAGGTGCAGGTAATATAGGTGGAGGAACTGGTGAAACTGGAGGTGAATCGCCTAGATAATACAATCCATCTCTCTCATGTCCTCTGATAATAATCCTCCTGGTACTCAGGTCCTGCAAATAACACGAATCAGATAAGAACACAACTGTACAGTGAAAATCTCTGGCTAACTGGTGTACAGATAATAGATTCATAGCCAACTTTGGCGCATGAAAAACTGAATGTAATGTAAAGCCATCTGGGAGGCGGACTGTACCCCTACTAACAATAGGGGCATGTGTCCCATCTGCTAGTTGAACCTGTGTATGTAACTGCTCATCAACCGTGGTGAAGTGACGGGCCTTGCCTGTCGTATGACCATTTGCACCCGAGTCCAGCATCCAAAGAGGAGACGGACTGGTGCGAGCATGAAAGACACGGGATATACCTGTAGTAGTGGCAGTAGCAGAAGTAGGACCCTGAGAAGTGAGGGTAGACATAAGTATATCCAATCGGGAAGTGATAGCGTCCATATCACTCTGTCAAGGTGGAACAGTAAGAGCAGTAGCAGCAGGAGCAATAGGTGGTGGTACCTCAGCAATAGCAGCAGTACGACCACGAGGAGATGGCTTAAGCTCTGGATGGAGCTTCCAACAAGAAGCCCTGAGATGTCCTGGTCGACCACAATAATCACAGTGACGAGTATTCCCCTGTCTACGCTGATCTGGGACACCCTGACGGCGCTGGTCTGAGCGTTGTCCACCCCTCACTGAGGATCCTGAACGAAATCCTGCAGCAGCTGCAAGGGCCATCTGGTCAGCTGGAAGAGTCAAGGCCGTAACTGGAAGTGATGCAATACGGACGCGGCGCTCATGCTGCTCAATCATTGCATACACCTCATAAAGAGACGGAAGCTTCATCATTGACAAGATTTGTGAACGAGGGCCCTCTTACTCATCACGAAGTCCCATAAGGAACTTGTGAATCCTATCCTCTTCCTCTCTAGTATGCAAGAATGCTGCTCCCTCAGGCTCTATCTTCGGAATAGCTGCAAGAGGACGTAGTGTCTCATACTCAAGCCAGCGTTGGGTCAAATACCCATAATAATCCTGAATGGTCAGATCTCCCTGCCGAGCATATGAGAGCTCCTGAGAAAGCTCATAAACACGAACTCCCCGTCCGGACTGGGAATACATCTCTGATAATGCGCTCCATAGCTTCGGAACAGAGCTATGAAACTGGTGAATCTTACAAACAGATGGCTCCATCGAGCCAAATAACCATCCAAGAATGGCGCAGTTCTCAGAAAACCACGCAGAATATCCGGGGTCGTCATCAGCTGGCTTTGGATTAGATCCCGTCAGCCAACCAAGCTTCCCTACTCGGCCTAAGAAAAGCTGGAATGAGCGAGACCACTCAGCAAAGTTACGATCATTCAACAACTGTGTCGTAACTTTCTGAGAGATCATGTCCGGTAATGCTGGTAATGTAGTTGTGCCAGTAGGTACTGTATACTGGTCAAACATAAACGGGGAAGTATCAATAGATGTCTCAACAGTAGATGTGTCAACAGTGGGGGTCTCAATTCCCTCAGAAGTAGTCATATCAACAACAATACTAGAGCACCCGTGACAGAAAAATAACTCTAAAATAAATAGAGGGATAAAATAAGGGAGAACAATATACCTCTAATCGAATAGTAGCGATAGATAACGAAGGTCCAGAAAACTCCCAAATAATCAAGTCACGGTGCCCAAAATTCAGTAAATATAAATACGTGATCTACTGCATCAAGAGCAGATCAACTGAGAAGAGAATTCATCCCCTCTTAAAAGGTTCTACGATACCAAATACCAAATACTACGTTAATAAGTTTTGCTATAAATAGGCAGCTTAATTCAATAGTTACTGTATCGACAAAACTGTTGATACGTTGATTCGAATAAATAGGCAGCTTGGCTTGCGGCCTGGGTGGTTTCGGTGTGTAGCCTGGGAATCGACTGACTGGGTATAGCGACTGACTGGGAATCGACTGACTGGTTTCGGTGTCGACTGGAAGTTGGGTATAGCGAGGGACTCCGTTGGCTTGCGGTGTGGCCTGGGTGGTTTCGGTGGCCTGGGTAGTTTCGGTGTGGCCTGGGTGGTTTCGGTGTGGCTTGGGTGGTTCGGAGTGGCCTGGGTGGTTTCGGTGTTGACAGTGTGGTTTCAGTGTGGCTTGGTTGGTATGTCGGTGGACTTATGCTGGTCGGTGATGCTATATGCTGGTCGGTGATGCCGGTCGGTGGAGATTGTTGTTTGTATAAGGTATTGGTGTTGTTTGTCGCAGGTTGTCTGTTGGGGTGGCCTAGGTGGTTTCGGCAGTGGCTGTATATCTCGGTGGGTGTATGCTGGTCGGCAGGGGCTGTTTTGCTTGAAAGCAGTTCGCCGGTGAATGGTCTCGGTGGAGGCTACGGTTTGGAGTGTTAGAATTTGGGTTAGTGTTAAGGTATGACTCTGATACCAACTTGAAATATTTAGAAAAGGAAAAAGAGATACAAATTAAGTGTAGAGCTCCTGTATATATAGCCAAATAATAAAGATACAAGAAGGATAGAAAGGTAAAACAAAGATAAAATAAAACCCTAATAGACTTATTAGGAAATCCCTAATAAGTTACACTATATCTCCAACAATAACAATGCAAGAGACTGGGCTGGTTGCAAGTCGCAGTCGCAGTTCCTCTTCCCTCTCATCCTTCTCCTCCTCCTCCTCCTCCTCTGGTCTTCTTAATTGTCTCCTCTTCTCTTCTCTGTCTCTTTCTCTGTGTCGAACACTGAATGTCGAATTTTGTGAATGAACGATTCATTTTTCCCTTTTGTTTTTTCTTTTAAGCCAATCAACGCATGCAACCCTTTTTTTTTTTTCCGTTTCGGTCCCTTGAGTTTTTAAAATAACAAAAAGTATCCCACCGTATCCATGCGGTGTCCCTCACGTATTCGACCAAAAAAAATTCAAAGCCACTATTCAAGACACTTCTACAAGTGTCAGATACGCGTATCCGTGTCGGACACGCGTACGACACTGCCATGGCGACCCCCCGACGAGTATCCGTGCTTCCTAATTGTAGACCCACTCAATAAATGAGTCAACATGTTGTTAAACGCCCTAGCGCATTATACATGACATGAATCCGACGTTCCACAATAATAAATATGGTGCATGTGTTAAACAAATTTTGTCATGACACAACTCAAACAACACATGAATCTGATACAACTCAACCTATGACCAGCTCTACCCAGGATGTATGACCACTTGTTATTACTTTAGAACTAGTCTTCAATTTGCCTCTCTTTCTGTGCCTCCCAGCCACAGGATTTAATTGGTTAATGGGCTTTAATCTTCAGTAATTGTTTCTTATATTTCCTTTGTTTTGTTTTTTACTATTATGAAAAGGGATTTATATATTTGAAAAATTGAAAAAATATATGGAGAATTCAAAGAAATTTCTGTAACAAAATTAATGAATTTACTAGGAGTTGAAATTAGACTAATGGCATGATTAATGATTTCCTAGTATAAGTGGTATCGAATAGAGGATCAGATTTTGGTACTATTAATACAGCTTGGCTATTTTCAAATCTAGCAGAATGTATTCTAGAAAATAACAACAATGTTAGACAAACTAAATATTTTACCACATTATTTGCACCAAATCAATATGGGTTGTTAGATTAGTAAATCTCATTAATTTCTGCTTGTCATCCAATGATTACGAGTATACTGTATAATATTTTTGCAAGAGTTTTGGTAAGTACCACTTTATTAAAAAAATGATAGAAATATGGCTGTTTTATTGCATTTATTTGGGTGGCTCAAACTCATATGATGGACTTCATTTAAATGGCAGCTTTAATTTCCGGGAAACAATCTTCGATTTGCATTTATTTTACAAAGAAGTGACTAAAAGAGGTGGTTTCCATCAGGTATGTACACTTTCTTTCTTATTCCTCTATGCATTAGATTATCTGATGTTCATTCAATGTTGAGCATCAATTGGATTCATGTGTTGGTGTGTCAAATTTAGGATGATATGATAATTTTAAATAAATTTTACCTGTTTCTTAATAGTAGCCTGCAAGAGTAGAAATTCTCGATTCTATATGGGAAAAATTCAGCAATAAATGATGGATGTGAATAATTCAAATAATTGTAAGACTGCTTCTATACTAGCCTTATAAATATCACCTATCGCCATTTGTTAGTCAACATAGACCATTCTTGCTGAATCAAAAATTTGAGGGAAAAGAACTCAATGTAATGTTCCCAGGTCCTTGGCTGAGGCTGCATGCAATTAATATCAGAAAATTATTGTATTGAAGAATTTGGCCTGAGGAAAGTAGTTAAGGCTGGGACATTCAACTCATTTTCCAGAGGGTCTTACGCAAAAAAACAAAAAAGAGAGAACTTGTATTTGTCTGATTATTCCGTCACTTAGATCATGCATCTTTCAGGTTAGCGAGGATGGTAAATGGGGTGAAGTTGCATCTGCCTTGAACTTTAAAAGCAGTGTTTCAATGGTACAAACTCAACTTCAAAATCTTTATGAAAATCTATTTCAGCAATTTGAACAAATGTACCACTACCGGACTCCTATAACTGCTGCTTCAGGTATGTGAGCTGCTCAATAGTTTAGGCTAAATCTGAAGAATGTAAAACTTATGTTTATTACAAGTATTAGCCAGAACCTTTAGTTTTTGATTTATTCCATAAGCATACAGAGGTTTTTCTGAAATTAAAGAGTGATTTGGTTATTGTCTTATGTTACTGGAATAACACATCAGGACTCTTTTTTGCTCTGGACATCATAGGCGTAATCTCTGCAGGCATTTCTTCGGGTTCTGAGGATAGCTCAAGCTGCTTAAAAGGGAAGCGGAAGCGTTATGACGGCTCTGCTTCCTTGTCTGCTCCCTTGTCAACAGTTCCTTATGGTAACGGGCATGATCCATCTGAGAAAAGGAAGAATGAAGATGATGCTTGCCAATTGTCAACGGGCATGTTTTCTTGTGCATTATAGAAGGATAATTTCTGAGGGCCAAAAACAAGTTGGCCTTCTCTTGGTTCATTCTAGAGCAAATAATGTGAAGCAGCAAAAGTTTAATAAAATGATTTGTAGAAAGAAAAAAAAAAACTTGGAGGTTTTAATCCTTATGGAAGTGCTTATACACATTGCTCTGATTAATCTGATATATCTAGGTTTGACTTTATCTTTTCATTTTTTATTAAACCCATATCTTAACAGTATTATTTAACAGTCCTGTAGTATTCAAGAAAGTTTTAATGATGGTATGATGCCAACTATTTCTGTTAAATTGAAATTTATAATTCCTGATATAGATCATATTACTTCCAAGAGGTTGCTATGTCTTTGGAAAATACCTTGCACTCGTTGTCAATGTCATCAAATCATGGCATTCTCATCTTCTCTGTCAACTTCACAAAGAGCTATTTTATCCAAGAGGCACACCACATATAGTTTGTGACCTACATAGCATTGCCCTTTTCTCTTGGATTTCTCCAATTATGATTGTTTTTGTCGTGATATCTCAATGTTTTCGTCTGTCAACAGTGAAACCCAAAAATCACTTGGGTTCAAAATGCTTAATTCAGTTTCACTACTTAGGTTTAGCATACCAAAGAGCATGAATTCCATTAGTTTCAAATCGTGATCGATTTGCAAATTCAAGCAGGGTTCAAGACATCAGAGAAGAAACCGCATCTGCAGACATCATTAAAAAACAAGGAAATGAAGAAAGATCCTAATGCTCCACTGAGATCAAGAAGCCCATATCAAATATTTCTCAGGGTGGAATGTCATAGATTGAAAAATATACATGGGGAGAGTTCAGGTGCCCAGAAGTTCCGAGACATGGCGATTGAAGCATGGAAGTGTCTGTCTAAGAGTGATCGCCAGGTATATTGCCTTGAAGTCTCTTTATAACTGTTTTTACTAACTGTATATCAATAACATCATTAATAGTAATTTGCTTTTGAAATTATCTAGGATCACTTCTACGTATCAAAATAGAAAGATCTAGAATGGAATTTTTTTAGACTGCAAAGTATAATAGGATTGAATCCATTATTGGCTCTACCAGGCTACCATTTTCTGAAATTGGGGCTGTAAATTCTATGAATAATGCGGAAAATGTGTACACCCATCCCTTCTGAATGAATTGGAAAATGTGTCAACCCACCCGTCCTTGCTCAGCTTGGGTCCGTGTTGCAAGTGCATTGCCTAGCCATCAGCCTGAGTCTGTCGCTTCTCTGGGGATATGTTCCTAATTTACTGGACTTTTACGGGATTTTTGGGACGATATAGACACATTGATGACAATGGTGTTGAATGCATGATACTTCTATCTAAAAATGCATCCATTTTCAACCTTAATTTTTTTTTCCTTTCTTATTTTTACAGCCATATATCGAGGCAAGTAAGAAGGACAAGGAGAGATTTAATCGAGAGTTGGCTGCTTACAAGGATCTTAAGACCAAGCAAAATACAAAAAGAATTTCTAGCAGTTCAAAACCAACAATACTTGACTTCTCCACGCCTTCCCGAACAGATGGTGCTTATTATGTGACTTTGCAGCCTGATGCTGGAGACTTCTTTGTGCCAGATGAATCTGTGAGATTATCAGTCATGCAGGCGATAAAGAATGAACGGCCAAACGACTCCATGTTTCAGATAAACTGGGATGAGTACAATGAGTACTGCGACCTTGATATTCCCAGTTAAAAGGATAATAGGGGCTTTAGAGCTTCAATTTTGAAGTAGCTTTTGATGTGGAAAGTGCACAATTACTTAGCTTTTGATGTGGAAAGTGCACAATTACTTAGCATCCTTATTGGCTGGTATGGTGCAGTCACTAATTTTCAGGTCTTTCTGTATATTTTGTAAATCTGAAGTTTCTGTAGTTTGTGTATAGGTTCTTAATCTACATCTTTCCACAAAATATGAAGTTTTCCTGTTCTGTATCTCATTCTTGTAGGTCTGCTTTCAGTTGCTTTTGATGTTCATGCATAATGGAGAATTGGATATGTAACTGCAAATTCACGACAACGTAAAAAAAAGATCAGTGAACTTTGAATGGGAATATCTAGACGTATGTCCTTCTAGGATCCATTTGAGATACTGTTTAACACGGAAAAACAGTGAGACGATGCTTTGATATACCAATACATGCCAATCATCATCCTCCTTAAGGCCGCGCCGTGCAGCAATTCTTTCCCCTGTTTCTGAAGAACAATGTTCATTATCTGTGCCAGTGTCCACATCACGTACTACAATTAGAATTTGCTCATGCATGCCATGTTCGATAAGACCTCATTTCATCCTAGTGTTCAAAAAAGTTTGTAGACTTGTTTAGGGCTTGGGTTCAAAGCTAGCAAAATGTCCAACCTCATTGTCTCTTAAGATGTGATGATATATGAAACACGACAGAGTATAAGTACAAATACATGGTGCACTGAATAGTTCTATTTGAGCTCAAAGGCTCTTACGAAGAGGGTCGATTGAATGAAATTATCACACAGAAGATGAATAGTAATTCACCAACTCGAAAACTCGACTAATCTACTCTCAAAAGGACTCTCTTGCTCTTGCGAAATATATTAATAATAGGGGGCTTTACAGATAGTATATAAGTGAGCTTACAATTGCTTGTTATTTCTGTCGAGGACTTTGCCTCTTATTTATAGTTGCTTTTGGGCCTAGCCTAATTTATGGCGAGATCCATCTTTCTTGTAATGGTTGCTTGCATTGTGCAACGACTGCGGTGAGTGTTAGGGCAGTTACAGACCTTTCACCTGGATAAGCGACTACCGTTATCGTGGTGAGGCTGGTGAGGGCCAGCTGCCTTTTATGCTACCTTTCCTGAGATGCAGATGCAGAGAGCTCGAGATCTGAAACTGAGGTCTGTGGGCAACTTAGATGAACTGAGCTTCCGACCTAAGAGATCATGACTTGTGTTTCCGAGCTCAACCTTATGCGTATTTGAGGTACCATCAGTTGACCTCTAGTCCCTAGTTAGGCAGGTTAGTATGAGTTGGGACTGAGCTCTGTCTTGGGTGAGTGATGTTGCCCTGAGACTATCTCGAGATGTGCATGATGGGATATTTTTTGACTGTTATGACGAACGTGCACTTATTTCCTCCTCGTTTCTCATGCACGTACCTTAGCTTAAGGCTCCACATTTCTGTCCGTACACTAAGCTTTGAATACACCGTTAGATGAAACCGCCTCCTTTATTGTCTTTGAATTCTCTTCGTCTTCTATCTTTCCAAATCTTTCATTCTTTCCTTTCTCTCTTGATTTCGTCTTCCCCAATTCACTGGAGATCTAGGGTTTTGCAAAAAAAATCCCGAATTAACTCCGAAGGTTCTGTGCGGTGGGCTTAATTCATTCCTCGGATTTATCCGAGGTTCCTAATTTATTGATCGTTCTCAGCTAGATACGTCATTTGCTCTGCTCCTTTCCTTCTTTTTAAGCTTCCATTTGTTTTGGATCCCTCGAATTCGAGTTGGTGGTTTAACTTTTGAACTTTTCGCTTTGTTATTTTAAGAATCGAGGTCGTTCCTCGTCCTTCCTCCCTCTATTCTTGGACCCCTATTCTACTGCTAGAATTTTTCTCTTTGGCCACTAGTGCCTTGATCCTTTGGCTCTCAGGGATTGCTTTACTCGTGTTTCCTCCCTTTATACCTATTTCCGTCTTCCTTTCTCCAATCCTACCATGTTTGTCTCTTCTAAAGTTAATACTTCATCCATCTGCCTTACCACGGCCGACAGGTCTCCTGAACTAAAAAAGGATGATTTAGGCGATGTAGGTCATGAAATTGACAACTTTCTTGTTGTTGACACTATCAATGCTGATGAGTGCACGAAAGTGCATTCTAAATACCCTATTATTGGATTAAAATGCTAAAATGTGAATAAAAATAATTAGATATAATTTATATTATTGAATTTAATATCAATTCACATTGAGATATATTTGAGCATGATTTTATAATATTTTAAATCTTAAATTTTGCATTATTGGTTGATGAGAAATAATTTACAATTGAGCTTTTATATTTGTGTTTTTATTTTGATGGCAGCCCATGGAGTAAAGAGGTTGAAACTGATACATCTTTCACGAGGGCCCAACACCCATAATTGTTATTGGATTTTATCTTTCTCAAATTACACAAGAGTTGGGCTTTAAAGGGCTGAAGCAGAAAAGTTGGAATGAAGATGGGCTGAAGTGAAAAGGGCTAGAAAAAGAAAGGAGGAAAATGTATTTTGTCAAAAAAAAAAAAGGTTTAACTTTTAAAACCCATTCTTTATATAAGAGGAGGGAGCCTTTGCTTGGCCTGGTGTGTGGCGGCTGAAAGAAAAGAAAAAGAAGAAGCAGGCGGCAAATCAGGAAAAACTTCGGATGGCAGCCGGTTCTTCTTATTGCTTTGGGAGATTTTTGTTGTCCATTATACTTATGGGTAACTAAATTCTCAAGGTAGGGCGAGGGATGAACTTGCACAATAGATGATATTTTATTTATTTTTAATTTATGCATTTGAATTTTAATTAGTAAAACTCTTTTGTTTTATCATTCACAATTTATTGTTGAGATTTTCTTCTCCGAATAGTCATAAAATTTATTTTATTTATGGATTCAGTCATGCTTTGTCTATTGAATGGATTAGTTCTTTGATTATGTTTGGATTAATTATTTATCTATATTGATTTAATTCTTTGCTGCAATATTGCTTCTTGAGTATATTGTCGTTGTTGGATTTTCTCAATAGTGAAAATAATTTACGTATTTAAAAGTGATGAATGATTTTTCAAAGAGTTACATTTGGTTTAATCTTGGTTAATAAATCTATATCTTCCGATTGAAAATTTTGGGAATTGAATTTCTAATTGAGTTATTCAATGAATTAAGAATAATTAAAATATCAGATTTGTGCAAGGGATTCTCGACGCTTTACCATTTGTCAAATTTGAGTACTTTTTTCGATAGTTACTCTAATTCACTTTAATTTACATTTTAAATTAATCTTCATTCTCCAGTGATCAATTAATATTTTTCTTTAGTTTCTTTGTTCCTTCTATTATTCTTTTAGTTTGTCTCTCTGTGGAATCGACATCCCAAAGCTGTGTTATAATTACCACGTTATTCTTTGTGCGTAATCATATGCTAAGGAAGAGGTTGAGGTTCCTATTCCAGCATCTCCCCCTATATCGAGTTTTAAGAAATCTCACAAAGGGAAATCCTAAATGAGTGACGTTAATGTTTCTGACAATGCTGGGGAGATAGAGGTCGCCCCCAGAGCTTCAGACCTTGTGGGTTTTAGTGAGGTCACCCCTCATTTTCTAAGTGCCCTTTTTACTCGATTTAGTTTTGCACGGGGTATGCATTACTGGTCCCCACATGTGGACATTCGATATGACTCCCAAGTTCCAAAGAAAGTTTGTTTCTTTGTAGTTTCTTTTAAGAATGCTCTTTAGTTTACTATGCATCCCTTTCTCAAAAGTTTCCTTCAACATTTGAACGTCTGCCATGCTCAATTTTCTCTCAATTTCTGGAGTGTTCTGGTGGGTCTTCTTGTTTTCTTTAAGAGGAACGAGCTTGGTGTCTTTACGGTACCCTTGCTCATAAAGTTTTTCAATGTCAAGGTTACCCCTTATGATGGCTTTCTATATATTGCCAAATGGGTAAAGACCCAAGTTCTTATCACTGACCTCCTGAGATCGCACAAGGGTTAGAAGAAGCTTTTCTTCTTCGTGTCTGGGAGATAATGAGAGTATAACCCCAGGGATGTAGTTAACACACTCCCTGTACCTCGGGCTTGGTCTGCCCTTGATAATTTGAGTCAGTCTTAATTGAGAAGGTTTGTTCTAGGCTCAATGTTTCATTCTGCTGATCTTGTTTCTTTTATCTCTTTCAGGTATTCGACCTGATCTTAGTGCCGAGAACAGGATACTCCAATCTTCTTAAGCCTGAGGTGCTTACTCAGTTCGGGTTTAATCCCCCCGAGGTGAGAGTAGAGACCCCTATTCCCATCTCCGTGTTTGGCACAGAAGAGCTTTTTGGTAAGGCTTCTCTTCCTTTATCTCTAACTCTTCCTTTCTTTCTCTCTGTTTTCATTAACCTGCTGATTTTGGCTTCTAAGGTTCCAACTCAATGGCCCTTGATGCTGACGTTGTAAAGGCTAAAATTGCCCATCTCAGGAAGAGTACAAGTCGGGGAAAATGCAAGGTTGAGGTCGAGTCTTGAAGTGACCTCTTTCTAAAAGTGTAAAGAACAAAAGTGCATCCACCTTCTCCTTCCTCCTAGATGATCTTTTTACCTCCATCGACTTCTCAAAAGGCTGCACTCACCTCTACTTCTTAAGGGATATATCCTCATCTCCTTGAGGGGTCTTCAGTACATGTTGGGGTATCATCATCTCCTTCATTAGTAGAGGTTGTTGGGGCTCTGGAGGTCATAGCTCATCTCATGCGAGAGCCTTCTTCTTCCCAGGTTGTTGAGAAGACTCCCCACTTGCTTGCGGAGGGTTTGTAGGCGAAGGTTAAGAAAGGCAAAGGTTTAATCATTAGGAATGCGAGCCTTGCCGCTGAGGCCATTGCCTTAGTCATCCCTGAGTCAGACATTTAAGAGGTCTCAATGATCCCTTTATCCACCTCTGCTCCACTGTTTTGTATGGAACGACCTTAATAAGTTCTGATCTCCTAAGTTTTGCTTTTGCTTTGAGTAAATAGTTTTTTTTACCTTGACCTTCTCTTGTGTTTTTCTTAGCTGACTATTCATGTGACTGCTTTGGTAAGTCGAGTTTGGGCTTTAGAGAGCACAGTCGTAGAGGCTCAGAAGTCTTCAAAGGAATTTAAGCTCAAGGTCTCTGAGCTAGCCTTCACCAATGACGATCTGAAGGCTCAGGTTGAGGGGCTGAGTTCAGCAAATAAAGGCCTGGAGGTCGATGCCAAAAAGGCTAGAGACGAGCTCAAACTTAAGGCTGACAGTTTATTCCAAGCTCGGAAGGATGCTTTTGAGGCTCTCGAAGTTGTCCAGACAATAAATAACGAGTATAGCATGTTGGCTGAGGTCAATGCTACTCTGCTAAAGGAGATCGAAGTTGATAAAGATGTAGCTCGAAAGAAGGATGCTGAGATTGTAAAGCTTAAAGATGAAGCTGCTACCAACTAGGCTACTGGGTGCTTTGCTTTTCAGGAGCAAGCTATGGAGAAATATCCTTATCAACATTTTGACTTCGACCCTCCTTTGGATAAAGAGAAATAAAAAGCATCTATTGACAAGGAGGTAGAAGTCCCAGCTCCAACTCTTCCTGGAGTGGAGGTCTGAGGTGACTATACCCACAGTTGAAGTCCCTGCTCCTATCGTCACTGAAGCTCCTTCTGATCTTACTCCAGCTTATTCTTTTGCTCTCGAGCTACTAACCCTGCTACAGGGACTTAAGGCTTTTTCTTTTGAGGATATTTTTGTACTTTGCTTCTTTCTATACTCTGTAGAAGACTTTGTACTTTGCTTATTTTGAGAAAATGAAAGTAAAAATATCTTGTGTTCTATCTTGTATTTATGCATTCTATTTTGTATTCAATCCTTTCCCCTCTGTCCCCTTGCTTCAAGGAGAACTCTATTCTTCTGGAAGTGAATATAATTTTGCCAAGTATGGGGTCTTTGTCTTGTGAAGCATTACACTTCAAATCCTCGAAAATAGGCAGTACATCCTTTACAACTAAGTGTTGAGGCTAGTATCAATATTGTCTGCTAAGTTTAGCTGCTTGAAACTTTTTTGTGTTGAAAATCTTATCTCATCCTGAGCTGAGGTGCTTTATCATTGATTTTATGAGCTAAATAAATCATCTTTCGTATATGAGCTGAAGAGCTCAGCGTTTATTTATGAGCTGAAGAGCTCATCATTTGTATATGAGTTTAATAGCTCATCATTCATTTATGAGCAAAAGAGCTTATCGTTTGTATATGAGTTGAAGAGCTCATTGTTTGTATATGAGCTAAAAAGTTCATCGTTTGTATATGAGTTGAAGAGCTCATGATTTTGTTAATGAGTTGAATAGCTCATCGTTCATTTATGAGCTTAAGAGCTCATCATTTGTATATAAGTTGAAAAGCTCATCATTTTTTTATGAGCTAAATAACTCATTGTTTATTTATGAGCTGAAGAGCCCATCGTTTATCTACGAGCTGAACAACTCATCATTTGTACATGTGTTGAAGAGCTCATTGAGTGTTTATGGGTTGAAAAGCTCATCGTTTACTTATGAGTTGAAGAACTCATCGAGTGTTTATGAGCGAAAGAGCTCATCATGTGTTTGTAAGCTGAAGAGCTTATCGTTTATTTACGCTAGCAATAGAATGATGACTGAGCCAAAACTTTGTTGTTTTATTGATGATGAACTTTCACAAGGGTCTTGGCTATTGAAATAATATTTTCAAGTGGTCAACATTCCAGGAATGAGGCAAAATCTTTCTTTTCTCCATTTGTAGCTCATAATTCCGAGGTCTGATTATTTTGGATATGATGTACGGGCCTTCCTAGTTGGGCCCTAACTTTCCTTTCCTTTCCTTCAGGGAGGAGTTTCTTAAGGACCAGATCTCCAACTTTGAAACTTATATGCTTGACCTTCCTGGTGTAATATTTGGTTGTTTTCTTCTGATAACTCAAGATACACTGCAAGGCTCTGTCCTTTTTTTCGTCTATGAGGTCGATGTTAAGCAGAAGTGACTCATCATTATGCTTGGTTTTGAAGAGATCTGCCCTTGGAGATGGGATGCCTATTTCCACAGAAACTACTGCCCCAGTTCCTAATACCAAGGGAAAGCTATCTCTTGAGTTGCTAACCTGGTTGTAGTTCTGTAAGCCCATAACACTTCGGGAACATGTTCTATCCATCGTCCTTTTAAGGCTTCGATTTGGTTTTTAGAGCCGCTTTTATGGTTCGGATGGTTACCTCTCCTTGTCCATTCGATTAAGGATGAGTTGGTGTTGAGAATTAATTTTTTTTGCTCAGGTCAGCACAAAACCTTTTGAATTTGGATTTGTCGAACTGCTTCCTATTGTCTGAGATGATTGCCCTAGGTATTCCAAACCTGTGAATTATGGATTTTCAGGAGAAGTTCTAAACCTTCTGCTCACTAGGTTGAGAAGCTCTAGCGGACAGTGTGGGACGTTGGCATGCAGTTGGCAGGTCTTACACCTTTTGACTAGCTCTATTGTGTCTTTGAGCAGGATGGGCTAGAACCTTGCCTTAGTGTTTTACCTACCAAAACTAGATTTTCGATGTGATTGTCATAGATGCCTTCGTGGATTTCCCTTAGGATGTAGTCAACTTCTTCATCCCCTATAGATTTCAGGAGAGGTGCTGAGAAGCCCTGTTTGTACATGTTTCCTTGTAAGAGGGTGAATTTGGATGATCTGACTCTTAGCTTTGCGGCTTCTTTGGAATCAGCTGGTAAAGTTACGTTTCTGAAGGTATTCCCTAATTGGATCTATCCAGGTTGTTTAGACCAGTACAGGAAAATATTCTTCATCCTCTTACCTCACTGATGGCTCAGCTAGGTGTTTAACTGGAATCAATATGTCTAGATTCTTTAGGGAAGCTGTAGCTAACCTTGCTAAGGCGTCAGCTCAGGAGTTCTCAGCTTTGGGGACATACATGACCTTTACCTGCAGAAATTTCTTCATTGGCTCTTATACCTTCCTTAGGTATTGAACCATTCTCTATCCCTTATCTTCTTAAGTTTCCTCAATTTTCTTCACTACTAGCTGGGAGTTGATGTAGATCATGAGTTGCTCTGCCCGACAATGACGACTTTATATTCAGCTTCGTTATTCGAAGCCTTGAATTTGAACATGAGGGTGTATTCGATATCTATTCCATCAAGGGAGGTCAAGATCAACCCAGCACCACTGCCTTGGGCATTGACAGCTCCTTCTATTGAAAGCTTCCATGTCGGAAAGTCAACTATTAGTTGGGTTGCCTCCATGGATGCTTCAAAAGCTATAGTGAATTTCGCAACAAAATTTTCTAGTACTTGCCCTTTAATTGCGGTCCTGAGTTTGTATTTGATATCAAACTCGCTGAGCTCTATTTCCCATTTGACTAGCCTTCCTGAAGACTTTAGTTAGTGCAGTACCTACTTCATTGGTTGGTCTGTAAGGACCTCAATGGTGTGAGCTTGGAAATAGGGTCTGAACCTTATTGTTGTTGTAACTAGAGATAAGACTAACTTTTCTATTTTCGAATATCTCTCATCTGCCCCCCTCAGAACTTTGCTATAGTAGTAAACTGGTTGCTAATCTCTATCTCGCTCTCTGACCAGTGCTGCACTGGTTGAGAAATTTGAGACAACGAGGTATAAGGTGAGGACTTCTCCTTCCCTACGGCTCACAAGGATTGAGGGTAAGTTGAGGTATCCTTTGAGGGCTTTAAATATTTCTTCGCATTGCTCATCCCATTGGAACGACCTTTTCAAGATTTGGAAGAAAGGCTGACACTTGTCACTTAACCTAGAGACAAAGCGACTTAAGGCTGCTATCCTTCCTGTTAGGTGTTGGACCTCTTTTGTGTTCGAGGGTGGTTACATATCTATTACTACCTTGACGTTCTCTGGATTTGCTTCTATTCCCCTGCTGTTGACTATAAAACCCAAAAACTTTCCAGCAGAGACCCTAAAAGCGCATTTGGCTTACTTAAGCTTCATCTGGTACTTCTTGAGGATCTATAAAGACTCTTCATAGTGCCGGCTTTGGAACTCAGTTTTGAATGACTTCACTAGCATGTCATTGATGTATACCTTCATTGATGTCTCAATTTTTTTCTGGTACATACGATTCACCAATCACTGGTAAGTAGCTTTGATGTTTTTCAGCCCAAAAGGCATGATCTGGTAGTAACATGTCCCCTGGTCAGTCACAAATGACGTCTTCTCTTGGTCACTAGGATCCATTCTGATCTAGTTATATCTTAAAAAAGCATCCATGAAGCAAAGGAGCTTATGCTCAGTTGTGGCAGCTATGATCAATCGATCCGAGGTAAGAAAAAACTATCCCTGGCACAAACGCAATTTAGGTCAGTGAAGTTAATGTAGAGGCGCTACTTACCGTTTGACTTCTTGATGAGGACCACATTGGCTAACTAGATCGAATAATCTACCTCTTCAATGACTTTGGCGTGGAGAAGTTTACTAACCTCTTCATTAATCATCTTTTGGTGTTCTGCGGCAAAACTCCTTTGTTTTTGTTTGATGGGCTTGAAGGTTGGGTCACGTTGAGCTTGTGTGTTATGACTGGGGGTTAATCCCATACATATCCTCCTGTTTCCATGAAAAAACCTCCACATTCTTCTTGAGGAATTGAATAAGGAGGTATTTAACCTCTCTGGGCAGCTTTGATCCTACGTATACCAAATGTTCCAATTCCTCGTCGAGTTGGAAAGGCTCCAACTCTTCTGAAGGCATAAGTCTTGTTTCCTGCTCATATTCTAGATCGAGCTCATCCAGCTAGATAGTCTCAACCTCTTTTTCCTTCATAGACTCCATGTAGCACCTCGTGCCACTCGCTGGTCCCCTAGGACCACTTTGACACCATTTTTTATGGGGAACTTTATGACTAGGTGGTAGGCAAAATGAATGACCGTCATAGCGTTAAGGGAAGGTCTTTCCAACATAACATTGTATGTTGAAAGAGCGTCGACTACTAGGAACCTTACAATAGTGGTGGATTGACAAGACGTATCTCCCACGGTGAAGACCAGTTGTATTGAACCAATGGGTAACACCCTTTTCCTGAGAATCTCAGAAGGTGAGTCCTTACTGGTTCATGTTTATTTCTGCCTATATCTATCTTGTCGAAGGTAGATGCGAAGATGATGTCGACAGAGCTCCCATTATCGACCAAAACTTGATAGACGGTTCTATTGGCAGTGATGACCTTCACCACCAAAGGATCATCGTGGAGATGCTGCTAGTCTTCGAAGTTTGCATCCAAAAAAGTTAAGTCCATGCTCAACCGAGGAGCTTTGGACACAACTTGCACCTCCAATACCTCTTTTGCTCGAACCTTGCGCATGTGAGCTTTCTTGGCTGAGATGGACTCCCCACCTCTAGAAAATCCTCAAGATATTACTCTGATCTCTCCCAGAGGCTGCTGATGTTGTGCAAGAATTTGTTGTTGAGGTGTTGGGGGTGGGTGAGCTTGGTTCTGATTATCTTATGCCACAGAGCATCGTAGTTTCCCCATTGAATCAAGAACTTGATCTCCTTCTTTAAATGGAAACGGTCATAAGTGAGATGACCATAGTCCATTTCATTGTATCCCATTTTGTGGGATCCGTCTTCATTCGAGGTGGCCACCTTAGAAACTTCTCGTTTTGCACTTCGTAGAGGACCTGGGACACTGTGGTGGTGAGGGGAATGAACTGCTGAGGTGCGAATCTTGGTTACAACTCTTGAGGTGGAGGACCTAGGCGGCTCTGATGTCTCATCTTCTTTTTTGGAAAGCGATCCCTATGTCTTTGTGGAGACCTATATCGACTTCTTTGTTTTCTAGGACTTTGGTCCCTCTTTTTCTCATTCTCCTTGTATGTGATCGATCTCCCTGCCTTGTAAAGGAGAGCTTCCTCACCATTGATGTATTTTTATTTTTTTGAAAGGATTTCTGTCATGCTGGCTTGGGGATTTTTTGGAGATAGAGAACATTAAGTCTTTCGACTGAATTCCCAACTTGGCAATGAAGGCAGTGGTAGCGAATTTTTGGTCAGGGACGTCCACCTCCACGAAGCTCTATCTAGTCTTTGTAAGTATTGAGATGGTCCATGAGATATTTTATCCCATCAAATGTCTCCATCTGAGGCATTTTAAACTTCAGGGGAAAGGGAAAATACAACACATGTGCAGTAAATAGAGACTCAATCTGCTGAACCAAGGCGTCCATAGTCACAGGGGTCTTGCCCCTTACAACCTCCTTCATGTGGATGAGCTTTTGTTGAATTTCTCTAAAGAGTTGTTCCCAAAACTGTTCCTTCTTTTCCTGTTGATGTTGGGAAAATTCGTTCTTGTAGGTTCCTCTATTTTGACTTTGTACTTCCTCGTTGTCTTTGTTCATGTGAGCTCGACGATGTTGGGGAAAGAACCATATGTTTTTATCTAAAATGGAATGAAAAATTAAGAATAACCAAGAAGATATGTGGATTAAAGTTTTAAAAGTAAAATATTTACATGATGACTTGCAAGAATGGACTCTGAAATCTAATGCATCACCCACTTGGAGAGAAATTTTTAAAATAAAACCAATTGTCACAGAAGGCACTAAATGGCTCCTTGGTAATAGGGAGAATATCTTTTTAAGGACTGATTAGTGGTGTAGTGATTCTGCCATTGGTAGTAGAATGTACATCCCTAGACTGGCAAATGTCAACAGAACTGTGGCATACTTCATTGACTCTACAGGTAATTGGATTCTGAGGAACACATGTATGATCCTTCCTCCTTGCATTAGCTCTGATATTCTCATGACAGATATTTCTAATGTGGGTGAGTTTGAAGATACTTCTGTTTGGGGCCTTTCCAATAATGGAAAATTTTCTATTAATTCTGCATATAACTGATTAACCAATACCATTGAAGATAGTAGATCTGCTCTGAAATGGGATTGGATCTCGACTATGAAAATCCCCCAGAAGCTTAAATTTGTCATGTGGTTGATTCAAAGTGATAGAATTATGTCTAACTTGTTTATAGCGATAAGAAACATGAATAGAGAGGCGACTTGTGAGAGATGCAAAGGAAATATTAAATCCACTATTCACATTCTGAGAGATTGTTCCAAAGCTAAAGCAGTTTGGAAAGCCTTACTAGGAAACCTCCCCACCTCTGATTTTTATAACCTTGATTTGCAAGAATGGCTTCTTGAAAACCGTAGCATTAAAAAGAATTCAACCTGGAGAGGGGTGGAGTGGCCTGTTGTCTTCACATCACTCATTTGGAATATCTGGAAAGACATGAATAAATAATGTACTGAGAAGACTCAGATCCTCCCTAATGTCATAGCAAAAAATGCATGACGTTTAGCCTCGGAAATTAAGATATCCTTCCATGATATCTTAATTAGGAAGGATTATGTTTCCCCCAATCTTATAGGATGGTCTTTTCCTCCTGCAGGGTGGCTTAAGATGAATGTTGATGGAAGCTCTAGAGGGAATCTAGGACCAACTGTGTTAGGAAGACTGGTTGGAGATGATCAAGGGAACTGGAAGATTGGTTTCTATGGTAGGCTGAATAATTGCTCCAACTTATAAGCTGAATTATGGGTCATCTTCAAAGGTCTCCAGCTCATTAAAGAGAAGAATCTGAAGAATATCCTCTTGGAGACCGACTCTTTTGATGTCGATAGAATCCTTACTATAACAACTGAGGTTGCCCATCCAGAAAGAGTCCTCATAGCGAGATGCAAGAACCTCCTTTCCCTGATCAATACCCCCAACGTTCATACCCTTAAAGAAGAGAAATTTTGTGCTGATAAGCTTGCCAGTATGGGTGTTTAGAACCAAGATCAGATGGTGATCCTCCTTTTACCCCTAACCTCTGGGGGACTTTCTTAGAAATGACTTTGCTAGTACCTCTTATTTTAGAGGATTAAGGTCGCTTCTTTTAACTTTTCCAGTGTACCAAAAAAAAAAAAACTTACTTGTTCTTGGCACTTGTATGATGAATAATATTTATAACACATTTATGATAGTTTGGATAACTAAAAAATATTAGAGAGCAAAAAAGAAAAGGGTAACTAGCAAAATAACTCCTTGTACTAAGCCTCAATCTCACTTCACCCCTCTAATTTTACAAACTACACTTAACCCCCTCTAGCTTGTGAACAAACTACAAATCAAATAGAATCTGTTTATTCTAATGGCATGGTAATTGCACACGTTAATTATACATATGAAGTATTATGAATATTAGGTGAAAAAATGGCTTGGAAAGCAAAGAAAGTTATGTCAAATTTTTTTTGCAAAAATTAAAAGACTTGTAGGTGGAAAGGATGTCAAAAGAGGAGGGGTTTAGATACCTTGAAGAAATATGCTAAAAATAGAAGAAAAGTGGCTTGAAAAACTTAGGGGGAAAAATGAAAAAACGTGGGAAATGAATGAAAAATCAATTTATCCAACCTAATGACCTTTCATTTACTTTTCTTCTTCCTTTTCACTCACTCACTAGGTTTGTGAAAATTCGGGGCGTAACAACTTAGTATCAGAGTTTAGGGATTAGATCTTACATGAGAGTTGTAGGAAAATGGGTACACTAATATTGGAGATAGTTAGGAGACATGTGGGGTGACAAAGGAATTATTTTTATGTCATGATTTTTGGACGTCATAGAGAGTATTAGTGTATTTTGGCTGAAAATGTATGAAAGTAAAAAGGCTTCAAGGTATGATGATTTATAATGTTTTAAATTTTTTAGGTTATGTTGATTTTCATTATTTTGCTTGACCCTTAGTTGCTTTAATTTGTGAAGTCAAAGATGTGTGGTAATTCAATTTTGTTGCTTGGAGATAAGGTTAACTGTGGTGTCCTTTATATAATTTTGGTTAGGTGAAATTCCTGGAACTGATATAGATGCTAATAATTGCAGAAAGATTGAAAGTTTTGATTTAATGGTGAAAACTTTGAGTTGGATATGTCTTCCATTAGGTTGACTAAGAGACTATAAAATAGTACAATGTTCAAATACAATCAATTGGAGGGCCATGGTAAAATGAATAAGTATTTGTGTCAATTTTGGAATAAGTGTACAAATTGTGATTTTGATTCTGAGTGGATTGGAGGTTGTTACATGACCATTTATTTGAGGTTATTAATAGTGGTCTGGATTAGTATGAATAGTTGGCTAGTGTTGCTTTGGGTAAAAAAATTAATTGTTAAGTGATGACTTAATTTTTGTATAATTGGGTTTTAAGAATTATTCATAAAGAATATGATTGTAAGATTGTGGTGCAATAATTAATGAATTATATTAGATGGCTTTTTTTTGAAGATTGATTGAGAATGACATGGTAAGCCTTTGAAGGGAAAGAAATATACAGTAAGGAAATTACTCATTAAATAAAAGGGTAGGCAGGACCAGACTCCTTAAGGTCATGTTTATGCAGTGGCCACACCAAGGGCATCTACTTCTAGACCTTCAGTGGTTTGAGGTACATTCCTTGTGTTTAGTTCATAGGCTAGCATATTGATAGACTTGGGTGCATTTCATTCATTCATATCTACTATATTTGCCATGACATTGGGGTTGGACATAGATCGGTTAAATCCACCATTTCATGTTGACATCCCAATTAGGGGTAGTGTGATATTGACGACGATCTGTAGAGATTGCTCGATATTGATAGCTGATCACATCCTTTATTTTAACTTCATTCTACTTGACATGTCTAGTTTTGATATTATTTTAGGGATGAATTGGTTGTTCTCTTTTCGAGAGAGTATATATTGCTATAGAGGGAGAGTGATAGTGTGTACTCCTGAGGGAGAATGCTTTTATTTCATGGGAGATTGTGGGAATTTCTTAGTTCCACCCTTGTATGACTTGAGGAGTTGGGGAGGTCATAGTTACATGTTGGCTAGTTTCGTACCAAATGTGAGTGGGACTAGAGGGAGTGTGTTACCACCCATTGTGGATGAGTTTCTAGATGTCTTCTCGGATGACTTGACTAGTTTACCACCGAGACGAGAGAAAGAGTTCACGATAGAGCTTATCTTAGGTATTATGCCTATTTCCATTCCACCTTACCGTATGACTCCAGTTGAGTTGAGAGAACTGAAGGAGCAGTTGACTGATTTGCAGGGTAATAGTTTTATTCATCCTAGTATTTCTCCATGGGGTGCTTTGACATTATTTACGAATAAGAAGGATGGGACATTGCATTTGTGTGTGGAGTATAGGAGGTTGAACCAGGTCGCTATCAAGAACAAGTATAGATGCCTTGTTTGATCAACTTAGGGGTTTGAGATGTTTCTCGAAGATTGATCTTAGATCGAGGTGTCATCAGTTGAGAGTACAGAAGGAGGATGTGGCGAAGACAGGCATTCATAGACTTGATCCATCGCATTTTTAGTTCTTATTTAGATCAGTTGTTGTGGTGTTTGTTGATGACATTTTTTATTTATTCACCTTTTGAGGATGAGCATGCCTTTCACCTATGAATTGTGTTACAAATTTTGAGAGAACACTGTTTAATCGCTAAGTTCTCGAAGTGTGAGTTTTGGCTTTAAGATGTGCAATTTCTAAGCCATGTTGTGTTAGGTAGTGGAGTATCTATGGTCCTTCTAAGATTGATGTTGTTATGAGTTGGGAGAGTCTAAAGAGTGTGTTTGAGATTCGAAGTTTCTTAGGATTGGCAGGGTACTACGTCGGTTTGTGGAGGGGTTTTCTCGTCTTGCCATGCCGATGACTCGTTTGACGCGCAATAGCATTAGATTTGAGTGGACAGATGACTGTGAGCATTCATTTTAGAAGCTGAAGAAGAGGTTGAATTTAGCACCTATCCTGATTATACCTTAGGAAGGTATTGGCTATACCATTTATTGTGATGCTTCACGAGAGGGATTAGGCTGTGTGTTGATGTAGGAGGGTAGAGTTATAGCCTATGATTCTTGTCAGTTGAAGAATCATGAGTAGAACTACCCTACATATGATTTGGAGTTAGCTGCCGTCATTTTTGCACTTAAGAGTTGACAAAACTACTTATATGGGGAGAGGTTTGAGGTTTTCTCAGATCACAAGAGCCTCAGATACATTTTCACACAGAAGGACTTGAACCTTCGGTAGAGGAGATGGATGGAGTATATGGAGGACTATGACTTTGACCTTCGGTACCATCTTGGGAAAGCTAATGTCGTAGCAGATGCACATAGCAGGAGACTGAGGAGCATTGTAGCTAGCATTGCTATTAGGGAGTGGGAGATGATGGGAGACATTAGTGAGTTTGACTTAGACCTTATCAAGTCTGAGGGACACGCCACACTATTCAGTGTTTTTGCAGATCCTACATAGTTGAGTAGGGTTATTGAGACACAGTTACATGGCACAGAAGTAGGGCAGATTCGAGCACAAGTTGCAAGTGCTGAGGGCTTTAAGGGATGAACAGTTCATTCTGACCTTAAGCCTAAGATATATGGGTAGAGTCTTTGTTCCAGCGTCTCTTAGGGACAATGTCCTTAGAGATTTTCATCATTCAAGCCTAGGAGTAAAGCTAGGGGGCACTAAGATATACCATGATGTAAGCCATCAATATTGGTGGACGGGGATGAAGGGGGATGTGGTGCAGTTTGTATTGAGATGTCTCACGTGCCAGCAGATTAAGACTGAGCACCGAAGACCCTGGGGTTTGTTGCAACCATTGCTAGTGGCTGAGTGGAAGTGGGAGTTTATTACCATGAATTTTGTGATGGGCCTTCCAAAGTCACCTAGAGGTTAACATGCAATTTGGGTTGTTGTTAATAGGTTGATGTAGTCCTCACATTTCCTACCGATTAGAGCGACTGATTTAGTGGATGTTCTCAGTAGGTTGTATATCCAAGAGATAGTACGACTACATGAGATTCCTGTTTCCAATGTTTCAAACAGAGACCCACGCTTCACTGCACGATTTTGATAGAGTCTTTAGACAACCTTGGGGACTCAGCTACTGTTTAGAACTGCTATCCATCCTCAGACTGAAAGTTCGTTAGAGCGTACTATTCAGATACTTGAGGACATGCTTAGAGCATATGTTATGGACTTCCGAGTAACTAGGAAGATCACCTTGCTTTAGTAAAGTTTACCTACAACAACATCTTTCACTCTAGTATTGAGATGACACCTTTTAAGGCGTTGTATGGTAGGTCATATCGTTCACCGGTATGTTGGACTGAGTTAGGAGAGACAGTTGTTTTAGGGCTTAACATAGTCTGTGAGACCACAGACATGATACGGGTGATTAGACAACGTCTGTTGACAACACAGAGCCTCCAGAAGAGTTAAGCAGACAGGAGGACATGTTGGGGGACATGTATTCCTCAAGGTAGTCCCACGACGGGGATTGAGGAGACTCAGGCATAGTGGGAAACTTCCGCTGCGATTTATAAGACCATTTGAGATCCTTGAGAATGTTGGTGAGGTGGCCTATAAGCTAGCATTACAACCATAGCTATCTGGGTTCATGATGTTTTCATGTGTCGATGTTGAGAAAGTACGAACCTGACCCTTCACATGTGTTATATTGGGTAGATCTTCAAGTGAAAGGTGATGTTTCTTATTATGAGGGGCCAGTGGAGGTATTAGAGTTGAGGGATCAGATTTTGGGGGGCAAAACCATCCCTTTAGTCAAGGTTCTTTGGAACTATTATGGGGTCGATGAAGCTACTTGGGAGTGTGAGGCTGAAGTCCGTGCTAGGTATGCAAAGTTGTTTATTCATAGAGGTATATTTATAAATTTTGAGATGAAATTTCTTTAAGGGGGGAGGATTTAGAGATACGAAAATTGAGGATAAACTTTTCAATTTTTCTGGTAGGAAACTATTCATGCACCATTTGCCGGTAGAGCACTACATATGCATCATTTAGGCGTAAGTTATATTTAGGAGAATAATTTAAGTATGTTATAGTAGAAAAACATGATTACAATTTTAAAATACACCGCTTATGTGAATTTGAGCCTAAACGAAAATAGTTTTAAAAGTTGGACAAAAAGGGCATTTCGGGTGGCCCAAATAGGATCGGCTACAAACGAAAATCTTTTTTTTGAAAATTTTAATTTAAAATAATTTTATGAAATTTTGGTTAAAGAAAAATGTTGAATTGACGTGTTTTGTGATGAGTTGTAGTGTAACGAGGTCCCGGATTCATTAGGGACAAAAGGGTCTTTTGTACATTTGCCCTCCACTATAAATACAACCCCCTTAATGTAAAAATATCACTTTTTGGTCTGACGAGAGGCAGTACACGTTCATGGAGAGAAATTGAAGAAAAATCCTCGCTCTCCAAGCTTCAAGTTACCAAAACTCACTCCTAGGCCAAGATTCTTGCAAGACTTCCTTCTAGGAAGTTGTTCCTCTCAACAAGGGTATATTCTCACTAATGATTTAACTATATAGCGAACAAAACTCCCTTGGTTTGATAAAAATCATTTTAGGTATGATATTTTACTAAGTTAGGAATAGATTTAAGTTTCCTTACCTTTCTATGTGTTGATTGAATGATTTATGTGTTTACTTGATGTGAGAAAATTTCTTAGATGGTAGTTGCTTTGAAAACTTAGACTTGGTAGTTTAGATACTTTTGTGTTCTTTGAGTTTCTTGACAATTTGTTACTATGATAAAGGTGTACCTTGCATATGTGTTAGATTATTATATTCTAGCTTATGTTCATGCAGTGAAACTCTTGTGGTTTGAGAGTTATGACGTTTTAATGAGTTGGTAGTTTGTGTATTTGCATTTTCTTTGAGAAATTGTGAAAGTAATGAACATGAAACTTGATCATATGTTTAATTCATTGAATTGTATCTCACATTCATGCAGATAAAGTGTTGTGAATTTGAAGTTATACATTACTTTATGAATGAGGCATATTTAAAGTTATACGTCATGTGTTGATGAAATTTTCCATAAAAGTTACATTGAGAAAAATCAAGGCATCCCGGAATACATAAATCCTTGGAAACATGATGTGGGTTGAGCACTTTGTGCTATGCATTATGAGGGTATAGATCTTGTAGTGAAAAACCCAAAATCTGGCCAATGATAGTACTCGCGGGTTGACGGGAGCGGACCGTGAAGCGAGACATCGGTGGCATAGAGTTGCATGTGTCTTTGATGCATATTGACATTGCATAGCATTGAGGGATTACGGGGTTGTAACTTTTAAAATATAAACTTTCACATACCACACCTTAAATTTGTTCGTAGCATTAGCATTTTTTCATATCAGTACTTGAGCTGATCTATTTGTGGGATATCATATTACAGATGAGACTCTCAGTACTTGAAACTTGAGGAAGTCTTAAAGGAAGGAGAAGAAAGGGACTTGAATTTATATTTGGCCCTTGGAGCATATTTTGTATGTATGGACATAAGCCTAAATAACTTGTATTTCAGTTTAGAAAAGTAGTGGATTATAGGTCTTGGACCATTTTAAAGTGTAAGAGTGTAAACCCAATTGATATGTGAGATATCTTTATTTAATGAGTTTCATATGTATATTGAGACAACTAGAAGTTTATGCTGAAAACAAGGGATGTATGTTTAATTTACATAGATTGTGACCACTGAGTGAGGGTGAGTTGTGATATACTTATACATATGAAGTATTATGAAAATTAGGTGAGAAAAAGACTTAAAAAACAAAGGAGTTTATGTCGAAATTTTAAGAAAAAATTAAAAGACTTGTTAAGTGTGTAAAACACATTTTAAATAGGTGGGAAGGATGTCAAAAGGAAGGGGGTTTAGAAATCTTGAAGAAATATGCTAAAAATGGAAAAAATAGTGGTTTGAAAAACTTTGGGTAAAAAATGGAAAAACGTGAGAAATGAATGAAAAAACAATTTATCCAACGTAATAACTTTTCATTTATTTTTTTCTCTTCATTTTATGTTTTCTCTTCATTTTTACTCAATCCTCGAGTTTGCGGAAATTTGGAGCGTGACAAACATATACTCGTCTGATAGGTATTGTTCATTAAACAATATAGTAGATCACTCAGTATCTGTCAACTCCCTTCCAAATGCAGTTGCCACCATGTCAGTTGTTATTTAGAGCATATAATATCGACACTTACGCAACATCATCCTATTATTCTCCTTTCGTACTTGTTTAACTGCTGCTTCATAGTTCACTCTATTCCTTCGTGGCATGGTAAGTGAAAGTCTACGTGATACTGGTGTACTAAGTTCTCTTAGATTTGTGCATAATGAGTGTGATTCATTAGCACAAAAAATCCACTCTCGTCGAAGATTTGCATAATACTCTTTTGGATCAGAGAATCTCTCATTCTTGTAATTATCATCTCACTCTTGTGATAACCAAACTAGTTAATGGTTACGGCTGTTATCACCAGTTCATGATCTTGATGTAAACATAATGTACAATACATGTGATATGTACCACCACGTATTGTATTTTTATAGTTGTTTCATTATCTTAAATGCAGCAGTGTGCAATCAATTATTTTTTCATATAAGCACATTTGTCAGCATTGCAGTAATGTGTAGTCACATTTATATTTGAATTGATCGTTAAACATTGAAAAAAGTGTGCAGTCAGTGTGACTAGACACTGTTATCTGCCAGCGTAACCACACACTGGTACATGTCAATGTGACTACATACTAAGATGTCTAATACATTAAAGGTACTAGACCCTGATTCACCTTGATTCACACTGATTCACGTCGATGATACATTCCATAATATCTGAATTTTTTGGCATTGAACTACTGTGTGGTCATAGGATATTGATTGTGACCACATAAGTGCATTAAAGTGCAATGCAAGGTCTTCATTAACATGGGTTACTGAATAAGAAACAAGTACAACAAGAAAATTGCATCATTATCATTCATTGTGACAACACACTGCTTCAATGTTAGTCATTGTGACTACACATTGTAAAAATATCTGTCAGTGTCATTTCACAATGCTATAATGTCATTCATTGAGGTTGTAGAATGGCGTACTCACATACATCATTTGCTTATAAGTTTGAACTTATGTGTAATGTCCCATGTACATAATTCATCTCTAACCATAAATTATAGTCCAAGAACAGTGTTTGAAACTCTAGGTTATCATTGGGTTTTAGGGGATGAGTTCTTTTACCAAATGAATCCTCGCTTACACTATTCACTAACAGCTAGAAACACAATGATTGCAAAATGACAACATCGTTTGACGAAAAGAGAAAATCTAAGGTTAAATTTACGTTCTTGCAACATAAGAAGGCCTCGATAATTTGAAATTGGTATACCTATTACCACTCTTTAAGAATTAGAGCGAGGATTATTTCGCATTCGAGCTAAGAATAATCGAATGGCCATCCATTGCAATTGGTGCAACTTGCATCGTATTGCGATGGACAATGCTACAGAAGGGAGGATATAAGAAGCAATTTTAAGCTTCCAATTGAGTGGGTAAGTTGGATGTATTTTTGATGTAGAGATGTCTAACGAAGATGAAGACCCATGAAGAAGTGTTATGCAACTCTTGTGTTGTAAAATTTACAATTCGGTCATCGTACTTGTGTTTTCAATATGTTTCTTTATTATGTTTCTATGAAATATGTTGTATTACTCCAGTTAGTATTGTCCATCTAGATTTCAATAAATTCTGTTATGTTCTTAAAAAAATGTTGCTTATAGTATTTGATAACTAATCTGAAATGTTGTAATAAAATTACACTAAATCAAACTACGAACCCAACGAGTTTTTATATACAACAATAATCAACACAATTTATATACAACATAGACAAAAAAAAATGGACTATATCTCACGAGGGGGTGCTCTCATCTATCGCTTGGGCTGTTGTCCATCAGGAGGAGCTGGTATATCTTGAGTCACTCCACCATCTACAAGATCATGTGCATGGTGGTAAGGACGACTAACTCCATGCACACCTCTGTGTTGCCCTTTGTGTAAAAGTGATGGCTCCTGCGTCACTCCCTCGACAAGAACCTCAGCATCATCGGAGTTATCTTCATATGTAATAGGAGAAGTAAGCCGTGTGGGCATTGGTGAAACAAAATGTGGAATACAAGCTACATCAGGCAGTGATGTATCTGTCTGGTCTCGTATATTTGACATAACTCCTGTACCCACTGGATCTGGTAAAGGTGTGAATGGAGATGCCAATGCATCAACATGTGGTGACATCAGAGGTGGACCACATGATCTCACTATAGGTGTCTGTGTAGAATGGTCAATCAGTGGTGTAGTGATATGGTCAATGACAGGTGTAGCAATGTAGTAATCAGCAACTCAGATATGTGGTGTATGTGGACACACTCTAGCATATTGGAGAATCTGACTATGATGATGTCGAAACAATATCCACGACTGATGGAGATGTATGTGCATGTGCTTGTGATGCTAGACGTCGTGGAATGCGTACACCACGCTGGTATGCATGCACTGGCACTACAATTATTGACTGATGAATTTCTGCTGATGGTTACACAAATCTTTAGTGCTCAAAAATAGATGACAAACACCTGTAACCGAGATCCCCATCTGGCTGATGGCCGTCAAACAAGTCCACAAATCAGGCTCGTCACTAACAGTATCACGTGTTATATGATATATCAATGTCAGTATCTGTTCCTGCAGCACCATAAAATAATGATTTAAAACAAGATTACATAATTTAATTAACACATTTAATTTGAAAACAACTCGATGATACTGTCGATTGGCTAAAAATCGACATTAGGTTGCGGAATGGGTGGTCTGATAAGTAGACAAGTAATGCGCCGATACTTCTCCATGTATGGATCAATGACATCCATCATATCGAGTGTAGCCTCATCATCAACATTAGTATCCTATCGCTGCCCCCACATGGTGATGTGCAATCTTCCAATCATAATCAGGTATGTCATGCCTATTTATGGCATGCAACTCCCTACAGGAATCACAGGAATCACAAGCCACTGGTATCGACTATCTGCATCTAGACTGTCGGAGAACACGGTCGAAAAAATGCCACTCCACCACATCAAAACAAATGAGCAGTGCCCGTTTAGTCTACAATTCTCGGCCCCGCAAGCAATAATTTGGTAGGCCGACTAGCACATTAGCAGTAAAAAACTGCCATATCATCTATAGTATAAGAATGACGATTGTTGTTAGATTTGGAGAAAAATTAAAAATTTTGACAGAATTTCCCCTATATGTACGACCCCAAAAACAATTCAAATAACACCTTTTGCTTATTATATTTTATACATACCCTAAAAAAAACTCAAATAAATGTCACAACCATCCACCAATCATACAAACATCCAATAACCCACCAACAATAGCAGCCACCAACAACTCAAATAACTAACAAAAGTATGTCCAACGATTGTTTGTGTACTTGCTTATCTCGCATCTGATCAAACTAATCTCTGTAACGTCTCCGAACATTGGTAAATGTGTATTGCTCGAAAAATACAACATCCCAACTACATAGAAAACAAAAAATAAAGAAGACACAAATATTGTCTTACCTACACCTGCGAGGGCCTGCTGATAGGTCATCATGTGGCATAACATGTGGTGCAAGATCATGTGCCAATACAGGTGGTCCACCATTTGTTAGGTTGTCCTTCGCATGTAGATCTGCTCTATCCACTACGACATGCAGTAATTGGCCATATAAGAGTAATCTTTGTAGACGAATGTGTACTAATAACTCCCATGTCCACAACTACATAAAAACACAAAATAATTGTAATGTAACACGTATGTTTGATATTACATTAAAATTAAAAAAACAATTGTACGAACATAAAACATAAGTTTGAAGTGTACCTATAGTAAAACAAGCAAGCCGCCGATATCCTTAACATCGCATCTAATGGCGACGCACATCTTGTGGTATAGCTATGCCAATGCCGCGCAGCCCTAACTATATTGATCGATAGTGATAAGATCGACAATCAATGGAAGGTACATCAACTTCACCTTGTTTGATGACTTGTCTATAAACAGACATAAACCGATCAATAGTATGATGAATGCTCTATCATAACACTCAATGAAAGCATCGTCAAAATCTACAGCATCACCTCCATCCAAATGAGAGTGCAATGCAGAAATCCTGAGGAAAGACTTGTGTATAGCCCCCATAGTAGGTGTAAATTCAAGTAACTGCTGGCATAGTGCTGACCAAGTCATGCCATCAGGACAACTATCCCTCACAGATACTGTCATACCATCAATCAATAGGCCTATATACACAACGACATCTTAAAGGGTGATGGTGGCCTCACCCACAGAAAGATGTAATGTGTGCATCTCAACATGCCATCTCTCAACTAGTACTACGATGAGACCCTAGTGTAATTGCTTGGACGCAATATTGTGTGCCCCTAAAAACCAGCAGTCCAACTGACGTTTAAACGTCACTTGGTCTGACGTTTTCGTGTTTAAAAACGTTATTCCAACTGATGTTTTAAGCTTGAAAATGTCATTCCAGCTAATGTTTTTAAAAGAGTTTGGTTTGGGAAATAGTTTGAAACTAATTCCATTTTGGGTATAATTTTGAAAAAACCTATGGATTAGGGTAAAACCACAACCAATAACTTGCCACTAGCCAATGAATAACCAAACATAAATCACATCTAGAACGGCTATTTGGAATAGGCGTCCATGGCCACTACTCCCACCAGAAACATTTCCAATGTACAAAAAGCAAGCAAATTGACATATTAAAAAGAGAAAGCAGGGCAAATATATGGTTGGCAACTAACGTCTTAAAAAACATGATTCCCTTCATTAAACCTAAAATTTTAGTTAATGACTAAGGACTTGAGGAATCCTCTTTGTATCCTTTTATCCGAGCCGAGCTAGATAATGGTTCAGTAGATAGTGAAATAGGTCGGTCCCATTTACGATTAAGCTCATCAACCTGATCAGCTAAGCAAGGAAATAGCTCGGCTTGTACTAAGTCGAGTTCATAAAAGTGTTCAGAATGGCAAGAGAAGAGTTCAGTTTGTGCCAAATCAAGCTCTTTATCTGGTTCGGCTAACATCAAATCTGTTCGGCCTAGATAGGTCCGAGCTATTTCAAAGAGATTGATTCAAGGATAAAGATTCGCCTAAAACTTCGGCAATCAGATAAACAAAATTGATGAGGTTGAAGATATCCAGAGAGATTGTGGGAGAAGTCTCAGTAACTTCTCAAACTCAAACACTAAAAGAAAGGAAGGTGTGCCACCTTGCATGAAAAATAACGAAAAAACCCTAAGGGGAACACAGTCTATAAAAAGCAGAAGAATACAACGTGAAAAGTACGCTATACTCTCTTTGTCTTTGTGTAATCACTCTAATTCCATTACTGACTTAAGCATTAGAGTGCCTTTGATCAAAGCATTTCAATCTTGGACAATTTTTTCGTTTTGCTAGAAGACGATTTGTGAATTAAGTTCAGGGCTTTTTCATAAATCACACCGTAAATTCACTGTTTAAGGTATCATTGATTTCTTGCCTCAACATTTTTGGTGCCGTCTGTGGGAAGCCTATTTCTCATCATTTGAACAAAAAGCTACGATGTTAAGACACAAGAGCGTTATTGGATCACCCATAGGAAGCCATACCTTGGGAAATTCAGATCCTGTGTCTCCTCTGGCAGACAACAACATGAGGTTATGTGCAAGTAGAATCCCACCCAGACTCCATGAGAATGATGAGGTGTCCTCAGCGAGTTTCAAGCCCTCTAGGAACAAGAGCCAACAAATCAAAGATCATAGTAAATCCCTCTGTGCCGATTGGGAAAACCATTCCCTGGCAAAGCTGGTCCAATCCCAACAGGATCAGCTTGACGCTCATCACAATTTGTTTAAGAAATCTTATGCCATGGGGAAAGACCTGATAAGAGAGAATGAGGAATTGAAAGCTAAGGTTAGAGAGATGACTAGGAAGGAGAAACGGGTAAGAGAGGGTCAACATGAAAGTCTGAAAAGGAAGCCTAGCAGAATCAAAATTGCCAACAAAGATAAGTACCAACAAAAGAAGCCTCAGGTCTAGAGGGATGCATGGAAGTAGTACATTGATGATGAACTTAACAATCACTTGAGAAGACCGATGCAGAGGTCAGCTAGGGACCTAGCCAGAAGGGCAACATGAGAGTATGGGGACGGTTTGGAGTCGTCCCCATTCACGGCTTGGATAAAAAAGGAACAAATTCCACGCAAGTTTATCATCCCAAACTTCAAACTATACGACAAGAAGACCGACCCGGACTCGCATATCAGACACTGCAGACAACTCATGACCATTCACAGAAAAAATGAGCCCCTGCTCTGTATTATCTTCCCCAATAGCCTTGGGTAGTCTGCCATGAAATGGTTCGACAACCTGCCAAAAGGGAAAATTGATGGTTGGGCTCAATTAGCCATGCAGTTTATAGCTCGATTCATTACGAGCAGTAAGCAGCCGAAGGATGTTGAGGCTCTATTGACACTTAAAACGAAGAATAACGAAAACTTGCGAGAGTATGTCCATCGTTATTGGGAAACCATGAATGAAGTCGAAGGGTGCAATCAAGAGATTACAGTTACATCCTTCAAAATTGTTTGCCGAAGGAGGACCCTCTATGTCAATCACTTACCAGGAGGCTGGCCAAGGATTTGGAAGAGCTTATGACAAGGATTGAAAAGTACGCCAAGGTAGATGGCAATCTAACTAGGGAAGTGGTCAAGGACTAATCAAGCAGGAGACAGTTCGGCAAAAACAAGCAAGCCGAATCGAACAGAGAAGGTGGAAGGAGAAACGATAAGGATGGCTACCCCCAGAGGTCCCCCTCCCTAGGGGAGAACACCTTGTTTAAAGAACCGATATACAAGATAATAAGCCAGATCAAGAACAAGCCCTTCTTCAAGTGGCCGAACAAATTAATGGGAGATCCTTCTAAAAGGAATTTAAACTTTAAGTGCTCATATCATAGAGATGTGGGCACATGACTAAGAACTGCAGGACCCTGAAGCAGCACTTGGAAGAGCTGGTTCAGGATGGACACCTCACAGAGTTCATTGAAGGTGGGCATAAGATCGAAGAAAGAAGAATTGACCAAAAAGTGGAGCACAATACCCTAGCGGGGGGTTATTGATGTGATCTATACTGCCACCAACCTGCAGATGTACACCAATAACTCTGCTCGGGCATATACAGAAAAGCAATCAAGGAGAGAGAAGTTTATGAGTTGAGAATGACCCCGGAGGTCACTAACAAAAGAATCAAGTTAGAAGAGTTGACGCGCTAGTCGTCACTCTTCGGATTGCAAACTTTGATGTGAGAATGGTTTTGATCGTTCTGGGGAGTTCTTCAGAAATCTTGTATATGGACCTATTCGAAAAGCTTGATCTCAAGAAGCAGGACCTTACGCCCTTGAATACACCACTCATTGGCTTCAATGGTAAAACTATCTTACCTAAGGGGGAGATCAGATTGCCTGTAAAGACAGTACCAGTCTGTGTCATGACCGAGTTCTTAGTAGTAGACACAGTCTTGGCGTACAACGCGATTATGGGGAGATCTTGGCTGCACGAGATGAAGGTAGTACCATCAACGTACCATCTAATGCTGAGGTTCCCTTCGTCAGATGGAATAGTAAACATTCGAGGGGATCAGTTTAGATCCAAAACCTGCTTGATGCCTTCAGTCAAATCTAAAGATAAGACCAAGCTCTAAGAAAATTGCTCGGCAATAGAGAAGGCGAAATAGCAATCAACACGTGACAGCTCGGTTGTTACTACCAGCCAGGCTGTCGAGAAAAGTCGTAAAGTGCCTTTGGGCATCGAAAAGGAAGTCACAGACAGGACAATTGAAGACTTGACTAAAGTACTTTTAGACAAGAACGGAGATGTAGAAAGATACTTCATAGTGGGGACAACTCTTAGTCCCAAACAGAGAACAGAGCTCGTCACCCTCCTGCGAGAATATGCCGACGTGTTTGCATGGAGTACCAATGACATGCTAGGCGTACCGACTAAAGTGGCATGTCATCACTTGAACATCGACCCGAACTATAAGCCAGTTAAGCAAAAGCTCTGGAGGTCTGCACCTCAGCATCAGGAAGCTGTGAAAGAAGAAATGACACGCTTGCTAGAGTCCCAAACCATCAAGGAGGTGAAATACCCTACCTGGTTGTCGAATACTATAGTGGTAAAGAAAAAGAAAGGGAAGTGGAAGGTCTGTGTTGATTTCACCGACCTGAATAAAGCATGTCCGTAAGATAACTTTCCCCTGCCGAAAATAGATCAGTTGGTGGATGCAACGGTCGGGCACGAGCATATGAGTTTCTTGGATGTTTATAGGGGATATCATCAAATCCCCCTTGCCGAAGAGGACCAAAAGACTGCCTTCATAACACCTAAAGGAACGTACTGCTATAGGTGATGCCCTTCGGACTAAAGATTGCAGGAGCAACATATCAAAGGTTAATAACAAGAATGTTCTCACATATGATAGACAACACTTTCGAAGTTTACATTGATGATATGGTAGTTAAAAGTCAAAAGTCCACTTCTCATTGTGCCGACCTTAAGGAAACTTTTGAGGATCTGCGAAAATATAATATGAAGTTAAATGCCTCTAAGTGTGCTTTTGGGGTCGGGTCGGAGAAATTCTTGGGATTTCTTGTTACGCACCGAGGGATAGAGGTAAATCCCGAGTAGGTGAAGCAATTGCTGAATTAAAATCACCTCAGACTGTCAAGGAGGTGCAGAGGCTCACCGGAATGGCAGCAGCACTCGGGAGGTTCATATCCCGAGCATCTGACAAATGTAGACCCTTTTTTCAGTCAATTAAAGGAAAGAAGGGAGCACTCTGGAGTCAAGAATGTGAGGAGGCGTTTGTAAATCTAAAGGAATATTTGGCATCTCCACTAATTCTATCAACCCCAATGCCCAAAGAAGTACTTTATCTTTACTTGGCAATACCGGAGCACGCCATAAGTGGGGCATTGATAAGGAATGACGACGAAAAGATGAGACCTATCAACTATGTGAGCAAGGTTCTCTTAGAAGCAGAATTAAGATATACTCCTCTGGAAAAACTTGCCCTTGCACTAATCACTTCGGCTAGGAAGCTCAGACATTACTTCTAGACCCGTCAGGTTACAGTGCTTCCCGACCAGCCATTAAGGTCGCTCTTTCAGAAAGTAGACCTGTCTGGATGAGTTGCTAAGTGGGCCATGGAGCTAGGGGAATTTGACATCCAATTCGAATCTAGAAAGGCAATAAAGAGTCAGGTAGTCGCAGAATTTATTGTAGAATTTTAGCCAAAGGACATGCCCGAGGAAAACAAGTACACTGTGCATGACTAGGTCCTAGGGCTCGGTTGTAGATGGACCCTATCAGTTGATGGATCCTCAAATCAAAGAGGTGCTGGCATCAACATCATTCTTATAAGCCCAGATGGATGTACTCTGGAGAAAGCCATCAGGCTCGGATTCGAAGCCTCTAACAATGAAGCAAAGTATGAAGCTTTGATAGTAGGAGTGAGATTGACAGCCCAGGTTGGAGCAAGGAAACTCCAAATATTTTCTGATTCACAATTGGTGGTAAATCAGATAATAGGAGAGTATGTGACTAACGATGAAAGAATGATAGAATATCAAGCCATTGCTGAGAAATAACTAAGTAAAATACCAAAATATTGAATCCTACAGGTAGCAAGGGCAAAGAACGCGCATGCTGATGCTCTAGCATCTCTGGCCTCGGCAATTGAACAATACACTAAGAGATCTATCATTGTTAAGTTTCAGCATGAACCAAGCATCCTGCAGACCAGAACAACCAAAATATTATGCAATGTACCCGAGCCAAGCTGGATGGATTCAATAATTGGCTTCTTGAAAAATGGTGACTTGCCCAAGGATAAGAAGAAAGCTCACAAGTTACATCTGAAAGTAGTCAGATTCTGGTTATCTCCAAAAGACGAGCTCTATTGGTGCTCATTTGGAGGCCCATACTTTAAATGTGTACTGCCCAGTTTAGTTCTTGACTTTCTATTTGAAAAACATGAAGGAAGTTGCGAAGCTCATACGGGAGAAAGAACTCAGGCTCACCGAGCTATTGGGCATGGTTGTTGGTGGCCTTATATGCAAAAAGATGCTCAGCAGTTTGTTCGGCAATGCGAGAAGTGTCAAGATTTTCCTCGATCCTGAGGAAGTCGTCCAATGAACTCCTTCCCTTAGCAAGCCCATGGCCTTTCACACAATGGGGGTTAGGCATTGTCAGACCTTTGTCTCAGGCCCCTAGCAACAAGAAGTACCTTTTAGTTGTCATTGATTATTTCACAAAGTGGGTCAAGGCTGAGCCTCTTGCAAACATCAAGGACATTGACACGAGAAAGTTCATTGGGAGAAATATCATCACCAGGTTCGGCATCCCACACACTTTTATTTTTGACAATGGTACACAGTTTGACAGTGGTTCGTTCAAAGCTTTATGTCAGCAGTACGGAATTTGGAACAACTATTCCACCCCGGCCCACCCTCAGAGCAACGGACAAGCGGAGATTTCTAGCAAAACGCTCTTGGATGGGATCAAGAAGAGGCTAGAAGGTGCTATATGGGTAGAAGAGCTGCCGAATGTTCTGTGGACGTACCGTACCACACCTCGGAGGGCAACCAGAGAGACTCCCTTCGCACTAGCTTATGGAATGGAGGCCGTTATTCCTTTAGAGATCGGCCTACCAACCTTGAGGATCGAGCTGGTTAAAAGCAGCAGCAACAGTGCCATCATAACACGAGATCTTGATCTAGCCTAAAAAATGCAAGAACAGGCCACTATAAGAATGGCTTCATATCAAAATCAGATTTCCCAAGCTTACAATAAGAACATGAGCCCTCGGTCTTTCACACTTGGAGACCTAGTACTCAGGCGTGTATTGGGGTTGGCTAAAAACCCAGTCCATGGGAAGCTCGAAGCAAATTGGGAAGGTTCATTCAGAATTTCCAGAGTGGGGGGTAGCAGGTATTACAAGCTCGAGACCCTGGGTCATATGGTTGTACCATGCCCCTGGAATATTGCGAACCTTGGCAAGTTATATTTCTAAAAATTACTTTTTTAAATAGAACTCCGAAGTACCTTCGAAAAATTAATGGCTCCCCATAAGAGCGGATAGCAAAATTGTACTAATTTCAAGTTATCAATAAACTTTTTCAATTTCAGACTCCATTCCTATTTTGGTTTTCTTTATACGTCCTACTGCTAAGGCAGGGAGTCAAAAGTCCTGATAGAAGTTATAAACTTAAATCAGGCGCAACCACTCGATCTAATCCAGGCCCTTAGCTAGGCACGACGGTATAAGCTAGTTAGGGATGGATTTGAGTCTAATTAGATTGACAGGTCAATGCAGAGTAGAAACTCTCTTATACCCAGGAGGACCAAGAGTAACTCTACTAGGAGTCCAAGCTCTTTGAAGAAAGGCCGAGCAAAGGCTAGAACTTCAAGAGCCTCAAATTTTTTCTAAATATAAAACAAGTCCTAGATGGGGACCGAACTCTCTAAAGAAAGGCGCAAAGACCAAAACTTCAAGAGCCTCAAAATTTTTCAAAGCATAAAACAGGTCCTGGACGGGGAGCGAGCTCACTGAAAAAGTGCCAAGTAAAGGTTAGAACTTCAAGAATAGATTACAAAAAGTCCTTTGGAAAAGGGCCATGCGAGGGCCATAACTTCCAAAAGTCTCAGTCAAAATTCTTTTCAGAGTGTATAAAAAGCTTTCTAAGTATACATCAAAACAAATTGCAGAAAAGGAGAATTGTGATTTTCATTTCTAAAATACTGGAGTGCAAAAGGATTATGTTAATTACATCATAAAAGATTACAAAAAGTTTCAAAGTAATTGATCAGGTAGAAGGAGGTTGAGAAGAGATTGGTAGAACATGTCTTGAAAAAAGTTCAGAAGAGGGAGCAACTTTGGCAACAGACAGAGCAGCCTGCCAGCCCTTGCTGAGGAATGCCTCTTTAAGTTCGGGAATCTATAGAGCTAAGTCATTCTCCGTCTTCTCCATACCTTCATTATATGCAACATCCTCTTTCTCTATCACTTCAGATTTAAATTGCTCAAATTCTTCAGGGAGAGAGGTGTAGTCAAGTAGAGATTGTGAGAGCTCCACATTGACTTCATGCTCGGATCCCTTTAGCTTCTATACCTCTTCTTGAAGCTTTTGGTTCTCTTCAGTTAGGCTTTGGTTTTGAGCTTGCAAAACCTTCTCTTCCTCGCAGAGTTTAGCATACTCTTCATCAATGCTCTCTTTTTTTGCCAAGGCTGAAGCTCGGGCATGGATAGCATCTTTCATTGTTTTATCCTTGCAAGCTATCCGAGCTCTAACCTCATGGAATTTTTGCAGACCCTTAAAGGAGGAAAAGAATTAGATTTGGGAAGAAGGAAAAACTTGAAAGAATATAAAAAATGACTCACCATAACCATGTGTTGAATGGCTTGACGAGGTACCTCATCATCAGTTAGAGCCTCATTCATTGCTAGTCTCGGGGAAGGATCACTCCTCTAGCATCCCCTACTGCCACATTGAAGTCCTCAGTGGAAGAATCTTTAGCAATAATTTCCCTCCTTTTGGGTCTGAGTATTGGTTAAAAAGGGGGAGTGGTCGACTGGGGGGAAAGGCTGGACTCCGGCTTAGCAACCCTTCACCAATTTGGAGCAGGGTCCTTTGCGAGCTCAAAGATAGAATCATCTTTAGGAGCTGGAGAAGAAACAGACATAGGGGGATCGAACTCAAATGCAATCGAAGTCTCAAGGTGTTGAGCCGCATTTGGCTGTTCACTATTTGGAACATTAGCTTCAACTTCAATCGTCTCAACAGGAACCTCAGTAGCAGGCTCTTCCTGAATGACAATTGGGGGCATAGACGTTGTCTCAATTGGTCTAATGGAAAGGGTCGATTCAACAGTCGATAAATAATCCAAGAATTTTTTCACTATTCTGCATTCGAAAGTTGCTAGGGTCATTTTCTTTTTGGCTCGGGGTGTCTTATCCCGGGCAACTTGGATAGCCTCCCGATCTGCTGCAAGCGTGGCATTGGGTCGGTTCGGCATGGCAATGAAAGATGTGTAGTTCAGAGTGTATCCGAACAAAGTATGTGCAGCTTGACAGAACAAAGATTCATTGTAATCCCAAACTTTCTGAAGCTTATCCAACTTGATGGAAGATTCAGGAACTTTTCCCTTGACAGTCTCACCTAAAAAAAATAGTCAGAAAGAGCGGAATAAAGCTAGAACAGAGCACAAAATAGAGAAAAATATTGAATACCTGACATGCCTTCCTCATAGGGGCAGCGATAAGATGGAGTTGCACCCGAAACATACTCCCAACTGCCAGAAACAAACAATACGTCATTCTCGTGACCTTTGTTTGAGTCTGGGAGGAGGGTAACCAAGTACCTCTCATTCTTTCTCACCGACAGGTAGAAATTAGTAGAAATTATCTTCAGCAGTCTTGATGATATAACAGTACAAAATCTCTCACAGCCCAAAACTCATACTTAGGATCTTGTTCAAAGAAGACACCTCCATGACAATTCTGAAGAAGTTCAAACAGCACTGAAGAGGGCAGAGCCTTGTAGCAGAAAGTACCCAGATCAGAAGTGGGTCAAGAGGGAATCGCACACCACCCTCTGTGATAGGTCGGGTAGGAATGGGGATTGATTTCCTTGTACCAATCAGGGGTTCATCTTTTCCAGCAACTCTTACCTCAACATTGTCTGGAATATTGTACTTCTTCTTGAAATCAGAAACTTCGGAAGGATGTAAAGGTGCCATTGAAGAAGATGAAGAAGACAAAGTGCAGAGACAAAATAAGAGTAGAGACAAGAACGCAAGATGAATAAAAGACGAAAAAATGCGGTTTATGAAGGGGAGGAATTTTAAAGGGAAATATTTAAATGCCCTAAATGTACTGCCAAAGCAAAAGGAGATATTACAAGTACAGGTAATGATTATGAAAGGGCAGAAGAAAACGGCTGACGAAAAGCGTCTATCAGACGTTTTCTGGGGGCAAATGAAGGGGCTAACCCCCATTATTACACGTGTTAAAGCTTTAATTACGCTCAGGTGACGTCGACAAGATAAGGCACGTGACTAAGGACTTGAGGAATCCTCTTTGTATTATTTTATCCAAGTCGAGCTAGATAGTGGTTCGGTAGATAATGAAATAGGTCGATTCCGTTTACGATTAAGCTCATCAACCTGATCAGCTAAGTATGAAAATAACTCGGTTTGTACCAAGCCGAGTTCATAAAATTGTTCGGCAAGGCAAGAGAGGAGTTTGGTTTGTGCCAAATCAAGCTCTTTATCTGATTCGGCTAACATCAGATCTGTTGGGCCTAGATAAGTCCGAGCTGTTTTAAAGAGATTGACTCAAGGATAAAGATTCACCTAAAACTTAGGCAATTAGATAAACGAAATTGATGAGGTTGAAGATATCCAGAGAGATTGTGGGAGAAGTCTCAGTAACTTCTCAAACTCAAACACTAAAAGAAAAGAAGGCGTGCCACCTTGCATCGAAAAATAACGTAAACCCTAAGGGGAAAATAGTCTATAAAAAGCAGAAGAATCCAAGGTGAAAGGTATGTTGAATGCTCTTTGTCTTCGTGCAATCACTCTGGTTTCATTACTGACTTAAGTATCGGAATGCCTTTGATCGAAGCACTTCGACCTTGAGCAATTTTTTCGTTTTGCAAGAAGACGATTTGGGGATTAAGTTCAGGACTTTTCCAGAAATCACACCATAAATGCACTGTTTAAGGTATCATCGATTTCTTGCCTCAACACATAAGTTTTTAATATTTTTTCTCCACTTCCTTTGATTCCTCAGTTAAACCAAAAGTTGTTGTCACTGACCCTAGAAAACAGATATTCGAAGACACGAATTTTATCCTACTAATTTTTTTCTTCATATCACTAGATTCACTACTTTTCTGGCTATTAGGTATGTTTATGCAGGTATGAACCCTTCGTACATTGGTTTATTATCTAAATTGGCCAACACAATGAACATCAAGAAGACAAATCATGGCACAAATGATTGTTAACTGCTTAACCAACACAAGCCATATGGCTCAAACAATTAGCATAAGGAACGTACAATAATAAGCACAATTAGGTGAAATAAAATGTGGATACACAGTTTCACATACACAAAATAGAAATAAGGAAAGGGGATTATAATAAGCTAGAGAAATGGTGTTAGAAAAAAAATGACCAAAATGAAAGGAGGCCAGCAAGTTATTAATGTTATAGAAAGACAATGAATTAAACTTTTTAATCTACAGTTTGTGAAAGTAACTGAAAAATGCTAAGATTAAGTGAAAATAGGAGTCGTGTAATCATAACAACACCGCAAGACTTTTAGAATTCATGGACCTCAAAAACCCTCGAAGTAGTAGCTGCAAAAAAAAAAAAAAGGGTCCCTAGTTCAGAACTCAACCGTATATTTTGCACGTAACTAAGAAAAAGGAGACAATCCATCTTCCGTCTAATTGTAAGCAAAACCAATGTCAGGCAAAACATGAAATAGTTTGATAATAAATTAATAATATCAATCCTTTATCAATGAGCGCATGCATTCAAAAATAATATAATTTAGTAATGTAAGGTGATTTGTTGGGAACTATATAGCAACCAACTTATGTTCAAGGAATGAACTGGTTTCATAATTTTTTTTTTTTTGTCGTCTTTTCATAAGCAACAAACTTTTATCAAAAAAATAGAAAAGAAGTATAGACAATATATATATCATATAATATACCCTACCTAAGATCACAACAATTAAGAAAAGGGAAAAAACATCAAAACTATAAAAACCAAAACAATACTGAAAATCTTTATTTTTATATTACCAAAAACTACTTTATGATAGAAAAATTCTATGTGGCTACTAATAATGCTAACATTTCCCCCAAATTTCACAGTTATGTACCGATAAAGGGAGAAGCCTCAAGCACAAAACTTTTCTGGTTGGACCCATTTTAAGGTTGCCTGAATATTTCTTTAGTTCAACTGGATGATCCAAGAAAAAATTATTCTAAATTAGCTCATTGACTACAAAAGATTTTCCAACATGGTGATAATGTTCATCCATTACAGCTACTTAAAAACAAAAATAAGCAAGAGCTCATATATTAGGGTCAGGGACGAAGGCATAACGTTGAGAAAAAAGCAGGCACATCTTAAAAGAAATCAAGCATGTTGAATCCAAAAAGTTGTCTATGGCATAATAAAAAAATCATAACAATGTAGAGAACCAATAGAGGAAAAAATTACTTTACCACTGTGTTAGCATACTGTAACACCCCCAAAATCAACCCTCGAAGACATTACTATCTGAAAACCATCCAATCATGAGAACAACTACAATAACCTTTAAATAATAAGTCATTCATCCATTTGCAAAGAATAAATACTAAAGTCAATAAAATACTGTAACTTCTCCAACTTACAACCTAAAACTAAATAGTATGCAGCAGCGGAATAATTAAACTAGCTAAAACATTGTTTCACAAAAATCTCTCGAACACTAAACCAAAAATAAAACAACTCTATTCTTCTAAAATAGGGTCTACATCTTGTAATCAACCTGCTCATCCACATTAACATTCTCTTTTATGTCAAAATTTGTAAGTGTATTGTAGGGGGTGAGCAAAAGCTCGTAAGAATTCCCTCTCAAATCCCAACAAGGTTTTAAAATGATAAAAAGAAGGCAAGTCTCCTTTGAAAAATATCATATATAAATTTTTGAGAGTAAAACCATGACAATTAATGATTTCAAGTGTACCGAAAACATTAAATCAATGAAATGAATAAACATGTTATAAATTAAAGCATTCAACAAATAACTCATTAGCATCATCCTATATTCTAATATATGTTAGTTGTTTCTCAGGAATCTATACAACGATTCTACATTGTTCACCTATCACAACCATGCAATCTCAATCATTCCCCGCAGGGTCAAATCACAAACCACTTTATGAAAAATGTATACCGTCTTCCACGACATTGATTAATCCTTCCAAGGAAAGGTATACCATCCATCAGCCTTGAACTTACGTGAACAATAGTGGTTGCTCTCACAAATAATAATCCACTACAAGTGTTACACAACCATCTCAGCCCACTAGATAGACTAACCTCTAACACTTTACGACAGCTCTCGAAGGTAATTCAAGTTCATCACACCTAAATCATACAAGAGATGAAACCAAATTCTTTTCAACAACCACAATTTTAACCAATCATAATTTTCATTAACAATTAAAGTATCACAATTGTACAATTCTCAATATACTACAATGATAAAGGAATTAAAATATGCAAGGGATCATATCAAGAAAACCTTCTCAATTTCGATATCAAAATTGTAGGATTTTTCCAAAAATCTCAATTTTTTTTGGAACAAGAACAAGTATTTTATGAAACATAATCTAATCAGGAATAGGAATTGAGAAATGAAGAATCCACAAGAATTTCACAATAGAACATGTATTTTGGAAAAAACTAGGGTTTTTAAAAATTCAAGAACAAGTATTCCTTGAACTCAAACATGTATTTTTTTAAGACCATGTTCCAATGATAAAGAAACTAAGAACTCATACATATTTATCATATAATTATCAATAAGATTGAAAACATACATATATAATACCCTAAGTCTCAATGAAAGAACTCAAGAAGAATCATCAATCTTAATCCGATGTTTAAAGATAGTCCTAGCGTGTTTGATTCATTTTCAATGTGAGAATCCCCCTTCAATCCTATGTTTCTCTTCTTCCCTCTTGCTCTCTAAGGTTGCCTAGGGTTAAAAACTAATGAAACATAGCTAAAGGGAAGTTCTTATGGTATTTATAGGGTGAAAAATGGAGAAAAACCCTAAAACTAAGCGGGACCGTTTTTAGCGTAGCGTCCAGACAGTACTTAGGCGTCCCAACGGTGAAAATTCACTGTTTCGGATGAAAATTAAGGTTTTAGGATAGGGAGTACCATTCGGACGGTGCTTGGGGCGTGTGAAATTCGGGTAGGTTTTAAAAGTCGATTCAGAAAATTTTCATAAAATACACTTTTGTAGCTCTTTAAGTCTAGTTTCTACTATCCAAAAATAAGTTCAATCGGAGTTCACGCTAAAAATTTATGACTAAAATATTAAGGTAGTGTCAAATTTTTTTCTACCCGAATTCTTTCTAAAATGCACTTTAACTCCGAAATACTTTCTAACTTATAATACACCTCATATTATCTCTTCAAAGGTTTCTCAACCTTTTAGATTGAATGGAGGCATTATTTTGACCTAATATTATTTAGAAACGTACCAAATCACCCTTCTCAAGCTTACACGCCTTCGAAATTAAGTTTGACCCGAAAGTCAATTCGTCCAAAACTCAAACTTCATGTTCAATCTTTTAACAATGATTCAAGGCTTCTACAATCATTTTATTCATCATAAGAGAAATATTAATATAATATTATTTTTATTTAATTCTAGTACGGGGTCTTATACATACTAAAGATAATTGTTAAAAATAATGAAAACTTCTAATACAAATTGACGAATTGAAGCAGGTGTTTTTAATATAAGGTTATCTCTATTCCAAATTATAATAAAGGAACATCTGGATGTTCTAAACAAAAAATGTATACTAAGATATCTTTGTTGCAACTAAAAAAATCTAAAACTAACTAGTTAAAAAGACTTTAAAATACTAATCATACGAATTATACACCTCCAATGCACATATCTATGCCATGTTATTATTCATCATCTCCAATCACGGTATTATACTCACACTCTCACATGCTATAGAGAGAGAGAGAGGACTTAGAACAATTCGAAACCTGTTTTAATTTGGGATTGGAAGAGGGGCAAAGAAAGAGAGAGAGAAAGAGGGGACATCTAAGGTCTCTTGGAGAGGAAAAGAAGAGAGAGAAAGAAGTTTATTTGGAGTGAAGAAAGATAAAGTAAGGGATCATGTGGCTAGTTGCGAGAATTGTTTAAGGATAGGGAGCCACAAAGAGATAGAGGAACGGGTGAGAACAAGGAAGGAATGGAGGTGTTGATTAGAGTTAGACTGCTATTAAATCTGAAGGATATGGGTGATATAATTGTATTGTTGGAAGACAAAGGTGAAAAAAATATTTTTTATACCTACTGATATTTTAAAGTAATAATAATAATATTATATATATATATTTTAACATATACAAG
>CM042189.1:26343233-26422270 GCA_023539305.1 Ilex asprella
GATATTTTAAAGTAATAATAATAATATTATATATATATATATTCATATATATATATATATATATATATATATGAATGGTCTAAAAGTAAAATTAGAAAATAGGATATGATTGATTATTTTTATATAATTGTTTATGGATAGAAGAGGAAAAAAATATTATTTGTAAGATATTTTTAGGAGTAGTATAGATATTTGATGACCCACTTCAAGAATATCAATAAATAATTTTTTAATATCACATCTTTTATTTTCCATCAATCATGAGTTCACAAATATACCAAAACAAATAGCTACGTATTGATTTTTCGGTGTAGTACTCATATTCTTTTTTTTTTTGTGGATAGTGTAGACTTGTCTCCCACTTTAGGTCTCACCAATTTATATAGTTTTGTAGCTACAGTGTAGCGAGATGGCTCCTGGCCATTTATTTACTCTTTTAAACTCAAGTTGAAATGAATACAAGAAGAGCGTGGTAGATGTAAGTGAGAAAATACACAGTACAAGAGAAATAGAAAATAAGAAAGGGCAGAGAAATCTGGAGCCCAATATATCACGAGGTTGGGCACAAATTGCCTACCTCCACCACATACCCATAAGGTCAAATCGGTGTTTATTACACATAAAACTCAACCTTTTTTTTAATGGGGAAAAATATATATAAAAAGATAATCATATCACTTTAGCTTATTATCATTTACATTTATCCTAATTTTGTTGATAATGACAGATGTCTTGGTTACAATTGTCATATCCCTAATAATAAGATCCATAATTTTTTTTTGAATTTCTTTTTTTCTAAGCGTCTTTAGTTTATTACCATTGAAATCTAAGCTATAGTAAAATCAGAAGGCACCCAAATTATTTTTGATATGCAACGGTATTTAAATATTAGGACCAAGTGCACAAACTATGAGTAGAATAGGAAACATCCAAACGGGCGTGCGAGAGACCTAAGTGAAGAATGGAGGAAGAAGCATAATATATCCTTTTTTTTATCAACTATTGGCCAATGGTGGTGAATTAGATTACTTTTAAACCGAGATTGATTGAGGAATAAGATTACAATACTGAATAGATATCGGTATCAAATAGAGTAGATATCATGCTGAAATTCGTTTACAATCATTAATTTTAGTTTGAATGATTAGTTGAAAAATAATAAAATATAAAGTTATCATGTTGAAAAGTTATCTTTTGTTGCACCCAGATTAAATAATGCCAGCAAAAGTTTGGATACCCAACTTAGCTGATAAACCTAAAAATATCTCTGTAAGATTTTGGACCCAGCCGAAGTGTGAGCTGGTATAACATGACATCTTGGGTCTTACCCAATCCTGAATGGCAGAGAAAAAATGAGCACATCCACCACCACAAAACCACCTTATCTTCCCAAACAAAAAAACCAGTCAATAGAGAACTTACCCTCATCCAATCTCTCCCAGAAATCAATCTTAAATCTCTTGAACACCCAATGCACCACTTCTCTGCAACATCTCAAGCAAGCCCATGCTTTGGCACTAAAGACTGGACACTTTCAAGACCATTATGTTGCTGGGACATTTGTGAAGTGCTATGCAAATCCTCATTTTGGAAGCTTAGATTGTTCTATAAAAGTTTTGGATCAAATTTCGAAACCAAATGTCTTTGTATGGAACTGTTTGATTAAAGGTTGCTTAGATAACAATGAACCATATAAGGCCATCTCTTATTACTATAAGATGGTTCTTACAGACTCTAAGACTAACAAGTACACATACACTCCATTGTTCCAGGCTTGCACCATGGAACAAGCTGTTGAAGAAGGGATGCAAGTGCATGCTCATGTGGTGAAACATGGACATAATGGTGATGGGCATGTCAGAAGTACTGGAATTCAGATGTACGCATCTTTTGGACGGCTAACCGAGGCGCGAAACTTGCTTAATTCAGATGGGGAATCCGACTTTGTGTGTTGGAACGCCATGATTGATACTTACTTGAAAAGTGGAGATGTTGGAGATGCACAAAGGGTATTTGAGAGTATGACAAGCAAGAATGTTAGCTCTTGGAATGCAATGATCAGTGGTTTTGTGAGGTGTGGGATGATCGAAACAGCAAGGGAATATTTCAATCAAATGCCAGAGAAGGATGATATAACTTGGAGCGCCATGATTGATGGATATAACAAAGAAGGGTATTTTAAGGAGGCATTGGAAATTTTCCATGAAATGCAAAGAGAAAAATTTAGGCCAAAGAAATTTGTTCTTTCTAGTGTGCTAGCTGCATGTGCAAATACTGGGGCTTTTGACCAAGGTAGATGGATTCATGAATATTTAAGGAGGAATTCAATTCAACTCGATGCAGTATTAGGGACTTCTCTGGTGAATATGTACGCGAAATGTGGGAGAATTGACTTGGCCTGGGGGATTTTTGAGAAGATGAAAGAAACAGAAGTGTCCTCTTGGAATGCGATGATTGGTGGACTTGCTATACATGGCAGGGCAGAGGATGCCATTGAACTTTTCTTGAAGATGCAGAGAGAGAAATTGAAACCAAATGATATCAGCCTTGTGGGTGTTCTTAATGCCTGTGCGCATGCAGGAATGGTCAATGAAGGACTAAAATATTTGAATACCATGAAGCAAGTGTATGGAATTGAACCTACAATGGAGCATTATGGTTGTGTGGTTGATCTCTTAGGAAGAGCAGGACTGTTAAATGAAGCAGAGGAACTAATAAATTCTATGCCAATGAAACCAAATGCAGCTGTTTGGGGCGCACTTTTAGGTGCTTGCAGGATACATGGAAACGTAGAGTTGGGTGAGAAGGCGGGGAAGATCTTGCTCAAGTTGGAACCACAAAATAGCGGGCGCTATGCCTTACTATCAAACATCTACGCGAAGGCAGGCAGATGGGATGATGTTGCAAAGCTGAGAAAACTAATGAAGGACAAAGGGGTAAAGACAGTTGCTGGAAGCAGTATGATTAATTCGGGCGGACTCGTTCACGAATTCAAAGTTGGTGACAGTGCACATCCACAAATAAAGGAAATTTACTTGATGTTGGAGAAGATCATTGAAAGGCTTCGGCTAGAAGGTTATCGGCCTAATAGCTCAGAGGTCTTATTCGATATTGATGAGGAGGAGAAGGAAACTGCACTTCGGTACCACAGTGAAAAGCTTGCAATTGCATTTGGTCTTCTTAACACACCATCAGGAACGGCCATTCACATTGTCAAGAACTTGAGAGTGTGTGAGGACTGCCACTCTGCGACCAAGCTCATTTCACGAGTATTCAATCGGGAGATTGTTGTGAGGGATCGTGTGCGTTATCATCATTTTAAGCATGGAACTTGTTCATGCAAGGATTTCTGGTAGTTTGAGGAATAGCAGGAGTTGAAAGCATATCAGGTCGGGATAACAAGTTCTTTTGTGTTGGAAACACACATTGCAAAATATGGAAACAAATGTTTTTTACGCGGAACTCCATGCTCAATCAAATGTAAAGTGCACGACGAACTTTTAGAGGAATGCGAGGCTCATGAACTAACAAATCAGATCGAAGTAATATGAATTGTGAAATGCAATTTCAAATTATAATAAATTTATAAATGAAAATCATATTTAGAGTCTTGCATTGCTTTCTAGTTTGCCACTGCATAGATAGAATAAGGGAAACTTGCTGTTCTCCAATGAATAACTATAGAGATAAGGCTTAGATAGCAAGCAAATCCACAAGAGAGAAACAATTTTCTATCTCCATTGAATCTGTTCAAGCCTGAGACAACCATCCTGAATTTCCTTTTTGTTTCCTTTGCCACCATTAGCATTACCAGTGCGGTAGTAAAAGTACCGGACAAATAATTGTGAATGCTGATGTGTTAACAAATATTTAACTGAAAATGACCATTTTAGACCAATCTTCAATGATCAATAACATAATTATCTGCTTTGGCTTACGAATGTAACCATGCCCCTTGTGCTATTTTATCAACTCTTCTCATTCATTGCCTTTTACAGGTTGCAATAGAACACCTTGGAGGCCATACGCATAATAGTTGCTAATCATCCTGTGCATCACGTGGACACCACCCTGTTAAATGGTTGATGTATGTTGGTTGTTAACATTAAACTTCTGGTCACAGGCTTTACGGAGACGTGGTGTCTCTCCTGCCCCACTTCTCCACCCCTTTTGCTCTCCGAATAACAGTAATGCTATACTTCTCAAATTGTATCTGTTGGGAATCATAAAGCATATTGCGAAAGCGTCCGATCAAAGGCATCTCTTAATTGTCTTAATCCTAAATCTTTGGAGGGTGTTCCACGTACTTTAGAATCCGAAAACCGTCTTTTAATTTATTGCTCAAATAGTATAGTGTTGTTATACAAGCCGAATCAACACTGAATCTCCACAGCACAAAAGCCTTTCAACGTTATGTAAGGAGAGAGAGAAAAAGAGTAGGAGAGTTGTAATTAATTATCAAAGGTGTGTCTCCTATTGCAATGTCTTGGGTTTATATAAGCAACCAATGGGTATCATGAAGAGACATATTGTTGTGATCGGCATCTGCCTCCTTGCCATTATACACACAGCAAACATAAGCCACACATATTCTAACAATCTCCACCTTGACGAATATTCAACCCTTAGGAAAAAAAAATATGTATCTGGGAACTCCACCTGGGACGCTAAGTTGGGATATCTCCCATCTAGCAACTGGAGATATTAATCAAGTCCAAGCAGTGCTTGAACTTGTCAGTAGTAACCAGCTTTGTCAACATGTCTGCTGCATTCTTAGAAGTGTGAACTTTCTTAAATAATAGTTCACCAGAAGAAACCAGCTCGCTGATCTTATGAAATCTCACATCTATGTGCTTGGTCCTCGCATGATACACCTGGTTCTTTGTCAAATAAATAGCACTCTGACTGTTACAATTCAACTGAACTCCACCTTCCTTGACACCCAGCTCTTTGACCAAGCCTGTAAGCCACAAAGCCTCCTTGGCAGCCTCAGCTACTACCATATACTCTGACTCAGTAGTAGATAGTGCAACTGTAGGTTGTATCATGGACTTCCAACAAATAGGTCATCCCACAAGAGTAAACACATAACTTGTGGTAGACCTCCTGTCATCCAAGTCTCCTGCATAGTCTGCATCCACATATCCCATAACTGAAGGGTCACTCTGTTGTCTGCTAAACATGATGTCATAGTCTGTAGTGCCCCTCAAGTATCTGAAAATCCACTTGACTGCATCCTACTGCTGTCGATCCGGATTTGAAAGAAACTTACGAACCACGCTAACAGCTTGTGCCAAATCTGGTCTTGTACAAACCATAGCATACATTAAACACCCCACTGCACTAGCATATGGGACCTTTGACATGTCATGAACTTCATTATCTGTCTTCGGGCATTGAGCGATAGACAATCTGAAATGATTTGCTAAATGTATACTTACTGGTTTTGCATCACTCATGTTGAACCTATCCAACACCTTCTCAACATAGCTATGCTGAGATAGCCCTAATTTCCTAGAAGTTCTGTCCCTGCGAATTTCTATCCCAAGAATCTTCTTGGCTGTACCCAAATCCTTCATATCAAATTCTCTGCTCGACAAAGTCTTCAACTTGTTGACCTCACTAATACTCTTGGCAGCAATCAACATATCATTCACATAAAGTAATAGAAAAATAAATGAATTATCATCAAGGCTTTTCACATAAACACAACAATCATACTCATACCTTTTGTAGCCAATCCGGATCATGTAAGAGTCAAATCGCTTGTACCACTGCCTCGAAGACTGCTTCAGCCCATATAGTAATTTCTTCAAATTACAGACCAAATGTTCCTATCTAGGGAGACTGAACCCTTCTGGCTGCACCATGTAAATCTGTTCTTCCAAGTCACCATGAAGGAAAGCTGTCTTTACATCCATCTGCTCCAACTGTATATCTGAATGTGACTAATGCCAACACTGCCCTGATGGAAGTGTGTCTGACCACAGGGGAGATCCTTTTCTGATACTGCTTCTTTCTTCTTATACACTCATTTGCACCCTATCGCTCTCTTCCCCTCGAGAAGCTCCACCAACTCCCATGTCTGGTTCTTATGCAGAGACTCCATCTCCTCCACCAGACACCCATCCATTTACTTTTCTCTTGGCTTTGTATTGCCTCTTGAAAAGTTGTAGGATCCCCGCTACTAGTAATAAGCGCATAAGAAACCAAATCCTCAAAACCATACATGGTAGGCAGCTTGATATTGCGTTTGGGTCTGTCTGTGTCTATACTGCGATGCTACTAATCACCTAAGATAGAACTCTCTACATGCTGAGAATTCTCTTCTCTACCATGGTTCTCTAGCTCCACCTGCACCACATGCTCACTTTTGCTACAATTTTCTGGCACTTGTTTCTCTTCTTCCTAAGTACGCTGCAACATGACTTTTTCATCAAAAATCACATCTCTACTGATCACGATCTTGTTTGCCTTCGGATCCCAGAGCTTGAAACCTTTCACCCTTTTTTGATATCCAAGAAAAATACACTGTCTAGACTTCGCATCAAGCTTTGACCTCTCCTCACTAGGAACATGTACATAGGCTGGACATCCAAGCACTCTCAAACCAGAGTAGTGTACCTCATTGCCTGTCCACACCTCCTCTGATACTTTCCCACCTAGTGTTGCTCTAGGTGATCTGTTAATCAAGAAACATGCCATATTCACTGCTTCTGCCCAGAAATTCTTTGTAAGCCCTACATTCAACCTGAGACATCGAGCTCTTTCAGCTATAGTTCTGTTCATCCTTTCCTCCACACCGTTCTGTTGTAGTGTCCTGTGTACTGTGAAGTGTCTCTTAATCCCATGCTGCTCACACAACTCCCTGAATTTTGAATCTGTGTACTCAATACCATTGTCTGACTTGAGGCATTTAATATTCCTCCCTGTCTGGTTTTCTACTTTAACTTTCCACAACTTGAACTTGGCAAATGTTTCTGACTTGTGCTGCATGAAGTACACTCAAACCTTTCATGAGTAGTCATCAATAAAAGTCACGAAATACATGTGTCCTCCTCGTGATGCTACTCTTACTAGCCCCCGTATGAACATAGTCAAGAACTCCCTGTGTCTTGTGTGTGGCTGCCTTGAACTGTACATTATTCTGTTTTCCAAGAACATAAAACTTGCAGAAATCAAGCTTGAATGTTTTGACACCCTTCAATAGATTTCTCTTATGAAGCTCTATCATCTCACGCTCACCCATATGTCCTAACTGCATATGCCATAAGACTGTACAATCTGACTCAAACTCTACAGCTGCAACTCCACCTACAACTATGGTACCTTGCAGTGTATAAATATTTTCAGATAGTTTCTGCCCCTTCATCACTGTTAAAACACTTTTACTCATTTCCATTACTTTACTTGTAGACTTGTAACTATACCCAATACAATCTAAAGTGCCCAATGAAATCGGATTCTTTCTTAGATCAGGTACATGTCTAATATCACACAATGTTCTAATCATACCATCAAACATTTTAATTTTGATACTCCCTATTCTAACAACTTTGCATGAAGCATCGTTACCCATCAGAACAGAACCAGAATTTACTAACCTGTAGGTGTGAAACTAATCTTTATTGGATGTCATGTGATATAGCATGCTGAATCCAAGAATTTGTGAGATGATCCGAATTGGATGAAACAGAAAGCATATCCCCGTCACCGCTCTCTCAACCTTCTTCTTTCATTACGTTTGAAGACTTTGATGAACCCTCTTTGTCCTCTGAATTCCCTTTCTTTTTCTCTGGACAGCCCCGTTTAAAGTGCCCCTTTTTCCTGCACTTGTAACACGAGCCGGAGACGTCCTTCTTCTTTCTTAACTTAGACCGGGCTTTATTGTTACCCGATCCATTCCGAGATTTGCTTCTTCCACGTTTTTAGTTACCTTTCACCACAAGCCCTTCACCTTGTGAAACCTTATCACTAATTTTTTTCTGCTGATGAAAACTTAACAGAGCACCTATGACATCCTCCAACTCTAGGGTTTCTTTCCCCCACATGAGAGTCGTAACCAAATTCTCGTACGTAGGAGATGTCGGTAGGGAATTCAGCAACATCAACGTCTTGTCTTCGTGTTCGAACTTCACATCAACTCGCTTCAGATTGATGATGATCTAATTGAATACGTTGATGTGTTGGCTCAAATCCGAGCCCTCTGACATCTTAAGACCATATAGTTTTTGCTTAAGATAGAGCTTGTTCGTCAATGACTTGGACATATACCGACTTTTCAGTTTCAACCAAACTTCCGCCAGTGATTCCTCATCCATGACATGATACATCAGGTCATCAGCCAGACAAAGCCTAATAGTCACCACAGCCTTCGCTTCCAATTCTTTCCAATCCATATCGTCCATTCCTGTCGGTTGTTTTCCGTATAAAGCCTTCACCATGCCCTGCTGCACTAACAGATCCTTCACCCTCCTCTGCCATCATCCGAAATTCTCAGTCCCATTGAACTTCACCATGTCGAATTTTGTAGAAGAAATCCCAGACGTTGTAGTTTGCGCTCTGATAACAATTATTATGATTGTGCGGCAATTATAGTAAATAATAACTAAACAACCAATCAAGAAAGCAAGAAAGAATAACACACAGATTTACGTGGTTCGGCAATGCGTCTACATCCACGAGAGTGAGCGGCCGGTTGGTTTATTATCACAAAGTAGGGTTACATCTTAAGTATTTATATAACCCTAGTATGGATGCATATACAAAAATACCCATGTACCGTACCGCAAGGACGTTGCCCTCACACCCCCAACTAATCAGCATCCCCGTAAGGCAGATGCCGTCGCAGGCTCTGCTTCGTCCGCTCCAGCATCTACCTCCTTGCCATTGTGCACACAATAAACATGAGCCACACATATTCTAAGACATATCCTATACAAACATGTTTGTTAATATTTAACAAACATGTATTTTGGGTGGTAAAGGACAACTCCAAAGGTCATGCTTCTTAGGCATTTCCCAATTGGGTTAACCCACCATCGGCTCCGTGGTTTGGTCCATCACCCAAACCCAACAACTAACATCTCCCATTCTTTCATTGTGGGCACGATATTGTCATCTCTCTTAATCCATTATATACATCAACATCAATTGATACAGGCTAATCGGTCGTGCGACCGTTGAGCACATTTGCAATTTGAGAACTATACACTAGAAACTCTACAGAGCCAGCATAGAGACATCAATCCTAAAAACTAAAATAAAAATGGTATCTCAAGTACTCTAGACCCATTCGAATACACCAATTCAAGTATCTCTAATCCCTCACAATAAAAGAGCATGCTTAATCCCTTGAAGCTTTCGCCTATATATTCACACTTTGTCACTATCTAAGCTAATGCCTAAAGTTGTCGATAGTGAATATATAGTGGGATGTTCTAAATGGTCTTCCTTTCGCCCTCATGTCACTTAGTTCAGAATTAACCACTTTTCTAGACTAGAATTATTGAGAGTAAAAAGAATGGACAACCTGAGTGCAGAGCATTGTATATATAGCCAAATAATAGTACAACTAAACACAACACTCATCTGGTCTGGATAAGACATAAAAACTATAGTATGGTCAAAATAGGTAAAAAGCTAAAAGAAATCCTAATAACTAGGTTATAGCTCCAACACTCCCCCTCAAGCTAGGCATAAAGATGTCAATTAAGTCAAGCTTCATAATGGAGTCTTGGAGAATGGATAGAGTGATAGGTTTGATGAAGACACCTGTAACCTAATCACTAGTGCCCACAAACAATGGGGTAACAACATCGCATCTGACTTTCTTCCGAAGAAAGTAAACATCGATATGTATATGCTTCATCTTCTCGTGTAGTACAGGGTAAGAAGCGAGCTGAATAGTAGATTAATTATCATAATATAATGTAGATGGAGAAGTCAATGAAAATCCTAACTAGCCAAGAACATATCACAGTTAGGTATTCTCACATGTGCCAACCGCTAACGCCCGATACTTTGCCTCTGCTGATGAATGGGGGACAACTGCATATTTCTTACTCTTCTAGGAGATAAGATGAGTCCCTCAAAAAGTATAGAAGTCTGTAGTAGATGGACTATCACAAGCTCCCCCATAATCTAAATCTAAATAACAAGCTAGAGAACTGGTCTAAGACCTCGATGCGTAAAACAACCTAAGTCTAGGAAAAGAATTGAAGTACCGAAGAATATAATATACCGCATCCAGAAGAGACTGACACGACTTGTGCATGAACTGACTAACCCGACTGACGACAAATGAAATGTCTGGCCTTGTGTTGACCAAGTAGATAAACCTACCTATCAACTTTGGATAAAAAGTCGGATCTCTTAACTCCTCACATTCACCAGTAAGCTTCAAGTTTAGAATCATAGGTGATGAAGCTAGTTTGCACCCCAGCATCTCACTGTCCGAGAGAAGATCCAGAACATACTTTCTCTAAGAGAGAACAATACCTTTGCTGCTATGGGTAACCTCAATCCTATGAAAGTACCATAGAAATCCAAGGTTCTTCACATCAAATGTCTTCCCAAGGTCACCCTTGACCTGTGCAATCCCAGAAATGTCATCCTCAGTAATAATAATAGCATCCACATATATCAAGAGAATGACACACTGCCTAGTAGTATTCCATCGAATGAAGCATATATAATTAGAATGACATTTGGTGAAGTCAAAACGTATAACCACACCACCAAATCGAGACAACTAGGCTTGTGGTGACTGTTTCAGTCCATAAAAAGACTTACCTAATCGACACACCTTCCCAACATACTCCCCCTCACCACGAAAGTTAGGTGGTGCATCTATATAAATAGTCTCGTCTAGGTCACCGTGAAAAAATACATTCTTCACATTCAACTGATGAAGGGGGCAAGAATACGAGGCAACTAGAGAGATAATCAAATGAACCATAGTCAACTTAACCACTGGGACAAAGATAGCTCCAAAATTGCGACCTAGAACCTGAGTAAAGCCCTACGCCATAAGCCTAGCCTTGTGACAATCAATAGTACCATCCACAAGAAACTTCAAGGTGTAAAACTAGTGACAAGCAATAGGCTTCACTTCTAAAGGTAAAGAAACAAGATCTCATTTATAGTTACACTGAAAAGCGTCCATCTCTATTAGTATAGCAAGAACCCACTGAGACTCCCGCATAGCCTCTGAAATGGAGCGAGGAACCAGCATATCTGATAATGTCATACTATTGATTAGTACTTAAAATTAGCATTTACTATGCATTTTTAAGATTAATTGTATTTTGATGAAGTGCAAGTGATGATATTCCAGGTCTTAAAGTGAACAAGGACTCAAAATCAACGAATATCACACCAGGATGTAATACCAGCAAAATAAGGGACAAAATTGAAAAAGCTTGGACCAAGGCAATGACGTTCGAACGCCTAATCACGTTCGAACGTTAAACTAAACCAGGACAAAACCAGACTGCTGAGACAGAGTGTGTTGCAAACAAAGAACCAAGGCCTTGAGAAACTTGAGCACTTCGTTCAAAAGCCAACTAACATGTTCACTGGAGCACTGACAAGACTAGACTGAAGACATGACGTTTTGAAGCAAATAAGGAAGTTCACTTGAGTACCACGTTCGAACGAGAGACCATGTTCGAACTTCTACTGAAGACCTAGGTAATGAGTGCAAAGCGCCAAGCTCTACATAGAGTGTGGAACAAGGTTTCCACAAAGGACCACAAGCCACTTAAGTGATATGGTCAAACCCCATCTAGCATTCGAAAGCCAGACAACATTCAAACATCCACACTGGAAAAACACCAAATAAAGTTTGAACGCCAACAACATTCGAACGTCACCCACAGACTGTCTACAGAGTTGTTGGCCTTCACTATGACTTGGGAGGCAAATACTATTCATTTACCCCCTCTTGTCTCTCCTTCCTGGCCTATAAATACTCCTATTTGGGAGCTTCTAGTGTGCAATTTTTCTCTTGTAAATTGAGTAGTTTTGGGGAGATAAGTTTGGTCTTAGACTAACATCTCCTCATCTTTGTAATTGTTTTTGTTTATATGAAACTTTTTTTACTTGTATTTACATTTGCACTTTGTATTCCAACCATAATGGAGGCTTGTACTCCCCTTAAAGTTAGATCTTTAATCTTCTCTTTATTTAGTTTTTACATTCATGTGGTAGCAACTATGATGGAGGCTTAGACTCCCCTTGTAATTGTATTTGCTTTTGTTTACAAGTACCTAGAAAGATAGCTTATCTTTTGGTTGTGGTGGAAACCCTCCAAAAGTAACTAGCTTTCTTCTGCATCCATTTGTTAGCTTCTTTCACTTCCATTGCTTGAGTATCCTTCTTTCTTAGAGGAGTGAAACTCTTCCACTTTTCGAGAGCTTTGTCAAACCCGTGAAGGGTCGAACGTGATTCACTCGTTCTTCGTTAAATATTGGCTACTTAGTTGTTGTTCTTTTATTTTGTAAGTTCTCTACTTGGAAGGATAAGTATCACTCACTTTTCTAGCTTTACCAAAGTCATGAAGAGTGAGTAGTTCTTCATTCACTCTTTAGTAAGAGGTGAAGGGTATGTATAAATTATCCGGAAGTTATATTTATGTGTTGTTCTAATGCTTAATGTTTATGTCCCCTTGATTATCGGATGATTGACTGCATCTAGCAAAACTAAGGTACTTTGTATAATCTTGGTTCTTTCTATGACACAGATGACTATTGCATAGAAAGAATCGTTGTTTCATGGCAAGTACCCCTACTAGATCTTCATGACTATCCTTCAATCCTCCCCATTATTGTGTTTCATTTAAAGAATGGAACATTAACGCCATGGTTGGATGCCTTGTAGAAATACTTGCTTGTTTGTAGACGGGTTGAGTCTTGACACAGACAATTCTTGTAAACTTTTAGAAAGACATCGAAATCATGTGCTTAATACTCACAGTCCATCTCTATCTTCAAATTAACTTGTTGTTAACATGGGAGTTAATTGAGTTATCAAACATAAATATAATAAATTGGATGATCAATTACATGTCCAGATCCTCGGGCTAAAGGGTGACTTTCTTTTCATTTGAACTTATCTTATATTTTGTCCAGAAAATTTTTTGGTAAAAAAATTCTTATTCAATCCAGAAAAATCTCTAAACATCACAACTTTAAATCACAAGGATCATAAGCATTCAGTCTCTGTTATTGCTTACTTTGAAATACCAACAACAGTTCCCATTGGATTCGACTCCGGTCTCAAACCGAATTATTACTACAGTTTGACCATCTGCACTTGGGTGTACACACTTCGGATCGAGAGTCAACTGTAAGCCTGAACATAAGAAACATAACTAAAGATCAGATATAAAGCCCTAGTGGCCCAACCATAACAAACACTTGGTCGGTGATCACGATGCGAATAACGATGACCTGAATCATTATCCTCCACAGATAGAGTCTCTTCAAATCAATCAAAAACCTCAACACTTGCATTAGTGCTAACAACAGGCTCACTAATTTACTCAACTAACTGAGAAATATTACATGCATCGCTTGAAGTGGAGGGGCATTAGTAAGGGGATGAGAGTAAGGGTGACGAACATAAACCAACAAAGGATAAGAGATTAGGATATTATGTTTAACTAGTGACTCTGTGGTGATAGCGACTAGTGGCTCCAGTGTTAAGGGAAAATCAAAAGGAGTATCTTTAATTGGTGATGCAGACATGGAACTAGCAGTAGAAAAATAAGTACATGGTTAAGAAAATAAATATCTAGACTGTGATACATACAATGCTAGACTGGATCATAACATCAATAGCTCTTAGACTGTTGACAGTAGCCCACAAAGACACAACGAATAATTTTATCATCAATCTTACGAATGAGAGACCAATCTTGAACAAAACATGTGCAGCTAAAGACGTAAGGAGGGACCAAAAAAAGTGACCGCTTGAGAAATAAGACCTTTAAGGGAGCCATATACTAAATAACACAACTTGATGTACGATTGTACAGGAAGGTAGAAGTCAAACTACAAAATGCTAATAAGAATTAGGCACCCCATACATCTAAGCATACAACGTACCATCCTAATCAGACTCCTACGTTTCCTTTCAGCAATTCCATTTTGCTCAAGTGTATATGGTCAGATGAGTTGTTGAATGATACCTTGAAAAAAAAGGTGACACACTACGGCATCAGACACATATTATTTGGCATTATGTCTTAATCATCTATAGAAATTGAGTAATAATAGAGAGTACATATGACTTCCTACACAAAAGGTAGACCCAAGTATAACGGATATAGTCATCTATAAAGGTCACATAAATATCGGGCACCTAATAGAGCAGTAACAGGTAAGGGTCCCTAAATATCAAAGTGTATATGGTCAAATGGCTTAGCAGTCTAGTGCATGCGAGGAATATAATTGGTCTTGACATATTTAGATAGTGAACATATAACACAGTCAAGTCTACCTAGCACAAGTATTACTCAAAGTAGGAAATATCATACATAAATATTTAAAATGTGTATGTCCAAAAATGGTCATACCACAACTGAATAGTTTGTGACAAAAAATCATAACAACAAGTACTAGGTAAAATACTAGCATGCAAGCTAAAAACAGATAAAGATAAAGTAAGTACAGGTGGGGAGGAACTAGAGGTGGATCGCTTAGATAGTACATCTCATCTCTCTTATGTCCCTTGATAATAATCCTCCTCATACTCAGGCCCTACAAATAACAAGAATTCGATAAGAACACTGCTACACAACGAAAATCTCTAGCTAACTGATGTACAAATAAAATATTCATGGCCAATTTTGGCGCATGAAAAATAGAATGTAATGTAAGGGCATCTGGAAGGTGAACTATACCCCTACTAATAATAGGGGCATGTGTCCATCTGCTAACTGAACATGTGTGTGTTACTGTTCATCAAAAGTAGTGCAGTGATGAGCTCACCTATCATTTGACTATATACACTCGAGTCCAGCATCAAAAGAGGAGAAGGACCAGTGCAGGCATGGAAAGTACGAGGTATACATGTAGTAGTCCCCACAACGATAGTAGGACCCTGAGAAGTCATAGCAGACATAAGCATATCTAATGTAGAAGTTATAGCATCTATATCACTCTGTCAATGAGAAGCAGTAGTTGGGGCAACAGAAATAGGTGGTGGTCCATCGACAATTGAAGTAATACAGCCTTAAGGAGCAAGATGAGGCAGCTTAAGGTCGAGATGGAGCTTCCAGGAAAGAGCCTTGAGATGCCCTGGTCAGCCACAATAATCACACTGGCGAGAATTAACTTGTCTGCACTGGTTTGGAACGCCAAGTCAGCATTGATCTGAATGTTGTCCACCCCTAGGTGGGGGTCTTGAGCAAGATGCTGCAACAACTACAATGGTCATCTGGTCGGCTTGAGGAGTCAAGGTTGCAGCTGGAAGTTATGTAATACAGACGCGACACTCATTCTGCTCAATCATAAAATAAACCTCATAAAGAGAAAGAAGTCTCAACATCGACAATATTTGGGAACGAGATCCCTCAACGCATCACGAAACCCTATAAGGAATTTTTGAATCCTATCCTCCTATTCTCGAGTATGCAAAAATGCTGCTCCCTCGTGATCTATCCTCAGAATAGCAGCAAGAGTACGTAGAGTCTTATACTCAAGCGAACATTGAGTCAAATAGCCATAGTAGTCCTGAACTGCCATATCTACATGTCGAGCATATAAAAGCTCCTAAGAAAGGTCATAAACACAAAATCCACGACCTAACTATGAATACATCTCTGACAATGTGCTCCATAGCTTTAGAATAGAGCTATAAAATTGATAAATCTTGTAAATAGATAGCTCTATAGATCCAAATAACCATCCAAGAATAGCGTAGTTCTTAGAGAACCATGCAGAGTATCCAAAGTCATCATCAGCTTGCTTCAAGTGCGATTCGGTCAGCCAACCAAGCTTTCCATCATGAACCAAAAAGAGCTTAAACAAGCGTGATCACTCAACAAAGTTTCGACCATCCAATAAATGTGTCATAACCTTCTAAGAGATCATACCTGACATCACCGATAATGCAACTGTGTTAGTAGAAATTGTATACTGGTTAAACATAAATGTGAAAGGGATAATCCCTATAGAATTGGCTGGCACCTCCCTAGTGGATGTACCGACGGTAAAGCTATCAAGTCCCTTACCAGTGGTTATAACAATAATAATAATGTGACAACTATGACAGAAATTACTCTAAAATAAATAGAGTAAAAAAGGGAGAACAATACACCTCCAGTCGAATAATAGTGACAAATAAGAGGTCTAAAAACTCCCAAATAACAAGTTATGGTGCAAAAAAATCTATAAAAATATATAGGTGATCTACTGCATCAAAAGTAGATCAACGGAGGGGATCTAACCCCTCTAAAAGTCCTTAGAGTGCTTCAACCCAAGGGAAAAGAGAAACCAGCAGCTGTAAGCTATCAGAGAAGGTCACTAGCAGGTCACAGACTGGCGGTGTTGGCGAAAAAGGGTGCACAAGGTGGTGGCACTGGTGGAAAGGGGTACGCAAGATGGCGGGCAGTGGAGGGAAAGCTAGTGTTTGGTAGCTAGGGTTAGGGTTAGAACTAGGGAAGGCTAAGGTTTGATTGGCTCTGTACCAACTAGAATTATAGAAAGTAAAAAAGATGTACAAACTGACTACAGAGCCCTATATATATATAACTAAATAGGAGTACAAATAACTAGAACACTCCTCTGGTTTAGGTATGACATAAAAATCATAGTACGGGCAAAATAGGTAAAAAGCTAAAAAAAATCCTAATAACTAGGCTTTAAGTCCAACACCTAGTAATCTCCCGGAAGGCTGAGTCACTCACGGCTGAAAGTAACATGCCAAAGTAGCTTAGCATTAATTTTTTCACTTTATAGCATAGTCATAAGTTAGAGAGTACATAGAATGTTTGGTTATTTAAAATAACCTGATCATGTAAAAATGACTCGAATGACTCACACGTGAGCAAACAAGGATCCATTCCTTCACCTCCTTAATTGGTCACCAAGCACATATAGGGCATGCTACAATGGAGTGTCTTGATCCTAATGAGAACATATGTCATACTCAAAACACCGTACAGATCTTAGTCTAGTCACTATAAAAGCGTCTAACCCGAGTTCTCTATTTGCTTGCCTTCCAAAAGCACCAAATTAAGATCTCGAATCTACCTAAGCAACAAACACATGCATAATGGACATGAAGTTGAGTCCATTATCAATCTTCAAATGTTGGATCTCATTCTGTATACAAAACAGAGCGATACTATATGCTAGAGTATCTCATCTTTGCTCGCCATCTCAAGAACCAAAAGTGATTGCTCATGTGAGTGAGCTAATCACACCTGCTGACATACTTAATGTGTGTGCTTTCTCAAATACCAAGGTAATCAAGCAATATAACATATTTGTAAATAAACAATGCAGTAATATTCCAAGTAATGTCAATACAAATGATTGTGTGAGCCACACAATCTCTAAGATATAATCAATACTTACGAAGTCATAGAGTTCTAACATGAGCTGTATATGCATCTCTAGCTATAGGCTTAGTTAGGAGGTCTATAACCATTTAAGTAGTAGGTATGTATTTCAAGATCACTTTCTTTTATGCAATCATGTCTCTGATGTAATGATATCTCAAATCTATATGTTTAGTTCTCCAATGATACTTAAGATCCTTGGCATAAGCTAATGCAGTCATGCTATCACAATGAAATATCATTGGACCCATGGTAAGTGTGACAACTCCTAGATGTTAAAGGAACCTTATTAACCAAACAACTTTTTGTACAGTAACAGAACAAGCCATGTATTATGCTTCCATGGTGGATAAGGATATGCATGATTACTTTTTGCTACTCCATGTAATGGCCCCACCATTAAGTAAGAAAGCATATGTTGGTGTGGACTTCCATTCATCCATATAACCATCCCAATCCATATCACTATAACCAACCATCTGTATATCTGAAGACTAGTAGCATAAAATATAATCCGAAGTCCCATTGAAATATCTTAGTATCATTTTCATTTTCTTTCAATGTGCTAACCTAGGAATTAACAGAAAACGACTAACCAAGCCAACCACATAGCAAATATCTGGATGAATACACATCGTAGCATAAATTAAGCTACCTACAACACTAACCTGGGAACACAAGCCATCACTTCCTTTTCCTTGGGAGTCTTAGGGCACATCTTTAGGCTTAGGCTCTCTTTATTCGTTATAGGAGTGCCTATGGGTTTGTAGTTCTACATCCGGAATCATTCAAAAACCTTCTTAATGTAAGTCTCTTGTGACAAACCAAGAAGTTTCTTGGAATGATCCATTAGCATCTGAACTCTGAGCACATAACTTGCTTTGTTTAAGTCCTTCATCTCAAATGATGAGGACAACCACTTTTGAGTGGTGATAATCTTCTCCTTATTATTTTCAACTAATAAAATATCGTCAACATACAAATATAGAATCAAGAAGCTATCTTTAGACCATTTAACATACATACAATTGTCTTCATCGATCATCATAAGCTCATTAGAAGTGATAACTAAATGAAACCTTAGATACCACTGTTTGAATGACTACTTCAGGCTATAATGGTTGTTAGAGTTTACAAACTTTGTTCTCTTAACCCACCACCACGAAGCTCTCAGGTTGATCCATGTAGATCTCCTCACCCAGTTCTCCATTAAGAAATGCATTTTTAACATCCATTTGATATAGTTCTAAATCCAAATGTGTGACAATAGTTAGAATTATGTGAATCGAGGTAAACCTTACAACTAGAGAAAAGGTTTCCTTGTAGTCCACACCCTCTTTCTAGGTGTAACCTTTTTGCTACTAGGCAAGCCTTATACCTTTCTATGGATTAATCCACCTTATGCTTAATTTTGAGAACTCATTTGTTCCCAATGGCCTTGTGCCTATGCGGAAGGTCAACCAAGTCCCAAGCTTGATTAGCCTTCATTGACCCCAACTCATCATTCATTGCAGCTATCCACTCATTACTAGCTGATGAGCACATAATATTTCACATTTTATGGCCTCATTACATTCATTATAACTCAACTTTTGCATTTAATTACTTAGTGTTAGCCTATTTTATGAATAATGTTGAATTCTCGATGTTGCATGTTTTGATAGCTTAAATGTTGGATTTTAGGACCTTGCAACTATATTGGATGTGTGGTAATGGCATGGACACAATACATGAAGAATTGTAGGCTTAAAAGTGAAGAAATCAAGGAGGTATTGGTATTTTGGAACAAAGGCACCAGATGCCACATCACTCGGAAGCACTACCTCGGTTATCCTCTATTTTTACAATGATCTACGTATAATATGGAAAAGTTCAAAACATGAAAGTTGTAGATCTGGATGTCCTCTGTATCGTGTCAAAATTTCAGCTCAATCCAACGTTTAGATCAAGAGTTATTCTATTTTTACCGAAGGTGGTCCAGTGCAAAAAACGGTACCGGTATCTAGTACTGGTACCACGAACCTTCTGGCCGAAAAACAGCCTGTAACTCAACTTTGAGGCTTGGGGGTCCCACCTACACTTCTCCCACTTGCCCTTCAATATTTCCTGACACAAGAGCACACCTCCCTTATACATTTGGAAGACTTTGAAGGCTTGACATTTAATGGAGGATGTGAGAAAAGTGGGGAGGCATGTGAGTTGCAGGCTAGCTCTGTCCTAGCCTGTGTGACCCATCAAAATCACCTACCATTTATGGGTGGCCTTTCACACAGACCCTAGGGACCTTCATGGACTTTTTTGGCAAGGCATACACTCCATATATACAACAATATTCAGCATTTGGTTAGGGTGGCTACCTAAGCTAGGAGTAGTTTTAGTGAGGAAGATGATGAATAGTGTAAAAGTTTAGATTTTTGGATTGTCTTCACCCATTTCTCTTGTAATCTTCAGTAAGACTTTTGTAAGCTTCCTTTATTACTTTGAATGTCATATATTTCAAGTTTAGTTCAAGTTTAATTACATGTTCTAGTTTCTGCCATTGTAGTTTCAAGTTTTACATTTCAAGTTTTTTAATTGGGTATTGCATATTTTTCTTCTTGGTCTAAGTTTTCTTGTATTAGTTCAAGTTCTATGCTTCATTTCCTCATTATGTCTATTTAAATTATGTTTATCTTTCATTTATGCATGAGTAGTTAAGATTTAAGTTGGTTAATCCAAGGGCAGACTTCCTCTTGAGAATTCCATTTCAACTCTTCTTCATTCCTCCATTTTGAGTCAAATGGTTCAGTTTGACGGGGTTGAGAGTGGATGAGTTGGTGAGCTTTTGATATCCCGTAGGCCTAGTCACGGGTTATGCTTAGATACTCACCAAGCTCGTCCCTAGCTTCTCCCGAATCAATCGTTCATTCATGCTCAATCGAAGGAAGACTTTGAGTTAATTTGGTATTCCCATTGGAATGAATCTTTTGGATTAGCCAACACTTGTTTTCTTGCATTTTCATTTACAAACACAACCCCAAAACATAAACAAAAGATTTTACATTTTCTCTACTTTTTTGCAAAATCACTTTCACAAAACTCCCTTTCCTTCCCTGAGGAGACGACCTTGGAATACTCTTCCAAGTAAAACATGACACACGAAAGACTCCTTGCGATTGGGGAGCGCTTTTGTGCACATTCCACTTTTTTTCACTTCATACATTTTGTTCACTTCATTTCCACCAACATTTCGTTGTTTCCTATCTCTTGTATCATCCCGAGGGAGAGTGACACTCCCTTCACACATAAGACATACACATTTGAGGGTGGTATTGAGAGGTAGGGAACGACACTTGTTTTCAATCAATCACTAGCAGGTGATGATAAAGCTTATTCAATATTTTTAGGTTCGGCATCATCATGTGGAGCTACCATGAAAGCTTTCCCTTCAATTTCAAAATAATGTCGAGAGACGCTTCCATGCTTACTTCTACGCAACTTTGTGTCGTGTGGATCTACATCCTTCAGAACTGATCCACAATTGAGTATATCACTCCTATTGTCCCTAGGAGGTGATGAAACTATTTTCTCAGTCTCTATTTGGTTAATAGGTATATTTCTTTGGGGATCATCTAACTTATAGAGTTTTATTCCTTTAGCCACGTCTCCTCTGCTAAGGAAATCCTCTTGAAGGAAAATTGCATCCCGTGACTCAATTTTTGTTACATTTCCATCAAGTTGTTCACCAATAAACACATAGCCCTTATAGTGCTAAGAATAGCGGATGAAGATACACTTCTTCCCTCGAAGACCTAACTTCCCATATTTATAAGAAATATTGTACATAAGCCACTAAACCCCATGGTCGTAAATTACTTAGGTCAGGTTTTGTGCCTATCCATAACTCATATGGGGTATAAGGAATTGATTTAGAAGCACTCAATTCGAAATATAGGAAACAATTAATAAACCATCTCCCTAGTAAGAAATTGGAGGATGAGCTTGCGCCATCATCGAACCAACCATATCAAGTAAAGTGTGATTTTTCCTCTCTGCTACACCATTTTGTTGTGAAGTGCTAGGTATTGTCAATTACCTAATTATTCATTTTCCTTTACATAGTTCTTTAAGCTATTCAGATAGATACTCACGACCTCGATTGGTTCTAAGAGCCATAAAGTTATTGTCTCGCTGATTCTCAACCTCTTTAATATAAAGTTTCAAATAATCCAATTCTTCAAACTTATGAGAAATCAGATAGACATGATTGAAACACATAAAGTCCTCTATAAAAGTGATGAAATAGGATGCGACATGTCTTACCTTCATATTCATTTGGCCATATATATCTGAGTGTAATAATTACAATGGAATAGATGATTTTTTGGCCTTACCAAATGATTTTCCAGTTTCTTTGCCTGCAAGACAATTTTCACATGTGGGCAAGTTGCCTTTAGCAAGTGGGCCCAAACGGACAGTCCCGCTCTAGCTCATTTGTTTATTTTATCTTACTTGATATGACATAATCTAGCATGTCATCTAATTACATGATAGTCCCACTTGTGCTTGTTAAAGCTAGCATGACCAACCTTAATTTGAACCTCAGCCATTTTTCCACCTCTCTTACGCTTGGACCCAAAGGTATTGCGCAAGCGAACGTCGGCCACATAAGAGCTACTTTCACATTTGGCAACTTTTAAGTGCTCAACTTCAAGCTGAAGATAACGCGATACATTCTCGAATGTTTTTACACTCTCATTATGCGCCATGTTTTATTTCATATGCTCCCATGATGGAGGAAGGGAGTTAAGTACAACTTCAACTTGCTGCTTATTGGTCAATACATGACTAGCAGCGCCTAAAGCACGTATCATAGAGGTCATAGCCTTTACGTGTTGTTTCATTATATGCTCTGTCTTTTTTTTATACGAATAAAAACTTCATGGTCAAACCACAAAGCCTAAGAAGAAAAGTAATACCAAAATGCTCTTTGAGAGTCTTCCACATGGTGTGAGCAGTGGAATAATTCTCTAATTTAAGAATAAAGTCATCTTGCATGCTCACTTGCATGGTATAATGCGCAAGTCAATCTTCATTCTTCCAAGACTGGTAATTCTCTTGGTCTTGGCAGGTATGAGGTCGCTTAAGCTCTGGCAGTACAGAGTCAAGAGTATCTAATATTTTTTGCTCATACAGGATAAATCGAATCTTACGTCATCATATGTCATAATTATTGTCGTTCTATTTGTCGAACTTAATTAATTCAGTCACTATACTTTTGGTAGTCATTATAATTTGAGCAATGCTACATGGACTTAAAAAATAGACTTAAAAATCTGACTTGATAATCTCAACCATTGATTTCACTGTAGGTCCCAGCATTTATTGGGACCTACTATCTATTCAATGATTGAGATTATCAAGTCAGATTTTTAAGTCTAGTTTTTAAGTCCATCTAGCATTACTCTTATAATTTAATCTGCATGCAGAGACCATGCGTATGGGATATTAGTACAACACATTCTATAATTTTGCCGCAAAAATTTAAATTTAAGTATTAACAACTTTCACAAGTCGCAAGATCAAAAGTTCACTAAGTTCTCAATTATTTCCCGCGTCATATGTGATTATTAGTAATACTTAATTTAATTAATGCGCAAAATTTTGATTTTCTAATAGGGAACCAAATAAAACTCCAACTAAATCTAGTATCTCTAGGCTTACTTATCACAATTAATTTTATATCACGCATGTTCTTATCTTTAGATAAAAATACATGTAATTTAATTTAGAGATATGACATTCTAATTTAAATTGTGCTAAATAACGAAATAAGTGTTATTGATCAATATAACCAAAAACCATATCACTACATAAGTTAATAAACTACAGTAACTTATGAACATATATGCCAAAGATAATAACTTGGAAGCAAAATAATAATAATAATAATAATAATTTTGGGTCCCATGAACCCATGTGTATGAATGGCAAACATCCAACTTGGAGTTTCTGCCTAACATACATCATCATTGTATTTTATGCAATTCACTGTCATATGTACTACTTACAATACACTTGCAATAAAAAAAATTTCAAGTTTTCCTTGTTAAAAAATAAATAAATAATAGTGGTCATGACGAAAATCAAGTGCAATTGTGATTCTGAAAGGAAAAACGTGGGTCTCCTACCTCCCACATGTTTCCAACGGGTTCTTTGTCTGTCTATGTCTTCTGAATATTGTACTTAACAATTGCATGCATAGAAAAAAAATTAGGGAAAAAAATGAAATCAAAACGTGCGTCGCTTTCTTCGATTTCATTCATAATTCGCTGCGGCCTTATGAGAATCAGATTTGTGAACGCGGCTCACAGTGGCCAATCCTAGTTTCAGACCCAATCTAACAGTGTCGATTTTTAGTTTTTCAAAACAAATGTTTAACTTTAGTCTTTTCTGATATGACAAAAAAAAAATGAGAACATCTTAATTGACTCTGAGACCAATGTTGGAAATCATTAAATATATTGCGAAAGTGTATAATCAAAGACATACCTTAATCGATTTAATTGTAAAAGTTTGAAGAATGTTTCACGTACTTTGGAATCTGAAAACAATCTTTCTTTTGATTGCCCAAGCAATATAGTGTTGTTACGTAAGTCGAATCAACACCAAATTTCCACGGTACAAAAACTTTTCAACATTATGTAAGTAGAGAGAGAGAAAGAGAGTAGGAGAGTTTGCAATTAATTATCAGAGTTGTGTCTTCTATTCGATTGTCTTGAGTTTATATAAGCAATCAATGGATGTCATGAAGAGACATACAAACATGTCTATTAATATTTAACAGACATGTATTTTGAGTAGTAAATGACACCTCCAAAGATCATGCCTCTTATGCATTTTTTATTTGGGTCAACCCACCATGGGTTCCATGACCCAAACCCAACAACTAACAGTATTCCAAAAACCTCATCCAAATGAGTTGGTACCTTCACAAACCACACACTTTATGAAAAAAATGATTTGGGGGTCCACAGTGTGTGGTGTGTGAAAATATCAACTCATTTGGGTTGAGTTTTTTAGGATATAATTTGGAGATGATAGCATTATTGCTTGCAATCTCACTCATATAAGTTTTTTTTCTCTGGTAATGAAGAATTGTTCCAATTACATCAAATTTAAATTTGAGGTTGTAATTAATACGAACTCGGATGCATGACTTGACCTATTATCTATATCTATCTATACTACTATAAAATGTCAACAAAAGTGAAAACTTTTGTTTGACCATAATACCCCTATAAAAATGACTAATGACAACTATATTATTATGTATTTAATTACTCAATACCAATTAAATATCCAAATAACTCTTCATATACTTTCCTTTCCACACAAATAATCTATATGAATATCTATATCTATATATCTTTCTATACTTCAAAAAATAAATATTCAGTTTACATTCAATTTATAATATAGATAATACTAATATCTATTTATCTATATCTATATTTGTATCTATTCTACTTCTAAAAATACCTTACAAAGAAAAACTTTTATTTTCTCCTTCAATCCTTAAATAATTATATAAAGACAAACATATCCTATTTTCTAATTTAACTCTTAGACCATTCATATTCTAGAAATAAATATTCAATTACAAGTGTAATGAATAAATCAATATCTATAGCTATTATATACTAATTTAAAATGTTAATTATTCTTCAAAATTTTTTAATCTCTATTTTAACCTTGACAAAAATACTAAATTTAGAGAATATCCCTTATGACTTTTGCTCTTCCTCCCACAAAGAATAACCTGTATGACTTTTGCTCTTCCTCCGAATTTACTATTCTGTATTCATTTCGTCTTTTTTCTACGGTTACCATCCACCATATATGTCCCACCATAATCTCTTTTTTATACCAAGAATGTATTACATCCAAAAAAAAATTAGTTTCTGAAAACTGAAAGTCATTCATGTGAGAGCAACATGATTTTGGTTCTCCGTCTCCTTTGATCAAACATGGAAATCAATATGGGTTGTTATGGGTTCTACTTTGAGAAAAAATATTGTGTATGCATTTATCTTTATTTATATGACAACTGTATACATGTATATGCACATTGTGTTGGTGTTTTTGGACTTACTTTTTAACTAACTTTCTATTGTGTCTTGTTTGTTGGCTCTAAATTTTTTTTTTGTTCAGGCATTCATCTTATGTATTTATTTTTTTTATAATTTTTGGATTTGAATATTTTCACAATCATTTTTCTATAGGTTGCATTTCTTTTATTCAAAGGCTTATTTGTATTTATTATTTTTTTAAAGATTTTACTGATCAATGGTAACTTTTCATTGAAACATGTTGCAGGAATCTTGCATTCAAGGAGGGGTGTTACTTGATCATTGATTTTCAAAATTGACATTGATCTTAGAGGTATATTCAGATACTAAAAATATTAGCAGAAAAAGAACCCAGTCAATGCCAAATAGTTCTATCTTTAGGAGGTCAGTTTCTCTTTCGTTATATCCGTTGGTTGATATGGTCAAAACTTATATGTACTTTCTTTCTTTTCTTCACTGTTAGAATTATTTTTATTTGTCTTAAAAGCATGAATTTGATAGCAACATTGTGTCGTATCTTCGAATTCTCATTTATTTTATTCTTATTAGCACGTAGCATATTTTCTTCAAGTTCTATTTACTATCATAATATTTTTCTTAAATTTCAATGGGTTTTGTCGATAAACCCATTGAAATCCCCGTTGGACTAATTCTTATGTTGTTCTTAACTCTAGAATTGAGCTCTTCTACGATTTGGAAATAGGATGATTACTTAGGAATTTATTTAGTTTTAATTTTCTTCTACTATGCTTGTAAGCAATATTGATTTCATCGGTGCATGCATTACGCGGATCAAAGAAGAACACTTTTATAGGAAAATTTCTTTTGGTTGCTGTCCTTAGAGCATTATGCATTCTCATGCTCAAACATTCCTCAAATTCTAATACCCCTAAACATTGTAATGTCGTTATCCCTTCATTTTGATCACTACTCTTCATTCATCACCTCGAAAAACTATTTGAAGCATATATACAATATACTTCGAACATCTTTTTTCTAGATTCTATTTCATGTTTATGAAAAGTCAAGAGTTTTTGTCACGATATTTTAGTCTATTATTTTCTTGCTTCCTTCATAGTTCTTTTTTATTATGGTTAAGTTTGTATCGTTATGCATTAAGAGATGTTTTCAATTTTTCATCTAATGAGCGTGAAGGCCAAATTTTATGGCACGCTCATAGGCTCATAACTATCCTTTTTTTAAGTTTTTTTGTTAAAAACATGTAAAACAATCCATTCAATTTATTGAAATGTAGATATAAGTTATGTGTGTTAATGGTGTTCCAATGGAACGGTTAGTGGAGTTCATTCAACTTGCAATGTGCTTATTAGTTTTTTGGTGGATGTTTTTCAAGTTTGGTAGATTTCTTTGAGCTCACTTTATAGTACTCTCAAAATTGAATTGCTTAATAAAGTTTAGATAATATTTGAAGCTAAAAATCCAACAAAGCTGAAAAAATTAGAACAACCACTAGAAATGAAACAGATTAGGAAAAGTCTTCATTTCTATCACATTAATCATTTGGAATGGTTGCTTGCATTAATTACAAAATCAGCTCACATTGAATCACGTTTTTGACGAGATGCAAACATATCCTCTATCATTAAAACATATTATGTTTGGTAGTATGAAGGATTTTTTGGGATATCATAATTATAATGCTAATGAATTATAGCCTGGCTATAGTGGGATGAAAGAAAACTACTATAGCAAAATTTGTGATTTTAACTAAAGCTGTATTTTGCTTGTCCTCACCTATATTATGAAGCATCTGTACTCGATGGGAATCATCACAAAACAACTTTGTTGTTGGGTTTTCCTTGAATGTTACATCAAGTTGCACTAAACCATATTCATTGAGAAAGAGGATCCTAAATTTGAATGTTTACATTATAAACACCACACACCTTTGTATTCAAATGACTACCTAATTTCGACAAACACTTGTGCCACTAACATTTTGTTACTTACTATTTTTTATTTTAATCTTGAGATGGAGAAAAAAAGTTGTATTAGTAAAAAAAGAGGTGTCTATTAAGTTAATGCAAACTATGGCCCCCAGAAACTTGAGAATGATTTTGGCTTTTTTCAATTGACATGCATTTGTCGGTTTTGAATTTCATTTAGTGTGGCCTTGGATATTAACATTATGGTTATAAGCAAGTTTGGATATCAAAAGGTTATGTATCTTTAAGTTGGAATCTGACTCATTATTTATGTTTTAATGTAAGTTCTTTTAATAATAATTTGGTCAAGCAACACTTTACTAAAAAAATATAAACAAACGTTAGACTTCAAAATGGTCCACGTGCAACTCACGTGTGCACCAACTAGTCTAATCAAATGAGAGATTACATGAATTCATTAATGGTTCAAAGACTAATCCGGCTTCATTGATTAATGCCATCACACACCTTACATTATCTTCATTGTCTCAGCATCGTTATCTTTATCTTTATATTATCATTGTAGTTGCACTTTTTTAAGATAAAGTATCATCATTATCGTCACGGAATGTGTAGAATTCTCAATAATATAGTGGGTATAATGATGATACTTGAAGAAATTAATTTGTATTTGTAGTGCTATGTTTTATGCAATATGAGTAGGATTCCCAACACCAAAAGTTAGATGGTATTATTACATAATAAACATTCCATCACAAAACTGGTAAAGGCATTAATCAATGAAGCCGGATTAGTATTTGAGCCATTAATGAATTCATGGAATCTCTCATTTGATTAGACAATAGGTCAACTCATGCATCAGAGTTCGTATTAATTGCAACCTCAAATTCGTATTAATTACAACCTCAAATTTAAATTCGACGTAGTTAGAACAATTTTTCGTTACCAGAGAAAAAAAAAGTTAGATGGGTGAGATTGCAAACAGTAATGTTATGCTTTCCAAATTGTATCCTAAAAAACTCAACCCAAATGAATTGACACTTTCACACACCACACACTGTAGACCCCCAAATCAATTTTTTCATAAAATATGTGGTATATATTTATATTCACAGCAATATTCTTGAAAGAACTTGTTATCTTACGCAATCTAGGAAAATTCAATGTCAGTAGGTCAAATTTGTAGTGAAGATAATTCTTGAACAAGCCATTTATCTGAGTCTTGGAAGATTACATCTTGTGAAAATGGCTATGACACTATTAATACCACTCTAGATGCTATTAAGGGGTGTTTAGATGCTATTAAGGGGTGTTTTGTGCCTTCAATGAACGAAGGGGACGAAGTAGCAACAGTTTTATACGATATTGGGCAAATGGCCATGAAAAAAGCCGGAGCAGGGATAGGGATGTAATGTTACCTACCTGTTGTTCTCTGAAGGAATAGGAATGTGTATGGCAGTTGGACGGGAGGCGGTGGTCCCCTATTCCACAATGCCGCCAGACACAATCTATTGTGAAAATTGATTGCAAATCTAAGGCTACTACTATCTAAAATTGTATCTGAAACAGTTGATTCAACTTTTATAAAATCACTAATGGCAACAGCTCAAGTCTCTATGGCCACTGCATATTAGACGATCTACAAGTGACTATAAATGCAAAGGAAAACAAACTCAGTTTTCATTTCAAAATCCCAACAAAGGGACCTCCAAAAGAGGCACTTGAACTTGAAATACCATATTTCCCGTAGTTCAACTAGTGAAATGATGCAGATGACATTAAAATTTGGACTTCATAATTTTTAAGATGAGTCCATTTTGCTTTTGATTACTATCTTGTACAAAGATTTGACTCGTTTCTGATAAGTTGTTTCAGACTTTTCTCTGAAATAATTACGTAGAATGGCTAGCTTCTCTGGGAATAATGTTCATGGCTGAAAATTTTATGTCTAAAATGCTGGGAATAGCAAAATTTGCAGGTGATGCCTTATGTTTGGCATAACCTTAGATTACTCCATTGTAACTTGAGCGTCAAGAGTTCAATTCACAAAAATAGTTTTTCTGCATACATTCAGAGTTAAGGTTACATCCATCCGACCTTGCTCAAACTGCACAATAGGAGGAGTCTAGTACTGGGCCACCTTTTGAGCAAAAATTCCCTTGTTGCATATTTAACAGAAAAGAACCTCAGAATAATATGATCAAAGCATTTTTTTCAATCAAATAGGCTGCTTATAAAGCATACTAAACCATACCAGTCATGGCCATTTTTACTTGGATTATAAAGTTTTTCATACAGATACACTTGGCCTAAGGCCATACACAGTACATAACATACGAGTATACGACAGTCGCTTATATGCACACTGCTGCATTAAGCATCATTCATGCAAACCTTAGGTAACAAACTAGTGTAACCACTGTTGATCCTCATTAAAAAAGAAGGAAAAAAAAAACTAGTGTCCAAACAGTGCCACATTATTTCTATTACCCTTATGGTATGATTAATCATATTTTGTATCACATTGTGTCTTCTGAAGAGTTCAATGGGGGCCGGGGCGGTTGTCATCTGTAAAGACATGGTGAGTCTCAGTAGATGAACCCGAAGGATTACTGTAAGAGCCATAATTATTGTTCTTGTCACTTTTGTTGTTGTTGTCGTTGTCGTCGTCATCGTGGTCATCGTCGTTGTTGTCGTTGTCGTCATCATCGTCCTTGTCCTTGTCGTTATCGTTGTCGTTGTCGTGGTCGTCCTTATCCTTGTCCTTGTCCTTGTTGTTGCCGGCTGCGTTCTTGTCAACTGCTGGTACTGATCCCGTTACCGGATTGGCTTCCGTGCCTGACTTTCCGTGCTTATCTATAGGCTTGCTGTCAGTTGCTCCATTGTTCACTGATTTTTCTCCAAGCTGTGCATCAGGTATAAGCTGATTATTGGCTCTCTGTTTCTTCACCTCCTCCAAAATAAACCTTTTGCCATCAGCTTGAAAACATGACAATACTGACCCAACAAGGAATAGAGCTATGATCAAAGACTTCATGATTGCACTGCAATCAAACATCAATAATGGATACTATTAGTCATTAAAAGTGCTGAAAAGTGTAACTAAAAGAATAATTATCATGAAACTTCATTCCAAAGAAACTGAAAGACCTGCTTGTTGATGTACCTGATTTTCTTTCTCCAAAATGTAATATTCAAGTGAATATCGAATCCACGAAGCATAATTTATAGGAGAAGATATTTAATTATGTGGTGGCTAACCATGATTAGAGGGGAGGTAAGATAAGATCGGTGGGCAAAAAGTATAGTGGAGTAACCACAATTTGGTGGATTTACTGTGCCTGTCTAGGAAAGTGGCAGCCAAAACACTAACTATTGATTATCTAAAAATGTGTTAAAAATTCCGAAAGTATTACAGTTCTACTTGAATTTTATCATTTTAGATTGATTATATTTCCAGTTGGAGGATTATTCAACAAAAATGCTACTTGGAACCCATAGTTTGCTCACTACTCGCCCATAAATGTGATGATGACCAGTGGATGACATGGAAATAATGTCATCATCATGAATAATCATTTCACAGTGCCATTTATGACTACGTTGAGTTACCCACTTGGTTCCGAAAAAAATTGAGACAAGTTACCTCTCAATTATGTTTTTGAAAAACTTGAGATTGTACCTAATAAGTTGGGATTAATTCTAAGTTTCTTGTATAGATGTTAACTCGAATCAATTGAGTCACTACTTGGTCACCTGATTGATTCATTACTTTTGATGGAATACTAGAAAATAATTTTTATAATCCTAAAATCCCTATAATTTGAAGAACTCTTGAAGTATCGCTCCTGTTTTAATCCCCAAGTAAAGTTCCACTGGTGTGGTTGAAAGGAAACTCTACCTGGATTAATAAGTGATGCAATGCAGTGGACAAAAATTTTGGTAATTTATTTGAACATAGTCAATACCATTCCATTAAAAAATTCTTTTGAAGATTTTAATTTTACTTATTTTATTCAATATATAAACTCTTGTAAGTTTTTGGTAAACTAATTTTTTATTATTGAATACAATTAAAAGAGTTGTCTCTTTTATTCTCACTTCTTCTAAAACACATTTATTGAAAATTTTAAGATTGGTATTTTTTATGAATCAGCAGGTTTAAAGTAGGAATCTAAGCTAGTATTTGTGTGAAAATCAACGGATTAGTTTTATTATCCTTCTTTTGTTCATTATACTATTGTTTCTACACACTTCCCTACATCAGTTGGTATTAGGCAACAATTATGTTCTTATTAATACTTTTAGTTCCTGACATGAAATTCCAAAATTTATTTTTTTAATAGTAAACCATTTTCTATACAATTAGAAGTTGATTGTAATTTACCTCCGATATTCGATGAGTGGATGATGATTTTTTCATTTTCAGAAAAGTCGATTGTGCTAGCCCAATATATAATAAATATCCCAAGAATGATTATTTTCTAGATTCTATAGAAAATAACACAGTAGTTTTCACATCAACTAAATTTTCTTCACGTTGTGACATGAGATTTAACTCAACTTTTGGCGAGTAAATGTCAGAGTTTTCTTTTAAGCATCAACACAGCAACAATAATCTGATAGGTCCGTGCACTCAAGTGTCTAATGTAAAGGTTCAGTTTAGAATTTACTGTTTGCCAAACAATGTGAGAATATAAGAAGGAAATGATACTAGTTCATGGAGGGACCTCCCAAGGTAACCACTAAACAAATGAATGGGAAATTGCTCAAACAGTATGGATGGCGGTCATTTTAATTGGGATGAGATTCTCATTTCTAAATCTTAGATTACCATGTTTGAAGTGTCAATTATTTAGTAATCTAACTCGGGAATAAGATTACTAGCATAATCTAATTCGGGAATTAGATTAATATCATAATCTAATTCCCAATAATGGTGGGTATCTTAAACCCATGGTCAATGCCCAATGGTGGTAATCTCATACCTATATTGATTGGGTATTCTATGTAAGGAATAAAAATCCCAAAATGAAACTTCTTCCTAAAATTAACTTCATTCCAAAAATTAAGTTTTCATCCTAAAATCAATCTACTTTCTAAAATTAAATTATTTCCTAAAACAATTTGTGAATGACATTAATTCTCACATTAGATTTCTGACAATAACCAAACACTGAATATATATTTACTATGATAATTAAAACTTAAGTATCTCATTATTAGGAAAGAGATACTCATTCTCAATTAAGATTATTGTAATAAAAAACTGCCCTATGAATTGATCAATAGCAAAGTTTTCCAAGGACGCATGGGGTATGGACTCAACCTCTCCCCAAATGTTGTCGGTGGCTTTTTGATAGCAACGAATTTCTGTGGACTAGTTGACAATGAAAATTCAAACAAAGACTAAAATATTGAAGTCAAATTCGATGGTCGTTCGTAATTTTAAATTCAAACATAGAGTCTGATGATACCTTAAATAAGCCATAAATATGAGCTTAGAAAATGAGGTCAGCCCAGGAGGTCAGCCAAGACAAGGGGAGCTCAGAGGACCAGAGTTAGGGCGCCCACATGCTAGATTATAACGAAACTGGTAAGGAAGCAGCTGGATAACCACGAGAATTAAGCCAAAACTAGAATCTCCCAACCAACCAAGATCCTCTCCTAAAAATCAAGGCAGATCCCGAGAATACGGGGCCATAATCCCGAGATAAAATCCACGGAGTTAGCCCCGTAAATAGGTGAAAACTCCTCCATTGGAGGGAGAGGGGGAAGGATCCCATGAATGTAGGAAATACCCAAATTAGAGGTAAGTAAGAGGCTAGATAAGGAGGAGGATACAACAACCCAAGGGAGGGACAACCATAAACCCTAGCAATAGACTCCAAGTCCTAGAGAAGCAATCCTAGAGGCTACAAAGCCACGGACAACCTTAATCTCTTTGAGATTGCCCTGTAAAAACAAAAAATACAATCAATAAAGAAAAGGGAGCTAGAGCCTCCATTGTAGAGTGGACTAGCCGAGCTCTCAGGCCGGTGAACCACTATATTTCCTCTGTGTTGAGTCCCTTCCGCCAGAAACTCCCTGAATTATGTTCATCATATAAACATGAGCCTCGTAGCTCAGACTCACATTTGTTTACATCCATACATTCTGTTCACACACGTCAAAATAACACTATTAGTTTGGCGCCGTCTATGGGAACGATTGTTCTTGTTACAAAAAAAAAAAAAATTGATATTTCAGTGATTGATGGTCTCAACACGTAACATGAGCAGAAGTCAAGTAAATTCACCACGAGTACTAGATCAACATGACTCCGCCAACAACAGACAACCCGAGAACGTCTAGGAGAATAATCCTCCCATGGGGCATCTCCCTACAAATAACGATATGGAGGCTCTTCGTCTCGTCAATCAACGCTTGCTAAAGGAAAATGCAGACCTCATGAAGCTCTTACAATGCCCCCAGGAGGCACAACCGACCCAAGAAGGCCAGAATAATTCCCTTTCTAGATATCCACCACGCCTCGACCCCCTCAGGGAGATTAATGAAGGAGGAGAAAATAGTCATACCATGGGACGTGCTCCCTACCAGCCCTATAGGAATGACCATAATGAAGAGGTGCAAAGTCAGAACGATGGATGTGAAAAGGATAACTTCTTGCTTTTCCAACAAGAAATGAGAGAACGGTGCTAGGAACAGCACTTCAAAGACATCTAGCAAGAGCTCGGTTACATGAAAGAGGCTGTAAAGAGCAAGACTCCAGTTATAATGGATGCCCTTGTTCAACAGACTGAATCCCCGTTCACCACTGGAGTGCTACACATTCCTCTCCCACCGAAGTTCAGGATGCCTCAAATAGAAGCATTTGATGGAACAAAAGACCCCGTGGACCATCTAAACACTTACAAGAACCAGATGGAGCTACATGGGTATCAGGACCCCGTGCATTGCAGAGCCTTTGCCATCACTCTAAAGGACTCAGCCTTGGCATGGTTTAACCAGCTCCCCCTAGTCTCAATCTCCTCCTTCAAGGAGCTTTCCATATCCTTCGTGTCACACTTCGTAGAAGCTCGAATATACAGAAAGCCGAGCTACCACCTCTTGAATGTGAGGCAGGGACCCTAAGAGAACCTGAGGTCTTGCGTCAAGAGGTTCAACTCAAAGTCTTTAAAGGTAGATGTCACAGACGAGAGGTTTGCCATCACTGTTTTTATAGCCAGTTTAGGAATACAATCTAAAGACCTGATATTTTTAATATCGAAGAACCCTCAAGCAAGCATGGATGAGGTGTTAGTTAAGGCAAAAAAGAATATAAACGGCGAGGAAACACTCTTCTCCAAGATGGGGAGCGCATCCACGCAGAAGGACAAGGAATAGGAAGAGAAAAAGAGGGACCGAAGTCCCAGAAGAGAAAGAGAACGAGAACGAGATAGGTCTCTGAGCAGAGATAGAAATCATTCCCGAAAGAGAAGAGGGAATATTAGGGATCGCTTAGGCCCTCCCCAGCCAGAACTACACCCAAGGTACCTACCTCGGCAGCTTACGCCTCTAACTGCCACAGTGTCCCAAATCCTGTATGACGTACAAAACTAGAAGTTTTTGAGATGGCCACCCCGAATGAAGACGGATCCAGCAAAGAGAGACCCTACAAAATGCTGTGATTACCATAGGGATCATGGTCATCACACCGATGACTGCATTCAGTTGAAAAAGGAGATCGAGTTCTTAATCCAGCAAGGGCAGCTACATCGCTTTGTAGCCCGTGACAATCAAAACCGAGCTCTTCCGCCTCCGCCACCTCAGTAGCAAGCCCAAGCATAGCATCAGCACCCTTTGGGGGAGGTCAGGGTCATATCTGGAGGATTTGCTGGAGGAGGAGAATCAAGCACAACAAAGAAAGCCCACCTCAAAAGAATAAGATACGGAGAAGCTCTAGGGGTCAGCAATGTATCCAAGGTTCCGCGCCTCGACACGGCCATCATCTTTTCGGATTCAGATTTAGAAGAGTGCCAGCATCCCCATGATGATCCTCTAGTGGTAAGGGCTGTGGTGGCAAACAGAACCGTTCATCGAGTTCTGACTAAGAACGGAAGTTCAGCAAACATCATTTTTGCACCTGTATTCGATAAGATGGACATAAGAAGAGAGAAACTGGAGCCAGTGAGTGCTCCCTTGCTAGGGTTCGCCAGAGAAAGAGTGTTACCCCTTGGAGCAATCCAGATCGTACTCACCTTAGGTGACCCACCTTGCCAAGCCACATCAATCTTCAAGTTCCTAGTAGTTGATGCACCCTTTGCCTATAATATACTACTAGGCAGACCCTTACTCAATTCTATAAGGGGCATCCCCTCTGCTTATCACCTTGTAGTGAAATTCTCAACTGAGAATGGGATTGGAGTGGTCCGTGAAGACCAGCGTCTAGCATGAGAGTGCTATATGGCGTCGGTAAAGAAGAAAGAGGTGGAGAACATCCAATTGGATGAGCTGGACATAAGGGACAATCTGGATACTAGACCAACACCATCAGAGGAACTAGAACCCGTACAACTCGACGAAGAGCCAGAGCACCTCGTTTACATGGGATCTAAACTAAATGGTGAAATTAAAGATCTCCTCATCCAGATCCCTAGGAGAAATGCTGAGGTCTTCGCCTGGAAGCAAGAAGACATGACAGGCATTGATTCCGCAGTCATCACACACAAGCTCAGCGTAAATCTAACTTATCAAGCAGATGAGGAGGAGCTTCGTCCCTGAAAGACAAAAGGCAATCAATGAGGAAGTCAGCAAACTCCTCCATGCAAAAGCCATCAGAAAAGTAGACTATCCTGTCTGGTTAGCTAATGTGGTCCTCGTCAAGAAGAACAATGGTAAATGGCGGCTTTGCATTGACTTCACTGACCTCAATTGAGCATGCCCCAAAGATAGTTTTTTCCTACCTCGGATTGACCTCATAGTAGATGCCACAGCAGGACATGAGTTAATCAGCTTCATGGATGCCTTCTCAAGCTATAATTAGATCAGGATGGACCCAAATGACTAGGAGAAGACCTTTTTTGTGACTGAACAGGAGACATACTGCTACTAGGTCATGCCTTTTGGGTTGAAAAATATGGAAGCCACTTACCAACGGTTGGTGAACAGAATGTTCCACAGACAGATTGAGACATCCATGGAAGTTTACATTGATGACATGTTAGTCAAGTCGCTCAAAGCGGAGCTCCACATAGAGCACCTAACTGAATTGTTCTAGATTCTGAAGGAATACAAGATGAAGCTTAACCCCGCAAAGTGTGCCTTTAGAGTTTCTGCAACAAATTTTCTAGGCTTCATAGTTAATAGCAGAAGAATAGAGGCTAATCCAGAAAAGGTAAAAGTTGTACTCGGTATGCAACCCCCCTCAAATACGAGGGAAATCCAGCGTTTGACTGGAAGGATAGCTGCCTTGAGTCGCTTGTGTCCAGATCGAGTAATAAGTGTCAGCCTTCCTTCCAAGTTTTGAAGAAAGCGTTCTAGTGGGATGCTAAGTGTGAAGAAGTATTTGCAGCTTTGAAGGTGTACTTGAGCTCTCCTCCCATACTGGTGAGTCCCTTGGAGGGGGAGGTGTTTACCCTTTACCTGGCCATCTCGGATTTCTCAATTAGAGCGGCACTGGTTAGGGAACGAGATAGAGCTCAACAACCAGTCTATTATTGCAGCAAAGCTCTGAGGGGAGCAGAGGGGAGATATCCAAAAAAAGAAAAGCTTATTTTAGCTTTGGTTATGACAGCCAAGAAACTCAGACCGTACTTACAAGCTCATACTATAGAAGTCCCGACAGAACATCTAATGAAGCAGGTGTTGCACAAACCGGAGTCTTTAAGAAGACTTGTTAAGTGGGCTGTTGAGCTCAGCGAATTCGATATCAAGTACAATCCAAGGAAAGCCATCAAGGGGTAAATTTTGGCAGATTTCATTATAGAATTCAAGACAGCTATGCCCAAGGAGGCCACGTAAATAGTACCTGACCTCCCTATTTGGAGACTTTCAGTAGATGGAGCTGCTAATGATTAAGGGAGCGGTGCAGGTTTAATTCTGACCTCTCCAGATTGGATAGACGCTAAATATGCTCTTAGATTTGGGTTTAAGGTTTCAAACAATGAGGCCGAGTATGAGGCTGTTATTGCTGGGCTCAATCTTGCTCACTTTATGGAGGCTGAACAGTTGGAGGTCTGCAGTGACTCTTAACTGGTGGTGAAGCAAATAGAGGAATCCTATGAAACGAGGGGCGAGAAGATGGTCCTATACCTCAGAAAAGTACTAGAATTAATCAAAAATTTTGTGTAGGTTAAGATCAGACACGTCCCCAGGTCAAAAAATTCGCGAGCAGATGCTTTGGCAAGGCTGGCAACCGCCTCGCAAGAAAACTTGGATAGGCTGATACCAGTGGAGTACTTAGTAGAGCCTATAGTCACAACCGAGGGAGAAGAAGTATTCCCAATCTTAACTCAGTCGAACTGGATGGATCCCATCATGGGATACTTGTAGAACGGAACCTTGCCAGAAGATCCCAAGGAAGCCGCTAAATTGAGAACTAGGTCGGCTAGGTTTTCTATTTTGCAGGGAAAATTGTACAAATGTGGTTTTTCAGCACCTCTCCTCATATGCTTGGGAGATGAAGATGCCAACTATATATTTAGAAAAGTACATGAGGGAATCTGTGACAATTACATCGGAGCTCGGGCTTTGGCAGGAAAGATGCTGAGGCAAGGATACTATTGGCCCACCATGCTCAATGATGCCATTGAGTTGGTCAAGAAATGCAAGACTTGTCAAGAGCACGCTAACATTTTCCATTGTCCACCCGAGCTACTGACCTCGGTGGTAAGCCCATGGCCTTTCCAATAGTGGAGTTTGGATATACTGGGACACCTTCCCACCGGGGTGGGAGAATGCAAGTTTGTCATTATAGGGGTGGATTACTTCACCAAATGGGCAGAGGTCGAAGCTTTGACAGCCATCACTAAGCAAAAGGTACAAAATTTTGTTTGAAAATCTATAGTTGACAGGTTTGGATTTCCCAGGGCAATTGTATCCGACAATGGAAGACAGTTTGACAACCCAAAATTCAAGGGGTTTTGTGCTGAGCTTGGGATAAAGAATTATTTCTCAGCTCCAACACATCCTCAATCCAACGGGCAAGCAGAGGTTATCATCAGAACCATAAAGGCAGCTTTGAAGACCAAGCTAGAAAATCTGAAAGACAAATGTGTGGAGTATATCCCGAAAGTGTTGTGGGCCTACAGGACTACTGCCAGATCGGCAACTTAGGAAATCCCGTTTGTTTTGGCTTTTGGAATTGAAGCAGTGGCACCGGTCGAGGTGGGGCTCCTATCACCTAGGATTGAGTTTGCAGATGTAGAGCACAATGATGAATCTCTCCTATTGAACCTCGATCTCCTGGATCAAAAGAGCGACAGAGCTCTGCATCGCATCCAAAGTTATCAAAGGAAAACCGTTAGGTATTACGACAGAAGAGTTAGACACAGAGGCTTTAAAGTTAGAGACTTGGTGCTCCGAAAACTTCTACTTACGAGGAAAGACCCACTTATGAGAGGTTGGGCCCTAACTGGGAAGGCCCTTTCATCGTCTCAAGGGTGATCAGACCTGAAAATTATGAGCTACAGACAGAGGAAGGGAAAACCCTACCTCACTCTTGGAATGCAGAACACCTTAAAAAAAAAATTCAGTAAGTTTTCTTTATAATGAAAGGATTTTCAATAAAACGGCGAGTTTCTGATTTATCCATATGTAGCTGTTCGGCATTCCTAGAGTAAATAACTCATAAATTCGCAAAAAGAGCCAAGTAGCTCAGTAAGAACTCATAAGTTCGCAAAAAGAGCCAAGTAGCTCAGTAAGAACTCATAAGTTCACAAAAAGAGTCAAGTAGCTCTGTAAGAACTCGTAAGTTCACAAATCAAGTCAAGAAGCTCAGACAAAACTTAATAGTTCGTAAAAGGAGCCGAGTAGCTCACGTAAGAGCCGAGTAGCTAGCATAAGAGCCGAGTAGCTCGCATAAGAGCCAAGTAATTCGAGGAAGAGTCCGGTAGCTTGGGAAAACCCCCTAAATTGCAAAAGAACTGAAACCTTGAAGCTTGCATAAATATAGCAAAAGAAGAGGTGAACTTATTAAAACCTAGTGTTCGAAAGCACAAACATTCAAGAAAGAAATCCGTAGTCTGTTACATCAAAATCAATGGGGTCAAAGAAGGAAAAATAGGGGGAAGCCACTAGTTTTCCCCAAGCTGCTTCTTTAGCTTGGCCACCTCCTCCTTTAGCGTATCCCTCTCTTTCTCTAATTCTCCTATTAATTCCTTCCAATTCTGATGGGTCGAGTACAGAAGAAGCCAAGTAGCAAGATCTCCATGAAGCACCAAGCCTTTGCTACTCTTTAAACCTGGTAATTTTGCTTCAAAGAGAGCTCAGCACCCCTCAAAGCAAGAGGGCAAGGGGAGTATATAAAGCAGAGCAAGAAAACACACAATTTTAAATTCAAAGAAAGTATATATACTGACATTAGCATCGTTTCTTCAACAACAGCTCAAGAGTTTGAAAGTCAAAGTATATTTCAAGAACATAAGTAACAACTAAAAATCCTAAGTTTCTGGAGGAGGAGTAGATAGAAGATCTTGCAATTCAGCAGATGCAGCCTCAGTAGAAAGAACAGAGCTTGGAAGCTCAAAAGACAAGGACCCAGAAGTTGGAGAAGCAGGATTCTCAGGGATGCTGACCCCTGGAACCTCCACTCTGTCTATTAGCAGGTCTCGGGCAAGAGCCTCTTTCACGAGGTCAGCGAAGAAGGAAGCAGTTTGTGGAATAGCTAGAAGAACAGGCACATCCTGGTTTGATGCTTCAGTGGGAAGAGCTAAGGTGTCTTCCTCGCCATCAGAGTCGGATTCTTCCAATTCCTTTTCAGTTGGGACGAAAAAATTGAAGTCCAAGTCCAGGAAGGTCTTGGAAGCTCTACGCCGAAAAGCAAGCCACCCAGAGGCCCATTGGGTAGTAGCACCATCCTTTAGCTCGGCAATCAAGTCATTCTTCTCCTTGAGCTCCTCATGAAGGATCATATTCGCCTCGCAGATGGTATCATACTCTTGCTTCATGAGCTCAAGAGAGCAACGGGCATCGAAAGCATCTTGATTAGCCTCAGGCCAGAGCTCAGTCTTGTGTTTAAGCTCATCCCCAAAAATCCTTAGCTCATCAGAAGCCTTCTTCTCTCTCTTCATCCTTATACCTAGCTGCTTGAGAGCCCTTGAGGTCAGAGGCTTGCTTATCCGTCTTGTCTTGAAGACCTCACACCTGAGCTCTGAGATCCTTGTTCTCAAAGGAAAGCTCGGTAACTTTAATCTCATAAGCCTTTAAAGCTTTGACAGAATCCTCAGAGGACCGGATCTTACTCAGCAAAGCTTTTATATGAAGAGCTAGCTAAAAAAAATGTGGAGAAAAAAAAAAGGATCAGCATAAAGATACAACAGTAAGCCAAATAGGAACATAAAAATACAAGAACTTACGGCAATAGCTCCTTGAAGAGCTGAGGCAATGGACTCTTCAAGAGACATAGAGGAAGCCCTCTTAACATCAGATTTAGAAATGATAGATGTCATAGCCCCAGCAGCAAGCTCAGCATTCTCAAAGAAGGAATCCCCTTGCTCTTCCACCTTGGCATGTTTTCCCTTGTCAACCCTAGGCCTCATCTGGGATGGTTTGATAATTTTTCCAGAGGGACTGAACAGAACAGCTCCAGGTTGAACTTGAGAAATTAGCCCCAAGGCCCTCTCAACCTCAGACGAGGTGGGAGAAGCTAGGCCTTGCCCATCAGATTTGTCGGGAGTAGGCTGAGGTTCTTGGGAAGAAGAGACCCTTGTATCTTGCGGAATGCTCAGGGGTGGGACCCGAGTATCAGTAGTTGAAGCTGGAGAGGAGGAGGACACCCCTAATTTTTAAGCCTTAGCCCGAGTGGTGGGGCTGCTACCAGAACTGACCTCAGCCTTTCTCTTGCTGCCCTTCCCACATTTCTGCAACTTGGCAATTTTGGCCTCAAGCTTCTCAGAGGACTCTTGCTGCCCTTCCCACATTTCTGCAACTTGGCAATTTTGGTCTCAAGCTTCTCAGAGGACAGCTTCATTATGGAAGATTCTGGAAAGTCTAAGCCAAGTTAATTAAGCAGATCGGAGGAATAAGGAAGGAAGATACCAAAAATTCATTGGGAAAGGAGATTATCTATTACTTCTTCAGGTCTAACAACAGAGATTAGAGACGGGGCTTCAATCGTTACCTCAGGAAGACTGAATCCCCTCTCAACTAGGACATGGAGTTGGATGAGCTCGGAGTACCTTCTCAGAGTATACTTCACAAATCTCAACTTCACCTCTTCATCCTCAGCGCTAAGTTCAAGTCTAGTACTTGGATGCAGCATAAGCAGAACAGATTCAGAAACTTATAATTCTTAAAGAAAAACTCAGTTAATTCAGGCAAGGACTCACACAAGTTCTCTGGATAAGCCCAAGCCTTAGGGATACCAAGGGTGTCCATTTTGTCAGTAGGGTTAAACTCCCAGTTAGTGCCCCCAACAAAGAAGAAGTATTCTTTCCAGTGCTTATGCGAGATCGGAATATTAGAGAAAAGCTGCTTAACATTGGCTCGCTTGGAGGCATACAAGAAGCCTTCAGATGAGGTCAGCTTGACATTGAAGAATTCTAGGAACAAAGGAAGGGTAGGAACCCTGAGCTTTAGGTCCTTGAAGAAGACCATGAGACCCACCAGGACACCCCAGAAATTACGAGAAAGTTGAGAGAGGCACACATTAAAATACTGTAAAACATTCTTGAGGAAGGGATGCAGAGGAAAGCGAAGGCTATTCTCAAAAGCAGCAACGAAGAAGTAGACCTTTTTATGAACTTGGGCAACGTAGGGAGTAAAACCGTCTGGGCACAAAGTTTGGACACTAGGGGGAAACCTATAGCGGGCACCGAAAATTCTCAAGAGTGAAGGGTCGAATTTACTAGGTCCAATGAGCTTGGCATGCTTAAGGGCAGCTCCTAGGTATGATGAGCGACCAAAAAGCCCAACCCCACTGCCTTTACCCTTGCCTTTGTTAGGCTTGGGGAGCATAGGAGTGGATGATGAGGGGAGCTCCTGGCATTGACCTCGGAATCAAGGGCATCAACACTAGAAAAGTTGTCGATCTCCTCACCCACTTCCCAAATTCGATCTCCTCACCCACTTCTCAAATTCGATCTCCTCCTCAGCAGACCTATCTCCTAAAAGAGAAACAGAGGAGCGAGTGGCTCCAGAAGAGGCATGATAGGGCAAGAAAAAGAAAGATTAAAAGAGCGATAGAGGGAAGGGACGCAGGTCAAGCACTCTCTAATAACCCTAGGATCAGTATAGTAACTCCCAAAGGCTAGAATTCGCACAATGGCACACCAGTCAACAAAGGAAGGGAGATGAGACAGACAATGGTCACGATTCTAGAAGTAAAAGAACCAAAAAGTCCAAAAATGCAGCAACCACCTCGAATTCGAGGGATCCAGAGTGAGGGAAGAATTAAGGGGGACGAAGGAAGGAAGCACTCTGAACCTTCAAATCAGACACAGAGAAGTCGGCTTTGAATGAAAACCAGAAAAATTCAAACCGGAGAACCTGGAATCACTAGAAAAGTGGAAATGAAGAACAATGAGGAAGTTAAACAGTGGTGGAAGGCGGTTTTGTAAGTCGTTTGAACATTTATAGCTGGAGAGGACGAGGGCTGAAACGTGCACGGGAATCGAGGAAACATGATAGCTAAAAAAATCGTCAGTAGGCTCCTCTCACGTGCAAGCCAAGGGCAGACGCGTACGAATTTAGCTCAGTCGAAGACAGTTCAGCTCTTGCCCAAGCTTGCTTGAACCAATGGCTGGGGGACAACTGATGATACTTGTAACGCCCCAAAAACTCCCTTAAACGACATTACATTCTAAACACCATTTGCTGCATGAGAGCACTAAATAACTCCATAAATAAGAAAGTTTCATTCATCAACCATATATATTTTAACAAAATTCGGACAGAGTCTCCTTTTTCACGGGGAGCCCTACCCAAAACACAACTTGTACAATTATACTATAATTGACCCCACCGGGTCCACATATGCATAGCTATTGACCACACTGGGTCCATTTATCCATCATAAAGTAAACTTTCATTCACCATATACCATACTCACACTATCATACCAAAAGAATAGACACATCTTGGCCTTTACATTCCCAAAAAAATTAACTAATATAGCGCAGCGGAATATAACAAAATATAAACTAGACTTTATATTGTTTCAAAAGAATATCCTAGTCTAGTACAAAAGAATGTGTCGCTCTAAGCGTCCATCTCGGGATCCACCTCTCCGTCTAGCTGAGTCTCCCAGTGTACGGGCTCCTCGACTCTCAACTCCTCATCTAGTACATGATCTGAAAATATGTAATTTGTAAGGGATGAACACAAAGCTCTATAGCAAAATCTTCCCAAACTCCAACAATGTTTAGAAAAATGTAAAACAGGTCGGTCTTATTTAGTAAAATAACATATATAACTTTTGAGAGAAAACCGTGACATTTAAACAAATCTCAAGTTTATACAACAGTGATATTCAAATGGAAATAGTAAAATGTATTCTTTAACAATAAACCATTGCCAAATGGTTTGGACCGGCGCCTGTCGTAGCATTGTCCCATACCAATGCACTGGCTATGACATAATCCAATCCATGTTCTCATACTGATATATAGATATATATTGGTTCATCCCATACCATGTACGTTGATTGTTTCTCAAGAATCTACCCAACGACTATATCTAGTTCACCAATCACAACCAAATCACAAGCACTTTGGGAAAGGGTGTCTACCATCCCAATGGCAGTGACGAATCCCTCCCCAGGAAAGGTATACCACCCCTAGTTCGAACTCCAGTGAACAATAGTAGTCACATTATTAAATGACAATCTACTACAAGTGTTAGGAAACCATCTCACCTCCACCGGGGTAGACTAACCTCTAACACTCTACGATATCTTTCGATGGCAATTCAAGTCCCTCACAACAACAAAAGAACAAGGAAACCAACATATCCTCCATTACAAGTATATTTCTAAAAATCCCCAATTTCATCATGTCATAATTTCAATAATCAACTATGAAAAATACAAGAGATCACAATGAAATCATTTATTACTCAACACAAAGTTCTATGGTCCTAATGTCAATAATAAAAGAAAACTTTAAGAAGAAAATTCATCCCTCTCAAAAAATCTAGGGTTTTTCAAACAAAAGAGGAATTTCATCGGTAATCAACCCTAACTTTGATAAAACATGTATTCATTGCCCAAAGACTAAGAGATGATGATTTTATGTCATATATATCACATTTATAGCAAAACATACATATATACATAAACCCTAATCTCAATGAAAGAGAAAGAAAGAAAATCCCCTACCTTGAATCAAGAATCTCAAGCAAGAACCCAAACTTTGAATACCTTCTTCCTCCCTTTCCTCTCTCTCTCTTTATCTTCTACTAGGGTTCTAAGAGGTGTGGGGTGAGAATGGAATGGAAGAATGAGACAAATGAGGCTTAGAGGGGTGTTTTAAAACACCCAAATTCCATCTTTTTTTACTGTTTGGCAAGCCTCGGACAAATCGTACCGGTACTGTTTAGTTACTGGAGTTTGGCGTACCGGTACGGTTTGACTGACAGATTTTTGATTCAACTTCCAGAGTAGTTGTGACCCATATATAGGTCGAATTGAAAAAATTTTCATGAAATGAACTTTTGGAGCCCTAGATGTCCACTATTTACTATCCAAATTTCAGATCCAATAAAAATCAGGATAAAAAGTTATGGTCAAAATAATAAGAAGTGTCCAAGATCCTTCCTACCCAAATTTTCTCTAAAGTGTGTTTTCATTCCGGAATACTTCCTAACTTCTAATACACCCCATATTACCTCTCTCAAGATTTTTCGACCTTCCGGATTCAATAGAGACCTTAGTTTGACCTAAAAATATTTAATTTTGTGATTAATCCTAATACCCAAGTAAATATTTACCAAAGCTTTAGAATACGAGGGCTAAATCAATCTATAATTGATTTGTTATTTCGAGGCCCAACATACCACCATTAGTACTCTATCATTGTCCATTTACAACAATCAAATGATGAAATGCCTAGCTCAAAAGTTTGGTAAACGAGGGTTAAAATTTTAAGCTTTTACTAAGTGTACCGGTATGCGTGCCGGTACGGTTTACCTACTAGACCTCGGCGTACCGGTACGGTTTGCCCAGTTTTGCATGTTTGGCCTATTTTTCATTTATAATTCATTATAAAACCTTTCAAGGCCAACTCAAACTTATATAACATACATTAGTACATCAATTAGAGTTGGTATAAGTTCTATTACATGCGGGGGTTTACAATCCACCCCCTTAAAGAAAGTTTCGTCTTCGAAACTTACCTTAAGTAGCGAACAAATGAGGATATTTCTCTCGTATCTCCAGCTCGGGTTCTCAAGTAGCTTCCTCCACTCCATGGTGTTGCCATAAAATTTTTACTAGTCGGATGACTTTGTTGCGGAGCACCTTCTCTTTGGCGTCGAGAATCTTCATCAGTTGTTCTTCATATATTGCTCCGTCTTGAATTTCAATATCTTCCAAGTCTACGACCGGCGTTGCATCCGATTGGCACTTCCTCAACATGGACACGTGGAACACATCATGTACCCTAGACAACTGAGCTGGTAATCGCAACTAATACGCCACTTTGCCCACAACCTTGATCACTTTAAATGGTCTGATATATCTTGGCGCTAACTTTCCCTTCTTGCCAAAACGGAACACTCCCTTCTTGGGTGAAACTTTGAGGAACACATAGTCCCCTTCTTGGAACTCCAATGGTCTTCGTCTTCTATCCGCATAGCTTTTCTGTCGGCTTTGTGCCATGCGTAGTCTCTCCTGGATGAGTTGAATCTTCTTTGTGGTCTCCCGAATAATTTTCGGCCCAAATAAACTGCTCTCGCCCACTTCTAACCAACTAGTCGGTGATCGACATGCCCTTCCATACAATGCTTCATACGGTGCCATCCCAATACTTGCTTGAAAACTGTTTTTATATGCGAATTCCACTAACGGCAAAAGATCGCTCCAACTTCCCTTGAAATCCAACGTGCAAGCCCGTAACATATCTTCTAGAATTTGTATTATTCTCTCGGATTAACCATCGATTTGAGGATGAAATGCAGTGTGGAAGTGTAACTCTGTCCCCATAGCCCTTTGAAGACTTTGCCAAAACTGCACCACGAAATGAGAATCACGATTCGATACGATAGATAATGGAACTCCATGCAACCTGATGAGCTCGCGAATATACAACTTGCTTAAGGTCTCTAAGTTGTCCGTGGTCTTCATACTTAAGAAATGAGCGGACTTGGTGAGTCTATCCACGATGACCCATATAGCATTATGTCCTCGCGAAGTCCGTGGTAAATCCGACACGAAATCCATGGTGATGTGATCCTAGTTCCACTCGGGAATAGGCAAGGATTGCAATAATCCTCCGGACTTTTGATGCTCAATCTTCACTTGCTGACACACCACACATTTGGAAACGTATCTAGCCACATCCTTCTTCATTCCCTTCCACCAATATTGCCACTTCATGTCCCTATACATTTTGGTACTACCCGGATGTTTGAAAATTTTGGAGTGATGGCACTCGTCTAACACTTCTTCCCTTACTTGGTCATCATCGGGTATACATAGCCTTCCCCGAAATCGTAACTCATTACCGTTTATCGCCCAATTCTCAACAATTTCATTCCTCCCCAACTTAGCTTTCAACTCGGTGTCTAACCGCTGCAACTCTACGATCCTTTATCGAAGCATTGGTTGGGCAACAAGATTAAATAGGCATGGTCGATCCTCCTGTCTATCCACCCAAAGGTCGAATTCCTCCAAGGCATCCATCATCTTCCACATATTCACCGCAAGGTAATTGATTTCACCCCGAGACTTCCTACTCAGTGCATCTGCTACTACGTTCGCCTTCCCCGGATGATAGTTGAGTGTGAAATCGTAGTCTTCTAGATACTCAATCCACCTTCTTTGTCGAAGATTTAAGTCTTTCTGGGTGAATATGTACTTGAGGCTCTTATGGTCAGAGAACACTTGAATTTTTTCTCCATATAAATAAAACCTCCACAACTAAGAGAAAAGACCACAGCGGCAAGCTTTAAGTCATGGGTGGGATAGTTCTGTTCATGAACCTTGAGTTGCCTAGAGCCATAGGCAACTATCTTACCTACTTGCATTAGCACACATCCCAAGCCTTGTAGTGAAGCATCGATGTAAACATCGTATCCTTCTCCACTATTCGGAATAATGAGGACCGGAGCCGTCGTCAACTTCTCCATCAAGGTGCAAAAGGCTAGTTCACACGGTTGAGCCCACATGAATTTCTCTCCCTTTTTTGTAAGGCGAGTCATCGGTATCGCTAGCTTGGAGAACCCTTCCACAAACCTCCGATAATAACCTGCTAAACCCAAGAAGTTACGTATTTCGGTCACATTCTTCGGTGGTTCCCCTTTCATCATAGCCTCAATCTTTGCGGGATCAACAGCTACCCCTTGCTCGAACACAACATGACCAAGAAATTTTACTTCCTTCATCCAAAACTCACACTTACTCATCTTTGCATACAATTTATGCTCTCTCAATGTTTTTAACACAATCGAGTGATGACGTCCATGCTCCTCTTGGGTCTGTGAATAAATCAAGATGTCATCAATAAACACAATGACAAACTGATCTAAATATGACCGGAATACCCTGTGCATCAAATCCATGAAGGTTGCGGGAGCATTAGTCAATCCAAACGGCATCACCGTATATTTAAAATGATTATATCGGGTACGAAAAACAGTCTTAGGAATATCTTCCTCCTTTATCCGTAATTGATGATACCCTGTGCGAAAATCAATCTTGGAGTAATACTTAGAACCCCTCAACTGATCAAATAAATCACCAATCCTTGGCAATGGATATTTGTTCTTAACTGTAGCTTGATTCAATCTTCAGTAATCCTTGCACAACCGAAGTGTTTCGTCATGCTTTTTCACGAAAAGAACCGGGGCTCCCCAAGGTGAAGTGCTCAAACAGATAAACCCAATAGCCAACAGATTGTCTAACTGCTTCCTTAGCTCCTTCAACTCCAAAGGTGTCATTCTATAGAGAGCAATGGATATAGGTTCGGTTCCCGGATAGAGATCAATCTTGAACTCAATCTCTCTTTGTGGGGGTAACCCGGGTAGTTTATCTGAAAATACATCCGAAAAATCTGACACTACCAATACCACGTTCGCATGGGATTTATCCCGATCATCTCCCATTAAGCTGGCCAAGAAACTCAAAGTGCTCCTTGCCTTAGCCTTCAAAAATCTATTTTCTACAGTGAAAAATGGATGGGAAGAATTGTGATCATTCATGAAAGTAAAAACTACTCCTCCCGGTAAATGAAATGAAATCCGCTTGCGAAAATAATTCATCACTGCATGGAAGTTAGACAACAAATTCATCCCAAATATAATGTCGTACCCCTTCATATCTAATGCAACCAAATCAGATCAATTCATGCTCCCCAATTCGAAGCACATAACCTTTACACACCCTGCTAGTACTCAACTGATCTCTCGTAGGCATATCAATACTTAGGGCATGTTCTAGCTTCTCAAAGTCTAATCCCAAACTAAGAGCATATACAGTACGTATGAATGAATGTGTAGCACCAGGATCAAATAAGATTAGGGCCCAAGAATTGTAGAGAAGAACGATACCTTCCACAATGGCATTGAAGGCATATTCCTCTGGTTGAGTCAAAGCAAACACTCTTCCTGAATGAGCGCCACCGGGGGCTGTAGCTCCTAACAGTCTTAGTTGCTGGGGTTTCTGTGGTGGTGGCCTATTTGCTGATACCTGTCCTATTGCTTGAGTGGTCCTTGGTGGAAACGATGGGCATTGATTTTTGAAGTGCCCAAACTCTCCATATGCAAAGCAGTGACGTGGGTCAGTGCTAGTTCTAGTCTGAGCAACTCCATTTCCTCGTGCTTTCATAAGTCTCTATCCACCTACCTGGTCTGGACGTCGATATGGTGCCACGCCGCTGCACTCTACTAGTGCTAGTACCTGTCTTGATCGGACCTCCCCTTGTGAAATTCTGTCGCCGCAGGGTGTCCTCAATATCTCTTTCCACAAGTGTTGCTCGATCAACTTGATCCCCATAATCCCTGATCTTGAGAGCCACAAGCTTCTCCCTGATAGCAGGCCTCAGGCCCTACTCAGAGCGCTTGGCCCTCTTAGCCTCAGTAGTTATAAACTCCATAGCATAGCGAGAGAGCTTGTCAAACCTCCTCTCATACTCGGCCACTATCATGCTACCCTGCCGTAGAGCAAGAAAATCGGCACTCATTCTGTCTCTGCCTAATTCAGGAAAGTACTTGTCTTGGAAGATTTGGTCAAACTCCTCCCAATTGAGCGCATCTGTGTTCCTTTGTCTTTTCACAGATTCCCACCAATGGTCAGCCTTCCCCTCTAACAAATAGGTAGCTAAGCCAACCCACAAGTCTTCTGCAATCCCCATGCCATCATATATCTTCTTCACCCGGCGGATCCATTTATCCGCATCTAAGGGATTGGAGCTCCCTTGGAAGGTAGGCGGGTGTTGCCTCAGAAATTCCCCAAGAACTACCATCCTTTGGTTACCGTTGTCGTTACCCAGCACTTGGGCTAGTGGATGGGCCCCTCTATTGTGATTATTGTTCTCATTCTGGTGTTGTACTAGAGTGGTTAGCTCCCTTAGGCATTGATAAATGCCATTCATTGCATCGGGAGGTAGTGGCGGTGGTGGGTTTGCTTGACCTCCATGACCACGACCACGCTCACGTCCACTCCCACGTCCACCGTCCATCCTGCACATCAATTTACAATTTAATTTCATTGATGTACAAGACATCCTAAATATCACTTCAATCTAAAGCATAAGGTTCATATAAAATTAGACCAATAATTTCCTTCAACCTAATCCTACATTCCTAGTGGTGATCCATAACCTAAAGCTCCCGTGTAAGACCTAAAGCCTAGGCTCTGATACCAAATCTGTAATGCCCCAAAAATTCCTTTGGACGACATTACATTCTAAACACCATTCGATGCATAAGAGTACTAAATAACTCCATAAATAAGAAAGTTTCATTCATCAACCATTGATATTTTAACAAAATTTGGGCAGAGTCTTTTTTGCACGGGGAGCCCTACCCAAAACACAACCTGTATAATTATACTATAATTGACCGCATCGGGTCCACATATGCATAGCTATTGACCACTTCGGGTCCATTTATCCATCATAAAATAAATTTCTATTCACCATATATCATACTCACACTATCAACCCAAAAGAATAGACACATCTTGGCCTTTATATTCCAAAAAAAATTAACTAATGTAGCGCAGCAGAATATAACAAAATATAAACTAGACTTTACATTGTTTCAAAAGAATATCCGAGTCTAGTACAAAAGAATGTGTCGCTCTAAGCGTCCACCTCAGGATCCACCTCCTCCTCTAGCTGAGTCTCCTAGTGTACGGGCTCCTCGACTCCCAACTCCTCATGTAGTACATGATCTGAAAATATGTAATTTGTAGGAGATGAACATAAAGCTCTGTAGCAAAATCTTTCCAAACTCCAACAAGGTTTAGAAAAATGTAAAACAAGTCGGTCTCATTTAGCAAAATAACATATATAACTTTTGAGAGAAAATCGTGACATTTAAACAGTTCTCATGTTTATATAACAGTGATAATCAAATGGAAATAGTAAAATGCATTCTTTAATAATAAACCATTGTCAAATGGTTTGGACCGGCGCCTGCCGTTGCACTGTCCCATACCAATGCACCGGCTATGACATAATCCAATCCATGTTCTCATACAGATATATAGATATATATTGGTTCATCCCATGTCATGTACGTTGATTGTTTCTCAAGAATCTACCCAACGACTATACCTAGTTCACCAATCACAACCAAATCACAAGCACTTTGGGAAAGGGCGTCTACCATCCCAATGACAGTGACGAATCCCTCCCCAGGAAAGGTATATCACCCCTAGTTCGAACTCCAGTGAACAATAGTGGTCATATTACTAAATGACAATCCACTGCAAGTGTTAGGAAACCATCTCACCCCCACCGGGGTAGACTAACCTCTAACACTTTACGACATCTTTCGATGGCAATTCAAGTCCCTCACAACAACCATACAACAAGGAAACCTACATATCCTCCATTACAAGCATATTTCTAAAATTTCCCAATTTTATCATGCCATAATTTCAATAATCAACTATGAAAAATATAAGAGATCACAATGAAATCATTTATTACTCAACATAAAGTTCTATGGTCAAAATGTCAATAATAAAAGAAAACTTTAAGAAGAAAATTCATCCCTCTCAAAAAATCTAGGGTTTTTCAAATAAAAGAGAAATTTCATGGGTAATCAACCCTAACTTTGATAAAAACATGTATTCATTGCCCAAAAGACTAAGAGATGATGATTTTATATCATATATATCACATTTATAGCAAAACATACATATATACATAAACCTTAATCTCAATGAAGGAGAAAGAGAAGAAATCTCCTACATGGAATCAAGATTCTCAAGCAAGAACCCAAACTTTGAAGACCTTCTTCCTCCCTTTACTCTCTCTATTTATCCTCTCCTAGGGTTCTAAGAGGTGTGGGGTGAGAATGGAATGGAAGAATGAGGCAAATGAGGCTTAGAGGGGTGTTTTAAAACACCAAAATCCCGTCTTTTTTTACTATTCGGCAAGCCTTAGACAATCATACCGGTACGGTTTAGCTACTGGAGTTCGGCGTACCGGTACGGTTTGACTGACATATTTTTGATTCAACTTCCAGAGTAGGTTTGACCCATTTAGATGTCGAATTGAAAAATTTTCATGAAATACACTTTTGTAGACCTAGATGTATACTATCTAATGTCCAAATTTCAGATCCAATAGACTTTAGGATAAATAGTTATGGCCAAAATACTAAAAAGTGTCCAAGATCCTTTCTACCCAAATTTTCTCTAAAGTGTGTTTTCATTCTGGAATACTTCCTAACTTCTAATACACCCCATATTACCTCTCTCAAGGTTTTTCAATCTTCTGGATTCAATGGAGACCTTAGTTTGACCTAAAAATATTTAGTTTTGTGATTAATCCTAATACCCAAGTAAATGTTTACCAAAGCTTTAGAATACGAGAGCTAAATCAATCTTTAATTGATTTGTTTTTTCGAAGCCCAACATACCACCATTAGTACTCTATCATTGTCCATTTACAACAATCAAATGATGAAATGCCTAGCTCAAAAGCTTGGCAAACGAGAGTTAAAATTTCAAATTTTTACTAAGTGTACCGGTATGCGTACCGATACGGTTTACCTACTGGACCTCGGCGTATCGGTACGTGTACCGATACGGTTTGCCCAGTTTTGCATGTTTGGCCTATTTTTCATTTATAATTCATTCTAAAACCTTTCAAGGTCAACCCAAACTTATATAACGTACATTTGTACATCAATTAGAGTTTGTACAAGTTCTATTACATGCGGGGGTTTACAATACCTTAAGTAAGCCATAAATATGAGCTCAAAAAATGAGCTCAGCCCAGGAGGTCAGCCAAGACAAGGAGAGCTCAGAGGACAAGAGTTAGGGCACCCATATGCTAGATTATAACTAAACTGGTAAGGAAGCAACTGGATAACCCCGAGAATTGAGCCAAAACTGGAAACTCCCAACCAACCAAGATCCCCTCCTAAAAATCAAGGCAGATCCCGAGAATACGGGGCCATAATCCCGGAATAAAATCCATAGAGTTAGCCCCGTAAATAGGTGAAAACTGCTCCATTAGAGGGAGAGGGGGAAGGATCCCATGAATGTAGAAAATACCCGAAGTAGAGGTAAGCAAGAGCCTAGATAAAGAGGAGGATACAACAACCCAAGGAAGGGACTCCAAGTCCTAGAGAAGCAATCCTAGAGGCTACAGAGCCACAGACAACCTTAATCTCTTCGAGATTTCCCTGTAAATACAAAAAAGACAATCAATAAAGAAAAGGGAGCTAGAGCCTCCATTGTAGAGTGGACTAGCTGAGCTCTCAGGCCTGTGAACCACTATATTTCCTCTGTGTTGAGTCTCTTCCCCCTAGAAACTCCCTGAATTCTGTTCATCATATACACACGAACGTCGTAGCTCAGATTCACATTCGTTTATATCCATACATTTTGCTTACCCACAGCAAAATAGCACCATCAGAGTCCAATATCAAAGCTGAATTCAGGGGGGATTTCTTTCTAATTTGGGGACAATAATGCAAAACAAGTGGAGAAATTTTGATATTTTATTTGAATGTGGTTAATCCCGTTCAATTAGGGAATTACATAAGCTTGATTTCATTTCCTAACTTAATTAGGAAATTATTTTATTTTTATTTTTTAGTTTAGGGCAAATCTTAAATTTGTTCTGAAAGATCATTTGAATTTTAATTTGCACCCTCAAAGTTTAACAATATTAATTTATACCCTAAAAGATATAAATATGTATCAATGTACAGCTCAGAGTAATTGTCATCTATTTTGCCGATAAAAAATTTTAGGATAATTATAAATTGCATCCCTCAAAGTTTAAATATTTTACATTTGTGATTTAAAAATAATTTCTTTCATTAATACTCGTTAAATAGCTCTGAATTATATCATGTCGTAACATTTTTGTGTCGTGTTCGAGTCAATAAAAAATATTTTTGGCACAAAAAATATTTTCGTGTCAAGTCAATTGCATTGTATCATATATTTCACATTTACGACATTTTGCCTACAATACTCGTTAAATAGTTATTTCCTGTTTATAGCTGTGTAAATTAATATTTTTAAAATTTGAGGGTGTAAATTAAGACTTGAGTGATCTTTTGGGGTGCAAGTTGAGATTAACCCTTTAGTTTAATTAGGATTTTGTTTTAGCATTCTAGTTTCCTAGTTTCTTTAGGGTTTCAACTACTATTAAATGTCTTGCAGGTCTTAGGGCAAAGAAAGTTTTTGATTGATTAATACAATTGAGAGAATTACCTCTTTTCTTTCAATTCTTTTGTTATTCTTTAGGAATCAATAGATTTATTAAAGCCTTTATGACTGCTATTATTGCAAATTTACCAGTCTAGAGTAGAAATCTAATTGGTGTTTGTGCACAAATTAACGATTTATTTTCATTATCTCATTTTTGTTCATTACAACCTTGTTTCTATCGACCTCCCTGCATTAGTTGGTATCAGAGCTTGCGATCTTTCCCACTCAATGTCACTTAGGAGAAGTCTTGGTGGTCGAAACACATATGTTAACAACCTATTTGCACGTGGTAGTGTAACTCAATTAGAACAAGCGGTTAATGCATTGACTATTCAGGTTCATAAATTCATGGATGTCTAACAACGTGTCAATCATATGTTGTCTCATTTTATAAGTAACAAGGTACCCGATCTCAAATGGGCTTCCTCAATCGCTTCCACATCACGAGGCAAAATCAATCCTATTGAGTTTACTATTACATATTAGAAATCAACGATACACACACATGGAAGACCAAGGAGAGATCATTACCACAATAAATTTGTTGTAGCTGTAATCCCATAGGAGATTCAAGGTTTTGATACGAAATAAAATAAGGTATTTTTTTATGCCTATTCATCTTCTTCACAGTTTGAAATTGATTGGGATTTATCCTAATATTTGATGGCAATCACAATGATGACTTTTTAATTGGTGCCTAAGATGATTTTGATATCTCAAAATTTAATGAATATCTGAAAGATTATTCTCTAATCATTATCAAGGATGATTGTGATTTTCTAATATATGATGAATACCCGAATGTTGATTCTTTATTCTCCACAAAAAATACGTGTGACGCCACATTTCACGATGAATATTTAAAAGATGATTTTATAGTCACTATTGACGGTTTGGAAGGCAAAGGAGCAAATATGGCTGAAATCGCAAGTATTGGATAGACATGCACACGTAATAACCCCAACAAAAGATATCTACCAACTCTTTAAAATTGTTAGCTATAAAAAAAAAGTGAAAATTAGAATTGAATCCGCCTTAAGAGACTTATAATGAGTTTAGTCCATCAAAAAAACTTATTTGGGAATAAGACCATTTTTAAAGTGTGTTTGAGATGGCTTATGAAATTCAAAAAGTATTTTTTTAATAAATTTTTATCAAAAGTATTTATAAGAAAAGTATTTTTATTAAATAAGTATTGTTTGGATATTCAAATTTTAAAATACTTAAATTAATGTATTTTATATAAAAAAAACACGTTTAGATGTGAAAACACTTATTTGTGTCACAATTGTTAATATCATTAAATGCACATATACAAACATATACTACACATATAATGATACAATATATATATATATATCATACAAAAAAATATCATATTAATAAATGTATCATACGACAAAATTATATAGTCCAACTATCCTAATGACATACTAAAGTCGCAAAACTCTTGTTAATAGTAAATACAATAAAAAATCATATTTGACTATCCCTCAGCATTGCTGAAACAATACATTCTCTCTTCCTATACATTGGATTTGTATCTGACAAATCAATATCCTCTTCAAAAGTTGTTTGGTTTGCATTGTCTTCCTCTTCTAACTCCACGTCTTTATTAGCATACCTTACAAATAATACGTCTCTGATGCCATGAAATCTTATGTGATTGTGGCAAGTCATGCAAGCAACAATAAACATTTCCTGTAAATTTGCTTAATACTCCAAAACATCGTTCAATCACATGTCTTAATGAAGAATGTGCATGATTGAACAACTACTCATTTCCATGAGGTCTTCCCCCTCTACGAAATTCGGGTAGATGATATCTCGTTTTCTTACAAGGAGTAAGATAATCATCCATAATAGGGAAGTTAGTGTCTACCACATAATATTTTCCTAAAAAAATAACAAAATCATTAGTTATTCTATGTAATTAAGAATGCAAAAAAAATTAATAAACACATTCTTTACTCATACTTGGAGGTGGTTTTGGAAAGTTTAAATGCCTATTACGAATGTAATGTAGTAGCACTTTAGAGTTATGAGCCGTTCCTTCCCATCCAACATTGATAAATGTGAAAATCATGTTAAAAGAACATGCTGCCAAGAGAAAATGCTGCCAAGACGGTCTGCGTCCATACTATCTTCCTACCTCTAAAAAGAATCTGTTTTGAAGTAAGAACATGAGCGCTAACATGTGTGCAATTAATTTCCTCAATACAATTTTTGAAATATGGATAGTATTTAGGATTCAATCTAATCTCTTGAGGGATGCAATTTTAATTTTTTTGAGACTTGATGATTTCCATTGAAAGTTTACCCATCCCTAATAAAACATCATTGAAATGTCGACTTATTGTCTCCTCAGAATGTTGAAATCGCTCTTGCATCATTCTATTTCGCTCAGTTTGACCAATAGTGATTAAAAATATAGCCAACTTCTCTTGACTTGACACATTTCTACTATCACACAACAAGTTCTTTTCTTTTATTAACTCGCACAATGAAATAAACACATGTTTTTCCATTCGAAATTGTTCAAGGGATACATGATCATGGCCATTAAGAATATCAAACACATTAATGACCGGTTATGGCAGAAGTCCTACATGACATTTTACTCTCAAAAGTTGTATGACAATTATGGTAAGACATATAGTTTTTAGATTCATTCTGTACAACAAATCCAAAGTAATGAAAAAAATAAGCATTGACATTTAGACAAATTCTAGTAGCATATGTCTATTCAAGAGTCCAACATATACATCAATTTAATAAAAATCCAAAAGTCATCAAATCAAAAGCTCAAGTATTACCATCACATGAAAGCTTAGTCTTCAAATAATCTCAAGAAACCAAATAGTCATAGTAAAGAGTAATGTTCAAAACAAACAAAATATTTAAAAATTTATCTAAAAAAGCACCTAAACAACTCCACTTCTGAAAAGACACCCTACTGATTAGTGTTCCCTCTGTCCCTCATATACTCCAACCTTGCAGCTCAAACACTAGGCTCAAGCAAATTCATCTATGTTTCCCTGTTGATAACATCCCTAAAAAGAACAAGAGCATGCCAATACAACGAGCTACCATATGGAATAAGATCACACATTTTGTGAAGCTCTTGCATACATTCCTTGATTGTGGACGACGTTGGTGCAATAGTGTTATGTATTGTATTGCACAACTCTAATAGTTGTTTGTTTATTCTTTCTCCCCCACTCACTTTTCGACGGCGCTTTAAAGATGTAGACTCATCACGTCCATGATGTACCTAATCATCTGAGTCACTACCTTCCTCTTTTGTTGGTCCAACTCTATCGGGAATCTGACTCTCGCAGAGTGTGTCCAAATCTAAGTCATGATAGTCACCACCACTGGTTGTATGAGCAAATGCAGGATGAGTTCCTTGTGAAGGAACACATGAATGATCCCCAGTTGCGGTTGTACCGCCAAAAACTCTATCTAGCATGTCAGCAAATGAGAGTGATTTTCCTACAAAATTCTTTGCGATCGGAGTTTGCTTATGGTAAAGTTAAAAATCATGACCATAAATTTAAACAATTAACTCCTACAATATTTTAAATTGACCTAATTAGATGTTACCTCAATAAATATATTTCATGTTTGCTCATCACACAAGAAACCTCCTGTTATAGGGCCAATAGTCATTCAAGTATGATTAGTCAGTTTGTACCATGACTTCCATGCATCCTTAGTAATAGCAAAATGATTATTCAATTATTTTTGGTCATACATGACATTTTTCTTTGTCTTAAACTCATCTATAATATTCTCCCAACTTCGCTTGTTAAAACTAGTAGTTGGCCGTTTCCGTTTATCCACTTTTTTAACACATAACTCAAAAAAAGTCTTATGTCTCTCCACAATCCAACTTGTTTTGTCTTTGTCATTCCTATAACTACTAGAAGCCATCTAAAGTAATATCACAAAGTATATAGGTTGTTACCACAACACATATAATAATAACTAACGTGAACAAAACCTTGTATAAATTCCATATATCTTTTCTTCTACAACATGTGCATGATAGCCACAATTGACACAAGTTATTCGTACATTGCTAATACAAAGAATTCAATACAAAAATTTATGAAGCTTCCTTGATTAGCATGCATAGTAAAGGTAAGAAATTGTTAAGGGCTTCATCATTCCTAAACAGAGTAAGTTATCAAGAATATATATATATATATGTATATATATATATAAAAAATAAAGATCAGGAGAGTAAAATTAATGACATCGTTCAACAATGTTTGAATACATTCAAATTATCACTTCATAATTTTTAAATTATGCACTTAATTTGTCATTATGTCCTTCATAGATAGCATCTCGATCTAGAAATAGAATAATGCACATAGGATTGATTTTTTACCTTTGCCTAATAACAAAGTCAAGAAGAAGTAAGATATAACATTATAAACAAAATCCAAAAATAGGAATTATTAGCCCCTTTTCTCAAAAGAATCAAGCAGGTCAATGAAAATAGCTACTAATTTTTTTTTGTAATGAGAGTCCAATGGTTAGTTGGCTTTCCGATAGTGAAGGGTCATGTGTACTTACATAGGAATTATGAAAGGATAAAACATTATGAAAATTGGAATTATTATGTGGTGGGAGATGGTATAGATAACCTTTTAGGAACCACATTTTGTTTGGGACTTTACCTTCTTGACAATTGAATTCTAACCTAGTAAAATATCATAGCTCACAAGGAGCTTAGACTGCTCACAACTTCAACTAAAGAGGATCTGAATACAATACTGCTTAGACTGTTCACATTCTGCTTCTTCTTTTTTTTTTTTTTTTTTGGACTATTTTCTTATCTCTAGCCAAAAATATTATAGCCCCCCCCCTCCCCCCAAAAAAAGATATGAAAGAAATATTATAAGCCCACATGCACAGACCTAAGGGAAAAAAAAGAACGATATAGAAAGAAAAGGAAAGGAATGGCCCTTTGCATTTCTCAAATTTAGGCTGAAATAATGTGATGAGAGCAAAATAGGTAATAAATATATAATAATTGTCCAACTCCACCAACCTAAGGACTGCATACAATGTTTTTAAAAAAATGGAGGACATTTTTTAATACTAAAAAATTGATAGGACTAAAATTAGTTTACACACCAAAGAAGGGACCCTAGCCTAATTAATAACTAATAAAATGAAGCAAGTTCTCAAATTAAAGGAAAATTTGGAGGTCAGTCCCCCTATATTAATGTACTAATTATAACCTGTGCCTAAAGGCACGATAAAATATAAAATTCGAGCATCTAAAAATCGATCTCACTATATTAAATTTTTTTTATATTAACTACAAATTATTCAAATATTAAATGATTAAATATATGATAAAAATGAGTGATGTGATATTTTTAGGGGGAAAATATATAAATGATTAAATATGTGATAAAAATAAGTAATGTAATTTGACGTTTGAGTTTGACAAATGAATGATGGGTGAGGTAAGTGACTGGTGATGATTTTGAGGGAAAAAATATGACTGGGATAAAATTCAAACACACTCCTATTTTATTATATAGATTTGGACTTTAGTCCGCTAAGGAAACTTATTTGTTATGAAGTTTGTTTTTTGTTAATTTTATCAGACTATCTCATCCCTTTAGAAGTGAAGCAAAATTAAAAATTAAACCATAACAAAATAGTAACATTCAATATTAATATTTTAAAAAATAATAATAACATGTTCAACAAAAAAAATAACATACTTCTTATAACCAGAGGAAAAAACCTCTAATTCTTCAGCATCCAAAAAAAATAACACTGAAAAAGTAATAACATGCTTGATAAAAAATAATAACACGAAAAAAATAGTAATATGGTCAATTAGAAAAAAATAGTAACAAGGTCAACAAAAAACATAATAACATGAAATATTGAAAAAAATTGGAGATTATTTATCAAAAATATAAAAATAAAATTGGGGATTATTTGTCAAATAAATTAAAAAAATTTGGGGATCAAACTAAAAACACATTAAGCAAGTTTTTTAATCTTTTTTTTTTTCCGAAAACCAACGACATAGAAGTTTATGATGACCAAAATGCAGTAGAAGATATGGTAATTATTGATGATGTTTCAAACTCTACTAATTTTGATTCTATGGAAGAAGAAATGTTATCTGAGGAGAAATATTTGTTGTACTAAAGTGATAATCTTCTTCTAACGAGAGAGAGAGAGAGAAAGAGAGAGAGAGTATAAATTTGAATTTTAATTTACGAATGAATAAAGGCATAATAATTTCTAATTTGAGAAATTAATTTAAAGCTACTTTTAATTTCTTTAATATTTCTATCTATATAATAAAACATATAATAATTTGAATTTTTATCCCTTATATATTTTCCCCCCTAAAAATATCACATCACTCATTTCTATCACATGATCAATAATTCAACATTTGATTAATTTGTAGTTTAACATAATTTTTATTTTAAATATTATCTATATAAGATAATATACACATATTAAAATTTTTTAATATAGTGAGATCTATTTTTTGGAAGCTCAAATTTTATATTTCATTGTGTTTTTAGGCACGAGTTATGACTAGTAACTGAACAAAATAAATATTGTTAAAGGTATTTTTGGGATTTAAAAAAATAGTATACTTAAGTACTTATTATTATGATAAAAACGGACTTATTACCAAATAATTTTTTTTGATGAATTCAAGTCATTATAAGTCCATTAAGAATGACTCAACCCCAAATTTTCACCAAATTAAATTGGGCTGAACTTAAAATTCATAGGTCCAAACAAATAAAGCCCAAACAAAACCTTGGCCCAAATAAAATATAAGCCCAAAGAAAGCAAAAACCCAAATAGAATAAGGCTTGGAAGCAAAACAAAAGTCTCAAATAAATTGAAGTCCAGCCCATGAGGCCCATATAGGAGTACTTGCGTAAATTACCCTTGCGGCGACCCCAACTCTATAAATAGGAGGGTAGGGGTAGGGGTAGAGGAAGGGGAGACACAAAGAAGCAGTGTTACCAAAACCAGGCCGGACCGGTTCAATCATTACCCGGGACCTTGGCCTGTCTAGTTTCCTAGTTGGACTAGTTAAAATAGAGAACCGACTATAAACACAAAAATTGACTAATTTTTGTAAAAACCTATGAACCGGGGGGTTTATAAAAATCGAGTGGTTTAATGCCTAAGTATAAATTAAATTAGAATTTTTTGTATTTGCCTATTTGGGGCTTTTTTTGCCCTAAATCGCAGAAGGCACCACCACCAAGTTCCAGCAAACTTAGGCTGTTGTGCTCTTGATAATGGCCTCAGCGGTGGGGCAGGTCTATTGGTAGAACCCAACTTTCAAGACTTGAGCATTTGCGAGATCCAATCATTTATTTCGTATCTGATTTGTGTTTTACTGTTTTTGGGCATAATATGATCTTTTTTTTTTGTTTTTTTGAAAATGGGTATAATATGATCTAACCAAGTTTGTGTGTGTGTTTTTGACTGTGAGTCTGTGACTGCATCTTTTATTTTTAATTTTTTAGTATGATGTGTGATGTTTGTTTAATTGTTTTTGTACATTCTTGGGTGATTTTGCATATATTGTTTAATTATTTGGTGTTTAATTTTGTACATTGTTGGGTGATTTTGCATATTGTTGGGTGATTTTGGGCATAACAAAATTAATATATTTTTTTAAGACTTGCTTTGTTCTATTGGGAAATTAAAATTATCTATTATTGATGTTACTGTGATATTATTGTCTATTTGTGTTCTATTAAGATTGTGAATTGTTAATTGAGATTGTAGGATTGTATAATTGTTAATTGAGATTGCATGCTATATTTTTTTTTTATCAAAGAGATTGTATGATATTTGGCACAAGTGTTTCTTTACTTAACTTTATTAATTTTATGACAAATTGTATGCATTTTAGATATATTTTATATCTTTTAGCTAAATTATTATGTTTTATAATTATTATATATATACTTTTTATTTTTTAATTATATGATCGGTCCGACCAATTAACCCACTGGTTGGACCAGTGAACCATTGACTCAGTCTCCTAATTTGTTCAATAACTGGTCCGGTTCTGATAACATTGCTAAGAAGCCAAAAAAGGCAGGAGAAAGGAAGTGTTGTCCGAGTACACCCTTATCCAAGCCTTGCAAATCCTTTTTTGAGGAGAAAATACGCAATCAAGGTCTTTTTTCGAGAGATTCAAACCATCTTCAAGCCGATCAATATAAAAAATGGTGAGAAGATCCACCAAAATCAACCCCAAATCAAGAAAAATCAAGATCAAGAATACGCTGATCCTGTCCTTACCTTCACAAAATCCATAAAAGCATTCGCAAATTGAAAATCAAGGGACTCGCTGATTCAGTCCTTATCTTTGCCAAAATCCACAAAAGTGCCACCGAATTGAAGATTGAGAGGCACTTTGATTGAGCCATTGTCTTCACCAAATCAACTTAGAATCATAGGATTGTGCACGTGGGAAGCATGTCAAATAAAATCAACACCACTTATTGCAATCAAAATCAAACTATCAAACCGTTGTAATTTAATGATCTTTAGTTCAATTGTCAACGAGAGATGTTGTCATTACAATCACTTCGAACATAATGCTTGGTGGCTATTTTGATTTGGGTCTTCAAAAAGCAGGTCTCTAATTGTTCTACAGCATGAGAATCACCAACACCAAGATGGACAACTTCACCTTCGCCCCTTCAACGAGTGCGTGTCCAGGCTTATGAGTGCTTCGCTATGGCAAAAAGAAACACGCAGTGGTTGTTGTTTTTGGATATAATCCTTAAGTGCCACCGAGTAATTTGCTGACTGATATATCTGGGGAGTCTTTGAGGCAGGGCAGAGAAAGAAATTTCTTTTTGGGAGGCCAAGTTTAATGTTACCAACAAAATAAACTAAATATATAGTTTATCAATTCAGATTCTCGATCCACAAAAATATATTCAATATTTGGGTTTGTTGTGCAGCAGTTTGAAGGCGAAGGGAAGAAAATGTTTTTCTAAAAGCGTTCAGCTCCTGCGATTCTCTGTGATGATGATGAATTTTTTTTAAGATATACTCAGAAAGGTTGAAATAGATACAAACAAAGAAGAAGCATAAAAGGAAAGTCCAAAGAGTGTGAGAAGCCCATAGGTCAGTGGTGGGTAGGTAGGTTGATATTTATATATAATCAATTGTTGATAATCAACATAAGCACAGAGAGTGAGAAGTCTTGGAGTTATTTAGCAAAATTCAATTCAGGATATGTCAGACTTGTTGCCGGAGTTGCTCTTGGAGGACCTTCGGAATCGAAATTGGCCTAAGCAAGTGACGTTTGGTGAAGATGATTTTTGGGAGGTTTCAATAACTACTTGTGGGTTAATAGAGAGAGCCTATGGAATTGACTATTGGTGAAGATGGTGCTTGGGCGATTTCGATCATTGCTTGTGGAGAGAAAGAGAGAAAAAGGGTGAAGGTTTCTTCAAAACCCATATCAAGTCCAAGCAAGACAGAGAAGGTTAGTCTCCACGTGCAAGCCTCACGTGCAAGCCCACCGTGTGTACGCAAAAACGTGAGAAAAGCGTGGTTAATAACCACGTTTTTAAGAAAGCGTGGGCAATAATCACGCTTTTCAGGTTTAAGCTCCTAACAAGTACTACAGTATTCACCACGTTTTTTTATTTGAAAGCAGGATTGTTATCTCCGATTTTTAACAAAATCGAGATTGTTGACTCTACTTTTAAAAAGTGCCGTAATTTATTAAATAACTTTAAAATTATCATATTTTGGTAAATTGGTTTCAAAAATGCGGTATTTTAGTAATAAATTTTTGTAGTGTCAGTATAGTGTTTGAGCTTTGAAGGGATGGGTATGAAAAACGAAGTGCCGTGGCATTTGGATGGTGCTCGAGGTCACCAGGGTTTAAAACACTATTCCTGGAAAATTTCTGAAAAGATTATTTAGGAAATAAAAGCTTAAAAGGCAAGGGTTTATTGGTATTTTGACATAAAAATTAAATGACATTAGCACTTTTGGGTTGTCAATAACAGCTAATAATGTTCTGAGCAAAAAAAAAACAGCTAATAATGTTAGGAGGGGTGTGCATGGAGTTGACTTATAAAGAAGAAGGAAGTGTAGTGAAATTCCAAATAATACAATTTTTTTTTTTGGTTGGGGGGGGGGGGAGAGGGTTGTCCTTGAAGATAGAATAATTTATATGAATGGAGTTTTTCCTAATAGTAGTTAACCTGACTATATAGCTGTGCATGATCCATCAAAGGATAAACGAGAAAATATTCAATATAATAGTAATAGTAGGTCATTATTAATACGTAGTATCATCAACTAACTTTAGTACACGTGTATCTAGTGGAGCCATCATCACATAAATTCTTTTGAAATAACAGTAATCTTATAAAAAATCAGAATCTTCAGCCTTAATTGTTTCAAAGATAATTGTTGAGAGATTGATTTTATGGAAATGGTTATCACATTATTCACACCGTGCGAAATGTTGTTAAGGGTTGTTTGTGCATCTCAAAAATGAAAGTCCGCTCAGTGTAATTGACTTTCAGTCCTGCAAGATTTGATTGAGATCAAAATGCGATATTACCCTTGTATGTGGAGAACTTGTTTCCATATGTGCGCCTTCTTTGGGTCCATTGCGAACATCGATTGAAATATGTTTGGAAATGTACCAGAAAAAGTTGCTTCATTTCAACATCCCAACAAAGAGACATTTAAAAGAGGGACACATCCTCCATATATCCAGCATGCAAACCCGTATTGCCCATAGTTCAATCAGGAAATTATGCAGATTGCACTGAAAATTTGGACAGCATCCATTTTTGCTTTTCATTACCTATCTTGTATCATGCTTAGTTTTCTTCTGATAAATTGTTTATGACTTTTCTCTGAAATTATAACTGGGACTGGACGGCTTCAACCATCTTCATGGATGAATTCTGAACTTTGACCATTTTTGGCTTCGTAGAATGTCGGATTTTTATGGGTAATATATATTTTCTATGCCAAATTTCATGTTTTACGTATTGATTATGGTGTTCTATCATCATTAACACAATGATACTTAGTATTTGTCACCTCTTTCAATTAAAGACATAATTTAACCAAATAAAACTTCACATATAACTTTGTATCATTCTAATGGTTAAACGTTGAACATATATAGATGCCCTTGTTACATATATTACGTAAAAAACATTTAATGTTATGAGAAAAACATTCAGTCTTCTATGCCATAAATAAAGCACACTAAATCATACCATTATAGTCACATATATATATATATATATATATATATATATATATATATTTTGAACACATAGTCATATTTATTTGAATATATACTTTGTCACACCAACACACTTGGCCTGAGGCCATACACAGTACATACCACATGAAAATCACTTGAACGTATGCAAAACCAGTCATCATCCTGGAATTATTCGCTGTGTTTAGCAACATGCATGTAAACCTTAGGTAACAAACTAGTGTTACAGCAGTGACGTTTTATTGTTATCATCCACACCATCTTATTATATGTATTTTACGATACATTGTTTTGTCTGAAGAGTTCAATAGGGGCGAGGGCGGTGGTCATCTGTGAAGACATGGTGAGTATCAGTAGACGATCCAGAGGGGTTACCATACGTGCCATAGCCATCATTCTTTTCATCCTCATTTTTGTTGTTGTCGTCGTTATTGTTGATGTTGTCGTTATTATTGACCGCGTTTTTGTCAACTGCTGGTACTGAACCACTCACTGGATTGCCATGTGTGCCCGAATTTCCGGGCTTATCGTTAGATTTGCTGTCAGTTGCAACATCGTCCACTGATTTTTCACTTGGATGTGAATCTGGTATAAGCTGATTACTAGCTTTCTCTTTCTTCACTTCCTCCAAAATAAACCTTTTGCCATCAGCTTGAAAGCATATCAAAACTGACCCAACAAGGAATAGAGCTACGATCAAAGCCTTCATGATTGCACTGTAATAAAACATAAAAAATTACTGACATTAGTCATCAAAAGCTCCTAACATACTGTAATAAAACATCACGCAGCATCATTTCAAACGAACCAAAAGAGACCTCTCTGTTGATGTACCTGATTTTCTCTCCCACAAATCACCTGGAGGAGCTGGCAAAGATTGGATGAAAGAAACATAATTTATAGTGGAAGATATTAAATTAGTGGTGACTAATCATAATTAGAGCGAATGCAATATAAAGTGAGGGCAATAAGTATAGTGGAGTAACCACAATTTGGTGGATTTACTGTGGCTGTCTAGGAAAGTGGAAGAGAAATATTTCTATGTATTATCTGAAATGCTTAAAACCTAAAAAGTTTCACAAGCTATACAGTTTGGACTTGGGTTTTATTATGTTGGATTGATTTATCTTTCCTTTTTGGAGGTTCTTTTGAAGAAAAATGCCACTTAGAAACCCATAGTTTGCTTACTAATTCTTCGCCTTGTAAGATAAAAATGAAGGGATGAAAATTAGAAGGGATATATTATTATAGAGGTGGCAAATGGGTTGATTGGGTTAGTTATGGATTGGATTAAAATAAATTCAATTCATTTTTTCACTCACGTATTAAATGAGTTATAATAAATTGGATTTATAACGAGATAAGTTAAACTTATCACCCCGTAAAATAATTAAAATTCTTAATAAACACACATTAGTATACAAAAAAAAAAAATGCACACACACGTTAGTACACCAAAATACAAACATACACACACCTACACTAATACACAAAAATAAGCACACTAATACAATAAAAATACACACACTAATGCAATAAAATATACACACACTAATACACCAAAAATACACACTAATACAATAAAAATGCACACACTAATGTAATAAAATATATACACTAATACACCAAAAATACACACACACATACTAACAAAAAAACAAAGCACATTTAATAAAAGAACAATGCTAATACACACACCAAATTATTTATCAAATTTTGTATATCAAATTAGTGTGGGTGGTTGGATTAGTGGACAACTAACTTCACCAAATATTCAATGCACAATATTTTGACACATTATTTAAGATACAAGATTTAGTAAACAAATTTTGACAATACAATTTTATCCTAAATAAAAAACTAAAATGCACATACATAATGGGTCGGGGTCGATCGTGGTGCATGAGTTAGTATGTGGATTAACCCATGGGTCATGTATCAAGTCATGGGTTGATCAGTGTGGCATGGGTCATGGAGGAGTATATTAGTGTGTGCGCGCTTTTGGTGTGCTAGTATGTGTGTGTTTTGATGTATTAATGTATTTTTTGGTGCATTAATGTGTGTATTTTTTAATATATTAGTATATTTATTTGATTTTATTGCTTGTGTTGTTTAATAGAAAGATAAACACTCAACACAATGGGTACTCATTTATAATTCATTCTAACCCGTTAAATTAAAATAAATCATATTATCCAATTAATTTAAAACCCACATTAATTAATATAGGTACTCAACTAATTTATCGATGAATTGGTTGGACAGATTAATGGGTAATGGGTTAAAATTGTCATATCTAGATATATAAAATATCATATTTGGTAAAGAAAAAAAATATGAATGATGAAAAATTAGATAGATTAGATTCTCTTTCAACTCACCAAAATCAATTCCTCCAATATTTGGAGAAAAAGTGGATATAAAATTAATTATAGGATAAAGTTGTGTGCACAAATTCTTGCTCAAATCTTGTATTCCAAGTGATGTGTCAAAATCACATTCATTGAATATTTAGTGGAGTTAGTGGATCCCACTAATCCAACCAGTTGCATTGATTTAGAATACAAAATTTGGGCAAATATTTGTGCACCATATCATTACTCTTAATTATATGTATTGAAATATATAATATTTATTTTTATATATTATGTATGTATTAATTTTATATTTAAATATAATAATAAAATATACATCTATATTTTTTTCATCCTTCTATTTTTGATCCTATCAAACATAAAAAAAAATTAATTATTTTTATTTTTCATCTTTCATACAAAACACAAAGGAGAGAATAAATGATTTCTTCGTCGAAGAATAGAAAGTACATCACTTTTACTTTTTATTCTTTTATTTTTCATTCATCCAACCAAACACAACATAAATGCCAATGGCAGTGATGACAGGTGAATGACATGATAATGATGTCATCATTATGAATAAGGACTTTACTATGGTACTCAAAAAAAAAATATTGTTACCATACATTTATTTATCATATTTGTAGTTATTTTTATTATATTTGTAAATTCTTTTATGATTGTTGTGGTACCTAAATAATAGTTAATATAACAGTGATAAAAATATATATAATAAAGTACAATAAAATTCAAATCTCAAAAGATAAATAAAATAACTTTTATTATTCGCGGTTGAGATTGCTTCAAATTTTACTTTAAAATTAATCTAACGACTAATATTAACATCCTAAATTTAATAAGAAAAATAGGCTCCTAAAGGTGTGTTTGAAGTGATTGTTTAAAAGTACTTTTATAAATTATTTCTCATAAGTATTTTAAAAAAATATAATATTTAAAATCGTTTTACCACTATCACCACCACCACCACGTCTCGGTCTCACTACAAATCGATGTTTAAATTCATTTATCTCTTCTCTATGTTTGTGATTTAATTTTGGATATGAATACAAATATGTTTATTATTTGTCATTTTTTTTATTACATTATGTCTTCAGGCACAAATAATAACTAGTACATAAAAATAGTAAAAATATTTACAAATGTAATAAAAATACTCATAAAAATAATAAATAATACATAAAAATTATAAAAATATTCTTTAAAGTAACAAAAATTAAAAGTACGGTACCAAATTTACTTTTTTGCTACCGTTGTCTAGTCGTATGATTAATCATTTCATAGAAAAAGTTTTGTTGTACGTTACAACCAAATAAATAAATCAATTACTATTGCACTACAGTTGAATGCCTTAAATCGGAGTACATCCATTTATTTTTTGAAAATATACTGTCATCCTATATAGTTCTACTGGGTAAAAGATATAATATAAGAATAATGTTATTAGGATATAAAAAATTGTAATAACCCGAGTTTAAGTAATTAAAAAAAATAAAAAAAGTATTGTGAATTTTAATTAATTTTTGAAATTAGACAAAATAGGAAAATTACCAAACTGTAACAAACAAAATAAAAAAATTTACCAAATTGCCATTGAAGATTCATGGACCTTCTACACAAGCAAGGTGGCTGATGGAGGCTTGTTGGCTTGCATGGAGGACACCCAGCTGCTTGGAAAAACCTGAGTAAGCTGCTTGGGGGGATAAAATGGGGAAGGAATCGGTGGGAAGAGTGAGAGAAGGGAGAAAGAGAAGTTAGAGAGAGAAAAGAGACTTTGGATTTTTTGATTTTTGCAGAGACAATTTCGAGCCCTAAGAGGTATTCTCACAACTTAATATGGATGCTAGGAACTCATATATGTATTTAGATTTTAATTTGGTTGAGTATTGATGCATGAATTTATGTTTTAAAGTTTAATGAGTTTTGGATTTTGAAACGAGTTTGAGATTTGAGCATGATTTGGGTTAATTGTTTGGTATGGCTGAGTTTGGGAGGTCTTGAGGAGTTGTTTGGTGGTGGATTCTCGGTTTGCCCTGGTCTGTGGTGGTGTGAGGGTTTGAAGAGGTGAAAATATGATTTTGATAAAAACTTGTTTAAACTTTGAAAGGGGGCTTGGGTCTAGCTAATTTGGGGGTCAAGGAATCCATTTATGGCCTCAGAATTGAATTTTGAGGTCGTTTGGGGGGTGAAACGGGCAGTTTCAGGTCTACGCATGTGTGTAAAATATGGTTTTTAGCCAACTTTGACCTCTTTATTTTATGGGTTTAAACTTAATTCAGAGCTTGAAAATTATGGGGTTTGTTAGAGTGATGTGTGGTAAGTGTTTAGGTTCAAAAATTAGGAGAAAAGGTGTTCTGAGTAGGGAGAAATAAGGGTGAGAAGTAGAAAGGTTAGGCTGGTAGAAGGGAAACTAGGGTTTTTGGTCAAGGTGCCCAAGGAAGAAGATGAAGGACACCAGTGCACCCCGTCAGCACGTGAGAGCGCGTCTGACGTCTGATTGAGCTCTGGTTGGTCCCAAAAGTTCCGTAACATCCATGCGGAGGTTCTGGTAAAATTTCAAGTCTATCCGACGGCCGGATCTATATGAGGAATAAAATGACTGTTTTGAACTCCGGGGCCAATTTGACCTAGTTTTGAATGATTTTGAGAAAATAAATTTTATATTCATCTTTAGGTAGGTTAATTGAGTATGTGTATTAAATTTCATCAAAAAATAACATTGTTTAATTTTTGGCTATTTCAGATCAAAATACCGAGCAGGTAGAGTTTCTCAATTCCGGAACAGGCGATGTTTTCCAAACTTGTTTCTAAATTATTCCATATTTTATTTATGATGATTTAGCATGTTTTGAAATATATGATTGGGTGATTTTGAATATTGACATGAATTCAGACCCGGATCAAGATTTTTGAGTGCGGTTGCACTAATGTTTTGGAAATGATCGTATTACTCGTATTGTTTGCATTGATTGAAATTCTAGGATCCTTTTTAAGAAAAATATAAGTGCACACGGGTCGAGTGGCAAAAGGTTTTACATTCCAGTTTGAGGCCATAGAGGGTACTCATTGAGTTTGTAAATGCCTGGGTGGCCCTGTTGATCTTCGGACTTGGGTACTGAATTGGATCGTATTGACTTAGGAGCGTATCTTCCTTGGGGTGAAAGTCCCCTAAATTATTAGATCGTATGGATCGTATTGACCCTGAGTGGTCTATTAGGATGAATTGCCCACCAGTGTAGCACTGTATTTGAATTTTTGAACTTCTTTTACAGTTTTATTTAACTACTACAGTTTCAAATGAAATGATGTTTTTTGTTGACGTATATGTATCAAATGCTTGTTTTGGATTCTTGCCCAATCATGATAAACTATGTTATTTTTTAAACTCGTTTGCTTGAAAAATTGAGTCACTCTACTGAGCTGTTGATGCTCACCCTACATTATTTCCTCTATTTCAGATTAGCTGGTGGCGATGAATTCCGCGTATGTTTGAACTGTCGATATTTTCTTTGTTTTCTTTAGTGAGGATTTGAAAGTGTGTTATGTTATACGAATTGAGTTGAAAGAGTTTTTATAGCTGAGGCATGTAAGTTATAATAGTCTGGAAGTATCTGTTTTGAAATATATATGAAATTGGTATCAGAGTTATTCATTCGGAGACTATATCATTTAGTGATTCTGAAGGTTATTAGCGCTCTTGAAATATTACGAAGTGGATGAGGGTGTCACAAAAATTAATTTAATTTATTAATTAAATGCTAGAAATTTTTTATAATTATTGGATTAATATCAAATTTTAATATTTTATAGAATTCATAGTCAATCAAAGAATTATAATAAATTAGATCAACAAATTAAATCTCAATAGCATTACTCATAATATAAAGTGTCAATTTTGTAGCTTTACCTCATCTCTTTCTAATATATTGTTTAATAATTCATTTTATTTTGTATTGACAATATTTATTTATCATCTCAATTTATATAAAAATGAAATAAAAATAAAGAATTAGAAAATTTCTTAATTATTTTTAGATGATCTCAATATTTATTTTGTATGTTTCTTTTGGTTTTTTTTTTTATCTTTACTTTTTATTTGGGTTGCCTTATGTAGCGATTCATTATGAGATGGATATAATTTTTTTGTTTTTTATTTTGTGTATATTATTTGTAGTTTGTTGTACCATTGTATTTTAAATGGATAATGAGATGTAAGTATCTTTTTCAAAACTTATTTGACTATAAGTACTACTTCCAAACTTATCATCTTTTAAGTCATCTTTTTCATTAAATAGTTGTCAATAAATACACATTTTAAAATATTTTTAAATTCTTTCTAAAATGTATTCCATAATTACCCCTACCATAAATAGTGCATACCTACTTGAATGTGAGACTTTCAAGATTAGAATGTGAGTTTAAAGATTTCTTTTGATATTTGTGTATCATTTGAATTTTAAAATTTCATATATACATACACACATATATATATATATATATATATATACACACACACACGTATTTATGTATATATACACACACACTAAATGCACTGACATCAAACAGTGACACATTCAACAGAAAAAATAATAACATCAAACAGTGACACGCTTAACAAAAAAATAGTAACATCAAACAGTGACACGCTCACCAAAAATATTTGTATTACTGGTTGATGTTATTATTTTTTTGTTGAGTAAGTTACTGTTTGATATAACTATTTTTTTATTGAGTGTGTTACTATTTGATGTTACTCTTTTTTTGTTGAGTGTGTCACTGTTTGATGTTACTATTTTTTTATTGAGCGTGTCACTATTTGATGTTACTATTTTTTTATTGAGCGTGTCACTGTTTGATGTCACTATTTTTTTATTGAGCGTGTCACTGTTTGATGTCACTGTATTACGTGTGTGTGTGTGTATATATATATATGAATGTGTGTGTGTGTACATATATACATGTGTGTGTGTGTGTATATATGTACGTGTGTATATATATATATGTGTGTGTGTGTGTGTGTATACGTATATATAAATATATATATTTATATAATTTCAAAATTCAAATGATACACAAATATCAAAAGAAATCTTGAAAATCTCGCATTCTAATCTTGAAAGTCTCACATTCAATTAAGTATGCACTATTTATGGTATGAGTAAAAATAACTTTTATAACTTTTTTTAAGTAGATGTCTTTTTATCCCAAATATTTTTAAAAGTGGACTTTTATCCTAATAAGTTTTGGGAGAAGGACCGGCCTCCATATAGCCCTATTTTAAATGACTGAATATTATTACTCTAATATTATATAGAGTAATGCTGCACTGACCAAATTTTGATATCAAAACTGACCAAACCCCACCGTTTTCCTTCTCTCTCCATTGTTCCTTCTTCAATAATGTTATACTGACCAAATTTTGAGCTCAAATGACATGTCAACATACTATTTGAAGTTTTTATTGGGACCCAAATGATATGACACCAAATAAAAAAGCTCAATTCAATTGCCATGTCATTTGGGCTCTAAATTTGATTCTAAAATTTTGTCAATGTAGCGTTACTCTTCCTTCTTTCTAAACAATTTTTTGCTCACATTCTCTTTCTTGTTTAGTGCTTTGTTTAGTCATCAATGGCTCCTAATTTGAGCAAGTGTAATGTTACATGGACTTAAAAAGTAGACTTAAAAACTAGATTTGATAATTTCAACCATTGATTTCACTGTAAGTCCCAGTATTTATTGAGACCTACTACCTATTCAATAGTTGAGATTATCAAGTCAATTTTTTAAGTCTAGTTTTTAAGTCTATCTAACATTACTCTTTGAGCAAAGATAGGTCTGGTGCCACTGTCCTTGCCGATGGCTTTAATGGGTCATCGATCACGTTGGAAGGATCAAACTTCATGGCCAATGGCCACGTGATTCTCTCCGACGTTGCTTCTAATATCACAGCCTCTCCATCACCCTATACCGTCGGCGATAAGACGGCAACAACCACAGCCGGCTGCTTCGTTGGTTTTGAAACTAACGCGGCAAAAAGCCACCATGTTGTGCCTGTCGGAAAGCTGAAGAACATAAGGTTCATGAGTGTTTTCAAGTTCAAGGTCTGGTGGACAACCCATTGGATTGGAACCAACGGTGGAGATCTGGAACACGAAACCCATATGGTCAAGGACGGGTTTATTGGTGGGTTGAAGCCCAGGGTAAAAAAAAAAAAATTTACCATTAAGTACCAGCCCAACCCTCCTGCCAAAAAAAAATTCAATCCAACTCACCCAACCCAGCCCACTGCAAAGCAAACCCAGCCGGTCTCTCTCAGTCACTTCCTTCCCCATGTCCTGTCTCTTCTCTCTCTGTATCAGGCGACGAGTCACTTCCCGGAGATTTCGGACAAGCAACGGCTCCATGGCAGGCGACGACACCAGCGAGTCCCTCTATGACTGTGCAAACACCCTGGTTTGCTGGCTTCTTGAATCACACACAACCTGGTTTCCTACTCAAGGTTTATTTTTTTCTCTGGTTCACGATCGGTCTGTCGGTGCTTTAGATTTCTCTGGTTCACGGTCGATGCTTCAAGATCGGTGCCGATACAGACAATTCCCAGTGGGTGCTGCCGATACAGACAACTCGCCCACTCAAGGGATTGCTTTACAACAAATTGTGTGTTTTACTAAAGGGTCTTTAAAAATTTGTTTTGTTTCTTCATCTGGGTATTCTTGATTTGTTTCAGATGTTGGTTATCTAATTTTAAATGGATTATTTTAGAGCAAAATTGAAGACTTAAGGTTATAGTTAATTCTTGATTCTTGATTCTTAATTCTTGATTCTTGATTTAGTTATAGAAAAATTGAAGACTTAAGGTTACAGTTAATTATTTATCTGGGTATTCTTGATTCTTGATTTATCTGGGTATTCTTAGTTCTTTTTTCTCTGTTTTATCTAGTTAATTCTTTATTCTTGATTCTTGATTCTTTATCTGGGTATTCTTGACTTAAGCTTGAATTATCAAAATAATGTATGTGTTTCCTTTCAGTTATTGCCTATAGAATAACTTTTAGTTGTGACTTTTTGGTTGCTGCAACATAGTTGTATTTACTTCCCTTGTTTATCCTTACTGTCCAAGAATTGTAGTAGTGGATCCTCATCCCAGTGGCTTAGGTACATTTCTTTTGACTTAGCCTTTACCTTGATCATTAGACTTTTTCGCCTAAATACTAGGAGGCACCGGTTGCATGACATTCCTAAAATTTCACTGTCGCATAGTTGTAGTGGATGAAAACATCTGGGGGACTTCTATGAGCATTATGAAGCTATGTAATGGGTCAAGCAGCTGACATATAATACCTTGTTCTTCTGATTCACACACACACATGTAAATGTATATAAGTATGTATCTATAAGTATGTATATGTATAATATGGGATTTTGGGGCAAATGAACATAAATTTAGATTTCGTAATGAAATGTGTGAGGCCTAGGAATATAAAATTAGATTTGGTGATTTTGGGGCTAGGTGATTATTGTTGATTTGTTTCTCTTGTATACGTCTCTAATTTTCAACTCTTCTCTACTTTATTAGGATGGAAAATCAAGAACGAAAAAGAGCAAAAATAATTTTTTCGTTCTTCAAAAAGAAAAGTGGAGAATCAACATCAAATTCTAGTCTTGAACCTTTGAGTCTAGTAGAAACATCAACAAATGTTGATGTTCCTATGATTCCTGCGGCTGTTGAACCTCAAGGTCTTCAACCTCAAACAAAAGTTTCAAGGATTCCTTTTGATGAGAATGGACTTGAACGAGATCCCGCATTGCGTATTCCGATATGGAAACATCCTGCTTATAATCAAGATGAAGTTAGACGTGCTTACATAAAGTGGGGACCAAATCAACCTATCTTGCCTGAGTATCCAACGACTAAAACTGGAGTTTAAAATCGAAGATTTCAAGAAAGTTGGTTCCAAAAATTTCCATGGCTAGAGTATTCTATTTCAAAAGATGCAGCATTTTGCTTTCCGTGCTTTGTTTTTCAAGGTCGTGAACCTCTACATCCTGCATTTACCGTTGAAAGTTTTAGTAGCTGGAAGAGAGTGAATAATGGGGCCAAATGTGTTTTCTTGTCACATATGGGAGGTCCTACTTCCACACACAATAATGCTGTGAGAAATGCTGAGGCGTTGAAGAATATATTAGTGCACATTGATAAAGTTATGAATGTTCAAAGTTCAGAACAAATAAGAAAAAATCGATTGCGTCTTAAGGCTACCATTAATAGTGTTCAATGACTTACTTTACAGGGATGTGCATTAAAGGTCGTGATGAATCTGTAATGTCAAAGAACCGTGGTAATCTAATTGAAATGATTAGTTTGATGGCAAAGTTGAATGTTGAGATAAATGATGTTGTCTTAGAGAATGCTCCAGGAAATGCAAAGTATACGTCTCCTATGATCCAAAAAGATATTTTGCATATTCTAGCTACTAAAGTAAGAGAAAAAATCCGTGAAGAAGTTGAAAATGCCAAGTTTTGTATTTTGGTTGATGAAGCAAAGGATGCATCAAATAAAGAACAGATGACAATTGTTCTGAGATTTATTGATATTCAGAGTTTTTTGAAGGAGATATTTTTTGAGATTGTGCATGTTAAAGATATCACTTCTTTAACTCTTAAGAAGAAAATATCAGAAGTTCTTACTCGACACAATTTGCACATTCAAGATTTACGAGGTCAGGGATATGATGGTGCTAGCAACATGCGTGGTGCATTTAATGGATTGCAAGCTTTGTTACGCAATGATTGTGAATATGTATATTATGTTCATTGCTTTGCTCATCGTTTACAACTTGCATTAGTTGCAACTGCTGAAGATGAGATTTCAATATGACAATTCTTTTCCAAATTGACATGCATTTTCAATCTTATTAGTGTTTCTCCTAAGCGTCATACAGAACTGCGATCTGCCCAAGCTACTGAGATTGAAAGAGGAATAGCTAGTGGTGAACGAGAGATTGGTAAAGGGGCTAATCAGATGGGTACTTTGCATCGAGCTGGTACTACTCGTTGGAGCTCATATTTTGAATTTATTTGCGGTCTGATAGATATGTATGATGCTATCATTAGTGTGTTTGAATATATGGTTAACGAAGGAACTTCAAATACAATTCATGGGGAGGCTGGTGGTTCTTTAATGGCAATGAAGTCCTTCGATTTCATATTCATTTTGCATCTTATGCACAAAATTATGGGGATTACGGATATGCTTTGTCGAGCATTGCAACATAAATCATTAGATATTTTGAATGCAATGAATTTAGTCTAATCAACAAAATCTTTACTTCAAATCTTGCGAGCAGAAGGTTTTGATTATCTCATTCACCATGTGAAATCAGTTTGCATGAAATTTGATGTCGATATACCTAATATGAACACTCAGTACAAAGGGGCAAGACGTTTATGTCAACAGAATAATAACATTACAGTTGATCATCACTATCACATGAACTTATTTAATGCTATGATTGATCATCAGTTAGAAGAGTTATATAACAGATTCAATGAAGAGACAATAGAGTTGCTTATGCTTAGCTCTACTTTAGATCCTCGAGACAACTTTAAATCTTTCAATCTTGATCGCATTTGTTTACTTGCTGAAAAGTTTTATGCAACTGATTTTGACAGGCAAGACATGCATCATTTGAAATGTCAACTGGATCATTATCAATTTGATGTGGTTCGTCATGAGAGGTTTCAAAGTATGTCTACAATTTCAGAATTATGTCGTGGTTTAGTAGAAATAAATAAGGTAGAGTCCTACAATTTGATTGATAGGTTGATTCGTCTTATTTTACCTCTTCCCGTTTCTACGGCAACTTCAGAAAGAGCATTTGCAGTCATGAAACATGTCAAAAATACTCTTCGTAACAAGATGGAAGATGAGTATTTGACTGATTCGTTAGTTGTCTACATTGAAAGAGAAATAACGGAAGCAATCGATACAGATTCAATAATAGAAGACTTTTGTTCTAGGAAAGATCGAAGAGTTCAATTTTATTAGTAAGTGTTTATGAGTAATGAGTTTATATTTGTATTATTAAATATATATTTATGAGTTTATATTTATATTTTGTTAGTCATATGAATACTTAGCTTAGCCCGGGATAAACAAAAATCCTGACTCTGCCTTTGCATATGGTCATTCTCGACAAATCTGAGTCTGGACGGCCATACGACTTGTTACTTCCGTTATTGAAAGGTTCTTTCCGGGCTTCTCTCCAGCCCGGTAGTGACGATTACATCGACGTTTGCGTGGAAAGTGGATCGACAAAAGTCTCCGACTCCTCATTTCGGGAGCTCTGTACAATCACGCCAGCGAAGACCCTTTTTCTCTGGTCAAGAAGGCCATGAAGGTTGCGAGAGATCATCTCGGAACCTTCAAACTCTTGGAGGAGAAGACTTCACCAGGAATTGTAGACAAGTTTGGTTGGTGCACTTGGGATGCTTTT
>CM042189.1:26427270-26455880 GCA_023539305.1 Ilex asprella
TATATATATACATATATATATATATCAGTTGACATAATTGAAAAATTGGCATTACAAAGAAAAATCTTTTATGGCATCGTCACTTTTATTCATGTCGACAATGGTGGCAAACAATTGTCCACTGTGAGTGGTTTGTGGGTCTCTTCCAAAAAAAAAAAAAAAAACGAACAATGATGACATGATAATTTTGCAATGTTGGATGATAAAACTAAAACAGTCTGCATATTCTTCATACTCAAACCTATTATGGTGCCGACAACCCAGCATGGTCCATGGAATTTCAAAATATGATTAATATTTGATGACCTAATTTGGAACATAATGAATTAATATCATTCCATTGGCCATGGACCTATCTAAAATGTTGTAAACTTGCCATTTAATAGGATTAATAGTAATGCTACTTATTCTTAATTTTGAGACATGATGTTTTATTACTATTGGATTGATAAAGAGCAATACTACTGAGACCTAATTTATTGATTTAATATATCACAATCATTGAATTAGCAATCGACTCAATATTAATTAGAATCCGCTATCAATGCAATAATTGTGTTACATTAGATCAATAAATAAAATTTAAATAATAATTTTCTATGATAATATACCATATTCATTGTAAAATGCATTGATGATCCAACGATAATAATTTATCAAATTGTGGACCAGATTTTTAAATTAAGTCACAATAATATTATTATATATTTAATGAAGCTGTCACTTCCAGTTTCTTGTTCTAGGGGTTGACATCAGCATTTTCAAGATAGAAGTTGGGTTGATGTCGACCCAAATGAGAATAAGGGTGACACAATAATTAATGGAAAAACTACTCATTAAGCATGATAGCTTCCACTTGAGAATAAGGGTGACATAACAACTTCACAGCTCGCCAGAATGAGCTTTACCTCCGATCACGGCCGTTAAGAGAACTGTCAATGAGGGACTACTAGATATCTATATTGATAAAACGGATTATCATTGCTTAAATTAGTTAAGTTTCTACAACAAAGACCCAGACCGATAAATTTGAACTTATCTTATTATATTTATTTTAGTATTTTATTACAGTAATTCTTTTTATTTATGTTTAACTTTTTAACGACATAAATATTTAAACCAATACTTATATTTTAACCATGATAATATTTTTAACTACTCACGTTTTAACCACACTAAAAATATGCTTTACACATGTTCACCCTAATTCTCTATATAAAAGGGTAAGTGTTTAGTGTATTTTGGGATTGTGAACATGCCAAAGCTTAGACAGACTTAAAATTCAAAGACATACGATCTTACCTACTTGAACCGACATAAGATTCTAAAAATTGTAATTGTTCAGGCGACTATAGTGAGATGTAAGATTACCTCTAGGTTCTTTTCTATGCCTTGAAGCTCCAAGGACTTTAAATAATGTTACTGATCAGAGACGTATAAACACCAGCTCCATTGCCAGGGACAAAGAGTGTTAATCAAAGGTGATTCAGAGGTACACATATAAGTCTTGTAATTTTCATCACGAGCTTAGGTGCGTATTTTTGCTATATTTGATTTATTGATTTCTGTTATTTTGATAGTTTTAGAGTTTTTAGTTTTGCATGTTGGGACAAGACCAAACTGATAGACTTGTTAGACTTAGACCCGACCAAGGACCCTTCTTAGATATGGATGATAGGAATATCAATGTCAACCCTGCTAATTAGGGAAATAATAATCCTAACATTGTGCTTAATCCGGAAAATGCTGGGACTAATCTCCAACAGTTCAACCTGGTTGAACTATGAAGGATTATTTCCAACCTACCTGTTCTTCCACATTATCTTGCGTTGTACTTCCCATGCAAACACATCAGTTTATTATAAAACAAGGTATGCTCCAACTACCCCCTCAGTTTCATGGTGTGGAAAGGGAAAATTGTTACCACCATCTCAAGAAATTTGAAGAAATAGTTAGTACTTTCTTAGAACAAAATGTGCGAGAGGAGATGGGCCGAATGAAATTATTTCATTTCTCACTTAAAGATAAGACAAAGACTTGGCTAAACTCACTAAAACCTCGGACAATTTCTACTTGGGCTCAAATACAAAATTTTTTTTTAACAAAATTCTTCCCCGTTCATAAAACTACTAGTTTGAAGAAACAAATCCAAAATTTTGCTGAGAAACCTAATGGGCAATTTTATGAATGTTGGGAAAGGTTCAAGGAACTTCTAAACTCTGTTCCACACCATGACTTTGAACTGTGGTAGATGGTAAGCTTCTTCTACCAAGGAATTACCCTTGCACGTCATTAGTTCATAGACATGCTATGTAACGGAGAATTTTTGAATAAAGAACCTGAGGTTGAAATAGACTGCAAGATTGTCGAGCTTTAGGATGAGCGTGCGACACTCCTAGAAAAATAGACATCCTTCCAAGTGCATTTATATGAACTTAAGGCTGCTTTAGTGAATGTCACGACCTTTGTAGATGTGGGCTCGACCCCTGCTAAGTTAGCTTCGGCCAAATTACATGTCGTGAATAAGTCACTGTACCAGCTATTAGAAGTTTATTTTTCTGATATTGTATAACTCTTAGACAGATAATAAATGAAAAATAGAACTAGACTCTTTTACCCTTTACTATCTTCACTCATACCCATCTTTTAATTTGTTTAATGACAGTTGACATGATTGCGAATTAAATGGCACTAATTGCCACTTATGTCACGCCTTTCGGTCATTTGATCAGTGTGTGTGCATTTTGGCGCTTTGACTGCCATTCGAGGTAACGCTTCATTCTTCTCATTAAACTTTCATCAATGCTCGACCGTTTTCAAGGTAAGGCCATTAAAGTATTCAATTCCTTCATGGAATATAAATACTAAAGGACTTAAGCCCTTTTCAGAGTACACAAAACTTGCATATGCCATCTTCCTTGTGCGATATGGCTATTGTTTTTTCTGAACCCTTGACCCAAAAAGGAGATGGTTGGATGATTACTTAGTTAACCTCCCAACTCTTTCTACCTTTGATCTTAGTCATGGCACTTGCTATGTATTTTCCCCTTCAGGCCCACGGTTTGTTTACTTGCTTACTTCATGATCTTCCTTTAGATGGACACTTCATTTCACCTCCATCCTTGGGTTATTTTTATATCATTTTCTTAGGGACAAGGCAACATGAGTTGGTAGCACGCACTTGTTGAAGATGGAAGAAGATACTCCATCTGGGTTCAAATGCGTCTAGCGGCCACATTTTGTCTTATTCTCTTGATCTTCAGATTGTCCTTAGGATGGGTTTCCTCTCCATCACTTCTGAAAAAAGGAAGCGGTGTGGTGAGGACAATTGGCATGTTCAAAGAGATTTTGGCCAGAAGATTTCCGTGTTAGAATTTTATACCCTAGTTTCTACCACTCATCAGCCTCCTTCTACCCCTTTCTTTGTCTCCACGACTGTTAGTTGTCATCTTCAAACTCAAGATGACAAAATTTCAGAATCAAGTTATCCTGACGTTAGACTTTATGCATCACTTTATATTTTATGTACCATGCAAATTGTATACACTGAAATTATACAAAACTTTTATGAATAAAATTTACTTTGTTGTTTGCTCTTTTCTATTTTTCTTGTTGCATTTTACAACTGTTAAAATGGTAGAACGATTTCCTTGCTAGTCGTTGGCCCATCTTTGGTCATCGGTCGTGCCCCTTTACCTTAAGGGTATTGCTCGCATTCCACAACCTCTCAAACTAGGTCTATAAGCCTTCAAGAACTTCCCATTAATAGATCGAAGGTGGCGTTCTCCATCCAAATCTCTTAAATGATAAAAACCGCATTTCTTGACCTTGAGGACTTCAAATGACTCCTCCCAATTGACCAAACACTTACCAGTCCTTGGATCATTTAGTCCCAAAGGCAACTTTACCTTTCAGACTAAATTACCTATGTCAAAGGTTCTGTTCCTAACCCTCTTGTTGTATGCCCTGGAGGCTATAAGATTTTGCACTTTAATGAAATCCAAAGCACCTAGTCGTTCTTCGTCTAAATTCTCAAGCTCAATCATCATGGTCTCATTATATTCAACTAGACTTAGCCTATTCTGAAAAGCTACTCGTAATGAATACATGGTGATTTTCATAGGCAAGACTGTGTCATGCGCATCTGCTAGCTTAAATAGGGCATGATGTTGGTACTGGACTGTTTGGGCGTTCAGTATACCTATAGTGCCTCCGATAGTTTATTGTGTCATCCCCTTGGATTATCTTCTACCATCTTTGTGATAATACATTTCATCACCTTGTTAGTAGATTCTGCTTGTTCATTTCCTTGTGCATAGTATGGGGTTGAGTGGATTATGTTGAAACCATGCTCCTCTGCAAGTCCTTTAACTTCTCTACCTGTAAAGATTATTCCTTGGTTGGCCACTATATGTTGGGGAAGCCCAAATCGTTGCACAATATTTTTTAAATCATCCATATGATATTATTCTGATTGATCATACTCGTAGGAATGGCCTCTACCCACTTTTTGTAATAGTCGGTGGCCAAAATGATAAAAGAATGTTACTTCATAGAAGTGGGAAAAATCTCCCCTATCAAATTCAGGGCCCAAGCTTTGAATGGTCATGACTTGATTACAAAATGCATTTGTATTGTTGGTGCCCTATGAATAGGTTCGTAGCACTTACATTCTTGGTTGCATCTTGTATACTCGATGCAATCCGTCAGAATACTTTGTCAATAATATTCATATCTTCTGATTAGCCATCGCATATTGATCCCAGCTTGATGTACACCACATATGCCTTTATGGCTTTCTTCCATTACTAGGATGGCTTCTTTCCTGTCGATGCACCTTAATAATTGGTCATCGTGCATTACATTCTTATACAATTCTCCATCCATGAGTATGTAGTTAGCCGCCCTTCTTCTAACGACTTGCTCTGCATCCTCACTTTGATACTTTAGAAACTACTTGATGTTGAATCTCCAGTCTTCCTCTTCCATTGCCACTATTAGCTCTTCAGAGTCCATTCCTTTGTTTCTTATGGATGGCAAAACTCTCCTTTGGACTTTGTCTAATTGTTCATCTTTGCCTTGAGAAATCCTTAGATCTTATCCCAATTGAGCCAAGTTGTTAATCTGGCCATTCATCTCTCTTGAAACCGCTCGCAATGTCACATAATTCAAAATTGTTAACATTGACATTGCGATAAAGTGGAAAGGGCATAACTCCTAACTTTTGCATTGAAAATTACATGCGATTTGGTTAATGACTAACTAGGATTCATCGGTTATCTCAATCGTTGATGCCCCCATTCCCAATAAAACTTCAAGCCCAATGATTAACACTTTGTATTCAGCTTGGTTATTAGTGCATTTGAACTTTAATTTGAATGATAATTGAGTTTCATGACCTTGGGGTGATTCAATAATTACCACAGCCTCTGTAGACTCACACATCCTTGAATCGTTGTATCTTAATTTTCATGGCGTTAATGAAACCATGGCTACTTTTAGCAAACTGAGTGATTCCCTTATGTGTTGCTCTACTTCCACACAAGGGTGGTTTGCTTAAAAGTTAGCCAATGCCTGGCCTTTCACTGCATGTTGTGCCATGTAATGGAGTGAAAATTCCATCAAGGCCAGAACCCATGTATTGATTCGGCCTCTCATAATTTGTCTCGTTAGCATATACTTAATTAAATCAGTTTGCGTGACTACATACGACACAACTAAAATCATGTAGACTCTTAACTTTTTTGATGTGAAGTATAAAGCTAAACAAATCTTCTCGATCACCTTATAACGTTGCTCGACTAGAGTAAACATTTTACTTAAATAATAAATGGCCTTAGCTTTGTCTGTGTTATTATTTTGAGCCAATAAACACCCAATAGACTCGTGTGCGGCTGATAAGTAAAATAATAGTGGCTTACCCTTAATGGGTGGCATAAGAGCTGGTGGACTCGCCAAATAATCCTTGATCTGATCAAAAGCCTCTCAATGTTTTTTTTTCATCTAAAATCCTTTACACCTTTTAGCTTTAATAGTGGCGATAACGCCTGCACTTTTTTTTTTTTTGCAATTGGCAATGAATCGTTGAAGGAAATTGACTTAATCAACCAGATGCTGAAGTTCCTTCTTGGTCTTCGGAGACATGGCATTTATGATGGCCTTTTCCTTATTCTTGTCTACCTCAATCCCCTGCTTATGTACCAAGAATCCAAGGGAATTCCTTGTTGTGACCCTGAAGCTACACTTCAGTGGGTTCATCTTTAGCTAATGAACACACATCCTTTCAAAGACTATTTTCAAATCACTAAGATTTTTCTCCATGTCTTGAGTCTTGACTATGATGTCATCAATGTACACCTCTACGATCTTACGGATCATGTTATGGAAGATGGTGTTCATGGCTCTTTGGTATGTCGCTTTTGCATTCTTCAGACCGAACGACATTACTCTTCATTTGAACGTTCAGATTGATCAGGGACATCGAAAGATAGTTTTATGCTGATCCTCCTCTGCAACAAAGATTTGATGGTAGCTCGGGTAACCATTGTTGGACATGATTGCGTTCATGGAGGTCACATCTACAAGATGGTCTATCAATGGTATAACATACTCATCTTTGGGAGTTGTCATGTTGAGGTCGCTTTAGTTACAACAAACTCTAATTTTGCCTTTCTGCTTCTTGACTAGCATGATGTTGGACATCAATTGTAATAGCCAATACATGTATGTGTTTAGAAATTTTTAATAAATAAATAGATAAATAAAAATAGATCAAGTTATTAGAAATCCAGAATTAGTTGTACGCTAATGCCTTATGGTTAAACTATAAAAAAAATTATTTAATGTATTGGTTACCAAGGGTAACTATAAAATAATAATAACAATAACTAAAGGGGATGAAAGTGTGATTAATTCAAGTTCCCTTGTTGCCTAGATGTCCACTAGTATATAGATATATATATTCTCTTCCCATAATCACAACTACACAAACGATAGAATAAGAGAAAGAAGGGAAGAGGCTAGGGTTTCAAGTAAAGAAAAAATAAGAGAAAGAAAGAAAGAGATTTAGAGAAGAAGGAAGAAAACTAGAAGATTTGAACGTCAAGGTTAATCTTCATATTGAAATTAAATTATGTATGTAATCATTATATGTCCACACACCCAGGTTTGTAGTCTATTATATCTTACACGTAATTGTAAACCCCCACATGTTTAAAAGTAATATAATAATAAATTATTTAGTAATTTAATATATTTAATGGCGTAAGAATGAACTACATGAGTTATAACCGTAGGAAATGCTAATATTGTAAATATTAGTTAAAAACTTGGTTTTAACTCGTGAATAAATGAAATAGTTTGTAATAGAACTTATGTCAACTATGTTTAATGTGCAAATATATGTTATATAAGTTTGAGTTGGTTTTGGAAGAGTTTGGAGATGATTGGAAATAAAAAACAGAAGAAATAGGCAAAACTGGGCAAACCGTTCCGGAACTGTGCTCCGGAACTGAACCGTTTTGGAACTGTGTTCCGGAACTATTTGGTCCAGTGAGTTTACCGTTCCGGAACTGTGCTCCAGAACTGCCGAAAGAGGTCTGACAGTTTAAAAGTCGCGATCTTAGTCCGATTTTTGCCTTATAAATACATTATGATGCCTCTTTTAACCTTGTTTCAGCACCTCTAACACAAGGAAACATAAAAGAGGAAGAAAGGAAGAGAAGAGAGGATGAAAGGAAAAGAAAAACACAAGATTTGAGGTGATTTTCACCTTGGAGTAAATCAAAACCTAGTTTTTCAAGAACTCAAAGTAGAGGTTTCTTCCTATCCTCTTTCATTGAGGCTAGGGTTAATATATATATATATATATGTTTTGACTCTTATTAGTATGTATTTGCTATGAGTTATTTGTTTCTTAATTTTCTTGCAATTATTAACATGTTTTACACGAAGTTAGGGTTGATACCCATTTTCTTGTTTCAAAACCTAGATTTCAAGAGGGATGAATTTTTCCCTTGATTTTTTCTTTGTTCTTGATTTCAAAACTCTACTGTTTGATATTGTACAACAACATAATATTAATGATGATCTCTTGTATACTTTCTTTGATTATTCTACCGTATGACACATGTGAAAATTGAGGATTTTGGTAATAATGTGAAATTGTTGGTTATTTGAAAATATTTTGGTTTTCTCACTTGTATGATTATTGTGATGGACTTGGATTGCCATTGAGAAATACCGTAGAGTGTTAGATGTTAGTCTATCCCAGTGGGGGTGAGATGGTTTCCTAACATTTGTAGTGGGTTGTCATTTGGTAATGCAACCACTGTCATTCACTGGAGCTCGTACTAGGGTTAGTATACCTTTCCTGGGAAGAGACTCGTCACTACCATTGGTATGGTAGACGCCCTTTTTGAAAGTGCTTGTGATTTGATTATGATTGGTGAACTAGGTATAGTTGTTGGGTAGATTCATGAGAAGCAATCAACATACATGGCATTGGGGATGAACCAATATACATCAGATTGTTAACTATTATTTTGGGTTGTGGAAATGGTTTCTACAAGAACCTGTTGAACATAATTTATGTTTGAGAAATGTATTTGATTGCTTTCATTTAAATTCTTGCTATTGTGTAAACTGGAGATCTATTTAAAATGTCCTATTTTTCTTTTCAAAATTGATATATGATATTTACAAAATGAGACCGACTGGTTTTACATTTTTCTAAACCTTGTTGGATCTTGGAAGGATTTTTTTATAGAGCTTAGTGCTCACCCCCTACAACCAATGTCTTTCAGATTATACTCTTGAGGAGGAGTTGGGAGTCGAGAAGCCCGCACACTGGGAGACTCAGCTAGACGGGGATGTGGATCCCGAGGTGGACGCGTAGAGTGACACTATCTTCTGTACTAGACTAGGATATTCTTTTGAAACAATGTAAAGTCTAGTTTACTTTTGCTATGTTTTTCGTTGCGTTACCTTAGTTAATCTTTGGAATATAAAGACCAAGATGAGTCTATTCTTTTTGGGATAATGTTATAGACATTATACTTATATGATTAATGAAAATTTTCTTATGGATGAATTTATTTAGTGCTCTCATGATTCGAATGGTAATTAGTGTGTAATGTCGTCTAGGGTGGTATTTGGGGCGTTATAGTAATCCATATGGGTAGGTTTTACAGGATTAAAATATTTGAATTCAAATATAATATGGTGAGTATTTGTAATAAGAAGATATTGAGAAAAAGGGGGGGAGGGGGAAGAAAAAGGTGCAGAAGGTGGAATCTGGAATTCCGTAAGGTAGAAGAAGATGCAGTGCCACTAATTACATAAACCCCCCTTATTTATAAAAAACTTTATTTTGACCCCTATACTCTTATAATACAAAATCTTGACCACCATAGAACTTGGCAATGTACCGAACTGACCCAATATGTTTGAAACAAAAAATTTCATCTCAAAACAGCCCTCAACTCTTGAAAATTTTCTAAAATTTTGAAACAACCTCAAAAAGTTTCGATCAAGTTTCTAAACATCAAGGATTACTCTAATAAATCAAATCGATGTTGTATTCACACAAAAAAAGGGTCTCTAGAACCTTAAGTACTATTCTGGAAAAATTTATAGAAGTCTCAAAAATAGAAAAATTTATTTTTAGAAAATTACACTTTGATCTCAAAAGTTTCAAAAATTATGATTACTCTAGAACTTTAGAAACTTTTTATAAACTGCCCAGGTTACTTCCATACCCTATTAGCTCACATTAAAGATGTTATTTCTATGTAAATGATATATTAAGTATATATCAATAGATAGGAAGTACATAAATTAAATATAGAATCGCAAAATGATGAAGTTAGAAATAGAGATTGATCGTTATATGTTATTTTGGATTAGATGGTGATTGCATTGAGATTGAGAAAGAGAGATTTGAATTAGATTTTGGGAATCAAGGTGAGTACTTTACTACTTCTTTTGAGAGAATTTTCCATATGAAACTTGTGGGTGTGTGAGTGTGGATATTTCACATATATGATATATATGTTGATGTTTGGGGTTGCAATTAAATATTTTAAAATTATGAATTATTATACATGTGAATCTTGAAAATTTATGGGATGATTTTATATCATTGCTTTGGTGATGAAAGGTATTTTTTGTGTGCGTTGGAACTAAAACGACAATTTTAGTGTGTGTTTAAATCATGTTTTATGAGACGGGGACAAGGTTACCAAGTCTAAATGGTAACAAGATTGAAGGTATACCGGTGTGATCGGTATAGAGATATGCACAAAGGGGCTAGTCATCAGGCTAGTGATGACAAGAGATGGGGTCAGTTACCAGACTAGTGGTAACAAACATGATATGCCAAATGTATTTGGGACTGAATGTGTGTGTGAGTATTTTGGGTTATAAATGTCTTTTCATTTATAAAGTTATTTGTAAAAATGAGTGGGTGTTTTGGGTTATAAATGTGTTTTTATTTATAAAGTTATTTATGAACATGAGATCATTTTGTTGAAATGATTATGTGAGAAGGGTTGAGGTACAATTTATTGTACTTATGTATTTATCAAAGTTTATTTTTGCATATAAACCGTGTGACTTATTTCCACATCTCATTAGAGGTGGTTGCTATTCACGGGTCGTTGTGTTCATACAAACATTTAACATTTCTCAATTGAGGATCAGGGTGATGAGTAAATCCACAGATAAACAAAGGATTAGAAGACTTGAAGAATTATTTTATTGTAGGTCTTCAGGACTAAAGATCTTTTATAGTTTTGAGACAAATATTTAATTATTTTGAGAACGATGTTGCCTATGTTTAGAGTAGTGAACATTATAGTTTGATTATTGTTTTATAAGGGTTTAGTAATGATATTGGTGATGTTTAGTTTATTCTTCAGGTATTCATTAGGTCGGTGGAATTTATTACTTTAGTATTGGTCTTCCGCTGTATTTTGCATTTATTATACCCAGGGTTGGTTGATTAAGGCATTAGTGGTCGGTCCGCCGCCCACCTTACGTAATCTGGGGTAGGGGTGTGACACCAATTCTATGTACTATGCTACCTAGATACACTTCGCCTTCAGGAGGCACTCAATCTCCTCTTTCACCAACAAAGTTACCTCTTAGGACATCAACCTTGGTCTTTCTTAATTGGTTTGTATTCTTCCCTTATCGACAATCGATGTTCTACTAATGCCGAGTCTAGCATTGACATTTCTTCATAACTCTAGCCAAAAAAGTCACAATATTCTCTCAGCAACTGTATAAGTCGTGCTTGAAAATTCGGCTCTAGTAGCTTATTGACAAAGGTTGATCGATGCTCCCCGACCCACCAAGGTGAATTTCTAGCAAGGGCTCCTGAACCTCCACCAAATCTTCAAGCTTAGCGGTGGCTGCATCGATCTTATCCAGTTCAATGGACTCTCATGAGGTGATTCGTTCGGATTCATCATCCTCACAATTTACCATATTAATGGCACTTTGTTGTCTGCTGGTTGCGTGTAGTGCGACGACCCTTTTTTCAACTAGGTAGGCTTTTATCCTAGTGACGCAGGCCCTTACGACCTGCTTCCTGTGTTTACTATTGTTATGCTCCTCCATCCACCGATCTTTCAGGCTCTTCTGTGTTATTCGACTTTTGCACATTAGTAGGGTGATGGACCTCCTCCTCTATCTAGCAGATCTTACTGGACCTCAAGTTGGTCCGAAACACGACTTCTCTTGGCTTTCTGTAATTATTCTGGCCTTGAAACTTCATCGGCCCTATCCCTTCTTCATAGAGCCAAGCATCTTCCATGTGAACATCCGCCACAAAGGGTGTTTGATTTGCTTCCACCACCTCAAAATCTCCCAGACTCCACAACGCTAGTTGTTGATGAAGGTTTGATGTAATACATTCACTCAAATGGATCCAGTCCTGACCCAAAAAAGCATTGTTGGATGACGTTGTGTCAATCACAAAGAATGGTGTAATGTTGGTCCTACTACCAAGTCTTGCTGACTCCTCATATAATCCCACTAACCGTTAAATTGGGGTGGACTAGGTCTTCTTCTTTCCTCCCAAATTTTTTCATGGTCGCTATAAGAAGAATGCTGATGGTCGCGTGCTATTATCAACCAAGACCCTTTTTAAAGGTTTTCCCTCATGTGTGCTCGGATGTATAGTGGCTTCAAATGTTGCATCATGGGTTGTGTAGGCCTACTAAATGAGCAACCCCTTATGCTGCTGGGAAATGACACTCTTTTGCCCCTTATTCTTAGATCGAATCTCTTTTAGGAGGACGCTCTTCTTGGCTCCAAGATGTTTCATCTTTGTATAAGAAAGCTGATCCTAGCGTCCCCGTGTTTTCAACATCTCCTTCTAGGGACTCAGCCTGAGGTCCCTAACTCTTAAATGACATTGGCAAAAGACCAAGAATATTGATAGACACTACTGGCCCTAGAGTACTGAATTGGATGGAGTCACCTCCGACGCTATTGTCTACATCGGTGGGGTCTATAATATCTTGTTTCTTTCCTCCCTTATAAGTCTCTGGAGGGATGTTAATATCGATCCTCATTCGTTTCACCACCTTTTTTACCATTCATTCCTCGATGCTCTACTTAGTTGAAGGCTCAGATGCTACCTTCTTTTTCCTTTTCTCCTTAGTCGTGGCCCTCCATGAGGCCACTGAACACTATAGAGGTGGGGATACCTCGTGCCAAGATCTAACCTCCTCAATCTCAGGCTCTTATCATTTGAATGTCTCCTGGGATTGTTGAGCCTCAATTTTCTCTTCTTCTTCCCATCTACATAACTCATCCTTTATGCGTTGCTTCCTCTACTTCTGTGATCTTGATAGTAGCCGTAGATGATAGTACTAAGGAAATTTTGGGTGCTAGGCTACATATCAATGGCCCTTTAGTGGCTCAATTGGTTTTACAATCCTTGGATGATCCCGATAATCTTCAGCTTTAATAGGCTAACTGAGCGCCAATCTTGTGGTGTACTCCTCAGACTTAGGTTCTGGACATCAATTTGAAGGCTCTGGTATGTATTTATAATTCCTTTTGTAGCTCGGCCTCATAAACTTGCCCGATCTATCCTCCTGGCCTTGCTTAGGCAGCAGCGTCCACTCATCCAGCTATATCCAGTGGGTTCCCATGTAATTCCATTCTATTTATTCCCTTGTAGTTCCATTTCTTCCCTTGTAGCCCCTCCTTGGTAACTTCATGTTTCAGAACGATTTAGTAAGGCCTTACATCTTGGATATAGACCGTTCTTGACCACATCAAGTTGTTCTTGGAGTCCCATAGATATATGAGGCACCGCTTAGGAGTCCTCCTCTAATGACTCCTCCAAGGGTGCATCATCCTTCTCCTCCCTCGGATTTTCATCATTCGGTGACCTATTTTTGCCTAAGTCAGCCTTCTTCCTATGGGTTTTTGATTTTCCTACTTCTACCATGTTAATGGTGGTTGTCTTCTGAAAAGGTCCTTATTAACCCTCATATCTGGCTTTTCCTTTTCTTTGAAGATCATGTGGCCCTTAGTCAAATTCTCTTGAATGGCGTTTTTGAACACCATAGTTTTTCGTATAATGACTCCACATATGGTGTCATTTACAGTATGTCTTGTTCTTTAGTTCTGCGGTCAATGGGATCTTATGACCAAACAACAACTTGATAATGTCGTCAGCAAGTGGATGGTCAAAAATTTGATCGACCTTTGAAATATCAAAGTAGGACTTCAGGTCGCTTCCATCACTAATGCCTTTGTTAACACTCGATGCGGCTTATGCATCATTTTATGTAGGCTTGGTTAAAGCCATACACAAGTGTGACCTCTTTGCCATAATCTCAGTCAAGTTCACTTCTAAATCCTGATTTGGATCGACCATAAAGATATTAGTGTTGAGATCTCTATAGTATGTATCATTGGACACGTTTCTTTGGTCCAACTCTTCGTGTAGGATATGCTTATATCATGCGGCTTGCGTGGCTAACTTGAAAAGGTCATTGACCCCATCCCTACGAACTTCTTCTGCAGCTCAAACCCCAAGCCATTCCCTGCAATTTACATATACTCCATCTAGGGTAGCACCAACCTGCACTAGTTTTTAGCCTTTTTTAACCACAAAATGTACTGCTCTGCTGTTTCCCTAGTCACTTGGTACAACCTGGCTAAATCGACTATGCCAAATTCTGGCACAACTTATTAAAATTGAGTGTGAAACTTGTCTTTGGTCTGCTATTAGCCCAACACAGAATTGGGCAAAAAATAAATGTACCACTTGAATGCGGATCCTATCAAAGAATTATCGGACAACCTAAACTTCAAGAATTCATTAGCCCCGACTTCACCACACTGAATGGTGAAACAACAAATGTATTCTACGGTCGACAGGTCGTCTTCACCCAAAAATGTAGCAAACACTATGACTTTATACCCCCCGCGGATACTCATATTCCCTGTTCATCTAGTTGAGATATGGTTTGTGATATGTCGGCCTAATCACCCTTCCCATTGTGGGCTGACCTATGTTTGAATGATTTCATCTTGTTGGTCCCTATTCATGACCACAAGGGGTTCTGTTAGAATAACGAGCGGCCGCCTTCTTTGCTCCCAAGCTCAGGATTGGGGACCATCTCCTCCTAAAAATGGGTATTGTTGTTGAGCTTAAGGTCATTCTCGGCCTACCATGCCCTCTAAAGTGACACATACGGAGGAAGCATTGGCTTTGGTGCTTCAAATAGAACTACCTACTTAGGGGGAAACAATGGTTGTTTCCCGTCCCTAGACAGTTCAGACTATCTGCTAACCGCTCCAATGCTTGTCTGGTGTGGCCTGATTCTTCTTTTATCAAGTCCCCTAAGACTTGGATAAAACTGTAGACTTGTTGTGAAACTTCCTATGAAATAGTCTTGATGGAGACCTCCGACTCTGTGTCAGATTCGCGATTCTCTTACCCTCTAAAGGAGGCAATTCTTCCTATAGGTTGGGAATGCCTTGCCTGCTTTATTCCATAACTTCGTGTGCTAGAAGCACTTCAAATGAGTCAATTTTAGCCTTACCTTGAGTTTTTTCCATGTTGTCACTTTGATGATCTCACTAGATGTGCCAAAAAATATGTTTTGTGTATTCTCAAATTGTGGGCATGTTGTCTAGGCGGACTTAAAATCCAAACACGTATAATCTTACTTACTCGAACCGACGTGGTGTTCTAAAAATTGTAACTGTTCAGGCAACTATAGTGAGGCATAAATTTACCTCTAGGTTCTTTTTATGTGTTGGAACTTCAAGAACTTTAAATAATTTCACCAGTTAGAGACGTTTGAACACAATTGAAAGTGAATAGTGAAAATACAAAATAACAAGTAAATTAAATTTGAATCTGGAAGACGAATCGAGTATTGGACTTAGTATTAAATGAAAACAATAAAAATATCATTGGAGTGATGTATTACAGGAAAAGTAAAGGTCGCTCAGAAGTAAGGATTGAGTAAAAAAATAGGTTGGCTCTGTAAAAAGTATTTGTGATTTTATCGTGGGATCTCTTTCCGGTAGCCTAGCTTCTGATATTTATACAGATGACTCTAAACCGTTGATCCATATTTTTCGGCCATAACCTATGATCATGGCCCTTTCCCTTGAAATAAATAAACATGTGATGAACCGTTTTCAACTAGCGGTTCATGATGTTACATTTTCTCGTTTCTTAGGATTCCAAAAGTCCTATTCCTCTAACTGTCCTATCAATTGTGGACTCTCACTAAGTCCCTCATAATCATCAAATTCCTTCCCTATGTCACTGCCAAATTTTGTTATTTTTTGGTGTAAACAGTAAAATACAAGATTTAAGATAAACTCCTCCTTCTACTTATTGTATAACATTGTTTTCTAAAATTCAATGTAGCAACTAATATAGGTAATGACATAGAAAATACTAATTTTGTAAATTATAGTTAAAGCTGGTTTAGCTCGTGAATATATGAAATAATTTGTAAAAGACTTCTATCAACTATGTTTGGTGTGCAAATACATGTTGTACAAGTTTGAGTTGACTTTAGAAGAGTTTAGGATGGATTGAAAATGAAAAATGGAGGAAATAGGCAAAACTGGGTAAAACCATACTGGTACTGTGTTCTGGAACAATTTGGTTCAGAGAGTTAGACGTACCGGTACTGTGTACCGATATTGCTGAAAGAGGTCTGACAGTTTAATGTCGAGATTTGGGGTCAGATTTTCACCCTATAAATACATTAGGATGCCTCCTTTAGCCCCATTTCGGCCCTTATAACCTTAGAAAACCCTAGAGAGGAAGAAAGGAGTAGAAGAGAGGAAGAAAGGAAGAGAAAAATACAAGATTTGAGGGAATTGACACCTTGGAGTAAATCAAAACCTAGCTTTTCAAGAACACAAGATAGGGGTTTTTTTCCTATTCTCTTTTATTGAGATTAGGGCTAATATATATACATATTTTGACTCTTATTAGTATGTATTTGCTATGGGATCTTGGTTTCTTGGTTCTCTTGCAATTATTATTATGTTTTACATCAAGTTAGGGTTGATGCTCATTTTTCTTGCTTCAAAAACCTAGATTTCAAGAGTGATGAATTTTTTCCTTGATTTCTTCTTTGTTCTTGATTTCAAAACTCTAGTGTTTGATATTGTAGAAAAAAATAATATTGATAATGATCTCTTGTATATTTTCTTTGATTATTCTGCCGTATACACATGTGAAAATTGAGAATTTTGGTAATGATGTGAAAATGTTGGTTAATTGAGAATATCTTATTTTTCTCACTTGTATGGTTGTTGTGATGGACTTAAATTGTCTTCAAGAGATGCTGTAGAGTGTTAGAGGTTAGTCTATCCCAGTGGAGGGAGATGGTTTCCTAACATTTATAATGGATTGTCATTTGGTAATGCAACCACTATCGTTCACTAGAGTTCGAACTAGGGGTGGTATACCTTTCCTGGGAAGGGACTCGTCATTGTCATTGGTATGGTAGACGTCCTTTTCTAAAGTGCTTGTGATATGGTTGTGATGGGTGAACTAGGTAGAGTCATTGGGTAGATTCCTGAGAAGTAATCAACGTACATGAAAATGGGAATTAACGAATGTCAATTGTGGGTTATTGTTCATTGTACCAGAAATGGTTTCTACAAGAGTTTTGGGAAGTATGAGATTCCACAAGAACTTGTTGGAAATTGTTTATGGTAGAAAGAATTATGTTTGGAAGTGGTTTATTAATTGTATATTGATTTAACTTATTCATTAAATTACTGTTGTACCTTAAACTTGAGATCTGTATAAATGTCCCAGTTTTGATTTCAAAAACTCTGTATATTATTTGTGAAATGAGACCGATCGATTTTTATATGTTTTCTAAACCTTGTTTGAGCTTGGGAAGATTTTCCTATTGAGCTTAGTTCTCACCCCTACAACCAATGTTTTTCAGATTATTGCCTAGAGGAGGAGCTCGGAATTGATGAGCGAGTGCATTAGGAAGCTCCCATAGAAGGGAAGGTAGATCCCGAGGGGGACACTTAGTGTTCTATTTTCTTTTGTGATAAGTTAGGAAATTCCTTTTGAGGCAATGTAAAGTCTAACATTATTTTTATGATTCCGATGCAAGTGTAATTTAATTCTTTTGGGATGTAAATGTCATAGCTTGGCATATTCTTTGGGGAGGATGTATTTGTAAGCCCCCTTATTCTTATTATTATATATATATTAACATGACTATGTTTTGATATTCTAATATGTGTAATGAGGTATGCATGAACCATGCAGATAGTAAGAGTAGAAATAAAAATGTTATTTGAGGGAAAAAGGTATGTTGTATAAGTTTGGAAGTATTCTGGAATGGAAGCGCACTTTAGAGAAAAATTGAGTAGGAAGGAGTTCTGACCCAGCCCTAGTGTTTAGATCATAAATTTTTATTTTGGCATCATTTAAATCTAAAATTTTTACAGTAGATAGTAGACTTCTAGGGCTACAAAATAGTATTTCATGAAAAATTTTCAAATAGACCTCTAAATAGGCCAAAACTTCACTTGAAGTTGTTTTAGCAGAAACTGGAATAACGTTCGAACGTCCAGTGACGTTCGAACGTGAAACAGGCAATTTCACTAGTGACGTTCGAACGCCAAATGATGTTCGAATGTGACTTACGGATCTCTGATGAAAATGTAAAAGTACTGGGAGCAACCAACGTTCGAAGTTCCCAGTAACGTTCGAATGTTAGTCAATAATTTGCACTATTAACGTTCGAACGCCAAATGACGTTCGAACGTGACTTAAAAGTCTGGGTTCCAGATTCACGATATGTGGACCATATTTTTCACTATAAATACTTAAGGCCGCCTCCCTTATCCCCATTTCAACACTTCTATCCCTAGGAAGCCTTAGAGAAGAGGAAAGAAAGAGAAAAACACAAGATCAAATGAGAGTTTCACATTTGATTTGGATCAAAGCTCAAGTTCTTTAAGAACACCAAGGTAGGAGTTTTCTTCCATTCTCTTACATTGAGACTAGGGTTACTTATATGTATTCTTCACACTCTAAATCTTATATGAATGCTATAGGTCATTGATTCTTGAAATCCTTATGAATATTAACATGCTTTAAACTATATTAATGTTAGGTTAACCATTAAATCCTTGTTCTTGGCTAAAAACCCTAGATTTCAAGAGAGATAAATTTTTCTCTCAATTTTTTTAATTCTTGATTTCAAAACCTTAGTGTTTCATATTGAACCATAAAATGATGCTATTGTAATCTCATGTACTTTTCGTACTTGGTTGTGGAATTGTTGCATGATGTATTTTAGAAATTTTGGATAGATGCTTGTAAATTGAGATAAATGTTGAAATTGTATGCTTGGTTGGATTATCTGTGATGCACATGAGTGAGAGGTTTTATGTAAGAATGCTCACCCATTCCCAAGAGGTTCCCGGTAAGGATACTTGGGAAACAATGTAGTGATTAATGAGAGGTTTTATGTAAGGATGCTCACCCATTTTCCAAGAGGTTCCCGGTAAGGATGCTTGGGAAACAATGTAGTGATTGGTGATAGGTTCCATGTAAGGATGCTTACCCATTCTCAAGAGGTTTCCGATAAGGATGCTTGAAAATCAAAGGTGACCTAAAAGGGGGTGGAGGTTATGTAATATCCCAAATTTTTGAAATATATATATAACTTAGTTTAGGTTAATTTATGATATTCTTTTTGAAAAGGGATATTAGTGTAATTAATGAATGAGGAATTGTAGGGCTACTATAGGGTTTGTTTTACTTTGTATACATATACGTGTAGGTAGTCAAATTAGGGCAAAACAAAACAAAAAAAAAAGAAAGGGAAAGAAGGATTCTGCCGCTAGAGAGAGAGAGAGAGAGAGAGAGAGAGAAAGAAAGAAAGAAGAAGAAGGGATTTGGATCTATTGAAGGTATGAATCCATTATTTATTTTATGGGTTTTGTATTACATCACATGGTGATAGTTTTATCATAATTTATATATATATATATATATATATATATATATCTGTGAGTGTGTGTTCATGATGAGAAATAAAGATGAATATATAAATAAATTTTATTACAAGTTATTAATTCTATGTATTATTAGACCTAATTTGGATTGGGTTGATTTTGAGAGTTGTAGATAATTTAATTATGTGTTAAGAAGATAATGGAAAAAAAAAAGTTGAAAGGAAACTTACAGACCAAAGCCTTCTGCGTAAGGTTGAAGAAGATGGTGAAAAGTGTGAAATTATGGAAAGCTCCCCTTTAATTTTAAAGAGCTTTACTTTGGCCCCTATATTCTTCTCAACTTAATTTTAACCACTATTTTACTTGGTAAATTGGAAGAATAGAATTTTGGAAAATTTATGGCAGCCCCGAAAACAGAAAATTCGTTTTTCAAATAAATTACACTTTGACCCCAAAAGTTTCAAAAATTATGATTTGACCCCAAAACTTTAGAAACTTTTTCCAAATAGCCTAGAATATTTTCATACCCTATTACCCCATATTATAAAGGATAATTATATGAAAAATATATATTAAATATATATCAATGAGTAGGAAGTATAAAAATTAAATATAGAAATACGAAACGTCGAAATTAAGAATAGAAATTGATTGTTATATGTTATTTTGGATTAGGTGGTGATCGCATTGAGGTTGAGAGAGAGTGCTTTGAGTTGAAGTTTGAAAATCAAGGTGAGTAGTTTACTACTTCTTTTGGGAGAATTTTCTATATTAAACGCGTGGGTGCGTGCGCGTGGAATTTTCATATATATGATATATGTGTTGATGTTTGAGATTGCTATTGAATGTTTTGAAATTGTGAACTATTATACATCTGAATTTTGGAAAACTTGTGAGATAATTTTATGTCATTGCTTTGGTGATGAAAGAGAAATTTTGTGTGTGTGGGATTAAAATTATAGTTTTGGTGCGTGTGAAAATCTTGTTTATGAGATGGGGACTGGGGTTACCAGGTCTAAGTGGTAACAAGTGACTGGGATTGGGGTTACCAGGTCTGAGTGGTAACAAGCGACTAGGATTGGGGTTACCAGGTCTGAGTAGTAACAAGCGACAGGGCCAGTTACCAGACTAGTGGTAACAAAAGATGGAGCCAGTCATCAGGCTAGTGATGACAAGAGACTGGGCTTGTTAACAGGCTAGTGGTAACAAATATGATTTGACAAAGGTGTTTGGAAGTGAATGTGTGTGTGAATGTTTTGGGTTAAATGTCTTTTCATTTATGAAGTTATTGTGATTATGAAATCATTTTGTTTTAAATGATTTTGTGGGAGGGATTGGAGTACAATTTGTTGTACATATGTGTGTATCAAAGTTTATTTTTGTATATAAACTCTGGGATTTATTTTCAAACCTCATTAGAGATGGTTTCTATTCACGGGTCTTTATGCTCACCCAAACATTTAACATTTTCAGGTGAGGATCAGGGGGAGGAGTAAGTCCTCGGATAAACAAGGGATTAGAAGGATCGAAAATTTATTTTATCGTAGGTCTTTAGAAATAAATGTCTTTTGTAGTTTTGAGACAAATATTCAGTTGTTTTGGGAATAATGTTGTTTTTACTTAGAGTAGTGAACCTTATGGTTATTCATTGTTTGACATGAGTTTAATAATGATGTTGGTGATGTTTAGTTTATTCCTCTGGTATTCATTAGGTCAATGGACTAGATCACTTTATTATTTGTCTTCCACTGTATTTTGCATTTTATTATGAACAGGTTTGGTTGGTTAAGGCCTTGGTGGCCGGTCCACCGCCCATCCTATGTGATCCGGGGTGGGGTGTGACAGGTTACCCCAAAGTATGCCACCTACCAAAAGAATTGTTGGGAATTGTTTATGACCATTAATGATTATTATTTGTATGAGGTGATCGTTTATTCATTTAAGTAATGCTTTTAAATAAACTTGAGATCCTTTTTAAATGTCACTGCTTTATTTCAAATTATGTATCTATGTTATGATAAAAATGAGACCGACCATTTTAAATGCTTTTCTAAACCTTGTATGGGTTTGGGAGAATTTTTTTACAGAGCTTCGTGCTCACCCCCTACCGCTAACATTTTTCAGATTACTCGCTAGAGGAGGACGTAAGGGTCGAGGAGCCCGCTACTTAGGAGACTCCACTTGACGAGAGTGTGGATCCCGAGGTGGACGCATACAGGACCTCCTTTCCTTTTGTACTAGACTAGGACATTCTTTTTGAACATTGTGTAGTCTAGCTTCTTTTGTTTATTCCACTGCGCTTCTTTAATTAATTTTTGAGATGTAATATCCTTGGGCTTATTCTTTTGGATAATGTTGTAATTATTTATGGATGACAAATGAAGGCTTGTTTCTTAAGGGATATTATTAGTGCTCTCATGATATGAATGGTTTTAGAATGTAATGTCGTCCAGGGTGTGTTTTGGGGCGTTACAGTATTAAATATCCATGGTTGATGAATGAAACTTTTTTATTGATGGATTTATTTAGTGTCTCATGTTGTGAATAGTGATTAGCTAGTAATGCTTCCAAGGTGTATTTTTGGGCGTTACACCATACATAGCCAATAGTCGGCTAGAACCTTCTATATCCTTATGTGCTCTATGATAGTTTAATCTTGTAAAGCTGTGAGTGGTTAAGCTAGATAAGCACTTAAGAGGATACCTTGTGGAGTAGAACAAGGGTAGAGATGCATAGTCATAAACAAGATGAGAGTTGGCTATTTTTTATGGGGAACAAAATTTCATGCAAAATTTATGGGAAAATAGGACGCACTTTTTGTGAGAAAATCTAGTAACGTAGGGGGAAAATTTTTTCTTAATAGATCAAGATTTTGTATTCCACTACCATTAGAAAACATTAGCAACTGTCCAACCCATTTCTTCCCTTCAAGGATTTCAACTCAATCCACTGCCCTTCAACTCTTTCCGAATTGTAAGTTCTTATTCTGCTTGATTTGAAGGCTTCATGTATATAGGTTCTACCCATTTATTTTAGTTTAAATTATTTGTTAATTTTGTTTTCCGGAAATTGGTAATGGAACGACATAGCGTAGTTTATATATTATGTCTATTGGTATATGATATTTGATTTCAACAATTAGTTTGATGAATTAAGTTTTGATTAAGTCATCTATCTAGTGTAAGAAGTACTGTAAACAATTTAGTGTTCATTGAATGGAAAATAATTCAAATTTTTTTTTTTTTTATGAATTGAGTTTTTGTTTAAGTCATCTATTGAGTTTTAATTATAATTCACTAAATGATAAATAATTCAGTGTAAGAATTATGTAAACAAATCAGAAGAAATTTGATTTGGAATCCATTTATGGTCATTGTAGGTTCGTACAGTTCATTTGCTTTCAAAAAAAAAAACTCCAATTATTTTGCCTAACTTGGATGTGAAATCATAAAATTAATCTTGATTTGAAGGCACTATAAGTGCTAAGTTGGGAACCATTATATTGTGAGGTTATGTTCTCTCTGTTTAAGATTACCATAAGATGAATATCGATGGTATTAAGAAGGGCTGCAAATGGCTCATCTTTCATTTTATGAGCTCTACTTGTATAATTGTGAGCTTATGTACTTTTTTTTATGTGGCCCTACGGGAATTTACTATACAGTACTTAGTTCACAGATTCTATACAATTAGATTAAGTCATACAATTAGTAATGTGTTCTACCCATTTCTTATAGTTTACATTGTATGTTAATTTTGTTTGTATGAAATTTGTAATGAAATGGCATAGCATAGTTTATATATTATGTGATCTTTGTATGGCATATTATTTCAACAATTAGTTTAATGAATTGAGTTTTGATTAAGCCATACTCTCTTATGCATGATTGCCAAAACAACGTAAGATAAACCCTAAATCCTAACTTGAAAAGGTAAACCCTAGAATCCATTAAAGTTTTACAAACCCTTACAAAAATGATTAGTAAAAAAATTGACAATAGAAGAAAGTTCTCCACTGAACGATATTCAAGACTTGGGACGAAAATTTGAATTTCTCCCACCCGAACCAATCAACACAGAGTGCTTGATATATAAAGTAATGTTCTTAACAATTAACATTACTAAAGACAATAACTATTGAACTATCTATTAGCACCATAAGCATCATTTGCTCTTTCCTCTTATGCTACTGTTTTGATTGCAGTTAGTGGCTTTTTTGGCCAATTAATTAAAAGATAATTTTCATTCATAGATTTTTTTTAAGTTATTTTCAGTTTTTTATCAAAGAAATAAAAAATTAAAGTGGCTCATCAAAACATCAAAATTATTTGATACTATATTTACTGATGAACTTCTCATTCATCCATAAAAATAGTTGATCTCAATATTTAGCCAAATTATTTGATACTATATTTTTCAATGAAGGTATAAAATGTTGAGAAGATGTGCAATCTTGATGTGCTATTAGGGGGTAATAATGTATACTATGAAGAAGGTGCATCATAGAATGGGAAGCCTTAACATTGTATTGAGTTAAAAAACATAATCACATATGAGGAATCATTGAAAACTGTGTATAGCATCACACAACTTGATAGTTCAACATCAAGACTAAAGATAATTTGTCGATTTCCATCATTTTTTGGGGATTACATGCAACAGTACTTGGAATTTGAAATAAAAATTGATAACGGTGTGGCGACGATGTTGGATGTTGTTTTTGAGGACCTATAATTCAATAATATTGACTTATACATATAGATTGAGGAAATCCAACAATTTCCTCAAACCATGATGAATGAGCCTCTATATCCAATTGCTTACATTTGAGATCATGTACCCGTTGCACAATTCACTTGCGATTGATCATTCTTATTATGATGAAGGAGAAAGTCAATATACGCCATGCTTTATGGCGGGAGATACTTATGCTGTAAAACCCCACACATAATAGAAATTGTACCAACTATGATTGATGTACAAATGTATGTTGTATAAGTTTGAGTTAGTTTTGGAAGGGTTTGGAATGGATAGAGAATGAAAAACATGTGAAAAAGAAAAATCCGGACAAACAATACCGGCACAGCATATCGGTACCCCACTGCCCAGAGAGCAGACAGTACCGGTTTAGTGTACCAGTACTCTTTCAAAAAATCATAAATTTTAAAATTAAATTGGCAAGATTTTGGGCTATGCATTCTTTCCTTCAAAGGTTATAAATGAACAATAATAGAGTACCAATGGTGATATGCTAGGCCTCAGATAGGTCCCTCGATTAAAACATACATAGACCTATTATTTTAAAAATCCCTGTCAATTTACTTTAGTATTAAGATAAATCATAAAAATAAATATTTTTAGGTTAAAATAACATTAAAATAAATCCAGAACGTCTAAAAACCTTAGGGTGTCAGAGAGATCAAAATGGAGATATTTAGTGGCAAAATTATAATTTTGGAGAAAAATATAATTTTTGGCCCTATGAACAGTAAAATTCGAGATTGGTTGACTTTAAAACACTATTCTCTTCCCATTTTCTTCCATTCTTCCACTCCACTCTCACCCCAAACCTCTTAGAACAATAGGAGGAGAGAAAGGGAAAAAGAAAAGGGAGAAAGGAGGTCTCTAGAGCTTGGGCTTTACTTGGAACTTCAGATTCAAGGTAGGGATTTTCTTTCATTCATGTTCATTGAGACTAGGGTTTATATATATGTATATTTTGCTTCTAAATCTTAGATATATGCTATGAAATACTTGTTTCTTGAAGTCCTTACAAATATCACCATGTCTTGAAGGTATTTATGGTTTGATAGCCATAAAAATCCTAGTTCTTGAGAAATATGAATTTTTCTTCTTAATGTTCACTTGTTCTTGATTTCAAAACCCTAGTGCTTTATTAAATACTAAAATTTATATATTTGATGATCTTTTGCTCATTTTTCTTAAATTGTTCTATTGAAAGGGATTTTTTGGATTTATTTATGACTTGAGAAAATGGTCGGTATTGTATCTCTTGTATGGTTTGTTATGACGGATTTGAATTGCCTTTGAGAGCTTCCGTAGAGTGTTAGAGGTTAGTTTATCCCAGTGGGGGTGAGATGATTTCCTAACATTTATAGTGGATTGTTGTTTGTGAGAGCAACCTTGTTGTTCGTAGGTTCGAGGCTGAGGGATGGTATCAATGTCGTGGGAGGCAGTATACGCCTTTCTTAAAGTGTTTGTGATATGACCTGCGAGAAATGATTGAGATTGTGTGGTTGTGATGGATGAACGAGATAGAATCGTAGTGTAGATTCCTGAGAAACAACCAACATACATGAGAATATAAAATGATGCTACTGAATTATTTTTTGAATTCTTTACTTTCTTACAAGTTTATTTCTGTCATTGATTCACTGTATTTTGTACACTTGAGATCATTTTAACTATCATGGTTTTACTTCTTCATTCAATATATTACTACTGTGTACACTTGAGATCTTACAAATTGTCACTGTTTTCTGTCAAAAGTTACTTATGATATTTGTGAAATGAGACCGACTTGTTTTATATATTTTCTAAACCTTGTTCGAGTTTGGGTGAATTTTCCCACAGAGATTAGTATTCACCCCTGCAAACAATATCTTTTTCAGATTATGGTTTAGAGGAGAAGCTAGGAGTTGATGAGTCGGTACATTGGGAAGCTCCAATAGATGTTGGGAACGTGGATCCCGATGTGGACGTTTAGAGCTATATTCCCTTATGTTCTAGCCTAAGAAATTCATTTTGAGACAATGTGAAGTCTAATATTTTTGATATTCCGCTGCAAGTTAATAGTTGTGTTTTGAGATGTAATTGCCATCATTGGGCACATTCTTTTGGATGATGCTGTAAATTTTATGGATGATGAATAAATTTTTTTTATTTATTGATCTATCAGTTGCTCTCATGATATGAATGGTTTGAATAGTAATGCTGTCCAAGGGGGATTTTGGGACATTACATATGCAGTCGAAGTCTCTCTCTTCTCTGCGTAAATCCAGTGACACCCACACCCACACTCAAAAATCATTTCAAACTTAGGGCCGTTAATTGAAGTAAATTGATGTTGTTAATTGATTTTTCAAAATTAGGGCTATTAATCCATCGCCCACACCACCTTCACCACCAGCCAACATGAAACCAACACATTTTTTCTAGTTTCATCAATTGGTTCCTCTTCAACGCCGTATACTCTTATTCTACGTATGTCCCGTGTTTGAATAAATTTCTCAAAGAACTTGGAACACAATTCTGTGTAATTTTTCTTTGTTGCGAGTTTCTTTCTTTCTTCTTCTTCTTCTTTTTGGTTTATGGGATTCATATTGCTATTTTTTTTCTTTGTTTTCTTAGTCCGCTAGAACATTATCTTTTTTTTAAGCTCAGTTTGGGTATATCTCTTATTTTCAATCGAATTAGCCCTTTAGGTTCGATTTGATGACGTCAATTGGTTTGCGTTTTGCATTTACTGCGTAGGTTTTTTGAGTCGATTAATGAATAGCAAAAGTCTCAATTAAAGTATACCATCCTCATGCTCCCCAATTGGAAGGATGTCAATTTTAGATGTCTAATATGTGTGTGGTTGGTGCTCAAATGGATTGTGCTAACTTCATGAGTTGTGAAGATTTCTTGGGTTTATTGTCAGTTTAGAGGGTTTTGGTTACTCGAATGTGGGTAGTTACCATCTTATGAATTCTTCATAGTGAATTTAACCCATTGTAAAGAACAAAGTGACACAAGTTTGTGAATTGGTGGGTTAAAGGCTTTGACCCTGAATTTCTTCACAGTTGTGAATCATCTTTGTAGCTAATTTTATTATTATTATATGTTTGGTACAATTCCTGTTGTGCATAGTCTTTTGTTGAACCAGATAATTGAATTATGTTTTTTCTATTTTATGTGATATATGTAAAGTTCGCAAGAAATTTGAGTACTTGGATCAATGTAATGTTAAATTAGTACTAGTTAATCCTGTTGCTTAGGGAAAAAAACAAACATATATATCATCACATAAGCTCAAGTTGTTATGAATCTAATAGCTAATAATAACAAAAGAAGCAAGAGAAGATGAAGAGTGACCAAATTTTTAATTAGAATTCAATTCTTCGTTTCATGGCTAAAGTTTATTTGGCAGCTACATCGAAATTAGTGTGTGTGGTCGTTATAATCAATTTTGTATTGATTATTTTTGACAAAATTTACCAAGTAATGATTAGTTATGGTTACAAATTGTTGCGGTAGTGGTTAATAGGGTAATATTAAGATAGGACTCTGGCGTGATGGTGTAAACCCCTACATGTTAAAGTAATATAATCATACATTGTGTAGTAATGTGATATATGTAATGGTGTAGAAATAAAGCCCATGAGTTATAACCGTAGGAAATACTAATAAAGTAAAATAACAGTTAAATCTGGTTTAGCTAGTGAATATATGATATAATTTGTAAAAGAACTTCTATCAACTATGTGTGGGGTACAAATGTATGTTGTGTAAGTTTGGGTTGGCTTCGGAAGGGTTTAGGATGGATTGGAAATGAAAAACAGAGGAAAAAGACAAAACTGGGCAAAACTGTACTGGTACTGTGTACCGGTATTGAACCGTACCAGTACTGTGTTCCGGAACACTTTAGTCCAAAGAATTAGACGTACCGGTAGAGCATACCAGTACTGTGTCGTATCGATACTGTGTACCGATACGACCGAAAGAAATCTGAACTTTAAAATTCGTGACCTTAGCCCAATTTTTGCCCAATAAATACATTATAACGCCTCCTTTGTGAGACGCCCCAAAAATCCGGGGGTCCCGTTGACCATCCGTCAACCCACGGAATGCCCGTGGATACCGAGTGACTCAATATCTCGGCGTTATGTCCCATTTATCGGGATCCATCTTTTAACAAAATTCAGGCAGAGTCTCCTTCGTACGGGGAGCTCTACCCAAAAACACAACCTGTACAATAAACCTTACAAAGCCCATCCGAGGCCCAATATAATACAATGACCGCACCGGGTCCATTTATAAGTAAATATAGACCACACCGGGTCCATTTATCTATACTCATATAAAACATGCACAGTTATATCAAAACA
>CM042189.1:26470880-26523072 GCA_023539305.1 Ilex asprella
TGCTCTCATGCTTAAATGGTTATTAGAATGTAATGCCGTCCAGGGTGTATTTTGGGGCGTTACAAAACCATTTTGTCAATTTTATTGCTAACATATTATAGGAGATATTGTAGCAGGAAACAAATACAAGAACACAACGAACCAAAAATTCAAGTAAATTTGAAAACTAAAGCATAAAATTGCAATTTCTAATTGTAACCAAATTTCATCCAATCCATAATTTGAAGAAATCCAAGTGATATAAAAAAAATTCAAGCCATTACAAACAATTATAGATAGTTCTGAACTGAGAGTTACCAGATTCAAAAAAAATATTTGTTTTTGTTGACTTAGTAGCTCAAGGACTTAACTCGTAAGTCCACCCATCATTAATCATATCGGTGTCTTTAGGTCATCCCAATTTCATCACTTTACAAATACTAACTATCACAAATTTGAAAAATAATTAAAGTTAAAATGCACAAAAAATTAGATTATGGCAAAATACACAAAAAAAATCAATAAATAACTAAAACCCAAATGAGTGATGTGGTGGGTAACTGTGTTCGAGTGTCTGCTATGGACATGGGGGTGTGTGTGCAAGTGCACGTTGTGTTTTCTGTGAGTGAGTGACTAGGTATCGTGGGTGCTCTATTTATGGAGAGTGAGAGAGAAGATTACTAGGTGTGGTCTCAGTGGTGGGGTTCCATGGGCTATGGCAGAAAAATGGGAGAGAGGAATAAGGAAAGGGTCATTATGCGTTGAGAGAGAGACAGAAAATAGGAAAGGAAGGGTTGAAATGGGTGGGCCCAATCTTATTTTTATTTTATTGGGTAGGCACAATTAGTTTCTTGTATGGGCAAATCTCATTTCTTTGTGAAAATTAGGGTTGAGTCCTCATTAACAAACTTATAGTGACTTAAGTCCTTCAAGAAGACTTTTTTTGTAATAAGTCCGTTTTTTATCTTACTAATAAGTAGTTAAGCCCACTATTTTTTTAAATCTCCAAAATACCCTTCTTTGAAAGCAACATTTCCTAACTGAGAAATTTTTAGCCCTTAATTCACTCTTAATGGAGATATGCCAATAATATTTGAAATTCAAATTGCACCCAATTACACAAATTTGAATGACAACATCAGCCTCCAAAAATTGAAAAACTTTTTAACTTTAGAATTATTTTCTCTTCCATCGTTGGAAGGCAGTGTTTTACCCTAAGCCATAGAACCACCATGCCTCTGTTTGATACCTAGAACCCACATCACTTTCAAAATCTCTCACACGCACCATAGGAACTTCACCATTTTGCCCAACAACCCATCACCACTATCACTTGCCCAATCTCCAACGAAGGTGATTGCAGAATCGTAGGGGTGACCTTGACTGTTCTCTTTCAATGGTGTTCAAAAGCATTGCAGAATCGTATTACTTTTTTACCATGTTACTATTTTTTTGTAAGCATGTTACTATTTTTTTGTGACCATATTACTATCTTTATTGAGTATGTTACTATTGTTATTTTTAAATATTAATATTCAATATTATTTTTGTTTGTTGAGCCTATTACTTCTTTTTTTAAGCATATTACTATTTTTGTTGAAAATGTTACTATTGTTATTTTTTGAAATATTAATATTGAATGGTACTATTTTTTTATGTTTAAATTTTACTATTTTTTTTTGTATTTTAATGGTATTATTTTTTGTGTTTAAATCATAAATATTTTTACATTTGAATGTATTGTTTTTTATTTTTAATGTTACTATATATAGATATATGAGAAAGATATAGTTCTAACCTACATATAGATATAGATAGATATGAGAGAGAAAAAATTTTAATGTTTGTCAAACTCCTAAAATTTAAGAGTTTTTAAATTTTAGTTTTACTTTAATTCTAAAGGGAAATGGATAGTCTGGTAAAATTGATAAAAAAATGATTTCATAACAAATAAGTTTCTTTGAAGGATTTAAGTCCAAACAAGTTCATATAAGGGGACCCGCCTTCAAATTTTCCTATTTCTATTTGTCTTAGGTGGGTACAGTCAGAACTTGGAACACTTAAACAAATATATATATATATATATATATATCAATATATATATCTATATTATTTTAAAATGTCAACAAAAGTGAAAAAAGTTTAGTTGACAAAAATAACATTAATAAAATTATTATTGTCTATTATGTCCTATCATCTCAGCAAATGAAATTGTAATGTCTACTGAAAGAAGGTTAACATGATCTTCTCTTTATTATATACGTTAATTAATTAGTAAAATAGTTAATACAATTTATATATTTCGTTAGCAACGTCTACGAAAAGAAAGTTAACAGGTTTTCCTTAATTAGCCTACAGCGTGTTGCACCCCTTTAAACAAAAAAAATAAAAAATTAGCCTACATCTTTCTCTTTCATCTTTTCTCACTATTCTGTCTTCCTCCAAGTTGGTGATGGTGAAACTCCGGTAGCGCCCATGCTACTCTCTCTTAATTAACTCTCTCTCTCTCTCTCTCTTTCTTCAGGCCACCAACCAACAGCCCCGCACCACCCCAAAACAACCACCGCACCGTTTTTTAATTGAGAATTTGAATCATTTTTTATTTCAACATTTGATTCTGCTTTGGATTTATGATTTTTTTCCAATAGGAATTGGACTCATTTTTTATTTAGTCCCTTCATTTGAGTTACTGATTGGTCTTGACTTACCTTTTTGTACATTATTTATTCATTTTCTCTTCTATTGTCTCTGAGTTATCTTTGTAGTCCTGGATTTGATGATAATGTTTTTTTGTTTGTAATGTCATTGTAGCTATGTATGGGAAATGTGATGCTTTGATTGATGCACCACTGATGCTTGATGAAATGTGGCATAGAGGAGTAAGAGATGAGGTTTCTTGAACTGCTTATGTTCAAAATGGTGGTCCAACCGCATCACTAATGCTATACACTGTGACTTATATTTAAACTTCTCTCCTCTATATATGTTTATATTATAACGCCCCAAAAATCGGGGGTCCTGAATTTAACAAAATTATGGCAGAGTCTTTTTTGTACATGAAGCTCTACCAAAAATACAACTTGTGCAATTATACTACATTGACCACACCAGGTCTATTTATAAGTAAACATATAACTACATGCAATTTTTCTTTTACATTAAAACAGTCCATATCCACTTTGGACGACATTACTATCTAAAACCATTCAAAATCATGAGAGAGACTAAATAACTTCCTAATCAAAAGAATTTAATACATCATTTACCATACATACAATGTCATCCAAAAGAATGTGCCCAACTATAGCACTCCCATCCCCAAAAGAATCAGATTAATTATGTGCAGCGGAATAACAAAAGTATTGGGTTTTACAAAGTCTCAATCTAGAACAAAAGAAGGTAATGCTCTAAGCATCCACTTCGGGATCTACGTCTCCTTCTACTTGAGCTTCCCACTGTGTTGGCTCACCAACGCTGAGCCCTTCTTCTAGGCTATTATAATCTGAAAAAGACATTGTTTGTAAGAGGTGAGCACGGAGCTCTGTATGAAAATCCTTCCAAACCCGAAAAAGGTTTATGAAAGCATATAAAATGGTCAATCTCATTTCACAAATAGCATATATAATCTTTGAAGTAAAACAGGGACATTTTAAAACAGATCTCAAGTTTAAGTAGCCACAGTAAATTAAATAAATAGTAAAAATCAAGTTACAATAAATAACCATTTTCAAAATATAAACCATTTTCCGACAAGACCTTGTAGAATCCCATACTTCTACAAGTCTTTGTAGGAAATCATTTTTCACAACAATAACAGTAATTCTTAACTTGAATATTCCATAACAATATGTATATGTATCTCAAACATGATACAAGAGAAACCTCATGAATCAACACATTGAGTAATATCTAGCCCACACACACACACAAATCTTCTTCAAGATATCCATCCTTTAGGAAGGACGTATGTCATACCAATGGCAGTGACGTATCCAACCCAGACAATAGTATATGAACTCTCCGCCTCAATACCCGTGAGCAATAGCGGTTTAGTCTTACCAAAACACTAACCCACTATGAGTGGTAGAAAAAGTTCAAACTCACACGGAGTATAAAGAACGTCTACCCACTCTACGATATCTCGTCCAAGACCACCCATGGTCATCCCACACTCATAAGAGACACAATATCAAACTCAATTTCTCAATTTACAAGCATATCTAAAAATTCCCAAATTTATCATATGACAATTCCAATAACCAATTACGAAAAATACAAGAGATCACATCAACATCATTCTATTACTCAACACAAAGCACTATGGTTTCAAAATCAATAATAAAGGAAGAATTTAAGAAGAAAATTCACCACTCTCCAAAAATTATGGTTTTAAAACAAGAAAAGAGATTTCATGGGTATTCAACCCTAACTTTGTTCAAAACATGTAATCTTTGCAAAAAGACTAAGAGATGATGATTTCATATCATATATATAACATTTAGAGGCAAAGCATATATATATAACTACCCTAACCTCAATGAACAAGAATTGAAGAAAACCCCTAGCTTGAATCAAAATTTCAAGTAAGAAGCTCTAGTGACCTTCTTCTTCCTTTTTTTTTCCTCCCTTAATATTCCTCTAAGGTTCCAAGAGGTGTGGGGTGAGAGTGAAGTGAAAGAAATGAGAGAAAATGAGATGAAATGGTGTTATAAGGTCAGCCAAATCCTGATTTTTACTGTTTATAGGTTGTTTGGGTTTTCTCCAAAATTATGGTTTTGCCACTAAGAATCTCCAATTTGATCCATATGACTATCCTAAGGTTTTTTGACGTTCCAGATTCATTTTTAATGGTATTTTAACCTAAAAACATTTATTTTTATGATTTAACTCAAAACTAAAATACATTTACACTCAAAACACTAATATTACTATTTTATTCCTCCGAACCGCTATATGTGCTAAACGGCTTTTTCAATTTTTTTTTATCTCCCAGGTTCAATGATAATATTATTTTGACCTAAAAAAATTAATATTTTTTTCTTAGTTACCCTTATCAACCTTATACACCTCCAAAAATTAAATTTCATAATCAATTTGCCTCCCTAGTATTTATTCCTACAATTACAATTTATAGGGTTCATGCATACCTCATCACCTATGTTAGAATTTAAAAAATAATTACTTGCTATATAAAGATAAGAGTGTGGAGGTTTACATATATGCATACTTATGTATTAGTTAATAACGAAGATTGGATATTGGTGTTGTTTTATAGATCAATGGAAACAAGTTTTGGGATTCTAAATAAAATTCAAGTTGTTCTTGGCAAGGTAGTACACTAATGCTACTTGAATGAATTAAAGTTATAAAGTCTCAATGCATCTAATGCTACTGAATGTGTCTTAAAAAATGGATATCCTTATAGTTTGTGTGTAAGTTCTACTTCATGCAAAACCTTTATAGCATATTATATTATTAGCACCAATTACTTTTTCTAATCTGGCTGGGGAAAAGAAGAAACTGTAAAAACTCGGGTAAATTTAAATTTTTAATAATAAAGGGTAAGAGGGAAGAGTCGATCTCCTCGACGAGGGCTATAGGTACACACCAAAAAGGAGGGCTTTCACCATAAAACAATCTTGTGTGGGTATGCAATCTTCTTCTATACTAATAATAATACTGCATAAAAATTAGGATTCTGCGAGTATGGCCTTATTTTCATTTAATTATTTAATAATCAAGGAAAAAGTGATAAATCAAGAAAAAAACCCTTGTGAACCAGTAATGACTTTTACCTTAGTGCAATCTGGAATGCAGACTTTCTAGGTGCATCTGATGCATGCGCTTATTTACCTGATAGAGTTGCATTGCTGCAAACATGTAATAGACCTAAACATTTTATAGAAGTAGTGTTTACAGTGGTGTAACGTTCACTTGCTGACTAACGATGTTGAAAAAATTTAATGTATAAATACTAATGTTTTATTGGTGTAATATGAGTATTGTCTTTGCTCTGCTTTGGTTTTTGTGAGATGAGAATTAGAACATATATTTGGTGGTAAGTTTGCTCCTTTTGTTAATTCACCCTCAATTAGTTTCAGATATTTCATGTGAGATTTTCTTACTTAAAATTGGTGTAATAGAATATGGGATCCTCCCATGTTTCCTACACTTGTGCATACTATGAAAGTTATCCCCTAGATTTGCTTAGCTTTCTCTAATTAACTTAGTTATTTTAGCCACGTGAAGGAGTTATTTTCGTTCTGAAATGTCTTTATTGAAGATAATTTTTTTACCGTACCAACCACATACATGCTGTTTAGACCTTTCCTATATATACTTGGAAAGAAGTGAGTTTATTTGGTTTGGGAAATTACAACTTTGGGTGTTGACAGTTAGAGGTCCTAAAAATCAGAATCAGAGGATTTTGTTGTTTAATCTTCCCTCAATGTTGTTTTGTTTTGTTGTTCAAATTCGGCTGCTGGTACATTCTTTTGGATTTCATATTGAGATTATGTTTGGTTTCTAGCCGATTGGTGATTGATGCTGGATGAGAAGTGATTTGTAGTCCAATGGTTGAGACATTTGGACTAAGAGTTGTTATTTTGCATCCTATTTCAATTTATCGCTATGTTATCGATAATTATTTCTTCATTTTTTGTAATTCAGATTTTCTTCTCCTTAAAAGAATGAGAAGAATGAAAATTTGTATATGTTGGTTGCATGAATTGTAGATTGAATGGATTCAAAGTCAAGTAGATATAAACTTCAGTTAAAAGAGATATGGGATGCAAATTTTTTAACTGGTTTTATTGGTTATAAATTTTGTTGGTAATTTTTCAAGCTTTCTTGTTATAATAATGTCTTTTTTTTTGTTCCATTTTTTTTTAAAACTCATAGATTTTCGTTTGGTTTAGTAGTCAACCATATACATGAACTTATCAAAAGTACAAGCATTAATTATAACACAAAATAATTCACGTGCAACACACGTGCATCAACTAGCATATATATATATATATATATATATATATATATATATATATATATATATGTAGGTAACAATTTTTTTTTTCAGGCCTACTGCTTCATACGCATGGGGACTGAAGTTCCTGAGAATGGCTCATGAGCATTCAGTTCATGCATCCTCCATATCACTGAAGTTTTGAGCTCACTATCTACCAGATTTATTAATTTTCAATTGGGGTTGTTCCAACTCCATGTTTCTGTTGGCTTGAGGTCCACTTTCTGATGATTAGACCTTATTCCAGTTCTTTTTGTTTCAGCCCTTAATCCACTCAATGGTTTGGCAAAGTCTTGCTATTCAGGTCTTTAGCCCTAGAATTGTCCGTCTAGTGATATGAAATCTTGTGTGGTAGGGGTGGATCACAACTTGCTGCTAGGAATGTCATATTCTGGAGGCATTTATGGGTTGGAATTAGAAAATGTGTTGTATTAATATGATGGTTTTACGCTGGTAACTCCTTGGCATTTAATGTTGAAAATTCTTTTTATTCCTTATGGCATTGTTACTCTGCAAAATCCAATTCACACTATTTAGTGATGGCGAAAAGTGCCGCATACAGGTTGACAAACCAAGAATACATAAGAATGCTCCATTATGACAGATATTATAGGTTTGAGTTACGAACCAGTCTCACTTGAGCATCGTAAACTAGACCACATTTTACTTGTACCAGGGACCTGACATTAAATGCTGGTTTCAAGACCCCCATTGTGTAAGTCAATCTTTCCTCGGTGGAACATGGACCATACCTTGATTGGTGATGTTATTTCCACGTCTGAAATGGTTCATCTAAACTTGACTGATAATTACTGACGGGGTGGAAAATACTATTTAGACCTAATCTGAGAACTTGATTCAATACAATCTTTGAATTGAAAGTGAGTTTCATCTAATATTGAAATTTACAACTAATTCAGTGAGTGTATTGAATTAGGTCCCTAAATTAAATTCTCATAGCATTACTCCACACAATACACCTCTAACCTTATATCAATATTAATAACATTCAAAGATGCTATTGGGACATAATTTGAGGAGTTCATAATTGTGATCATTGGATTATCAGTGGGTCCTCACACTCCACTATCAATTCAATGATCACAATGAATAAAGTCTTCAAATTATGTTAATAAATTATGTCCTAATAACATTAATACTTCCTTGTTATAACTTAGCAGTTTTTTATAGAAGTGCTGACCTTTATTAAGCAGACTGAAGCCAACATGCTTCCAAAATTTATATGCAGTGAAAGTCTACAAGAAGACCAATAAAAACATACAAGTGAACATCTTCAAAACAATAGATAGGGGAGTCCTCCAATTTCATGATGCAAGGAACAAGGTCTGGACATGTAGTTGTTGTTCATCCCAAATTTCTTCAAACAATTGGATCTCCGATACCACAACCACAATGGTATCTTTCCTTATTAACAAGAAGAAGGACTTATTCTTTTTTTTCAATTTTGTGATCGACTTCATTTCTTCTTGAATAGATAATGAGAAACCATCCATTCTTCCCCATTATTGTACCCAAATAGTTCTGCAACTGCTATGAAAAATGTTCTCCAATAGACAGTCCACTTGACAGCCAAATCCTTTCCATATGTCGACTCCATTATTGGCTTTATGGAACTTAAATTCTTGTCCATTCTTTTAAGCCATGCTTCACTGCAAGAAACCACTAGTTTTTAGCTTTTGCATAGAATCTAACTAGCTTTCTCATGCAATGCAGAACAAAAAGATCCATCGTCATTTCAATCAGACCAATCAGTCAGAAAAACATGGCAAATATTAACCTCCATCAATTTGCAGGGGTGAATAAAAACTAGAGCAAAAGCCTAATCTAGCTTAGATTAGCTTCATATATTCACCACTAGAGGGTAATTATACATCATAGTCCACCCTTACTGAAGGGGCATAAAATTATGCCACGTGGTTAGGCAGATGAAACAGGCACGTAGTTATGAAGAGACATGTCAAGTAGATGAAAGTATCAGCAATCTGAAGCAATCGAACTAAGTTGCAACAGCTCGGTTCATGCTACTAAACATGAGTGCACAACATGACTCGAAGGTGTGGCACTGGCACAAACTACAAAGCGGGACAATTGTCTATAATCAATGCATTTAGGTGTAACAGCTAGGCGGAGTCATTCTCTCGGAAGAGCTATGATTGAGGGAATGTTGGAGAGATTTCTACAAGCTCCCAAAAAACAATCCTGAAGGAAAGGAGATGTGTCATCTCCCACAACAATAAAGAGAATCCTATAAGCAATGTGAAGTCTATATAAAGCAACAAGGATGCACGGTAAGAGGTAAGTTGAATCCTTCTTAATACATTTATTCATATATACACTTACTTAAGCATCGAAGTGCCTTCAATTGAAGAACTTCGATCCTAGCAGTTTGTTCTTTTTTACAGGAAGCACTTTCAAGAAAGGTTAATTCTCTCACGAAGCTTAGTAGGTATTTTTATCCTCTTACATTTGGCGTCGTATGTGGGAAACATTTCCCGAACAAAAAGTCATGGCAAAGTTAAAGAGCACAATTGGATCGCCAGTAGAGCTTGACGCGCAACAAGAAGACTCAAATCAGAACTACCGCGTGTCCTTCCCCCGGATAGCGACATAAGGGTAGACGCTTATGAGAGTCGGGATAAACAATATGAGGATAGGATTTCCTCAGCAAGTTTCAAACTGGATGACGATTAAAACCGAAATGAAGTCCCATAGGGTGAGTCTTTCCATGCCAAGAGGAATAATCCTGCCCTGACAAAATTGATTCAATCTTTATAGGACTGTTTGGACGCGCATGACGAGATGTTCAAAAATTCATATGCAAGAGTGAAGGCCCTAAGACGTGAAAATGAAGAGGTAAAGCTAAAGCTCGGGAAAGTTAGTGAAAGAGAAGATGTCGATGAGGATGTTCAGTACACCCGAAGACGACAAGAAAAGACGTCGCACTGTTGGAGGTAGAGGAAAGGTGAAGGCTCGCCAAAAGTTGAACATCAGAGGAGGTCCATTGAACCCTGAACTAGGAGGAAGAATGGAAGCATTTTACCACCAAGGAACTCAATAGTCGGCTAAAAAAGGCTCCAGTAGAAATTAGCAAGAGACCTAGCATGAAGGACCACTGGGGACTACGTCGGCAGAGCAAAGGTTTCCCCATTTACCATATGGATAGACTGAGCAATGATAACAAGCAAGTTCATCATCCCAAACTTCAAAATGTATAATAGGAAGATGGATCCCACCGCCCACATCCGTCATTACATATAGTTAATGACAATGCATAGGAAGTATGAGCCCTTACTATGTACTATATTCCTCGGCAGCCTGGGGGAGTCAGCCATGAAGTGGTTCAACGGGCTCGCTAGAGACAGTGGATAGTTGGGGCCAGTTAGCCGAGAAGTTTGTAGCTCAGTTTATAATAAGCAGTCGGACACATCGATACAGGGAGACAATGAACAAGGTAGAGGCATGCAATCCCGAAATTGCAGTAACGTCCTTCTAGATTGGATTGCCAAAAGAGAACCCGTTGTATCAGTCATTCACGAGAAGACCTGCGACAAACATGGAAGAGCTAAAGGCCAAGGTCGAAAAGTACGCTAACGTAGACAATAACCTCAATAGGTAAGTAGGTAGAGAAAAACCTAAGGAAAAACAACTGGGCAGGGATAAATTGGTCCAACAAACGTGAGAAAGAGCAAAAAGTAAAGAGAAAGAGGGTTTCCCTTCGAAGTCATCATACATGGGAGTCAACACGGTGTTCAAAAAGCCGATCTACAAAATCCTTTCCCTAATAAAGGGAAATCCCTTTGTTAAATGGCCGAATAAGTTGGGAGGGGATCCTTCCAAGAGAAACACGAACTTTAGGTGCTCCTACCATCGAGATGTGGGGCACATGACATAAAATTGTCGCTCTCTGATGTAGCACTTAGAAGAACTGGTCTAAACTGGACACCTCTCGCTATTCTTAGAGGATGGAGGCAAGAGTAGCAACAATGGTGTTACAAAAATTCTCCATGATCGGCCCACTCCTATTGGCATTATCGATGTGATACATGCAACCACGAACCCGCGCATGGTCACAAGCAATTCGGTTAGGGCATACATCAAACTGGTTGCCCAAGCTCGAGAAGTTTTTTAGCTAGGGGCAAGCCTTGGGCCCAAAAGCAAAAGATTAAAGACAGATGAAGCATTCGGAAAGATTACTTTTTCAGAGCAAGACTTGATAGGGGTACACTACCTATATAACGACGTGCTCGTGCTGACCATCCGAATAGCGAATTTTGATGTCAAAAGGGTATGATTGACCAAGGAAGTTCCTCAAAAATCCCGTACTTTAGCCTCTTCAAGAAGCTAGGTCTTAAGGAAGAAGTCCTAATGACAGTAAACACTCCTCTAGTAGGATTCAGTGGGAAAATGGTTCTCCCGAATGGAAAGATCACTTTTCCAGTCTGTGTAGAACCAGTTGGAACAATGACTGAGTTTCTGTTCTTTGATTCAAAATCAGCCTATAACGCCTTCAAGGGGTGTACTTGGCTACATGAAATAAAATTGGTCCCCTTAACTTACCATCAAGTGCTTAGGTTCCCAATAAGCGATGGGGTAGTTGACATTCGAGGAGACCAAGTCAGGTCCCACACCTGTCTCATTGCCTCGGTTAAGGGAAAGGGGAGGGCCGAGGTCCATGAATAAGCTATAACTTACAAGGCCAAGAAATAACAATCAAAGGGCAAGTGGTTGGCCGAAGAGGACCAGAACGCCGAGCCAACTAAGCGCATCGTCAAAGACCTAACTAACAAACTCGTAAATCAAAGCACCGAAAGGTATTTCATGTTAGGATCTTCATTAAAAAGTGAGGAACGAGCAAGGTTAGTCATGCTTCTACAGAAGTACGTTGATGTTTTTGCCTGGACAACAAACGAAATGTCGGGGATACCACCCGAGGTCGCATGCCATCACCTTATTCGAGGAGAACGGTTGTTATTATATCTAGTAGTATCCGAGCACACAGTGTGATGCCCCAAAATCTGGGGGTCATTAATTAACCATTGATAACCCGTCAACCCGCGGAATACCTATGGATATCGCATAACCCGACACCATGTTAAAAGCATCCAAGTCAAACACATCATGGTTCATACTCCATCAGGGTCCAATTTGGTCATTTAAAGGAAGGAAATTTTAAGTCCAAAGCTTGGCAAAATAATTTTTAAAAGTTCAGATTTTTAAACTGGCTACCGGTAGGTGTCAATCGATTACTGGTAGTTCGTGTATTCTGAAAAATCTCTACAGGAAGCTACTTGTTAGCTACCAGTAGCTAGAATTCTCTGGACCAACGACTACCGGTTGACTACCGGTAACCTAAGACCTTCTGGTCCATGACTACCTGTTGATTACCGGTAGCTGCTACCTTTTGGGTCAAGACTACCGGTAGTTAAACCCAGATTTTGCTCATTTCCAATTCATTTTAAAACTTCTCAAAACCAACTAACACATGTACAAACCAACTTCAACTCATATAACATGATATTTACACATCAAATATAGTTCATATGAGTGCTATTACAATTCCATACTAAGTATTGTCATACTTAATTTACAAAACTCAAAACAACAAGGCCACATGCCGTCCCTCTTCACTCTTGGTGACTCGAATGTGCTCCATCCACCAGAGTATACTCTGCACCTGAAATGTGTTCCAATATAGGGTGAGCCAACGCCCAGTAGAATAGATCCTACAGAGGCTACTCCCCCCTAGATGCTCATGCTCATGCTCATGCTCATGCTCATGCTCATGCAATATTCACATGCAACATATAACCAATTCATTCCATACAAGAATATGCATTCAATGTTGGAATGCAACCATATCATGCCATGAAATGAGATGATACTCACTCATGCACTTCAACCCGAGTCCATACCGACTCTTACAACACAATGCAATGCACTTGTGAAATGACTCATCACTTGATGAAAACCCCATCCAATGATCGTTTGAAGACAAAAGTTGTTTCAATTATAAAATCACATCATTGATAGTTGTTACTCATTGAATGAACACTTTATAATTCAAAATCTTGTGTATTTGTTTGGCAACAGATTTTGGTATCACAACTGCCGGTTCCGTACACCATGACACTTTTTTGGAATTTTACCGCCGGGAAGTGTCTGAACTATGTGAACGGGTCTTGCACCCGAGGGAGTGTCTAGCCCTTCTTGCTATATCCGACACAAGTTTTCATGCATGCAACCGTGAGACTCAATTGGATCTTTAATCCAATTTTTTTCGAGTCCACCCATCAAGCACTAAATTTGGTATTGATCAACTATGCACCCACACACCTACACTCATGCGTATAGCCCATGAATGTGATGTCATGAACATGCCCAACATGTAATGAATACCGCATGGGCAATATTTTTCACACATCATCATAGTCCATGAAAATATTATATCTTATGCATATAAATTTCATACTCTATCATGCTCAATATATATCAACAATCATAAGTGCACATAACACGACATGATTAGCCATGTTATTTCACCAAACAACAACATTTAAACATGCAAGGCATTTCATCAAACACCTTAAGGGCACCAAGTCATATAATAACATAACTCTTTTACAAGGATAAATATGTGACAAATAGCATGCTTTAGGGTTCACCAAGTTACAAGAATCCATTCAAGCAACTCCCACACATCAAAACAAACTAAAAATTGGTCTAAGCCCTTGCTACTCTCATTTCCTCATTTCCATAACATTAGACAAGTATAGGGCTAAATTCAACATTAAACCCTTAGTCTATCAACATCTAAGGAAAGAATAAACCAAGGTAGGAGGATCCCTACCTCAAATGGAGTGTGGAGAACTCCAAGAACACCAACCTAACCTTCAAGACCTTGATCTCCCAAAATCCTCCTCTTGGATCTTCGGTAAAATCTCTTGTTTTTTGTGTGGCTGCGTAACCCATGTCGCGTAGAAGAACTTTAGTTCTTAGCTCGACGGATTCCGACCTACGGAACTCCGAGAATTGGCGGAAGAAGATTAGTTTTCTCCCTTTTTTTCTCTCTTTTCTGTTGGACGGGTGAACCAGCAGAATAATGGGGATATTTTCTGCTAAAAATCTGATTTTTAGCCCTATTTATAATTTTTGAGACTTGGCCCAGATCGTACCAAGTGTCCCCCGCTTATTCGGGTCTGTTTTCACCCCGAAACGATTTATTTGATCCCAGTTTAAGTTCAAATTAATTTTATTTGAACTTTAATTTAATTTTAAGAAAATTTTTTTTTAAAAAAATTTTGGGGACCTTTAAATTGTCATTCGCCATGCAGTCGCCTCGAACGACGTGTAAAATCTGATTATCTCAGAATTCGACAAAATTCGATAGGGTGAGTAGATTTCGTGATATGAGTCCAATGGGGAATTTTGTTTCCTCATCTGAGGTCTAGAACATGAGTACTTTAAATACACATTATTATGGCAAAATGACCATTTTGTCCTTTTCAAAAAAAGTTCAAATTTTTTTCGGGTTTTACACGCAGTAAATGGAGCTTTGATGAAAAATTGTCCAAAGGAATTCGCCTAATCTACTATGTGAGCAAAATGCTCCTCGATGCAGAAATGAGGTACTTATGTCACTGGAGAAGCTTGCGCTTGCACTTGTCAATATGGCTCAGAAATTACGACATTATTTCTAGGCCCATAACATAGTGTTGATTATAAACTAGCCACTCAAAGCCCTTTTCAAAAAGGCCGAATTATCAAGAAGAATATCCAAATGGGTAGTCGAGCTGGGAGAATACGATATCCTCTTTGAGCCACGAACTACGATAAAGGGGTAGGTGGAGGCTGAGTTCATCATCGAGTTCTCTCCCAAACATAGAGAAGTTGAGGAACAACCCTCGCATCAGAATGACACACTAGATATAAAGCAAGGGTGGAGCCTATTCGTCGATGGCGCGTCAAATTACAAAGAAGCAGGAGTGGGCATCATCCTTGAAAGCCCAAAAGAGGACTTGCTTGAAAATGCAGTAAGACTTGGTTTTCAAGCCTCAAACAATAAGGCAAAGTATGAAGATCTGATAGCCGGAGTGAAGTTGCCAACCGACTTGAACGTTACAAAGCTTGACATCTTTTTCGATTCACAACTCTTAGTAAATCAGATCCTAGGAGAATATTCGACGAAGGATGAAATGATGATCTCATATTACGAGCTATCAAGGAAGGAACTTGGACAAATTCTTGAGTATTCCATTAGTCAGGTCGGTCGCTCAAAGAACGCCCATGCTGACGCATTGGCATCCCTAGCCTCAATAGTAGATGAGATGAGAGAGAAAACCATCATTGTGGTCTACCAAGCCGAGCTGAGCATCAAACCACTAGCCACCGAGGATTTTCTAATGAGGGGATCCCCTTGAAAATATGAAGTAAGCACACAAGTTACAACTCAAATCGACAAGATTCTAGTTATTCCCGAATTAGGAGTTTTATCAACGATCATTTTTGGGACCATACCTTAGGTGCATACATCCTGACCTGGTCTATTACTTCTTATTCGAAATTCATGAAGACAGCAGTAGCGCACACACAAGAGGACAGTCGTTAGCCCACAAAACACTGTCTTAGGGATATTGGTGGCCATATATGCAAAACGATGCACAGGAATTTGTTAAGTAGTGTGAAAAGTGCCAGTTATTCTCCCTAATTCCTAGAAAGCCCACAGGAGATTTTATCTCGTTAACGAGCCATTGGCTTTTCACTCAATGGTGACTTGACGTAGTTGACCCCTTACCATGAGCCCCTGGAATAAGCGATTTATGCTAGTTACAACCGATTACTTCAAGAAATGGGTAGAAGCAGAACTTTTGGCCAAATATAAAAGACACAGACACCAAAAATTTTGTATGGAAGAATATTATTCCAAGGTTCGGCATACCAACAGTTCTTATACCCAATAATGGGACTCAATTTGAGAGCGGTCCCTTCAAAGCGTTCTGTCAACAATATGGAATACATAATCGATGTTCTGCCCCAGCTTATCCACAAAAGTAATGGGCAGACAGAGATATTGAATTAAAAAATCCTTGATGGAATCAAAAAAAGGTTAGAAAAGGCAAAAAAGAAGTGGGTAGAAGAGTTGCCTAGCGTATTATGGACATACCAAACCACATCCTGACGTGCAATGGGGGAGACTCCATTGACGCTTGCTTACGGCATAAAGGTTGTGATACCCCAGGAAATTTGGTTGCCAACACTCAGAACTAACTTAGTAGCGAGTGAGAGTAATAACTCCGCCATCAGTCAAGAGAAAGACTTTCTTGACGAGAAAAGGGACGCGGCATTAGTACGGATAGCTACCTATCAAAAACAAATAGCTCAGTCTTATAACAAAAGGGTAGGTCTTTGAGCTGTTCTCGAAGACCTAGTCCTCAAGCATGTTATAGGGCTGCCACAGAGCCGACCCATGGAAAACTAGGTGTCAACTAGAAAGGACCCTACAAAGTGACTGGAGTCATAGGAAACGAATCTTACGAACTTGAGACTGTGGACCAAAGACGAGTACCTAGACCTTAGAATATAGCTAACCTATGAAAGTTCTATTTTTGAAGTACCTTCACAAACTAGAACTCTGAAGTACCTTCGCAAAATAGGGGTGCCCTCTATAGCTCCATTAAAAGAGTACCTCTGTTGGGAACTTTTCTTTTTTTGTAAAGCATTTTTCATAATAAGAATATGTTTTTATTTTTGTAACCCTTTTGGATTTGTCAATTGCCATTATCGAAGTCCTACTGCCAAGGCAGGGAGGCCAATCCTAATAGAGGTAGAAACCTAAATCAGTGGCAACCACTTGATCAGATCTAGGCACATGTTTAGGCATGACGATGTAAACCGAATGAGCAATGATCTGAGTTCGATTAGTTCGGCTAGTCAATGCATATGCGTTAACCTTATTTGAAGATAGGACCAAGGGGTCCAGAGTTCTTCAAGAAAAACCACCGCAAAAAATTCCTTAAATAAGTAAAAGTCCTCTGCAAAAAGTGTTTGCGACCTAACTCTTTGAAGAAGGGCCGAAGAGACCAAAATTTCTTAGAGTAAAATATGAGATTTTTTACTAAGTAAAAGTCCCTAGAAGAAAGTGATTGGGACCAAACTTTTTGAAGAAGCGCCAAAGAGGCCAAAACTTCTTATAGTAAAAAATGATATTTTTTATTAAGTAAAAGTCTTAAGCAAAAAGTGTTTAAGACTTAGTTAAAAGTCCCTAGCAGAAAGTGCTTGGGTCCTAGTTCTTTAAAGAATGGCCCAGTAGAGGCCAAAACTTCTTGGATTTCTCCTAAGTAGTAAACAGATCAAAAGGACTAAACAGGATAAAATGCAAAAAGCTGAATTTGAAGTTCTTTCATAAATTCCAAAAGGAGAGTATAGTAAGCTTTTTTACATGAAGATATAAAAGTACGTTTTCAAGAAGAAGCTAGAGGACCAGAATAACCAGGCATGGAGTGGCGTGAGTAGAGCTTAGAAGAAGAAGGCACATTAGCAGCTTTTAGAGCAACAACCCAGCCCTTCGAAAAATACGCGCCCTCTAGTGAAGAAATTTGTAAGGCTAAGTCACTTTCTACCTTCTCCATCCCCTACTTAAAGGCAACTTCTTCAAGTCCCTTGGCTTTCACCTTGAACTTCTCAAATTTCTCCAACATAGTGAAGTGTTCAAGCTGGGTCTAGAGAGTTCCACGTTGATTGCGTTCTCTGAAGCCTTTAACTCATCCACCTCCGCTGCAAGTTTCTTGTTCTCATCCTTCTAACTGAGCATTTAAGCTTGAAGAACTAGCATTTCTTCACAAAGTTTTGCACACTCTTCATAAACAGACTCCTTTGTTATAACGAACATATGCTCATGAATAGCCTCCTTCATGATCATGTCCTTTCTAGCAATCCTCGCCCCAATCTCATGAACTTTGCAAAAGACCCTTGTAATAAAGAAAAGGGGAAATGAAGATTAATGTTGTCCAAGTAGAAAATGAAGAAAATGGGGATAAGGCAAATACCAGAACCGTATGCTAAATGGCTTGCTGAGCAATCTCATCATCCGATACAGACTCATTTGCAGCAAGGTCACAAGGCAGGATCACTCTCTTGGATATCCTAACCACGACATTCATATCCTCTGCAACTGAATCTTGGATATTGATTTCTTTGCCCTTTGCCTTCAGGACAGGATGGAATGCAAGGATGGGTCGTTCAATAACAGAGGGGGATTTTGTGATCCTTCTCTTCTTTATCAAATGCTCCTCGGGCTCTGCATCAACTGACTAAGTGGGTGAAGAGACAACCAAAGTAATAAGATGAGGTGCATCAAAAGAAGGCTGGGGAGGAGGAACCAAGCCTCACGAATTGCTTGGGCCTCGGTAGGTTCGAGGGCATCATTAGAAGGAATCATTTGATAAACTTCTAGAGTAGGTAAAGAGAGTGGTGCATCATTGAGAATGTGAACAATTGAAGGGGTAGGTTCAGAAGGCTCACTTGAAGAAAGAAAACATAGAAAGTTGTTCACCAATTTGTTCATTCTAGAAGAGGGGATGGCAGATTTTGACTGAGAACGCGGGGTAGCAGCACACTGGACTTGCAATGCACCTCGGTTTTCAGCAAGTGTAGCATTGGCTCGCTCGGGAATGGCAATAAATGAATGATAAGTAGGAGTGTATCCTAGAAGGACATGGGCAACTCAGCAGAACAAAATCTCGTTAAAAGACCATACTTTTCTCAGATCATTCATTTTCACTAAGTGCTCAAAAATTTTTCCTTTAAAGTATCCCCTAAGTAAAGGAGCAAAAGAAAGTTAAAAAAAAAGTGTTGGTCAAAAAACCAAAATAAACTATGATCATATATCTGGTATGCCTTCTTCATATGGGTAGCGATAAGAAGGGGTATCTCCCACCTTGTACTCCCAGTTTAAAGAAATGAAAATTATGTCATTCTCATGGCCTTTGTTTGAATCAAGAAGATGGATAACTAGGTACCGATATTTCCTCCTCACCGCCAAGTAGTAGTTGTCACCGGCTGTCTTCAGAATATAGCAGAACAGGATCTCCTAGATACCGAGATTTACATTCAAAAGGTTGTCAAAGGCAGCAACGCCCATGACTATTCTGAAGAAGTTGGGGCAACATTAGACAGGGCACAACTTCATGGAAAAAAGCACCCATAGTAGTAGTGGGTGCAAAGGAAATCTCACCCCACCTTTGGTGATTGCCTTTGTGTAGATGTGAATCGACTCCCTCGTGCCAAGCAATGGCTCATCAATGTTGGCTATTCGAATATGAACGTCGTCAAGAATGTTGTACTTGATTCTGAAAGCTAGAATACCTTCTTTTGTAAAGGGAGCCATTTGGGCAGGAAAACAAGAATGCAAGTGAAACAAGAATTTTTTAGGAAAAGTGGGAATGAGAAAGTCATCTTATACTCCCTGTTAAAGGAGGTGAGCAAAAACTAAAAAGAAAGTCAAAGGACAAACATTTAATGCGAAGAGACAATGTAGAGTAAATTACATGACTCAAGAACCCAGAAAATGATGAACTTGGAAATAGGGCTGTCAATTTTTAACCTGGAACACGAACCCGACCCGAACCGAATCCGACACGAACTCGAAAAAAACACGATTAGTTGGCACGGTAATAAATAGGTCAAATTCAGGTTCGACACGAATAACACGATTAATAGGTACTGTAGATAAAAAATAATTATTTAACGAGTATTATATTCTTAAATAAGAATTTTATAAATTTTTAATAATTTTTTATAATTTTTAAATAATATTATATTAGTTGTTGTCAAATTAAATATTTTTTTATTAACACGAATATTGACCCAAACCCGACACGTGCCGAAATGACACGACACGAAAAAAACACGGCAAAAAATGACACGACACGAAAATGACCCGACCCGACACGTTTGACACTCCTACTTGGAAACATGAAACGACTGTCAGGCGAATGGCGAATGGCGAATGGTGAATGACAACTAACATGCGTTTCCTAAGGGCAAATGAAGGGGTATAAAATTATGCCACGTGGTTAGGCTGGTGAAATACGCATGTGGTCATGAAGAGACATATCACATGGATGAAAGTATTAGCAATCTGAAGCAACCGAACCAAGTTGAAACAACTCGATTCATGCTATCGAACAAGAGTGCACAACACGGTTTGAAGGTGTGGCACAAACCGCATAACGAGAAATCAAGGCATTTAAGTGTAATTGCTAGGCGGAATGATTCTCTCGGAAGAGTTGTGATTGAGAGAACGATAGAGAGACTTCTACAGACTCCCAACAAACAATCCCGAAGGACGGAAGATGTGCCATCTCCCACAACAGTAAAGAGAATCCTTAAAGTAATGTGAAGTCTATATAAAGCAGCAAGGATGCACAACAAGAGGTTATTTGAATCCTTCTTAATACATTTCTCCATATGTACTTATTGACTTAAACATTGGAGTGCCTTCGATCGAAACACTTTGATCCTAGGCAATTTGTTCTTTTTTGCAGGAAGCACTTTCAAGGAAGATTAATTCTCTCACAAAGCTTAGGAGATATTTTTATCCCCTTACACTTACCTTGTCCGTGCGTAATGCTTCCCATTCACTAGCCAATGATTGACCACAGAAACATCATCCTGCACACAAACACCATGAATAAATGAATTGCACGGTATAATTCATGGCTGCAATTTTCTGATTTGAATTGCCTAGTTCCTGCTGTAATAATTTCCATCATTATTGTATGTTTTAGAGCCTTCTTAGAGTTAGAGCCTTCTTAGAGCATGAAACAGTTTCAAACCACAATTAGGATATCATGGTTAATTAAATGGGAATGTCAGCCATAAAGCTTCTGAGCAAGTGAAAGCCTACAAGGTAAATATGATCGACCCTTGTATGATTATAATTCTCTGAGAATCAACACAGATGCCACCATCACGTTGCTATTTTTTCATATGCTGATGGGTTCTAATCCTCGATTTCTCCAAACCCTTTATCGCTTTAGACAAATGGCATACAAAATACATGCATTATTGTGGCTTTAATAGTTTGCAAAAGAGACAACATGTGATTCCTCGTTCGACTAATGAATGTTCAAGACTAATACACATGATAGTTTCAGCGAACAGCATAAATGGTCTATGGAACAATGATCTCCTATGTTTTTGTGAAAAAAATTCCAACAAAAGGGGTGAATTTTAATCCCATGAGAAAGTGTCCGGGAAAAAAAACAAATCAAGCGAACAAAGTCAACTAGGAAATGACATTTGGAAACAAAGTTATATAGGAATATCAAACCATGAGAAAGGAGAATTCATAAGGTGGCAAATGGAACTGTACTAGCTCACCTGAAAATAAAGAAGCATATTTGCAGAAGCCATTGTACCTCCAGTAAAGAAGTACCTAGTAATCCAGTCGTCATCACTGACATCCTGCACAAAATAGGTGCGAGAAATTTTTGTCATTAACTTGTAAACCACTTCATTATGGTGCCAAATAGTACAGGAACCCACAACAAGAATTAGGAAACTCGTGTATACCTCAAAGTGGTAAGCAAATGATTTATGGCAGAAATACTCAACAAAAAGAAGACTATCTGGTTTCATCCACCTAGATATCTTCTGAAGAAGATCCTTGTAGTTCTTCATATGCTGTTTCAAAGGACAAAACAGACCTTCCTTCAGTGTTATTACGACAATTTTCAGGCCCTATGATAGCATTTGACAACGATTGCTTACCTCAAACATTTGAATGGAAAATATTCGGTCATAAGATGCTTCCATATCAAATGTGCTAGCATCTGAAACAATAATCTCCAAATTTTGCAGCTGAAGATCCCTATGATAAAGAAGAGCAAGTTCTTGAGGTCATTCAAAAACTATGTTCAAAGCAGAAAACTACTAGTTTTCTTTTTATTCATCAATTCTTTTTGAATATACACATTTTCTAGGATAATTGTTCATTGTGGTTGTACTCTGACATCACAAGTGTTCCCCCTTGTCCTCCTCACGGTTCCTGCATTCAGCCGACCATCCCCTTTAATAATTCTTCCTACCAAACTAAATAGAGATTTTTTCCCTCCCACATACATTATCCCACTTCCAAGTCTCTAAACCTCCTACCAAATAGATCATTTAAAAAGATTTTCACTCCATTTTTAGGATAAAAGACCTATCAGGCTAATAAAATGCGAGTACAATTGACTAGAAAAAATGTCTCTCAATCACTTTAAATTTGGGACATAAATAGGTGAAAGTAGAAACAACCCAGATGTGTAAGGAGACATTTACAATAGTTATGATCTATACATACACGCACGCAAACCAACAATGGTGCTAGATATTCAACTGAGAAATGCAAGTTATAAAAAATGGTAGAATATACTCTAGGCGCAATCTCAGAAGTCTTAAAAGCGGCACCGCTGCAGTGAATTAATATCAACAAGTCTCAAAACATAATCAACTGAACTACAAATTTCGCATAGGCAAATAATGTCAGTAGCAAGGATGGTGCTTTTGGAAAAAACTGAGAGATGCGCCACTCTAACGGGCAGTTTGAAAACCAATAAAGCATATCACTTACAATTGAAAATCGTAGATTTAGATCTGAAAGCTTAGTCCAATTCGCCCAATTAAATTCTCAAGGAACATACCGGCACTTCTCATCAATATATGCTTTCTGGGTCATTGAATTGCAAATCCCTGTAATCTTGCAGTTACAATATTTCTGTGCAAGGTATAAGGACAAGGTTCCCCAACCACATCCAACATCAAGGACAGTGTAGCCATTTTTTATATGTGACTTCTCACAATATATCTCCAACATTGCCTTCTCAGCATCCTCTAAGGTACTTGACTTATCTGGGAAGTAACAACAGCTGCACCAATTCATATGTAAACAAGATTAGTTCACTTCACGGATAATGGAATTCAACAACTTTCAGCATACATTGCTACGAATACAATAGTCATTGGTTGTTCCCCTTTGTTTTTCTGTGCCATTGAAATTAGCTGACAATTTTTCAGAAATTAAATTATAAACATTTCACTAAGGTTGTCTAATAAATCTTGGTATTTTATTGTGGTCATACTTTATTCTTTCTATTTATTTTATCCAATAGCTCAAACCAGATATAGTGGATGCTACTTTTGCTGGCTGCCATAAATTGTAGCCTGCACACTTTTGCTAATGCAGAAGAGACATCCTTGATTCACATCCCAGATCCACTACATCTAAAGGAGATCTTCTTAAAAGATAGATAACAAATTATGGATTGTAGAACATTTGCCTGTATTTGAGGTTCTTTCCGAGAACGAGCCTGAAGAAAGAGGTAGGTAGTTCATAGTGTTGAGATTTTGGTTTATCAGTCTTGATTGCTATGGGCATTTCCTTTAAAGCTGCAATACAGGAGCAAGGAATCAACATACTTCGGAAAAACAAAACACATACATCAATAATATACATTTTAGACATTTCAATAATGTGTATAGTTTGAGACCCTTCATGTATTGTTATGAATGGGTACTTCCATGAAACAATAAATAAGTGGATGTGTATAGTTGTACCTCTTCATGTGTTATAATGAATGTGTGCCTTTCATGAAAGAGTGTCTTTTAATGAATGGATGTCTTTTACACCTTTTCTTATGAATAGATATATTTTCATGTATATGTGTTTTGATATGAAAACATGTGATTATGAAAAAGTGTCTTTTTATAAAAATGTATCTTTACATTAAATGGTATCTTTTAGTAAAAAGGTGTATTTGCACCTCTTCATTCTCTATAAAGTGCATCATCCCATTTCATATATACCAGAATATTTCTATTCTTTCTTCTCCCAAAACTCTCTTGCTTTCTTGTGGCATTATTCTTATTTGATTCTAAAAGTTCGGAACCATGTATAGGCTAAGGGGCCATGGCCTCCCTCATATTTTCAAGAAACACTAAATCGCTTAGTTTTCGAAAAGCCACATTCTTCTCCTTAGGTTTTCCAAGAAAAAAAAACTTATATATATATTGTATTTCACTTAGTTTATTGAAAAAACATAGTGAGTTGACATTTAATAACCAAACAAATGAAATTGTTGTAAAATTGGGTTAAAAATGTAGCATATATCAGAAGACTATTGCTAGATTGGCAAAAATAAATAAATAAAACCATGGAAAAATTTCATCTACACTCCCTCTAAATAGGTCTATCTTTAACGATGCCCCTTGCCTTTTTTAAAATTTCACTGCACTTTCTTCTAGTTTATATATTATCTTCACCTAGACCCCCTACCGTAACCAGTCGTTACTAACTATAAGAAAAGTGCTGATGTCATACCAAAATTTTTATGAACTGCCAGTTTTACCCATCTTATTCCCCATGAAACCCTTGTTTCACCCTCTCTCTCTCTATCTCTCATGCCTCAACAATTCAATCACCTAACTACAAAAACAATATGACAATGAACCTAAGTCACTAATCTTAGCATGAATCGGTGAAGAATATAATATAAAAAATTCACATAAAAAATAAAAAATTTAGTGCTATAAATCGATGTCACCGTAAAAAAAAATTGGTGATACCGTACGTTTAAACATAATACAAGGAAAATATTCAAAATAATTTAAAATAAAAAATATAAAAAAACCAGTAACACCGTACGCTTAAACATAATACAAGGAAAAAATTTAAAATAATTTAACAAAAAAAAAACCGGTAACACTGTACGCTTAAACATAATACAAGGAAAAATTTCAAAAATAATTTTTTAGAAATAAATTTAAAAAAACGGTGACATCGTATGCTTAAACATAATACAAAGAAAAAATTCAAAATAATTTAAAAAAAAACGGATACATCGTACGTTTAAACATAATACAAGGAAAAAATTCAAAATAATTTAAAATAAAAAATATAAAAAAATCGGTAACACCGTACGCTTAAACATAATACAAAGAAAAAATTCAAAATAATTTTTTAAAAAAACTGGTAATACTAAACGCTTAAAAATAATATATGGAATAAATTTTAAAAATAGTTTTTTTAGAATTTTTTTTTAAAAAAACCGGTGACATCATACGCTTAAACATAATACAAGAAAAAATTCAAAATAATTTTAAAAAAACGGTGACACCGTACGTGTAAACATAATACAAGGAAAAAAATTCAAAATAATTTTTTTAGATTTTTTTTTTAAAAAAAAAAATTTGGTGACATCGTACGTTTAAACATAATACAAAAAAAAAAATTCAAAATAATTTTTTTCAAAAAAAATCGATGACATCGTACACATAAACATAATATAAGAAAAAAATCAAAATAAATTTTTTCTATGTGAACTATACACAGGAGGATATTTGTACCATTTTCCTTGCTTGTACCATTTTTTTTTTTTTTTTGGAGGGGGAGGGGGAGGGGGAGGAGGCTTGAACCCTTGACATCAAGAAAGCAAACCCTTCAAGGTATGGAGTACCATTGGACCAAAGACACATTGGTTTGCTTGTACCATTGGTGGATTTATACCAGCAAATAATTGATGAATATGTATTTATATATAGTTTAATGAAAAATAATTTGTGAATATGTAAATCTTTATAAAATTCATGCGTAAAATGGTGTAACATCTATTTCCTTCACGTTTGTTAGCCGACAAACACTAACATGGGAGGTCAGTGAAATTTTAGAAAAGACAGGAGGTGTCGTTAAAGATAGACCTATTTATAAAAGGTGTAGATGAAATTTTCCCTTAAACCAAATAGAATAAAGAAATAGAGTGATAGTGTTGATTAAGAAAAATATTTAGATCAAATATTAACCAAGTGCTAATTAAAAATTAAAATGAAGATCTGAATATAAATGAGCTTCAAAGTTTTGGTCCAAAAAATCAAGCAATAACATTAAATACTTAATGGAATATTTGGACAGGAAATAATGAATTCTGAGTTTATTAGCCAAACTAATCCTTATGAAAGTTGATTGTGATAAGTTTTGTGCTTGGGTGAGAATAGTACTAGGATGGGTGATCCCTTGAAAAGTCTTCGTGTTGCACCCCTTTTAAAGAAAAAAATAATGAGTTTTGTGCAACTAAACATATGCCATTACCAATAATTTGTGGAAAATCGCCCCTTCCAATATAAAACTCCAGTTCCCCATGGATATCACACTTGTGCACCAACATTTGCATCCAAGGGGTATGTTTTACTTATCCATCTAATTTAAGGACAACTAGGATCCCAAAAAATCAAAACAATTTGGAGCAAAAAGCATTATTTGCGACGTTTTTTTTGCGATGATTTAAAATTCGTCTCAAAAAGTATACTATTAGAGACGATATTATAATGTTGCAAATAAGTTTTTTAACAGAAGTAAAAAATTTTAAAAATAAAAAGGTGATTGTTTTTTAGCGACGTTTTTTAAAAACGGCGCAAAAAAACTTTTTTTACATAAATAAAAGATTTTAAAAAATAACAAGGTGATTGACTTTTAGCGAATAAGCTTTTCACTTTAAAAAGAGATTTAAAAAATAACAATTTATTTGATTTTTAGCAACGTTTTTCGAAAACATCGCAAAAAAGTTTTTTTACATAAATAAAAGATTTTAAATAATAACAAGGTGATTGACTTTTAGCGACGTTTTTTAAAAACGTCGCAAATAAGCTTTTCACTTTAAAAAAGAGATTTAAAAAATAACAATTTATTTGATTTTTAGCGACGTTTTTCAAAAACATCGCAAAAAAACTTTTCACCCAAATAAAAGATTTAAAAAATAAAAATTTAATTAATACTCAATTAACACTAAATTAAAATTCAATTAATCGAATTAACACTCAATTTCTTCTAATTAACATTCATTTTTTTCAAATAAGCATTTAATTCACTAAATTAACATTCAGATTCAACTAGTTAACATTAAATTAATCAAATAAACTTTAAATTTCATTCAATGAACACTCAATTCATCAAATTAACATTCAGATTTTTCAAATTAACCTTCAATTTTACCAAATTAACATGTAATTTCATCAAATCATTACCAAATTAACATTTAACTTTATCCAATTTAAATTTAATTTATCAAATTAACTTTAAATTCATCAAATTAACAATCAATTCCATCTAATTAACATTTTCATCTGATTAAAATCAACTAGTGAATTAAATGCAAATTAGATGAATTCAATATTAATTTGATGTTAATTTGGGTAATTTGTTGTTACCTTGTTGAATTTAATGAACTAAATGATTATTAGATAAAATTGAATGTTAATTAAATGTTAATTTGGTGTTAAATTGATAAATTGATTATTAATTAGATGAAATTGTATATTACTTTGGTGTTAATTTGACAAATTGAATCTTTTTTTTTATTTGGAATGCTAATGTAATATTAATTTTTTAATTACTTGTTAATTTTTTGTAATTTTAAATTAGAATTAAAATATTAATGACGACGTTTATATTTTTGTCACAAAAAATGTGAGTATCCCTCTCCCAATTTTTTTTTGGTCAGGGAGAGGGCGGGAATTGATAAATTTTAGTTATTAAAGGAAATAAAATATTAATATTTTTTTTTGCGACGTTTTTATTAGTACGTCGCAGATAATAATTTTATGTTTATATGAAATAAAATTATGATGTAGCGACGTTTTTAAATTCGTCGCAGAATTCAATTTATACTCAAAACGACGTCGTTTTGAGTATTTAAATCAAATAGCTGGTTATTAGGCCATTTTTTGCCCTAATCGTTTTGCACACAGCCACTACGCATCTCTTCTTCGTCTCTTCTACCTGCCCCTCTCTCTCTCTCTCTCTCTCTCTCTCAGTGTAGCTATCGAACTCGAAGCCTCTCTCTCTCGGTGTAACTGTCGAATCGAAGCAAACCACTGTCGAAGTCGAAGCCTCTCTCTTGTAGTGTAACTGTCGAACTCGAAGCCTCGAACCGAAGGAATCATCCCTCTATCACCATTTTTGCTCTTTTCCCCCAAATCGACTTCCAGACGTCATTCTCATTGCCCTAAATCGAGCCATCCAGATTCCAGACCACCACGCACCAGGCACCATTGACTGAGCAGCGAGCACAGCTCCACGACTGAGCAGCGACTCCACCAGGCACTAGCGACTCCAGCGACTGCCTCCAGTCCAGTGACGAGGTGAGTTCTCTCTCTCTCTCTCTCTCTCTCTCTCTCTCGCGCGTTCAGTGATGGAAATCAGTCGCCTGATAAGCAGGATTTTTGGGATTCACAAATTGAGTTATTCATGAGTGACGGTAATCAGTCACTGGTATTGTTTGTTTTGGCTGTTGGGTACCGCATTATTGTGTATGTTGTGCTGCTACTTCGTGTCAGAAAAAACTTATTAGCATGTAAGTATTTACAGTGCAATCGAGATAATTGAAACAAATATATTTTTTGTTTGGTGATGTCTTTTTGGTGTTTGGACTTTGTTGTTTCAAAGTACTAGTTGAATTGTCTCCAAGGATCCAATCTGAACAGTAGGAAAGGTTATGTGAGTATTGTGTAGCCTGAGATATGCTTAAAGGTGAGTGGTGGCAGAGAGTTTAATCTTTTGATGAAAGCATGTTAAAATGTGTGCTGCCTACTTATCCTGATGGCAGACAGCCTCAGAGCTCAGCTTGGGTGCCAGTTACCTATTATCCTATACGATAAAGACTCAATATGTGTATGGTTGTTGGTGGATTTACATTATTGCGGCTTTTAATTAAATTTATATGTGCCATTGGATTTAGTTTTTGGCATTGTTGATAGTGATATGCTAGAATTATTAGTATTGGCAGTAGATCTCTGTTAAGGGAAATTATTCTGGCTTTGTCAATACTATTTGTAGCCCGTTAGCTGAAAATTTTCCTCAATTGTTGCCAGTTGCATTCACCTGTAGTGCAGCACTTATGCAGTATGCTGTTGACCCTTTGTGGGCTATTGGGACATGCCCGAGTCTGGTCTCTGAGCCACAAAGGTGGAACATAATGTCGGTAGAGGGTTTGGATTTCTATACTATAAGCTAGCAAAACTCCTTATATAGGTCTCTGGATTGCATCATTATGTGCTTTTTTGTAAGTTTTGTTATCTTTTGTATAGAGAAGTTATACTCAAGCTGAACTCATAACTATTTAGTTAGTTAAGCGGATGCTGACCACTTGGCGTCAAGTTGCTATGATTTTTACGTGGAATGCCTGTGATGGGTATTAGTTCAAAGTTGGTCAGAGTTTGCAAGGTCATTCTCTTTATGGGACATACAAATTATAGACAGTTCCTTTTATGTTATCATCATGCTTCTACACAATTTCTCAAATTGCTTAAATGGAAATGCACAATATACTTACAGATAGAGAATTATTTGAAAAATTGCAGTTAATAATATTAATAGGTTTATCTGTATCTCATGGACATAAATAGTCTCCAACCAGAAAATTTGGAAATTATTTTCCTGGAAGAGGGATATGTGGTGGTACAATAGTGTACAAGCTCCTCGTTGACAAGTCTGTTGTCATTTCCAAACAGAACTTCATTTGAGGTTTGAGTTTTGAAAAAAATTGCTAATGGAGCCATTTTTTCCTTCAGGTTGGGGCTTGTGGCAACCATAAAGGTATGTCATTTACTCACTGTTGCCATACTTAGTTATGTGACATTTTAGCTTGTAGATATGCGTAACTTTTCAAATGTTTACTTAGTTGAAGGCATAACTCTTTGCATTTTATGTAGTTGTGGTTTGTGAAGTGTGTGTGAGCCGTGAAAGTAGTGTTTTGACTTGCATGTGTGGCATCAATGGATGGAATTGAGGAATTTTTTACCAGCAATGTATTATTTGCCTGCTTAATGAGATCACAATGTTAGTACATGTTTGGAATTATGGTTTGTAAAGTGTAAACCTGAAATTGAGAGTTGAGACTATGTTCATTTGGAGGGAATGATTAGTATAATTAAAAGAGCTACAATTAAAGTCTCGCACTCGATTAGTGAATGAAATAAGAATGAAACAAAAGAATAAAGCTCCTAAACTAGACAATTCCTTTGAAGAAAAATCTTATAAAGTTCATACAAAAGAATCACTGCATAGCCAAAAATATTGTAAAGTTCATACCAAAGAATCATTGCATAGTTCAACAAGATTTGAATCACAACTTCTAAATGGCCACTTTTGAGTTTTTTCTCCAAGTTCATAAAAAATTGGACCCCCAAATGAACGTTGCAATACTTCATGGCATTTCTTTGTTCTGTGTGATCCTTTGAAAGAAATATGCACATTAGAGCCTAGAAGTCCACCCATTACACCATCTCTAAAACAACCTTTCATATCATGAAAGAGCTCCTTAAAATATATTAATGAGAAATTCGGTTGTGCTTGGAATGTTCTAAAGTGGTTATTATCCAGTTTCAAGTAGTAAATCCCTAGATTTTGTAGTTTACTTCTCTTGTGATTTATCATTTGGTTAGCTTGCTTGAGCATGGAATCGTCATGGAGCTACTATTAACAAATGTGATGAATCATTTGACCTACATTGTGGATGGGTATTTGTCAATGAATGACTGTCTGAAGTAATTAAGCTTGTCATCCTTTTGTTATCGCAGGAAGAGTCCTATATCTATTGCTGCAGCAGTTATTTACATTGTGACTCAGCTTTCAGATGATAAGAAGCCCCTCAAAGGTAAAATACACCATCTAGTTTATTGGTTGAGACGTTCTCTTATGAGTTCGAAACCATATCTGAACTCATAGCAGGCACTTTCACTAATGGTTGTGTTCTGGTCAAGAAATTATTTGGTGCGAAATTTTGTTAAGCTACTTGTTTTGACTATTTTGAACCTTTTTATTTGAAGAAATTATTTAGTGCGAAAATATATCTGTTTCAAGATTGGAGGTGTTCAGAAACTTCAGGATAGAGAATTCATTGTTCAAGTATAATTCTTGTTCATTCTTATTCTTATACTTGTTGTGTTTATTTATATAACAATTTTAGGTCATTCTTGAAGAGTGTTCCCATGAAATCAAAACCATCTAAGCTTGTTGGTAGCAGAGGTTCTAAGAACCGATATTTTGATTTCAGTCTGGGCTGGTACTGATCTGTTGAGCTTGGAGATGGTATTTCAAGGCATGTAGCTGGACTGCTGGAGCTGTTAAAATTTAAGAGACATTAAATGTAATTAGAGATGATTTAAGTCATTTTTTCAATTTATAGAACTTCTTGTTATTTGATTATTGTAATTAAATTTTTTTGGAAATAAAATTGTTATTTTTTAAAAAGATGTGAAATGTAATAAATGTGTTAATTTTATATTGAATATAGGTATTCTTGGTGTACGAAATTTTTATTAGAATATCATTTTTTATGAATTATTTTAAAAAAAATGATTTTTTTTGCGACGAAATTAAAATCGCCGTGAATATTGTAAGAACAATCTTTTTAACGACGATTTTTATACGTCGCAAATATATTTAATCAATTTTTTTATATTTATTATTTTTGTAAAATATTATTAGCGACGATTTCTTTTACGTCGCGAAAAATTAATCACATTATTGTTTTTTACTTTTTTATTTTTGTAAAAAAGTATTAGCGACGCTCTTTTTATGTCGCAAAAAATAATTACATTATTTTTTTTACATTTTTTATTTTTGTAAAAAATTATTCGCGATGTTTTTTTTCGTCGCAAAAAATTAATTACATTATTATTTTTTTTGTAAAACATTATTAGCGACGTTTTTTTTTTCGTCGCTAAAAATAAATTAAATTATTATTTTTTATTTTTTAGGTTGGTGGAATAGTTTTTTAGCGACGTTTATTTAACTTTCTGCGACGTCTTTTTTTCGTCGCAAATAAATTTTTTTTGCGATAAAAATAAATTTGCGTCGCAAAATATTTTCTGCGACGAGGCTATTGCAACGAACATGCGACGAAAAAAAAACGTAGCAAAAAATAATTTACGACGATTTTTTTTAATTTAGCGACGAAAAAAATCGTCGCAAAAAATGATTTTTCCTATAATTAATTATAGGTTCAAAGTTAACCCGTCCTAGCCTAGCGGTGTGGAGTTGGACCTAAATAAAATGTAAATTCAAATGTAAGGGGTTCGACTCTAGTGTTTTTTGGCCTTAATTGATACTAATGGTTTGTAGGTGATTGTAGGTAATTAACGTTGACACTCATAGGGATGAGTCTTGATGATGCACAAAAGTGAATTTATGTCAAATCAAATCAGTCGAGTGTGTGGTATAAAATAATTAATGAAACAATTAATAACAAGAGATAAAGATTGGATGTTTGGGTCCAGGTAATCTAACCACTGAAGGTGACAACGGTAGCTAGAGAACTCTATTAATGAGAGAACACAAAGTAATAAGAGAGATAAAGCACAAAAGTATGCTCAAGGTGAGGTGTGTTTGTTCTGCCCCCCATGTGTAGGGGAGTTTACAATTCATAGGCACAGAGCCTTAGTTGTGGCGGTATCGTGAAGGTCAAGCTACTAATTTATCAAAAATGATAGCTATTATTGGGATAAGCACTAACTTGGAGTAATGACTATCCCGATGATAAGCACTAACGTGTATTGACTTTTCCTAGACTCTTGAGCTTTGGATTGAATTGAGGTCACGAGCTAAGATTGGTCTACCTTTTGATGATTTGGGCCCAAGCCTAACCTGGATCTGGGCACGTCATTTGCCCCCCATGCCCCAAGCCCTAGTAATGATAGGGCGTTAAGGGCATGAGCGAGCTCCTTCATTTGGGTAGACCGAGGTATCTTGTTCCACACAATAGCTTCTTCAACTTTCTACACCATTGTATCTTGTTCTACACCATCGCCATTGTTGGAGGCCCACTATACTAGCAAATAAATTTCTCAGTTGGGTCTCTCATACCCCTCTTTCCTAATTAGAACTAGGGTAGTGTTTGTAAACCCCCATATGTTTAAAGTAATATAATGATAAATTGTTTGGTAATTTAATATAGGTAATGGTGTAAAAATGAATCACATGGGTTATAACCGTAGGAAATGTTAATATTGTAAATAAAAATTAAAACTTGATTTTAACTCTTGAATATATGAAATAGTTCGTAATAGAAATTATACCAACTATATTTAATACTCAAATATATATTTTATAGGTTTGGGTTGGTTTTGGAAGGGTTTGGAATGGATTAGAAATAAAAAACAGAGAATATAGGCAAAATTGGGCAAAACACTACCAGTACAGTATACCCATACTGTGTTTCAGAACCATTTGCTCTAGTGAGTTAATCGTACCAGTACTGTGCTCTAGAACTGTATCGTACCGGTACTGTGTACCAGTACGGCCTAAAGAGGTCTAACAGTTTAAAGTCACAATTTGTGGTTCATTTTCGCCCTATAAATACATTAGGACACATCCTTTAGCCCCATTTCGGCCCCTCTAACCCTAGAAACATTAAGAGATGAAGAAAGAAGGAGAAAACACAAGATCAAAAGGGAAAAACAAGAGGCTTAAGAGTGATTCAAGCTCTAGTTATTCATGAGCCAAGGTAGGAATTTTCTTCCAATCTTGTTCATTGATGTTGGGGTTATTATATATATGTGTTTGGACTCCAAACCATACGTATTTGTTATGGGTTCTTTGTTTCTTGGTTCTCTTGCGATTATTAACATGTTTTACACAAAGTTAGGGCTGTATGCCCATGAAATCCCTCTTTTTGTTTGAAAAACCCTAGTTTTCAAGAGTGATGGAATCCCCTCTTGAATTCTTCCTTGATTCTTGATTTCGAAACCATAGTGTTTTGTTTTGAGTAATAAAATGATATTGTTATGATCTCTTGCATTTTCTTAGTTGGTTATTGAACATGGCATTTTCTTACGAAGAAGGGAGAAAAATTCTTATGGACGCAAGTGTGTAAATTAGCTTTTCGCACCTTGAAGTAGAAATTGACAACAGCTCCTGTCCTCATCATTCCAAGTAGTGGGGAAGGATACGATGTTTACACCAATGCTTCACTACGAGGCTTGGGATGCGTGTTAATGGAAGGAAACAAGGTAGTTGCTTATGGTTCGAGACAATTAAAGGTTCACGGGCAGAATTATCCCACTCATGACTTGGAGCTTTTCGCTGTGGTTTTGCTCTCAAGTTGTGGAGGTGTTACTTGTATGGGAAAAAGTTTCAAGTGTTCTCTGATCACAAGAGCCTCAAGTATATCTTCACACAGAAAGACTTGAATCTCTGGCAAAGAAGGTGGATCGAGTACCTAGAAGATTATGATTTCACACTCAACTACCATCCGGGGAAGGCGAATGTAGTTGTCGATGCACTGAGCAGGAAGTCTCGGGGTGAACTCAATGTTTCCATAGGTGAATGGAAGCTGAAAGATGCCTTTAGAGATTACGACCTATGGGTTAGAGAAGATGAATTCCGACCATACTTGGTCAACCTGCGGCTCAACCTACTCTCCAATGTAGAGTGGTTGACTTGCAATGCCTGGATTCAGAACTAGAGTCGATTCGAGCTCGATTGGGAAATGGGAAAACAATTGAAGGATGGTCTCTGAAGAATGGAGAATTAAGATATAAGGAAAAGCTATGTGTACCCGATAATTCGTCTCTAAAAGAGGAGATACTTGGAGAGTGTCATCGCTCTAAATTTGCTATCCACCTTGGAAGCACAAAAGTGTATAGAGACATAAAGCGTCAGTATTGATGGAGGGGAATGAAGTGAGAGGTGGCTAAATATATTTCAAAGTGCGCGATATGTTAACAGGTGAAGATTGAACATCAAAAACTCGGAGGATTATTGCAGTGCTTACCTATTCCTGAGTGGAAGTGAGATCACATCACCATGGACTTCGTATCCAGCTTTTCACGGACTTCACGAGGGCATAATGCCATATGGTTCATCATTGATAAACTCACCAAGTCCGCTCAATTATTGAATATGAAGACCACCGACACATTAGAGACTTTGAGCAAGCTGTATATCCACGAGATAGTGAGATTGCATGGAGTTCTGCTATCCATTGTGTCGGATTGTGATTCTCGTTTTATAGCACAATTTTGACAAAGTCTTTAAAGAGCTATGGGGACAGACTTGCACTTCAGCATCGTTTTTCATCCCCAAACGGATGGCCAATCCGAGAGGGTGATCTAGATTCTAGAAGACATATTACGTGCTTATGTGTTGGACTTCAAGGGAGGTTGGAGCGATCATTTTCCGTTGATGAAATTTTCATACAATAACAGCTATCGGGCAAGTATAGGGATGGCACCGTATGAGGCATTGTATGGAAGGCTATGTCGATCATCGACGTGTTGGTTAGAAGCGAGCGAGAGTAGTTTGTTTGGGCCGGAGATTGTTCAGGAGACTACGGAGAAGATTCAACTCATTCGGGAGAGGCTACACACGACACAAAGTCGACAGAAAAACTATGCGGATAGAAGAAGAAAGTCATTGGACTTCCAAGAGGGGGACTATGTGTTCCTCAAAGTTTCACCCAAGAAGGGAGTGTTTCATTGCAGTAAGAAGGAAAAATTAGCTCCAAGATACATCGGACCTTTCGAAGTGATCAAGGCGGTGGGCAAAGCAGCGTATCAACTTCGGTTACCAGCTCAATTATCATGCGTACGCGATGTTTTCCATGTTTAGATGTTGTGAAAGTGCTAGTCGGAAACCACGCGTGTTGTTGATTTAAAAAATATTGAGATTCAAGATGGAGCAACATATGAAGAACAGCCGGTGAAGATTCTTGATACCAAGGAGAAAGTGTTTCGTAACAAAGTCATCTGATTGGTGAAAGTCTTGTGGCAACACCATGGAGTGGAAGAAGCTACTTGAGAACTAGAGCTAGAGATGCGCGAGAAGTATCCTCAATTATTCACTACTTGAGGTAAGTTTCGAGGAAGAAACTTTCTTTAAGGGGGTGGATTGTAAACCCCCATATATTTAAAGTAATATAATGATAAATTGTTTGGTAATTTTATATAGGTAATGGTGTAAAAATGAATCACATGGGTTCTAACCGTAGGAAATGTTAATATTGTAAATAATAATTAAAACTTGGTCTTAACTCTTGAATATATGGAATAGTTCGTAATAAAAATTATATCAACAATGTTTAATGCTCAAATATAAATTGTATAGGTGTAGGTTAGTTTTGGAAGAGTTTAGAATGGATTAGAAATGAAAAATATAGAATATAGGCAAAACGGGGCAAAATACTACCAGTACTGTGTTCCAGAATCATTTGGTTCAGTGAATTAATCGTACCGATACTGTGCTCCGAAACTGTACAGTACCGATACTGTGTACCGGTACGGCCTAAAAAAGTCTGACAGTTTAAAATCGCGATATGTGATCCATTTTGGCCCTATAAATACATTAGGATGTCTTCTTTAGCCCCATTTCTACCCCTCTAACCCTAGAAACATTAAGAGAGGAAGAAAGAAGGAGAAAACACAAGATCAAAAGAGAAAAACAAGAGGTTTAAGAGTGATTCAAGATTCAAGCCCTAGTTATTCAAGAGTCAAGGTAGGGATTTTCTTCCATTCTTGTTCATTGATGTTAGGGTTATTATACATATGTGTTTTGACTCTTAACCATATGTATTTGCTATAGGCTCTTTGTTTCTTGGTTCTATTGCGATTATTAACATGTTTTACACAAAGTTAGGGTTGTATGCCCATGAAATTCCTCTTTTTGTTTGAAAAACCCTAGTTTTCAAGAGTGATGGATTCTCCTCTTGAATTTTTTCGTGATTCTTGATTTTGAAACTATAGTGTTTTGTTTTGAGTAATAAAATGATATTGTTATGATCTCTTGCATTTTCTTAGTTCGTTATTGAAAATGTCACATGCTTAATTTGGGAATTTTTGAGATATACTTATAAATTTGGTAATAATTGGAAATTGTTGGTTCATTGAAAAATATGTTGGTTTCCTCATTTGTATGGTTGTTGTGACGAACTTGAATTGCCTTCAAGAGATGTCGTAGAGTGTTAGAGGTTAGTATATCCCAGTGGGGGTGACATGGTTGTCTAACACTTGTAGTGGGTTGTCATTTGGTAATGCAACCACTATCGTTCACTGGAGTTCGAACTATGGGTGGTATACCTTTCCTGGAAAGGGACTCGTCACTATCATTGGTATGGTAGACGCCTTTTTTCAAAGTGATTGTGATTTGTTGGTTGTAATTGGTGGACTAGGTATAATTGTTGGGTAGATTCCTGAAAAGTAATCAACGTACATAGCACGGGGATGAACCAATATATATGAAAATAAGATTTATTGTTGAGAGCTTTCTTTTATTGTTTCCGTTAAATTTATTACTATTGTTAAACTTGAGATCTGTTTAAAATGTCTCTGTTTTTATTTCAAAATTTTATATGCTAGTTGCGAAATGAGACTGACCGATTTTATATATATTTTCTAAACCTTGTTCGGGTTTGAAAGAATTTTCCTACAAAGGTTCGTGTTCACCCCCTACTTAACAACATTTTACAGATTATGAGCCAGAGGAGGAGCTCGGTGCTAACAAGTCAGGCCATGGAGAAGCTTTATTAGAGGGGTACTTGGATCCTGAGTGGGACATCTAGAGATGTCGTTTATTTTTGTGCTAGACTAGGAACAATTATGTACAATCATGTAAAGTCTAGTATTTTGTTTATTCTGCTACTAAGTTCCAATGTAATTCTTTTGATGTAGTAGCCATGGATTGGGTCTATTTTTTTGGGATAATGTTATAAATTTTAGGAATGACTTTACGAAGTCTTATTTATTGATGGATTATTTTAGTGCTCTTATGATGTAAATGATTTTAGAATGTAATGTCGTCCAAGGTGATAATTAAGGCATTACAGTGCCATTTTCTTTATTCTACAAGCAATAGAAAGAGGACAAAAAGATGCATGGACGTTTCTGCCCGAGGAGATGGAGATGATTTGGCGAGTGGCACCTAGGAAAGGAAGAAAGGCTTGGGTAGGGCTAAGATAAACCTAGGTTACGCCACGGGAGGCGCGAGTCTGGGTAGTGCCGAAGCAAGGCTTGGTGCTTCCAGGGAGCTGGGTGACGCCAAGGGAGGTGCGATGCTAGGCAACATCATGGGAGACACCATTAAGGACCTAGGCAACTGATGGTGTCATCAATTTTTAAAAATTCTCTCTTTTATTCAAACTCCACAGGTGATCCTGTGGTTGATAGATCAATGGTAAAGGCTCTCTATTCCATTAGGATGTCAACTTCCCCTTCCTCCTAAAAGGGTTAGATCTAATGCCCCCATTATTTCCCAACTGAGGTCTGATGGCCCTACTGTTTCTCAAAAGGTGGGGTCTAATGGTTTCCCTACTTCTTCACAGCATGTGACCTCATTAAGTCCTAGGGTTAGTCCTAGGACTACTTTAGAGATTGAGACTCCTCTATAGACTTCCACTAAGACTGGAGCTCCGCATAATTGTCCTGCTTCTAGCAGTGGCCCAGTGTCTATGCTACAGGATGTGAATTTGGTCAAGGAGAAGCTTTGGAGGTTTGTGACACCTTGGATATTAGAGAAATTGGCTTTCGAAGTCCTGAGTGTATCATCGATACCGTGATGGAGGGTTTTGCTATGGTACTCTTCTATTCAGGGGAACCTTGTCTTATATATGTTTTGGTCATACTGACATTCATGTTTTTGGATATTCATAGATGGTTGTGGCTATTTTGTGCCTTTTTTCGAGGACGCTCAAACTCTATAAGGTGTCAAGAGCTTTAGCGGAAGAGAAGCGGGTAGACCAGGCTGCTAAGGAGCAGTTGAGGTTGGCTCATGAGAGAACAACACCTCTTAAGGCTGAGCTTTCAAGAGAGCGAGGTTGTTTGCGTGAAAAACAGAGGCAAAGTGAGGCCGAACTTCTAGGAGATTGAGGCTACTTGAGCAAAGAGAGAGAAAGACCAAGCTTTTGGTGACTCCTGAAAAAGCTACTGAGCTAGGGACTAAGGCTACTTGCATGAGAGCAGAGACAGAGTGAGGTCAGGCTTATGACGACTCGTGAGAGAGCCACTAAGCTTGGGAATAAGGCTAATTATGTGGAAGCAGAGGCAAAATTAGGTCAAGCTTCCTGCGACTCATGAGAGAGCCGCTAAGCTAGGAAATGAGGCTACTTGGGTGGAAACAGAGGCAAAATTAGGCCAAGCTTCTGCCGACTCGTGAGGGAGCTACTAAGCTGGAGACTAAGGAATCTTGAATGGAAATAGAGGCAGAATTAGGCTAAGCTTGTGGCAACTTACAAAAGAGCCGCTAAGCTGGAGATTGTGTCTGCTTGCATGAGAACAGAGGCAGAGTTAGACCGAGCTTGTGGCAACTCATGAGAGAGCCGCTAAGTTAGGGACTAAGACTACTTGCATGAGAACAGAGGCAGAGTTAGTTCGAGCTTGTAGCAACTCACGATATAGCCGCTAAGTTAGGGACTAAGGCTGCTTGCATAAGAACAGAGGCAGAGTTAGGCTGAACTTGTAGCGACTCACGAGAGAGCCGCTAAGCTGAAAACTGAGGTTGCTTGCATGAGAGTAGAGGCATAGTTAGACCAAACTTTTGGCTACTCAGGAGAGAGCCACTAAGCTAGGGACTGAAATTATTTGCATGAGGGTAGAGGCAGAGTAAAGCCGAGCTTTTGGTGACTCTCAAGAGAGTCGCTAAGTTGAAGATTGAGGTTGCTTTCGTGAGAGTAGGGGCAAAGGTCGGTTGAGATTTTAATGACTTGAGAGGCTCTCTCCTAAGAGACAGAGATTAGGAGTGAGATGACAATGAGGGTAGCCATAGGGCGCTAGTAGGATAGAACCAGTGAAGCATGGATGTTGAGTGCAGAAGGCTAGGTCACTAGATGTACCGGGGGTGACAGCCAAGACCAAGGGTACTGTGGGACGAGAAGGGAAAGCAATGCATACAGTGTTCGCAGGCAGGCAAGGAGGTAGGCACCAAGGCAAGGGCGCCCAGACGGCCGAGGTGGCAGGCACCAAGGCAAAGGCGTGCAGGTGGGCGAAGAGGCAATCGCCAAGGCCGACAAGACAAGGGCTTGTAAGCAGGCTAGGAGCCAAGGAAAGAGCGAGGAGACAAGCACCAAGGCAATGACGCGCGGGTGCACATGTGCCGGGCAATGGGAGCGGGTGCTGGGGCACTGGGTGAATGGGTGGGCGATGAGCATCAGGAATAGGTGCAGGAGCCAAGGAGCTGGCATGGGCGCTGAGTGTTGGGCACTAGGTGCTAGGTGGAGTATTAGAAAACCATGAAAAATTGACAAAACTTTAAACGACTATAACAGCGGTTTAGGCACCAAATTTCCAAAAAAAACGCTTGTTTTTCACTAAATTTGAATTTTAACCACAAATTATTGAAGAAGTAGAATTTGTACATGTCTACTTTCGTATTTCCCTCTTCGTGAGGACTCAACTCGCCTTGCTTTGGTGACATCCTCCACATTCACAGTCTCCAACAGTTGTTGGGATATAGGGACGAGGTTAGCCAGTGGTTGCGGGGTCTCGTCGTGATGTGGAGTGTCATCTTTTGCTTGGTGGTTCATGGATCAAGTTATGATTGTCATTGGAGGTAGGAATACTGTAGGGTGAGAATCAAATCGATTCTCATAGATGATGCCAAATTGATGATGCACAAAAGTAAATATTTGCAACATCAAATCAGTCGAGTGTGTGGTGTAAAGCAATTAATGAAACAAATAATTACAAGAGATAAAGTTTGGTTGGTTGGATATGGATGACCTAACCAGTGAAGGCGACAACAGTGGCTAGAAAACTCTATTAAAGAGAAAGTACAAGGTAGTAGGAGAGAGAGTGAAAGAGTACGCTCAGGGTGAGGTGTGTGTGTTCTGTCCGATGTATAATTTATAGGCATAGAGTCTTAGCTATGAAGGTGACGTGAAAGTCAAGCTATTCGAGGAGGATAACAATTATTAGAGATACGCACTATCTTAGAGTAATGGTTATCACAATAATTGTTCTCCCACATGTATTGAATTTCCTTAGACTCTTGAACTTTGGATTGGATTAAAGCCACGAACTAAGCTGGTCTGCCTTTGATGATTTAGACTTAACCTATAGGATGGGCCCAGGCCTAGTTTGAATCTGGGCTTGTAAGTGTAACCCATGCGTCAAAGAAGTTTCAAGTTAAAGAAAAAATAAAAAAAGTTCAAAGTCATACCAAGTGAATTGGTATGGAATTATTCGAATTTCACTTCAGTTTAGCTCCCTTTTTTTAAGGGTGAAGAGTGAGGACACCCCAAAAATTAGTAACCTACAACTAAGAAAATATAAATACTAAAAAAAGGTAATAAGCGGTATAAACACCAAAAAAAAATTGATCCTATAATCAAACCAATCTCTGTATTGGTGTTCATAGTGTGTGTTACACAATTGAAATTCTCAGGGAATCACTGGATGACCCAGTTAGAACTCCAAGGCTATTTAGAATCGAACAAGTGTGATGGTTGGATTGCAAACAGGGAGTTTATAGTGATTCACCAGTTTGGGAACTCAACTAATCCACTCTCAAGAGAGTCTCTTGCTCTTGTGGAAGAGTTTATTGATAAAAGGGAGAATCACACAGAATATTTATTTAGATTAGTTGTCTATGTTACACTGTGAGAGATATGTCTCTTATTTATAGTCTCCCAAGGCCTTGCCTAATTTTTTGACGTGATCCTTGCCCCTTATCTGTAATGGATACGTCTGTTGTGTAGTCACCATGAGTGGTGCCTTGGTGTTACAGCTCTCTTGCCTGAATATAAGACTGTTGCGATTTATGCGTTACACTTTGGTGTGCACCAACGGTCATCCTTGTTGTCCCCCTGGTGGGCATTGTTACTAGGGAAAACTAACCTAAGCACCTCTGGCAGCTTGCCATGAGCTATTCGATTCAAGCTCAGATGGTCGCTCTGAACAACCGAGCTTAACCTTAGCCATATTTTAGGTACCATCAATTGCCCCTACCCCTCAGCCAAGTAAACTTTGCCTTATATGGGCTGGGCCTGACCTACACCATGGTGGGTGAGATCAGCTCGATTTGGCAGTTAAATCATCTCGTTCTGACATGATTAATTTGACTTGCCCTCTAGATTCGTATGCTGGGAAGTTTCTTAATTTTTTCGTCGTAGCAAGCGTATAAGGAGTAATTTTTGCCTTGTTTCCTACGAACATTCATCACCCTTGGCTCCACGTGTCCATTCATACAAAAGCCTCAAATGCATCCACAGGCTGAACCACCCTTTTCCATTACTTTGAATTTTCTTAACATTTTTCTTTCAGATACTTTTTGTTTCCTCTCTTTTCGCACTTTCTTCTTCTCCACTCTTCTGATTATCTAGTGTTTTATTGGTTAGAGCTCAGATTCACTTAGAAGCCTTCTTAAAGCTAGCTCTTCTCATTCCTCGAATCTACTTCGAGTCATTGATTATTGGTCGCCCTCAATTAAGTACGTCCTCTGTCTTGTTTTCCCCTTTTTCCCTAGGGTTCTTGTCCACTCTATATTCCACGAATTCAAGATGGTTATTCCATTTTTGGACCTTTTGTTTTTGTTATTTCAGGAGTCAGGGTCGTTTACTGTCCTCTCTTCCTCTCTTCTTAGACCTTTACCTTATGTTGTTACTAGGATCTGTCTCTCTAGTCGTTGGAGTCTTGACTGTCAGACTCTCGAAGACTATTTCTTGAATGTCAATTTTCTTTATGCCTCTTTTAATCTTCCTTTCTCCTACACTAATATGTCTGCTTCTTTCAAAGTCACTGTTTTGTCTGTATCTCTCACCATAGAAGATAGATCTCTTGAGTTTGAGGTTCGACATCGTCATAGGGGGCAATCTGTGGATCCTGATGAAGGAAATGACCTGGGAGATATGGGCGATGAGATAGACAACTTTCCTGGTGTCGAAACTCTTGATGCCCAAGTTGTTGATGTGCAGGTCCCTCTGCCCCTGCCAAGCCTAGTCTCGAGGTCTAGGAAATCTCGAAAGGGGAGATCTAAGAAAGGTAGAGCTAGGACCTCTAGTAGCATTAGGGACACTAAGGGCAAGCCCCGAGCTTCAGATCTCGTGGGGTTCAACAATGTTACCCCCTTTTTGAGCATCCTCTCTTCGAGGTTTGGATTTTATAAGGGCATGTACTACTGGTCTCCCCATGTGGACATCTAGTATGACACCGTGTTACTTGAGAAGACTTACTTCTTTGTAGCTTCTTTTGAGAATAGCCTCAGATTTCTCATTCATCATTTACTCAAGTCTGTCCTTGTACAGTTTAATGTTTGTCCAACCCAACTTTCTTCCAACTTCTGAGGTGTTTTAGTAGGACTTTTGGTCTTTTCAAGAAGAATTAGCTAGGTGTCCCTTTCGTTCTTTTGCTCATGCGTTTCTTTAAAGTTAAATTTTCTCCAGCCAATGGCTTTCTGGATATTTTAAAACAGATAAAGACCCGATATCTGATCATTGACCTTCCGAGCTCCCATAAGGGTTGGAAAAAACTCTTTTTCTTTATGTCCGGGAACCCATGGGAGTTTAACCCAAGGGATGCCACCGACACTCTCCATGTGCCTTGTACTTGGTCAAGTCTAGATAATTTGGGTGATTCCTTGTCGAGGTGACCTGGTTTGAATTCTTCTTCTACTTCTGCTTCTGTTTGTGTGTTTCTATTACTGACCTCACTTTCTTTGTTATTCCAGGTACTCAGCTCAACCTCGACACAGACGAAAAAATAGTCCTTTTAAGTCTAAAGGATTGCCGACCTGAGAAGTATTCAAGGCTTCTCACACCTTTGGTGCTTACGTAGTACAAGCTTAGTCCTCCCGAGGTGAGAGTTGAGACTTATATTCCTCAGTCGATGGTTGGTGAAGAAGATTCTATTCGTAAGGCCCCTTTTCTTGTATCTTTATTATGTTTTCTTCTTTCTGTCCATTTGTTGACATGTCATCTTCTTTTTCTAAGGTTCGAGCTCCATAGCCCAAGATGCTATCACGGTGAAGACCAGGTTGGCCAAAATGAGGGATACAAAAGCGGCTCGACCTGGAACACTCTTCCAAGACCACAAGAAAGGAACAGATGCCCCCTTCTTCCCAGAAGGTTCCACCTCCTTAGAGGACTCCTCTACCCCTGGGGTCCTATCCTCCACAGAAGACTCTGCCTGCTCCCAAGTTTCTAGTTGGGGTTTCTATAACTCCTTCTAGGCCTAAGAAGCCTTCTGCAAAGGGCACTAAGACTTCTCTTCCATTATCAGAGGCGATCGGGGTCCTAGAACAGTTGGCTCCGTCTCTATGAGGTCCTTTCCCTTCGAAGCCAACTGACTAGATGTCCTCCCAGTTAGTCCCCGGCATAGCTAGGGTCTCCTCAAGTCGGTTTACCCAAGGTAGGGGTTCCCATATCAAGGATATGAACCTAGCTGCCAACACACTCCTATCCATTATCCCTAAAGCTAATATTTAAGATGTTTCCTCGATGTCTTTGTCCACCTCAGCGGCCACTGCTCTTTTCGGGGTAGCCTCAGTAAGCTTCTAGTTGTTACGCTTTTAATCTATGTCAAACTTCCACCTTGAGACTACTGAATTTAGGTCTCGTCTATTTTTGTAGCTGGCAATTCATACGGGAGCTTTGGTCGAGCATTAGAGAAGGCTATAAAGATAGCCCAAAAATCCTTGAAGACCACTGAGCTTAAAGTTTTCAAACTTTCCTTTGTCAATGATGACCTGAGAGGTTAGCTACAAGACCTTAAGGCTCGGGTGCAGGGCCTGAGCTCGGTGAACTAGGACCTTGAAGCTGAGGTCAAGAGGAAGAGTGACGAGGTAAAGCTCAAGATAGATGGCCTAGTTCACGAACGGAATGATGTTTTTTAGGCTTGTGATGTTGTTCAGGCAGTGAAGAGTGACTATAATGAGCTTGCTGAATTCAATGTTGTCTTGCTGAGGGAGATCAAGGACAAGAGGGTCAAGGTGCTTAAAAGGGACTCAGGGTTCTGGAACTCAAAAATGAGTATGCCACGGCTTGGGCCAAGGGTTATTTTGCCTTTCAAGTGCAGGCTATGGACATGTATTTGGGTTGGACTTTGATTTCGAACCCCCGTTGGGTGAGGAGGAGGAAGGGTCAACTGCAAAGGCTGAGAAGTAGATGATTGAAGTTGAGGCCCTCGAGGTTACACCTCTCCCGAATGTCCCTATAAAGGCTGAGGTTGAAGTCCAGCATTTGCTCTTCCTTTGTCAATTTTTCTTGAGGTGGCTTCTTCTGTGGAGGTGGGAATCCTTAAGACTATTCTGCCCTTTGTTACCACCACTCAAGTCGAGGTTTTAGCACCTGGTCCCTCTGAAGATCCCCTTGTTTTAGCTGAACTTCCACATGTTCCTATTTTACTAGAAAGAAAGGAAAGTACAACTGTTTTTGAGCTTCCTCAGGATACTGAAAAGGGTGTGGGTCCTATAGTAAATACTTAGGTTTTTTATCTTTTTGCTTTGTAATTTTTGAGAAAGGAAACTTAAATGAAAAAAGAACTTTTGCAGTTCTTGTATGAAATTAATTTCTCTTTCCTTCTTTGCACCCTTACTTCGAGGAGAGTTTTGGTCTTTTAGAAACATCTTTGTTTTGCTAAAAAATTTCAAAGTATGAGGTTTCTTTTTATTTATAAGCTATGGAACTCGTCTTTGTTATGAGGTGAGAAGCTCATCTTTTATTTATGAGCTAAAGAACCAATCTTCAGTTCTCAACTTTTATTTATGAGCTAAAGAACCCATTTTTAGTTATGAGCTGAAAAGCTCATCTTATATCTATGAGTTAAAGAGCATATCTTCAGTTATGAGCTGAGAAGCTCATCTTTTATTTATGAGCTAAATAGTCCATCTTCAGTTATAAGCTAAGAAGCTCATGTTATATTTATGACTTAAAGAGTTCATTTTCAGTTATGAGCTAGAGGCTCATCTTTTATTTATGAGCTAAAGAATTGATCTTGAGTTGAAGAATGACAATTGAATTGAATCTTCTCATTTATTGCAAAAAATTTTACAAAAGCAGAATTATTGGTTTTCCTTAGCTATTGATAGAATTTTCTCAAGTGATCAGTGTTATATGAGTGAGGCAAAGCTCTCACTTCCTCAGTCTGTAGCTCATAATTCCCTAGTCTAACTATTATGGTCATGATGTATGCGCCGGATCCTTCCCTGCTAGGAGGAGCTTCTTGAGGATTAAGTCTCCCACCTTGAAACTCATACGCCTGACCCTCTTATTATAGTATGGTGTTATATTTCTTTGATAGTCAATGATGCACTACAAGGCGTTGTTCCTCTTCTCGTCTAAGAGGTCAAGATTGATGAGAAGTAACTCGTCATTTTGCTTAGGGTCGGCAAGCTCTGTTCCTGGGAATGGAATGCCTATTTCAACAAGGGCCACCACCTCAGTGCCATAAGCCAAGGCAAAAGGCGTTTCATGAGTGGCTACTCGGGCGGTGGTTCTATAGGCCCATAGTACTTCTGGTAGATGTTCCACCCATCGGCTCTTCAAGGTTTCGAGCTTAGTTTTCAGAGCAGTTTGATGGTTCATATGGTCACTTTTGCTTGCCCATTTAACTAATAGTGAGCTGGTGCCGAGTAGTAATTTTTATGCCCAACTCGGCAAAAAATCCTTTGAACTTGGAATTATCGAACTGTTTCCCATTATTTGAGATGAGTGCCCTTGGGATCCCAAATCTGTAAATTATGGATTTCCAAGTGAAGTTTTGGATCTTTTGCTCTGTGATCTTTGCTAGAGGTTCCTGCTCGGCCCATTTAGTGAAGTAGTCTATCCCAATTATTGCAAACTTACATTGTTCAGTGCACACTAGGAGGGGGTTTCGAGTATGTCCAACCCCCACTGTTAAAATGGTCATGGGCTAGCCACAGACATGAGGAGATCTGGTAGGCAATGCGAAATATTTGCATGCAACTGACAAGCTTTGCACTTCTTGACCAACTCTACCTCATCCTCGAGCATAGAGGGCCAAAAGTACCCCTACTTAGAACTTTGTCTGCCAGAGTTCGAGCTCCGATGTGAATTCCACAGATGCCTTCATGAATTTCTCTTAAGATGTAATTTTCTTCCTTATCCCCAACACACCTTAAAAGCGGTGAGGAGAAACCCCTTTTGTACAGGTTATCCTAGAGGATGGTGATTTTGGTTGACCTGAATCCTAGTCTTACTACTTCTTTGGAATCTGTTGCGAGAGTTCCACTCTGTAGATATTCCTGGATTGGGTCCATCCAAGTCAAGTGGCTCAACTAGGTGTTCGACTAGTATAGGTCTATCCAGATTCTCTTGGAAAATGATGGCTAGCCTAGCTAGGACATCGGCTCAGGAATTCACTGCTCAGGGAATATGCATAATCTTAACATTCACTAAATGTTTCATGAATTCTTATACCTTCTTCAGGTATAGAGCCATCATTTCTTCCTTAGCTTCGTATGCCTCTTCGATTTGATTCACTACCAACTAGGAGTCGTTGTGTATTACTAGCTACTCTGCCTACAGGGAGTGGGCCAATTTGAGCCTAACAATTACGGTCTCATACTCAACTTCATTGTTCGAAACTTTAAAATCAAATTTATGGGCGTACTCTATGTCTATCCCATCTGGAGAGGTCAAGATCAGCCCAGCACCACTGCCCTGGGCGTTGGCAGGTCCATCAACGGAAAGTTTCCACTCCGAGAGGTTAGGAACCAGCTGGGTTGCATCCAAGGATTCTTCTTGACTTGTGGGGAATTTTGTGATTAAGTTTGTCAATATCTGTCCTTTGATAACATTTCTTGGCTTATACATGAAGTCAAATTTACTAAGCTCTATTGCCTACTTGGCCAATCTTTCCAATGATTTAGGTTTATGCAAGACCTATTTCATTGACTGATCTGTGGGGACTTCTATCGTATGGGTCTAGAAATAAGGCCCAAGCCTTCTTGCTGTCATTATCAAGGCTAGAACTACTTTTTACATCTTTAGGTACCTCTCTTCTGCCCGTGCATAGCTTTGCTACAATAATAGAGAGGTTGTTGAGCTCTATCTAGCTTTCTTACTAGTGTGGTGCTTGTGGAAAAGTTTGAAACAACAAAGTATAGAGTGAGTACTTCCCCTTCTTGAGGACTAACAAGGACTAGGGGAGAGCTGAGATACTTCTTAAGGTCCTTGAACACCTCCCCACACTGTTCATCCCAATGGGAAGCCTTTTTCAGAATTTTGAAAAATGGTTGGCATTTATCACCTAATCTATAGACAAACCGGATTAACGTTGTTATTCTCCCAGTCGGACTTTGGCCATCACTTATGTTTGAGGGTGGCTATATGTCAATTACAGCCCGAACTTTCTCTGGATTAGCCTCATTGCCTTGCTATTGACTACAAAAGCCAGGAATTTTCATGTGGAGACCCCAAAGCCACATTTGGCTGGATTGAGCTTCATTTGATATTTCTTGAGAATCTGGAAGGATTCTTCGAGGTGTCGGATGTGGAGCTCAACCTTCAACGACTTCACTAACATATCATCAATATAAACTTCCATGAACATCTGATCTACCTCTAGAATATGCAATTTACTAGTCACTGGTAAGTTGCACTTGCGTTCTTTAGCCCGAATGGCATGACCAGATAGAAGTATCTTCCATGCTCAGTTACATTATGTATTTTCTTAGTCATTGGGATCTATTCTGATCTGATTGTACCCTAAAAAGGCATCCATGAAGCTGAGCAGTTCATGCCACGTTGTGGCATCCACGATCAAGTCAATCCGAGGAAGTGGAAAACTATCTTTGGGGCAAGCACGATTTAGGTTAGTAAAGTCAACACAATGATGCCATTTGACATTGGTCTTCTTAACAAGGACCACATTGGTCAGCCAGATCGAGTAATCTACCTCTCTGATGTACTTGGCATGGAAGAGTTTGGAGACTTCTTAGTTTATGGATTTTCTTTGACTAGCTTGAATGGTCTCCTATTGTGAGAATGAGCTAGATCGAGCCTAGGAGGAGCACCCTTTCCCCCGAGAACCCAATCAAATAAGTTCTTACTGGCTCGAGCTTGTCTCTACCGATATCTATTTTGTCAAAACCGAGGCAAAGATGATATCGACAGAGCTTCTATTGTCAATAAGAACTCACTGGATAGTTCTGTTAACAATAATGGCTTTTACTACTAAGAGATCGTCATGAGGGTACTGCCAGCCTTCCAAATCCGAGTCTGAAAATGTGATGTCCATGCTCAGCCGAGTTTATTTTGGACACTGATTGTATTGTCAAAACGTCTTCAATTTTGACTCGCCACATATGGCCTTCCTAGCTGAGCTGGTTTCTTCACCTCTGACAAAGCCTCTTGTAATCACTCTGGTTTTGATTGTCTTGTGCCACAAAGCGACGCAGCTGCCCTCTCTAGATCAAATATTCAATCTTTTTCTTTAGTTGGATGCAGTCATCAATGAGGTGGCCATAGTCCCGATAATATTTGTAGTATTTCGTTATGTCCCATTTTGCAAGCTTAGCCTTCATCCGAGGTGACCACCTATATAACTTCTCATTATGTACCTCGTAAAGCACCTATGACACTGTAACATTGAGGGGAGTGAATTACCGTGGGGCATACCTCGATTGTAACTCCAGAGGTGGAGGACCTAGGCGATCTCTAATGCCACCCATTTTCTTTGGGGGGCAATATTTATCCATTTGTGGAGATTGTTCTTAACTCTTATCCTTCCTTGGACTTTGGTCCTTTCTCTTCTCTTTTTCTTTGTGAGTTATAGAACTACCAACTTTTAAGAGAAGAGCCTCCTCGCCATTGATATATTTCTCTGTCATGGCCAAAACTTCAGTCATACTAACTTATGGGTTTTTGGAGATAGAGAATATCAGATCTTTGGATTGTACTCCCAGCTCGGCAATGAAGGCAGTGAGGGTAAACTTTTCGTTCAAGATGTCCACTTTTAAGGACTTCGAGTTAAAACTTTGGACGTAGCTTCATGGTGACTCACTCTGTCCTTGTTTTACATTTAGTAAGTGATAGCTCGACTTTCAATAGGTCTGAGCTCCAAGGAAATGAGATATGAATGAAATAGAAAGTTCTCTAAATGAGGAGATCGATGACGGAGTCAGCTTGTTAAACCAGACTAAGGCTAAACCCTTCACGATAATAGCAAAAACTCAACATCGCACTAAATCTTAGTAACCATGCAATTTTATGTGATTCTTGAAGGTATTGAGGTAGTCCATAGGGTCCTTAGTTCCATCAAAAGTCTCCATCCGCGACATTCTAAATTTTTGGGGAAGAGAATAGTGCAACACTTCGCAAGTGAACGAGGACTCCATCTGCTGGACCAAGACATTCATCGTTATCGGGGTTTTGCATTTTACGACCTCCTTCATGTGATTGAGCTCCTGCTAAATTTCTTTGAAATATTGCTCCCAAAATCGCTCATTTCTTTCTTGAATTGGAGGGGGCTCGTGTCTGGAAGTTTCCCTATTCTGACTTGAATCTCTTCATCCTCCTTATTCCCTTGAACTTGACGATGGATGTTGCCAACTGATTCGTTGTGCTCGTTCTTCTCCGCAGTTTCCCTTAAGGGATTGAGGTGTTGATGTTCCCCACACTGGGATGTTGGGCACGAATGAGGTTTAGTAACTCCTCATTTTGCTAAAGGAGGTGATTGTTGGCCTAACGAAGGGCCTCAAGTTCATTGTTTGGAGAAGGGTTTGTCATTGGTGGATTAGCCTCAGGATTATTCAAGGGATTTACAGGATTTTCCTGTTGTCTTCCAATGGATATTTCTTGCTGGTTCTGCAAGCGTAAAGGGTTCATATGATTTCTATTCATGTTGCGCATACAAACCATCAATCATTGAGGTAATCAGTAGAGTTTTTAATAGGAAACATACGTTTTCCACAAACGGCACCAATTGATGGTGTGCTGCGCAATTAAACAGGGCTATAATTATTAGGGAATTACTGGATGATCCAATCAGAGCTCCTATATTCTTTAGAATCGAACAAATGTGATATGGGTATTACAAACAAGGAGTTTATAGTGGTTTACCAGCTCAAGAGCTTGGTCAATCCACTTTCAAGAGAGTTTCTTACTCATAGAGAACATTTTATTGATAAAAGGGAGAATTACATAAAATATTTATTTAGACTGGTTGCCTTTGTTACACTGTGAGCGATATGTCTCTTATTTATAACCTCTCAGGCCTTACCTGATTTCTTGGCGTGATCCTTGCTCTTTATCGAATGCATCTATTGTGCAGTCACTGTGGGTGGTGCCTTGGTGGTTGCGGCTCTCTTGCTTGAATATAATGATCGATTTGGTAGGAAGGATAAGAAGTAAGAAGGATGGAAAATAAGAGGGATACACTTTATATGCTTCTAGAAATGAAAGTAGGAACGATACACTTTTCTTCCTTTGTGTTTGGTAGGATAGATGAAAAATAAAAATGACTATAATATATATAATGCTGGATAAGATTAGGGGTGACAATCGAATCGTATCGTGTCAGATTCGAGATGTGTCATTACGGATTTGTGTCGAACATTACTCAAACCTTACTCAACTCATTTAACTAATTGTGTAGTGTCGAGTTGAGAGTTGACCTGTTTATTTTTGTGTCTTGTTTGTATTCGTGTTGATCCACATAAACTTTGAATAAAAAATTTAACACTAATATTTTATTTTCACTTAATTGAATCCATGTTAATATGTTTTCTACAAACTAAAAATTAACTGAAATAAATATAATAATAAGTAAAAATATCTTTTTTATATAATAATTATCTCAGTTCTTAATAAATAGTTACAAATAATTAATATTTTATGTTTATAATACTAGTTAAACATGTAAATTTCGTAATATCATACAAACGAAAAAATAGAGAAAGTATTTATTTTTAAATAAACGGGTTAATAGTGTCAATTTTGAGTTTGACGGATTGAACTGAATATGAGCTTTTTATATTTCTTGTTCGTGTATCAGGTCATTTTCAAGTTCGTGTCAAATTATAATCAAGTTCGTGTCATAAAATTCGTGTCGAGTTCGAGTCGTGTTAAGTCAAAAATTTTCACCCCTTACTAAGATGAAAAAAATATTTTTTTAAAAAAAACTATTTTTATTTTTATTATTTTTTTATGTTTTAAATTTTATTTTTATAATTTTTTAAATATATATATAAATACA
>CM042189.1:26528072-26568670 GCA_023539305.1 Ilex asprella
GTATAATTTATATTTTAAAGTTTGGTTTATAATTTATATTTTAAAGTTTGGTTAAATATAATTAATATAATATAATTTAAATTTATATTATATTATATACTAAAAATAACTTAGGCTGTCTAAACAAGTTTTACTATTTTTTGTACTATAAAATTGTTTTTAAAATCATCTAACCAAACAAGTTTTTTATCTCAAAAAATATCAAAACCAATTTCTCAAAACTCTTTTCAAAAACTGTTTTTAGATACTAGTTTTTGAAAACATATCCAAACAGGCCCTTAGTTTGTGAGAAACATGGATTTCTCTCTCTATCTTCACTCAAACTTGGTTGTGAAAACTATAGTGCTTTGTGTTGAGTATTGAAATGCGTGCATGATCTCTTGTATTTTTTTTCATTGTTTATTTGAAATTGTCTCATGATAGATTTGTGGATTTTATGGAATTTGCTTGAAAAAAAATTGGGGGTTTATGGTATTGTTGGTTAGGTGAGATATTTGTTGGTATTTTATCTCTTGCGTGGTTGTACGATACGAACATGGATTATTATTGACCAGGTATCATGTAGTGGGTAGACGTCTTTGTATGTCATCGGGTATGAACTTTTCCTACCACATGGAATGGATAGATGCCTTTGTACGCCGTGTGGGTATGAACTTTTTCTATCACTAATGATCACGGCTTAGTAACGTGGGTTATGTCGGACATACAGTGTGGGTTGTCATGCATTGTACCAGAAATGATTTCGACAAGAGTTTCGGGAAGTATGAGATTCCACAAGAACTTGTTGGAAATGGTTTATGGTAGAATGGATTACCAATGGTATATTGTGTTTATTTATCTATTTAAATTACTGTTGCTATCTAAACTTGAGATTTGTCTAATTGTCCTCGTTTTACTTCAAATGTTATATATGTTATTTGTGAAATGAGAACGACCGTGTTATATACTTTTCTAAACCTTGTTTAGGTTTGGGATGATTTTTCTATAGAGTTTCGTGCTCACCCCCTACAGTTGAACATTTTTCAGATTTTGCGTCAGAGGATGAGCTCGGTGCCAACGAGCCGGGCCATGGAGAGGCTTCACTAGAGGGATACATGGATCCCGAGTGGGACATCTAGAGATGTCGTTTACTTTTGTTCTACACTAGAATATTCTTTTGAAACACTATGTAGTCTAGATTTCTTTTGTAATTTTTGCTGCGCTATAATAGTTAATTTTTTTTTGGAATGTAAAGGTCAAAGATGACATATTCTTTTGAGGTAATGATGTAAATGTTATGAACGATTTTTATGAAATCTTATTTATAGATGGTTTATCTTAGTGCTCTCATGATGTAAATGGATTTAGTATGTAATGTCGTCCAGGATGATTTTGTGGGCGTTACAAATTTTGGTATCAGAACTTAAGCTTTAGGTCTTACATGGGAGCTGTAAGTTATGGATCACCACTAAAGATGTAGGATTAGGGGGAAGAAAAATTTTGATCTAATTTTGTATGAACCATATGTTCTAGATTAAAGTAATACTTAGAATATCTTATACACCAATGAAAACTAAATTGTGATTTGATGTACAGGATGGACGGTAGAAATGTGCGTGGACATGGGCGTGGTCGTGAAGGCCAAGCAAGTCCACCACCTCCCGATGCCATGAACGACATCTATCATGCTTGAGGGAGCTCACCACTCTAGTACAACACCAGAATGGAAACAATCATCACAATGGAGGAGCTCATCCTTTAGCTCAAGTGCCGGACAACGAGGACGACAACCAAAGGATGATTGTTCTTCAGGAATTTCTGAGACAACACCCGCCTACTTTCCAAGGAAGCTCCAATCCCTTGGATGCAGATAGGTGGATCCGTCGGGTAAAGAAAGTCTTTGACGGTATTGGAGTTGCCGAGGACCTTAGGGTTGGCTTGGCGATATACCTATTTGATGGAGAGGCCGATCATTGGTGGGAATCGATGAAAAGAAGGAGGAACATTGATGTGCTTACTTGGGAGGAGTTCGACCAAATCTTCCAAGACAAGTACTTTCTGAAATCCGTCCGAGACCAAATGAAGACCGATTTTCTTGCTTTACGACAGGGCAGCCTAACAGTGGCTGAGTACGAGAGGAGGTTTGATGAGCTATCCCGTTATGCTACAGAATTTATTTCTACTGAGGCCAATAGGGCCTAGCACTTTGAGCAAGGCTTGAGGCCGCTCATCCGGAAGAAGTTGGTGGTTCTCAAGATTAAGGAGTATGGAGATCTGGTTGATAGAGCCGCACTTGTGGAGAAAGACATGGAGGATACTCAGCGGCGATAAAGCCTTATGAGGGGAGGTCCGAACCGGATAGGTGCTAGCGGAAGTGGAGCACAAAGGCCTGCACCATACCGTCGCCCGGACCAGGCAGGGGGTCATAGACCGCCGATAGCTCGAGGAGTAGGAGGTGTATCGGAGAGGACGGCCACAGACCCCCGTCACTGCTTTGCATATGGAGAGTTTGAGCACCACAAAAGTCAATGCCCATCGTTTCCACCAAGGACCAATAAAGCAACCGGACAATTACTAGCAAACAAGCCACCTCTACAAAGGCCAACACAACAGAGGCCGTTACAAGCTCAAGCCCCCAGCGGCACAAATCAAGGAAGGATTTTTACTTTGACCCAACTGAAGGAAGATACCTCCAATGTAGTAGTTGAAGGTATCATCCTTCTCTACAATTCTTGGGCTCGAATCTTATTTGATCCCGGTGCTACACATTCGTTTATACGTACTTTATATGCTCATAATTTGGGATTAAAATTCGAGAAGTTAGAACATGTATTGAATGTTGACTTGCCTACGAGAGAACAGTTGGGTACCAACTGGGTCTGCAAGGGTTGTGTGCTTCGTATTGGGGAGCACGAATTGATTGTGAATTTGGTTGCTCTAGATATGAAGGAATATGACGTGATATTCGAGATGAACTTGTTATCCGTTTTTCGGGCGGTCATGGATTGTTTTCGCAAGCGGATTACATTTCAGTTACCAGGAGGGGTAGTTTTCAGTTTCATCAATGACTGAAGTTTTTTTCATCCATTTCCTACTACAGGTAGTAGATTCTTAAAAGCGAAGGCGAAAAGCCATTTGAATTTTTTAGCTAGTTTGATGGGAGATGATTGGGATAAATTCCATGAGGATGTGGTGTTGATAGTGTCATATTTTCCAGATGTCTTCCTAGATGAACTACCCGAGTTACCGCCACACAAGGAGATTGAGTTCAAGATTGATCTCTATCCGCGAACCGAATCCGTATCCATGGCTCCCTATTGAATGACACCTTTAGAGTTGAAGGAGCTAAGGAAGCAATTGGATCATTTGTTGGCCATTGGGTTTATACGTTTGAACACCTCACCTTGGGGAGCCCCGGTCCTTTTTGTGAAGAAGACGGATAAGACACTACGGTTGTGCACAGATTATCGAAGGTTGAATCAGGTTACCGTGAAGAATAAATACCCTTTGCCTCGAATTGACGATTTATTTGATCAGTTAAGGGGTTCGAAGTACTACTCTAAGATCGATCTTCGCATAGGATATCATCAATTGCAGATTAAGGAGGAAGATATTTCTAAGACTGCTTTTCGTACTAGGTATGGTCATTTCGAGTATACGATGATGCCGTTCAGATTGACTAATGCACCAGCAGCCTTCATGGATTTGACGCACAGGGTATTCCGGTCATACCTTGATCAATTTATCATCATGTTTATTGATGACATATTGATTTATTCACGGACTCAAGAGGAACATGCATGTCATCTCTCTATTTTGTTACAGACATTAAGAGAACATAAGTTATATGCGAAAATGAGTAAATGTGAGTTTTGGATGAAGGAAGTAAAATTCTTGGGTCATGTTGTGTCCAAGCAAGGGGTAGCTGTTGATCCCGCAAAGATTGAGGCCGTGATGAAATGGGAACCACCGAAGAATGTGACCGAGATACGTAGCTTCTTGGGTTTAGCAGGTTACTACCGGAGGTTCGTAGAAGGGTTCTCAAAGCTTGCGATGCCGATGACTCGCCTTACAAAGAAGGGAGAAAAATTTATGTGGACTCAAGCGTGTGAGCTAGCCTTCCGCACCTTGAAGGAGAAGTTGACAACGACGCCTATCCTCATTATACCGGGTAGTGGGGAAGAGTACGACGTCTACACCGATGCGTCACTACGAGGCTTGGGATGTGTGCTAATGCAAGGAGGAAAGTTAGTTGCCTATGGCTCTAGGAAACTCAAGGTTCATGAACAGAACTATCCCACCCATGACTTAGAGTTTTTCGCTGTGGTCTTTGCTCTTAAGTTGTGGAGGTGCTATTTGTATGGAGAGAAATTTCAAGTGTTCTCTGATCATAAGAGCCTCAAGTATATCTTCACACAGAAAGACTTGAGTCTCTGACAAAGAAGGTGGATTGAGTACCTAGAAGACTACTATTTCACACTCAACTACCATCCGACAAAGATGAATATAGTTGCCGATACACTTAGCAAGAAGCCTCGGGGAGAACTCAATGTTTCCATAGGTGAATGGAAGTTGAAGGATGCCCTCGGAGATTATGATCTATGGGTTGGAGAAAATGGATCTCGACCATGTTTGTTCAACCTTGTGGCTCAATCTACTCTCCAACGTAGGGTTATGGAATTGCAATGCTTGGATCCTAACTTAGAGTCAATTCAAGCTAAATTGGAAAATGGGGAAGCAATTGAAGGTTGGTCCTTGAGAAATGGAGAACTGAGATATGGGGAGAGGCTATGTGTTCCCGATGATTCGTCCCTAAAGGAGGAGGTACTTGGAGAATGTCATCGCTCCAAGTTTGCTATCCACCTCGGTAGCACAAAAATGTATAAGGACATGAAGCGTCAATATTGGTGGAAGGTAATGAAGAAGGATGTGGCAAGGTTTATAGCACGATGTGTGGTGTGCCAGCATATGAATATCGAACATCAAAAGCCAGGATGATTACTACAGTGGTTGCCTATCCCAGAGTGAAAGTGGGATCACATCATAGTGAATTTCGTGTCGGGTTTACCACGGACGTCGCGGGCATAATGCAGTATGGGTCATCGTAGATAGACTCACTAAGTCCGCTCATTTCTTGGGTATGAAGACCACAGACACATTCGAGACTTTGAGCCAGCTTTATATCCATGAGATTGTTAGATTGCATGGAGTTCCATTCTCTATAGTGTCAGATTGTGATTCTCGATTTGTGGTGCGATTCTGACAAAGTTTACAGCAAGCTATGGGGATAGAGTTACACTTCAGCATGGCTTTTCATCCCCAAATGAATGGCCAATCCGAGAGGGTGATACAGATTTTGGAGGATATGTTACGTGCTTACGGGTTGGACCTCAAGGGAAGCTGGAGTGAGCATTTATCGTTGGTAGAGTTTTCATATAACAATAGCTATCAGGCAAGTATAGGAATGGCTCTGTATGAGGTACTGTATGGAAGGTCATGTAGATCCCCGACGTGTTGGTTGGAAGCTAGGGAGGGTAGCTTATTTGGGCCGGAGATTGTTCAGGAAACTACGGAGAAGATTCAACTCATCCGACAGAGGCTACGCATGGCACAAAGTAGACAGAAAAGCTATGCAGATCGACGACGAAGACCTTTGAAATTCCTAGAGGGGGACTATATGTTCCTCAAGGCGTCACCCAAGAAGGGAGTATTCCGATTCGACAAGAAGGGGAAATTAGCGCCAAGATATACCGGACCATTTGAAGTGATCAAAGTTGTGGGCAAAGCGGCATATCAGTTACGGTTACCAGCTGAGTTGTCTGAAGTGCATGACGTATTCCACGTGTCCATGTTGAGAAAGTGTCAAACGAATACAACGCCAGTCGTAGACTTGGAAGATATTAAAATTCAAGACGGAGCGACATATGAAGAACAACCTATTAAGTTTTTCGATGCCAAAGAGAAAGTGCTTCGCAACAAAGACATCAAATTGGTGAAAGTCTTGTGACAACACCATGAAGTGGAAGAAGCAACTTGGGAACAAGAGCTAGAGATGCGAGAGAAGTACCATCAATTGTTCTCAACTTGAGGTAAGTTTCGAGGACGAAACTTTCTTTAAGTTGGGTGGATTGTAAACCCCCACATGTTTTTTATTAATATAGTAATATACTTGTTTAGTGATATTTATATATATAATGACGTAAGAATAAACCATATATTTTGAAACCGTAAGAATAAATACTAGGGAGGTAAATTGATTGTGAAATTTAATTTTTGGAGGTGTTTAAGGTTGATAAGGGTAACAAAGTAAAGTTCTAATATAACTAGGAAAGTACTAATAAAGTCCTAATAAAATCCTAATAAAATAAAGTCTTAATATAGCTAGGAAAGTCCGAATAAATTAAACCTACATTGGAATTTCGTGCATCAAGTTTAGTAGGTGAACAATGCATTGGCTGTAACTTCAAGCCCACTTTAGACCTTGATTCAGTCAATATATCGCAAAACTAAAAACATGAAAGTTGTATATCTCTTTCTTATAATTCCATATCATCTTGAATCATCTCAATCGGAGCTCGGATGAGAGAGTTATGCCCAGATAACGAAGCGATGTCGAAACAGTCCAATTAGCTTGAACAGTGCACTGGCTGCAACTTCAAGCCCGATTTAGACCTTGATTCAATCAATATTTCTCAAAACTCAAAACATTAAAGTTGTATATATCTTTCTTAGCATTCCATAACATCTTGAATCATCTTAATCAGAGCGCGGATGAGAGAGTTATGCCCAGATAACGAAACGATGTCAAAATAGTTCAATTAGCTTCGTTTTGCATTTAACGTCTCCATTTGCATCCTAAATCAAAATATAAGAATAATGAGTGCATTTAGGCTTAAAATAAGTATAAAAGGCTTTAAGAATCACCCTTTATCACCTTTTATTTGTGAACATCATAAAACTTCATTAATAGCCAGTTCGAATGGGTAAAATAAAAACTTAGTGTTTTGGGTGTACGTTGACTTTGGTTTTGAGATAAATAATAAAAAATAAATGTTTTTAGGTTATAATAACATTAAAAATTAATCCAAAACGTCAAAAAACCATAGAATAGTCATATGGATCAAATTGGAGATTCTTAGTGACAAAGCTGTAATTTTGGAGAAAATCAAAACAGGTTGTAAACAATGTTTTTCGGGTCTGCTATGTTTTAAACTCATTTTCATCCCATTTTCCCTCATTTCATTCACTCAACTCACACCCCCACACCTCTTGGAACCCTAGAGGGCATTAGAGAGGAAGAAAGGAAGGGAAAAACAAGAGATTTAAGGGTAGATTCAAGATCAATGCTCTAGTTCTTTATACAAACTAAGGACTCAAGGTAGGGGTTTCCTTCCATTCACTTACATTGAGGCTAGAGTTATTATATATGTAAGATTTGGACTTCTAATCATATCTATTTGCTATGGGTTCCTTGTATCTTGGTATTATTGCAAACTTGATTATGTTTTGAGAAAAGTTATGGGTGAAAGCCACAAAAACTTTAGTTTGTGAGAAACATGAATTTCTCTCTCTATCTTCACTCAAACTGGGTTGTGAAAACTATAGTGCTTTGTGTTAAGTATTAAAATGCTATTGTGCATGATCTCTTGTATTTTTCTTCATTGTTTATTTGAAATTGTCTCATGATAGATTTGTGGATTTTATGAAATTTGCTTGAAAAAAAATTGGGAGTTTATGGTATTGTTGGTTATGTGATATATTTGTTGGTATTTTATCTCTTACATGGTTGTACGATACGAACATGGATTACTATTGAACGGGTATCATGTAGTGGGTAGACGCCCTTGTACGCTGTGTGGGTATGAACTTTTCCTATCACTAATGATCATGGATTAGTAACGTGAGTTATGTCGAACACACAGTGTGGGTTATCGTGCATTGTACCAGAAATGGTTTCGACAAAAGTTTCGGGAAATATGGGATTCCGCAAGAACTTGTTGGAAATGGTTTATGGTAGAATGGATTACCAATGGTATATTGTGTTTATTTATCCATTTAAATATATGTTGCTATCTAAACTTGAGATCTGTTTAATTGTCCTCGTTTTACTTCAAATGTTATAGATGTTATTTGTGAAATGAGACCGACCGTGTTATATACTTTTCTAAACCTTGTTTAGGTTTGGGATGATTTTTCTATAGAGTTTCGTGCTCACCCCCTACAGTTGAACATTATTAAGATTTTGTGTCAGAGGATGAGCTCGGTGCTAACGAGTCGGGTCATGGAGAGACTTCACTAGAGGGATACGTGGATCCCGAGTGCGACATCTAGTGATGTCGTTTACTTTTGTTCTAGACTAAAATATTCTTTTAAAACACTGTGTAGTTTAGATTTTTTTTTGTAATTTTCGCTGCGCTATAATAGTTATTTTTTTTTTTTGAAAATGTAAAGGCCAAAGATGGCATATTCTTTTGGGATAATGATGTTAATATTATGAACGATTTTTATGAAGTTTTATTTATAGATGATTTATCTTAGTGCTATCATGATGTAAATGGATTTAGTATGTAATGCCGTCCATGGTTGTTTTGGGGGCCGTCCAGGGTGGTTTTGAGGGCGTTACACAAGTTAAGTGATAACCTTATATGACAAAGAAAAGAATATTTTGTTAGGGGTAGCAGTGTCATTTAACCTACCTGCATTACATATCTATTAAAGATAAAATTTGAGAAGGATAACAATGATATTTTATAAATTGTAGGAGGTGTTCTTGTAATTAAGTCATTTTTCAGGGGTGTCTATAAAATTTACCATTTTCTAAACAATAATATGAATTCTCTTTTAAATTTATCAGTTGTCGCACACGTACGTTGGACGTGAATATAATTAATTAAATATTAAAGATAAGGGAAAAGCAAATGAAAATCTAAGAAAAATATTAAACATAATACAAAGAAAGATTGAAAAATCCTCAACAAAATATTATAACCACAAACAAACCCGATTGAAAAACCTACCTCCCATGTCAATTTTTATTACGCATGATATATGTTCAAGTTTGTATCTAAACAATCCACTATGCATGCAACCACTAGATAAAATTTCTCATCCTTCTCATTCTAAATAATAAAAAAAGTTAGAATTGCCAAAAATAAAGAAATGGTTGCCAATAACATAGAAACATGAAACAGATGGCGAAATAACAGCTCTCACTTCAAATGTCTCAAACCATTAGACACCTATACTCATCCAGCTTCAATCCTCAACTCTGTCCGCTGGAAAACAAAAACTCTATAGGAAAAAACAATAAAAAAATCTAGAATAACACGACAACAACTGAATGTGAATAACAAGACAAATGATCTATAAGAGAAGATTGAACAGTGGAATCCTCTTATTCAGTTTCTAATTTGTAGATGCTTCTAACTGACAGACCTCAAATTAGTAAAAATAGCAAGAGTTCCCACAACTAAATCCCCAAAAGATCAACTTTCAAAAACAAATACTGATTTCCCAAACAAAAAAGGCACACTTTGAACCTTGCTCATTAAGTATCCCCACCATCAAGTAGGATATATGACAAGATTTTTAGATATGCAACAACATAAACAAGGTTGTCAAACAATTGATACTGGTTTGATAGCTGAATTATGATTCAGGATAGCACCGGAGAGTTAATTAATTTTCACTTCACTCTCATCATACTATACTTTTATCTAACAAACCACAATAACCATCCTATTACTTTAGATGAAATGAAGTATGCTTGTGGTAAGTATTGAAAAAGTTGTCTCCAGGAGAGACTTTTAAAATCGAAATCATTACTTTATATGGGTAAAACAATGAGTTAAACACAGAAAGTTAAGCAACTGTAGGACACAACTTTCACAATACACACCAATCTAAAAAATATGAAAGGTTGTCATAGTGATAAGAAAATATTACTCTATTTGACTCAGTAAATATACTATGAGAAAGTTACACCGGCCAATAAATTTATTAAAAAAATGGAAGTAAAAACCTGCAACACATACGAATAATTGTTGGCGGGCTTGTTCCTTATTTTGGGTAGCCATTACTTGACACACAAAAAATAGATTTATTATTGTACTATACCTTTAAAATATTTGTTAAGGCGAGTTGAATTTTATCTAAAGTTCTAAACCGACCTCATCTCAGAAACAATCCCATTCAATTGAATTTTTATTTTTTTTTGCTCAGTGAATTGCTAATGAGAATCTGCAAATATTCCAGCTATGAGCGATTAAATAACAATAACTGCTGATAGACCAATTGAGTACTTAAGACCAACATCCCAAGGACTACTAAGCCCCAAAATTGTGTTTAAGGGTAAACATTTGTTGTAAGCAGAAATAGCCCAAGTTTTGTTCAAATGAGAAAAATGACAAACAAGTTCGATGTTCTCAAAGTAGAAGAAAAATAATGAACATTTGCAATCACTCCATGTCCACCATGACCATGCATGTAAACAAAATTGTTGCCACCGTTGAATACTAACAAATCTAATGAAAAGTGAATGTAGAGCAAAAAGCAAGTGCCCACAACAATGGGCCTAATGAAGAAATGCTTAGCATTATAATTAATTCTTACCGGCATCAATCCATCAAGTATCAACATATATTTATTTAACAACCAAAAAGATTGTAGACTACCGTATGTCCGTATGGGTTCTTGCTAGAAAATTTTTCAATTCCAAAGCTAAGAACTATTCATTTCATACGTGTGTCCATTAAGATACACGTATAAACCATGTACTGAACTAACAAAGCCATATATCTCTATAACAATTTTTTGAACCACTGCTTTTTAAAATTGGATCTATATAACATATAAACCTAAAAAATACAATTTATCTCCCATAGACTAAGCCTAATTAAAGAATCTTATTTAGTTCAGCTAAGAGAACAAAATGATAAAGAACACAATTACATTGATGACTCAACTACAAATATAAACAGATGATGAATTGAAAAAAAAATGTTGTTCATATAAACTGTATGTTTTAATTCCCACATCACAAGAACCAAAAAAATAAAGCATACCTTGTATTGCACCAATAGCACGTTAGGTGGTCTGTCCATATGTGTTTCTCTTCAATGTTATCAACAAAGGAAGAAAGGTAGAGAGGAAATTAGATTACACTTTCTGTTGAGCCATAACAGTGCGTAACCATTACAATAAAATTTTCACTGCCTCCACCTTGGGTAGATTAAAATCTCACATAAATATAGTCAAAACGGCGGGAAAGTTTGGTTTAAACAATTATTTTTTTATGTGAATTCAAATTTACGATAGAATATATAGCTATGACGGGTAGATTTCAAAAACAGATCAAAAGCTTGGATTCCCTTTGCATATATAAAAATGACTGGAACAATTGGCAATGCTTCCTTTTTAACTGCATTGCTTTCAATAACAAAATACATCAATTCACATCGGTCGCTTAAATTATGGAAAAGAAAATCAAGACCAAGAAAATTTACATAAATTTGTATAGCATATATAAATATAAATATAAATATGTGCACACATATGTTGGTGTTTGAGAAGAATTAAGCCAATCTAAAGTAATATTGTGTCAACCTACTAGGAGAGCGGGTTATGAGGCTTGACGTATCATCCATGGTTGTTGACTTCTTGCTCTTTGGTCGGTTGATGGAGTGAGTTTGGCGAGCAATAACTAGTATTATCTTTATTGCTACAAACAGTATGCTTAATTAAATATGAAAAACCCCTAATTCTATTGCATAAATGGCCGAGAGACAGAGTTGTACCAATAAAATCTAAGATTTATTTGCACAAAAAAAAATATTGATTAACAGATATTAGTGGAAGAGCATATCAAGAAATACACAGCTGAGATATAGAAAGACACACAAAGTGTTTGCTTCATACAGAGAGAGTGAAGTGTAATAAAATGCCTAGATTGAATCAAATTCCAATTAGGAGTATTGTAATTGCTGAGGTTCAAATTGGTTGTTGATATAGGCATGTAACTCCAGAATTTAAGACCCAGAATGCATACAGTCACAAGGAGTAAAAAGAGGGAGATCTAAATGCGTTGACAATAGCGGGGAGAGAGAGATAACCGAGATTTACCGTTGCAAAGAGAGAGGGGGGAAAATGGAGGGTCTGGGGGAAAAAGAGGAAAGAAGTACTTTATTTGGAGTGAACAGTGTTTTAGAAAAGATAAATACTTTATTTCTCTTAATTTGATATTTAATGTAATATCATAATAACTATTATATCAGCACAAATCTAGTATTTACCAAGCAAAATAAAATTGGCATATGTATATTTTTGAATTTGTAAAATTATTTGAGGGTATTTAAAGTGTAATAATTTCAATAACTATTAAAAGGTATGATTGACATTAGCTAGTTTGTTAAGGTTGTTTTGGTCAAACAAAAGTTTTTCACTTTTGTTGACATTTAAAAGTAGTATAGATATAGATATAGATATAGATATAGATAATGATAAATGTAATATCCTTGTGTGGAATGGATCATCCTTCACGATTATATATCTAGGATTAGACACTACTTAGAGGGGGTGAATAGGTTAATTTCAATCTCGATTGGACCAACACCAAATTATAACATGTACTATCATAATTACCTCTTTTTAAAAATAATTTTGCAATTAATAATTTGAGAACCACTTTAATAAAAACAACTTATAAAGTCCATGATTATTAATGTAATGAATATGTAAATTGTGTCGTTTCACACTCGATCACTCACGATGATACCAACCAAAGCAACAATCCACAACCAAACTACTTCGGATAATATGAACATCCACATAATCATATCATCAAACGCATAGTGCCTTTGTGTGATATAAATTCCAAGTGTATCAAATAAAGCAAGAAAAAACATAAGAAATTTGTTAACGTGGAAATCCTTATCAGAAAAAATTGTGGGGAACCATTTGAGGTTCACTAAAATCTAATTCACTATCTCACAATCCTACAAGTAATCGAGTCTTATACATCAACCAATGTCATGGTTAAATGCTCATTTTTTAATAGATTTCTCGACTGGATATACCTACTGATGATGTAGATAGCTTCACTTGAAATCCTAGTTGCACAGGTCGTTTTGGCCTGAAGCATTACTAAGACACACCCAAGAATCTCGATATGCACACTCTTCAAGTGGGTTTGGTAGAACCAAACAAGTTTTTCTTCTCCAATGTGTGATATTGGATAGGAATCACAAGATGGATTTTGGCCTTTTGGATTTAGGGATCTAGGGTTGCTCACGAGCTCTCAAGAGTTTTTGATATGCAAAAAAAAAAACTCTTTAGAGGCTTACCCTAGCATAGGAAACAAACCTTTATTTATAGTCATAATATGGTTTGTCTTAGGGACCAAGAAAATAAAAATTCATAATTTACCACTCGAGCAGTGGGAGAGCGATGGCTTCTAGAATTAAAAAAAAAGAATTCAAACCAAGGCAGAAAAGCAGGGACCACTCAAGGTACTTAATGATTGCTCGAGCCGTCTCAAGACTGCCCAAGTGGACTATGAGCGACCTAGAGGGTGGTCTCCACTGCCCACTCATTCAATATATTTTAATTTTATCTCTAAGTATTTAGAGACCACTCTAGTGAAAGTTAGCAATTATAGGACGGTCCCTACTAGTTTTTAAATTAGAAACTGAGTAAAACTTGTCCCTTTGAGCACAACAATGTGTTGCTTAAGTGGGGTTTGATTAATTACTCAAGTTTATGTTTTCAAAACACATTTAAGGTTTAGAAAAAAATTTCTTCAAAAACACCAAACATTCATTAACAAAACAATTACTGATTCCATTTTACCTAATCAATCTAAATCTAATAAATTAAACTAAGGGTACTAAGGTCTCTAGGTCATTACCCTTTACCTAAGCAAGAATATGGATACATAGAGTCTTTTGATGTAGCTTGAAGCACAATTCCATCCCTTTTATTGATTCTTTCGGATCTTCAATGTCGTAGTATCATGACCGTGTATATAGGTTTAGATTTAAAAAAAAGACTTCATAAAATTAGTCAATTACATTAGGACTATTGAGATAGGGTCGAATGTGTAGTTTTAATAATTATTTTGGGGGTTAAATTACCGTTATTGGAATTTTGGAGAGAGAGGTAATAATTTAAATAATAACATTCACGGGTTGAATTTTATGCTGGTAGTATGTTTTGGGTGTAAATTATTAGGTGACTGAAATTTGGCGTTATATATATAAATTAGGACTAAAGTGTATTTAAGGAATTTTTAGGTGAGTCATTAAGACACCTATCTCTCTCTACTTCTGTAAACCCCCACATGTAATAGAACATGTATCAACTATGTTTGATATACAAATGCATTATCTATAAGTTTGGTTTGATTTTGAAAGAGTTTGGAATGAATTGGAAATGAAAAACAGGCGAAAAAGACAAATCCAGACAAACCGTACCGGTACAATGTACCAGTACGCCTGAAGGACAAACTGTACCGATACGCTTATATCTAGAGAGCTTACCATGCCGGTATTGCGTACCCTAGGTTTTTAAGAACACCAATGTAGGGGTTTTCTCCCCTCTTGTCCATTGATGTTAGGACTTATATATATATATAAATATCTTTTGTCTCTAAATCTTATATATAAACTATGAAATCACTGATCTTTGACACTCTTGCAAATTTTACCTTATTTTGAACAATGTTATGTTTGGATAATCATTATATCTCTTTTCTTGCCTTCAAACCCTAGTTTTCAAGAGAAATAGATTTTTCTCTTGATTTTTTCTTTGTTCTTTCTTGATTTCAAAACTCTAGAGTTTTGTATTGTAACGCCCCAAACACCCTATTGGACGGCATTACATTCTAACAACCATCTACATCATGAGAGCACTAAATAAAACCATCAATACGAAAATGTTTCATTCATCATATATAACATGGACAAGATCATTCCAAAAGAATAAGCCAAGTTTTGACGTTTACATCTCCAAAAGAATAGGTCCATATTGGTCTTTACATTTCAAAAAAATTAACTAATGTAGCGCAGCGGAATATAACAAAAGTAAACTAGACTTTACATTATTCAAAAGAATATCCTAGTCTTGTACAAAAGCAAATGACATATCTAGATGTCCCACTCGGGATCCAAGTGTCCCTCTAGTGAAGTCTCTCCATGGCCTGGTTAGTTAGCACCGAGCTCATCATCTGGCAGAAAATCTAAAAAATGTTCAACTGTAAGGGATGAGCACGAAGCTTTGTAGCAAAATCTTCCCAAACTCAAACAAGGTTTACAAAAATATAAAACAGTTCGGTCTCATTTAACAAAATAACATTTATAGCTTTTGAAATAAGACGAGGACATTTAAGTAGATCTCAAGTTTATACAACGGCAATAATTAAATTGAAACATTAGAAAGTATTTCTCAAAGAAACCATTTTCAAATGGTTAGGAAAAACGTCTGCCGTTGCATTGTCCCATACCAATGCACCGGTTCGACATAATCCAATTCATGTTCTCATATAGTTATATAGATATATATTGGTTCATCCCATGTCATATACGTTGATTGTTTCTCAAGAATCTACCAAATGACTGTACCTAGTTCACCAATCACAATCACAATCACAAACACCTTGGGGAAATGGCGTCTACCATATCACTGGCAGTGACGAGTCCCTTCCCAGGAGAGGTACACCAACCCTACTTCGAACTTCAGTGAACGATAGTAGTCGCATTATCAAATGACAACCCACTATAAGTGTTAGGAAACCATCTCACCCCCACCGGGGTAGACTAACTTCTAACACTCAACGACATCTCTCGATAGGAATTCAAGTCCCTCAGAACAACCATACAATAAGGAAACCAACATATTCCTAATTACAATCATATTTCTAAAAATTCCCAATTTCATCATGTGACAATTTCAATAATCAACTATGAAAAATACAAGAGATCACAATTCAATCATTTAATACTCCACACAAAGTTCTATGGTTCCAACATCAATAATGAAGGAATAATTTAAGAAGAAAATTTATCACTCTCCAAAAATCTAGGGTTTTTACAACAAAAGAGGGATTTTGTGGGTATTCAACCCTAAATTTGTTAAAAAAAACATGTAATCTTTGCCCAAAAGACTAAGAGATGATGATTTCATATCATATATCTAGTATTTAGAGCAAAACATATATATATACATAAACCCTTATCGCAATGAAAGAGAAAGATAAGAAATCTCCTACCTTGTGTTCTTGAAAGCTAGGTTTTGATCTTGAATAACTCCTTTAAACTTTTGTTTTTCTCTTCCTTTCTTCCTCTTTTCCCTTCCTTCCTTTCTCTCTTAGGGTTTCTAAGGTTGGAGGGGCGAAAATGGAGCCAAAAGAGGCGACATAATGTATTTATAGGGCGAAAATCGGACCAAGATCGCGACATTAAACATTAAAAATTCTTTCGGTCGTACCGGTACACAATACCGGCACATCAAACTCTCTGGACTAGTTTGCTCTGAAACACAGTACCGGTACACAGTACTAGTATAGTTTTGCCCAATTTTTTTTATTTCCTCCATTTTTCATTTACAATCCATCTTAAACCCTTCCAAAGCCATCTCATACATGTCTAACAAGGTTTCTCACATAAATCTCAATACCTACACGTTCTATTGAACATGTTTCCAATTCTTTACAATTCAAAACTAAATCTTAGCTAACTATTTACTATTTCAACTTTAACATTTATATTTTTTATTTTCAAATTAATTAATCAACAATTATACGACTATGTGAGTATAAACATGCGAGAGTTTACATGCATTGAACAATAAAATGTGATTTATGATAATCTCTTGCATATTTTATTAAATGGCTCTATTGTAATACTGTATTTGAAAATTAGAAATTTTGTATTTCCTTGGAAAATAGAGAAATTTATTGAAAATTGTATCTTTTATGGATGTTTGGATGACCATGTGTGACTATTGACCGGATATCGTAGAATGAGTAGATGCATTTCTTACTCCGTGTGGGTTTGAATTTTTTCTACCACTCGTAGTGGGTTTGGTGTCTTGTGAGGATCAAACCACTATTTGCTCACGGGTGCCGTGGCAGAGGGTTAGTATACTATTCCTGGGTTGGATTCTTCACTGTCATTGTGTTGGTATATGCCCTTCCTAAAAGTTTTTCCCTTATTGATGATTTATGCTGAAGTACAGGCTCCTGGGATCGACTGGATAAATGTAATTGAGAATCTCGACCACGAGGGATTCTATGTACCAGATGAGGCTGCATTTTCCTTTTTCATGCGTGTGTATAGATATGCGTGCCAGGTATGTCTCTATAAGTCTGAAATTACATCAGCCAGACATGTTTTATCTGATCTTGCAGCGATTAACATAACAATATTGAAACTCATTGCCTTTAGTACTGAATTGTTGTAACTGAGATTGCAGGATCCATTCCCACTGCATGCCGTATGTGGTTCTGTTTGGAAGAATGCCGAAGGCCAGCTATCATTCCTTAAGTATGTTGTTTCAGTGCCACCTGAAGTGTTTACTTATGCACATTCCGGGAAGCAACTGGTATGATACTTTTAGTATTCAGTTCTTGTTAATGGTCACATGTTGTCTCTCAATCTTCTTAATAGCCAGTTTATTCCTGCAGGCATATATGGATGCTGTGAATGGTCATAAGTTTCAACTAGGACATGCAAATCATGCATGGTTATGTCTTGACCTGTTGGAGGTGTTGGGTCAGCTAGCTGAGAGAGGCCATGCAAGTTCTGTTCGGTCAATGCTCGAGTATCCTCTTAAGCAGTGTCCTGAAATATTGCTTCTTGGGATGGCCCACATCAATGTACTGTTCTCTCATTTTAATGTGTAATGCTCTACTTTATTTTCTTTTCCATATGTTCTTTTGGTGGATAATATTGCCACTATCATTGCAGACTGCGTATAATCTCCTTCAATATGAAGTGTCCTCTACTGTTTTCCCCATGGTACTTAAGAATCCTTTGGGGAATGGTATAATTCTTCATCTCTGGCACGTTAACCCAAATATCTTGTTGAGAGGATTCATAGATGCTGTCAACATTGATCCAGACTGTATGAACAGAGTTTTAGATTGGATATCCTTGAGAGGATTGGGTGTATGAGTTTGGCCAAGGATATTCTCAATGTGTTTATTCATGCGATAACATACATCATACCTGAGATATATTGTGGTTTATTGTCGTTGTTCACATGGTGGATGATTCCTTGTTGAACAAATGGTTGGTTATGTTTTACTGTGAAAATGGTTGTTGTAGAAAGGATAATCGATTGGAATCATCATTGTTGAAAATTGATTTTTATCTTTTCATTTAATTATTGCTCTTGCTTAAACTTGAGATCTATTGAAATGTTCTTATTTTCTTTCAAAAGCTATATATTTTATTTGTAAAAAGAGACCAACTTATTTTATATATTTTTTAAACCTTGTTTGAGTTTGGGAGGATTTTCCTACAGAGCTTAGTACTCATCTCCTACAAATAATATATTTTTCAGATTACGTGTTAGATGAGGAGCTCGGAGTCGATGAGCAGATGTATTAGGAAGCTTCGTTAGATGAGCACGTGGATCCCGAGGTGGATGCTTAGGGATATACTCTCCTATGTGCTAGACTAGGAAATTTCTTTTGAGACTCGGTAGAGTCTAATATTTTGTTATTCTGCTGCAAGTTAAATTTGATTCTTTTGGATGTAATTGTCATGGTTTGACATATTCTTTTGGATATAATGGCTAGGTTTTGACATATTTTTTTGGATGATGTTGTAGATATTATGGATGATGAATAAATTTTTCTTTCTTGATGAATTTTATTAGTTGCTCTCATGATTTGAATGGTTTTAGATAGGAATGCCGTCCAAGGTGAATTTTGGGGAATTACAACTTCAACCTTGCATTTTAATATAGGTTATATCAGTTCTACATTAGGCGAGTTCGGCTAGTTGATTAACTTTCAAAAAGTTCCTTATCTTCTTCCACTTCTTTCCAAAATTTATTTTTTTTCTTCTTCATGTTCTCTTTGTGGTTTGGGTGGACTCCATAAGCAAAGGGTGGTAAGGGTTTTCTTGAAACAAATATCTAAACCTTACCTTGATTCCTCTTCATCTCTTGGAGCTTAATAGTTTAAATACAGGATTGTATTGGTTTTAATAATCATTAGATATGGTTATGTGTAATTCTTGATGGTGGTGGTGGTTTTGAATTCGGCTAATGAATTTTAGTTATTGGAATTCGTTATTAGTAAGAGTTTTCATGTAATTCAATAGTTATAATTGTTGTTCAAGTATTTGAGAGTAGTGGAATGAGAAAGAGATGGTTAAAGGAAAAATCTGGAACTGAATCGCATGTGAAAACTAGTGTTGTACTTGTACAATGACATTCTATTGAGGGATGAATTGGTAAAAAGTGGTGCTATAACGGTACAAGGGTCTTCTATTTAAGGATAAACTGGTACAGTGAGAATGTACCGGTACAATAACCTTATGTCTTTGATGAACCAGTACACATGAAGTTATGCTAGTAGAAGTATATTCTGCATAACTATAGAGCCAATAAAAATATAGAGAGAACAATGGAGGAACTGGTTTGCTAGAACCAACAAATTCTTCACCTTCTTACCACCTAGTAATATCCGAAGAATGACTTGTCGCAGATCTAGGAATATGAAGAATAGAGCCAAAACAAAGTTATTTGACCACATATCAATGATTGATGGGAATGGAAGTTCCAAGAGGTCAATGACAAGCTAGGTAAAGTCTTAAACACAGTGAAAGCTTGGGCCCCAAAGGCGGTAGAAACATTGTTTCAGCACACAGAGTTGTCTTGCATTCTAGATGTGTCAAATTATCCTCTCTTAGAGAGATTCAAAATGCCTACAATCAAAAGTTTTGGTGGATTAAAAGATCCACTTGATCACTTAGAGACTTACAAGTCTCTGATGATGCTTCATAGTGTCCCAGACCAGATCATGTGTAGAACCATTGCAACGACCCTCAAGGGCACTACCAAGAACTAGTTTAACAATCTCAAATCTAACTCCAACAGTTCCTTCAGAGAACTTATTACTTCCATCATTTCACACTTTATTGGGGGCCAAGCACACAAGAGACCTCGCAATTACCTCCTGAACATAAAGCAAACCAAGAATAAGACATTTAGAAGCTTTGTCAGTAGATTCATCACATGGTCACTTTAAATTGATAATGTGGATGATCATGTATCCCTTACCACTTTTATGTGAGGTCTTCAACCATCCCAATTCCTTTTCTCCCCTTCCAAAGATTCACCCCACAGTATGAACGGACTCCTATAAAGAGCCCAAATCCATATTAAAGTGTGAAGATACCCTTCTCGCTCGAAGGAACCAGGAGGACAAGTACAAGGAGAGAAAGAGGCATGACCAATCAGGCAGGTGAGAAAGAGAAAGTAGTCCAAAAAATAATTGAACTGAATGTAGGTACACACCATTTAACACCTCGACAAAGCAGACACTCTTCTAGATCCAAGATAAAAGTGTTCCCAAATGGCCAGGGAAGATGCCAACTCACCCCAGTAAGAGGTCTAGGGACAAGTACTGTAGGCTCCACATGAACCTTGGTCAGAACACTGAGGATTGCCAAGTCCTCAAAGACCAAATAGAGAATCTCATCTAGAAGAGGCACCTTGGAAGGTATATAGAGCATAGACACCGAGAAAATGCATAAGTGCACCCCTACCGACATAAGGCACTATTTGAATCCCAAATGGGTACACCCAGGTGAAAGTGGTCAAGAAGTAGTAAATACTCGGTAAGACCAAGGTCGATCCACAGGGAATTGGAAATGGGAGAAAAATAGGTAAAAGGAAGAACTTTAAAGTGAAAATGGTATTCTGTTGGGAAATTTATACTAAACTAGGACGAATTTAATGGGAGAAGAAATATTTCTAACATCGGGATATGAATTATTCACGCACACCAATTATTAAACTCATTCAATCATGTATTTATCTCAATTGATTTTCAACGTCAGTGTAGTCAACCGGAAGATTTTCCTTTGAAAATATGAGTCCATTGAATCAGAAAATAATCAACAAAGAACCAAGTTTGTGAACTCGCAGGGAATCTTATAATTATTCCTAGTAAGAAATCAACCTAGGGAATCATTTTACTATTTTACAGAGCACAATGCTTTACTAAATTCATTTGTTTAATGTATATATGAAGAATAATAGAACTATAAAAATAAATCATTTAATGATTGCATTCATAAAAGAATTATCATACATTCATAAAACCAAATCCTTAGGTAGAAAGTACAAAAGATTTTACTCATAATCAGCCATGAGAGGTGAAGACCTACATAGAGTTTTGTTTGATGAAAAAGACTATCCTTCCTCTCTAGTTGAACCTCACTATTTATATTATATCCTAAAATTGCCAAAATTAATTCTAAATACATAAAAAAGCCATCCTAGGTTAAAGAAACACGATGCCAGTTTTCTCTTATGTGAGCAGAAAAGACTATATTTCTGCATTGTTCTCTCAACAATAAATTCACTCCGATTATACGAACTAATACCCTCCATATTTTCATATGTGAGCAGAAATATTTTAACAAATGCTTAAGATAACTCACATATGGTTATGACTATAAACGCTATCAAGAAAGGAACTTAGCATAGTTTCATGATTAGAAATCAACTCAAGACATAACAAAAAATCATCATAATCTTCCTTGCCCACACAAGTCATGTATTCCTATTAACTCTTGATATCAAATAGGTCTTTTTCAAGATAATAATTAAGTCTTGGGTAAATGGTAAAGAAACGAAGGAATAGGAGTTCAAAGAATTACCCCGAAAACATTTCGCATATCCATACCTCTTGACATAACTCATATTCTCCTTGTTACATAATTTTATATCCTTGCCATATTTGCAATAGGGTTAATTGCACTAGAAGTCCCCAAAATATGGGATTTGTCTCATTTTGGTCCCCAATGTTTCAATTGTATCATTTGATCCCTGAAGTATTTAATATGTTTCTATATGATCCCTCAAGCAGATAGTGTCCAGATTGTCAACAATTTTTTATCATAAACTTATCACATAATAACTAACTATAGACAAAAAAATAATTTAAATAGTTCTTAAACAAAATTTGGGTTGATCTTAACAAAAAAATGTGTAATATGGATAGTTTTTGACCAAAATTTAGATAGCTCATGATTAAAACTGTGTAATTCAGACAGCTATTTAACAAAATTTGAGTAGAAATTTGGTCAAGAGTTATCTAAATTATTTTTTTGTCCATATTTGAGTATTACGTGACAAGTTTATGACAAATAATTGCTAGAAATGTGGACGTTGTTTGTTAAAGGACCATATAAAAACATATTTAATACTTTTGGGACCAAAATGATGCAATTGAAACATTGAGGACTAAAACAAGGCAAACTCCATACTTTGGGGACCTCCAGTGTAATTAACCCTTTGCAATATTCTCTTGTTCGTTTTTTTTTTCATTGTTTTTCTTGTTTTCTTGTTTTCTTTTCATTGCTTTTTCAAACATATACACATTTTTTTCACAAAAGTCATATGCATTTTCTTTCAATCTTTGCAATTCAACCACGTATCTCCCTTTCATATGAAATGACTAATTCTCGGGATAACCAAAGGTCAAAGATAAAATATTTTAAAATTTGGCTTGCTTATTATGCATTGGTAAACAATGAAAAGTTTTAATCAATAGGCTCATACATGGCTTCTACGGATCATAAAATTTTGAGAAATAAGACTAATGCTCAAAATATATCAAACATACCTTAGAATCATATCTCAAGAGTCTCAATCAATACACTTCTTTTGCTAACAATTTAGAATCAAATAATTATTTAACATATCATAATTGATCAACAGAAGTATAACAAGCTATTCAAAGTATCACTGATGAAATTCTTATCACTAAGTAATTGTAAATGCCTCTAAAAACATGAAATGGATCGAAACTCACAAGGGACATTGTATATTCACCAATATATGTGTCAAACTTCAAGATAAAAACTTTTTTTTCATAACTTCTAACTCAAGTCAGGTCATATGTGCACCGAATTTAAAGTCTCAATTAGGGCACGACATACAAAATTTAGAGGCAAATCGTCATGCTAGTGCCAATGGCATACAAAAGCTTTGCCCTATCTGGATAAAAGTGATTCTTTCGGGCCAATGGAGTATGCTCGTGATCGAGATCCAATTAAGGATCTTATACTGGTTAGTCTGATATCCCTACTTCAGCATCTTGTGCTCTATAGCCGAACAAATGTGGATCCCCAATCAAATCTTGGGGCACATCATGTATTTCCATTACTGTATTCAAGGTGAACTACAACCTTTGCACCACATTTACCTTTGCCACTCTAAAGAACATCAAGGAATCCAATGTGAAGGTGACTCCTTGGATGATGGTCCTGAACCTCTTGGGGTAGATCTTGATCGCATTGTAGTAGAACCCATGGATCAGTGGGGTGGCCCTGGGCTAGACCTCTTCAGAAAATCCCCCCCAACCTCTGGTCTAGACAATCTGCTCAATCCCATACCCGGGCAGCTCCGCCCAAATCTGGCTCCTCTCCATCACGATGGGGTGAGCAACAAAATAATAAATGTAGCATTGCTTCGCCTCAATCGTTGGACAACAGGTATGGTAGAAGATATGACAAACCCTAGATTCATCATTCCAAACTCCAGGCTCGTCTGGATCATAACAGGGATCCTAAGTACTAGGCTGAGGGTGGTTAGTCTTCTTCTTCTTCGATGATCTTGGAGGAGTTGCAAAAAAATTTGGGGATATTTTTTCAAAATGGGTTTTGGATTTTGGGATTTTTGGTGAGAATTGAAGCCAAAAATGTAGAAAAGAGAAGCTTATGAGTGATTTAGGGTAGATTTGAAATGATTTGGCAGAGTTTTAGAGGAAGAATAAAGCTTTAGAAAGCTTGGGGAGGGCCATCTATGTCGATTTTGAAGGTTTTGGTCTCGACATGGGCTTGGGGAAGATGGCCTCTCCCTTTTATAAATGAGGCGCACGTCTAGACGGAGTGATGCATTTAGATAGCTCCAACTCCCTGGACTAGCGCGTCCAGACAGAGTAAGTGCGTCGTGACGCGTGCATTTAATTTTGAAATTCCAAACTTTTTGAATTCTTTCAATTAAAACCACGGAATTTTGAAAAAAAAATATCTCTAAAAATGTAACTTTGACCATTAAACACCCTTAAAAGGAAAATACTATGTATTCCAAATTTCTATCTCCAATAAAAGGAGACCATTGAATGAGTGGATCCCATCAATATTTTTAAATGGAATCCACAGATTCAATGGTCCTCCTTAATTTGGGATAGAAATTTGGGATACATAGGATTGTTCCCCTCAAACTGATATCTTAGACTCTCCCAAATGCAATATTAACACTTGCGTCTAGACAGAGTGATTTCGTCCGCACGCATGCCTTTTTTCAGCAAAACGTTTAAGATTCCAAGTTGATTCCATGTAACTTCCTAATTAAATCAATAAATTCCTAAAAACCAAAAAATAAACCTAAAACTAAAATAAAAATAAAAACACTTAATGTCCTAAAACAAATAATAAAAAAATAAAAAATTCCAATACAAATTTAACAATATGACATAGATATCGTGGCAGACAATTATCTGATCCCCAACATAAATTAAACATGTCGTCAATGTGAAAATTAAACATATAAGCCAAATAAAAGTATTTAAATGAGGAAAAGGAAATACATGCTGCGACGAACACTGCACCATTCTAAAATAAAAAAAACAAAGTGATACCTACAATAATAAAAACAAAAGAGTGAAAGAAACACGTAGTGTACAATACATAAAAGTTGCACTGTCCATTAACTTTAAACACATTGTCATTCTTGGGGTTCTATATCTCAACTACCCCATGAAGAAAAACATCTTTAACTATGAATGGGCCTGACCACCTTGACCTCAACTTATTAGAAAAAGGATGGAGGTGCGAATTATAGAGCATAATCTTTTGGGAAGTTTCGAAGGTTTTCGTACTAATGTTCTTGTCATTCATTCTATGTTTTGCAATTTTTGCATTCTTGAAAGCTTCATTCCTCAATTCTTCCAACTCGTTAATCTAAAGATTTCTAGACTTTCTTACCTTGACTATGTCAAAATTCATTCTTTTAATAGCCCAATATACCTTATGTTCAAGTTCAACAAGCAAGTGACAAGGCTTCCTATAAACAAACCTACAAGGAGACATGTCCAAAATTATTTTAAAAGCAGTTCGGCAAGCCATTAGGCATCGGTTAGTCTTAAAGACTAATCTTTGTGATCAGGATTCACCGTTTTTTCTAAAATTTGTTTTATCTTCTTATTGGCAAGTTTAGCTTGCCCACCTATTTGTGAATTTTATGGTGTGCTCATTTTATGTGAATTTTAGTTTAGCTTGCCCAGCTATCAATATTGATAGCTCGACGTATCCCAAACTGCAAAAGTAAATTTTCTTTTAAAAACTTGATCACCATGCAATGATCATTGTTGTGGCAAAGGATAACCTCGACCCATTTCAAGACATAATCTATGGCTGCTAAAATGTATAGGTTGCCAAATAATTGGGGAAAAGGTCTCATAAAATCAATGCCCCAATAGTCAAATATATCAATTAGTAATATGGGGTTCAAGGGAATCATATTCCTTTGTGCGATACCCCTAACCGTTGACAACGGTCACTTGATAAGCAAAAGGTATGCATGCCTTACAAAAGTGTTGGCCAGTAAAATCTACACTGCAAAATCTTTGCAATGGTTTTCTTCAGAGAGAAATGGTTTTCATATGCTTCTGTATGACAAAAATTAAAAACACTATGGACTTCAAAATCAGGCACACACCCTTAATTATCTAATCTTTACAGTATTTTAAAAAATAAGGATCATACCAAAAAGAATCTACTTACCTCAATTAATTTTTTTTTTCTTATCCATAGGAATGAAAGAAGGAAATGTACCTGTAGTTAAATAATTAGTTATATCCGCATATTAGGGTACCTCTAAAATGGTAAGAAGCTGTTCATTTGGGAAATTCTCATTTATAGGCACCTCAACCTTAGGAAACTCATATGCTAGCCGTGAAAGGTCATTCTTCACCACGTTTTCCACTCCCTTTTTGTCCTTTATGATTAGGTCAAAATCCTATAGTAGGAGTATCCAACGGAGCAACCGTGGCTTTCCATCTTCTTTGTCAACAGATATTTTAAGGTTGCAAGATCAGTGAAAACCACAACTGAAGAGCCTACCAAGTAAGAAAAAAAAATTCTAAGGCAAAACCAACTGCAAGTAACTCTTTTCAACAGTTGAATAATTAATTTAAGTATCATTAAGAGTTTTACTTGCATAGTATAGGGCATATGGATTTTTACCTTTCTTTGCCCTAATACCGCTCCAATGGTATGATGACTGGCATCACACATCAATTCAAAGGGCAGTGACCAACCAAGGGATCGCATGATATGAGCAAAAATCAACATGCCTTTAAACTTCTCGAAGGCTTTTTGGCACATATCATCCCACACAAAAGGTACATCTTGATTGAGAAGATGACATATAGGATGAGATATAGCACTAAAATTCATAATGAATCTCCTATAGAAACATGAACGCCCTGAGAATGGTCTAACATCTTTGATCATTCTTAGAGCAGGTAAATTGTCAATTAAATCAATTTTTGCCTTATCAACCTCTATTTCTTCAGATTAAACGATGTGGCCTAACACAATAGCCTGTGTCACCATAAAGTGACATTTTTTCCAATAAAGAACCAAGTCAGTTTCCTCACATCATATGAGAACACATTTAAGATTCTCTAGACAAAGGTCAAACGAATCACCATAAATAGAGAAGTCAATCATGAAGACTTATAAACACCTCTCCACCATATCACTTAATATGCTCATCATACATCTTTAAAAAGTCACGGAAGCATTGCATAAACCAAATGATATTCTCCTATAGGAAAAAGTACAAAAAGGATAGGTGAATATTGTTTTCTCCTGGTCATTCAAGGCTACCTCAATCAGTTGAACCCAAAATATCCATCTAGGAAACAATAAAAAGCATGACCAGCTATTCTTTCTGAAACTTGATCTAGAAAGGGAAGAATAAAGTGGTCTTTCTTGATCACTAGATTGAGCTTACGGTAGTCAATACACATACGCCACCCCATAACAACTTGGGTTAGTACTAACTCATTTACCTCGTTCTTAAGTACCATAACTTTGGATTTCTTGGGAACAACTTGGGCAGGGTTAACCCACTTACTATTTGAGATTGGGAAGATAATTTCTGTATCTAACAATTTTAAGACCTCAGCCCTAAAACTTCTTTTAGATGATGGTTCAATTGTTACTACATCTGGCAAGAAGGTTTTGAATCCTCTTCCAGATAAATAGTATGATTACATACCAAAGGGCTTATGCCTTTTAAGTTAGCAATGGTCCAACCAATAGCCTATCTATGTTGCCTAAGCACTTCTCATAATTTGGGCTCCTGGTCCAGTATAAGTGTGGATGAAATGGCCACCGTGTATGATTCACCCTACCCAAGAAATGCATAGTTGAGAGTAAATGGAAGAGGTTTCAATTATTATTTTGGTGATTTTTCAAATGAAGATAGTGACTTTACACAACTAGAAACAAGTTCTCAAACTTGGGCACCCATGGTCCGACAGACTAAACTAACTCACTACAACAAATTTGCTTTTTAGCGACGAATTCACTTGTCGCAAATTGTATAATTTCGTCGCCAAAAATTTTCAGCAACGAACTCATTTTGTCGCCATTTTGTCGCTTTTAGGCTCGCCTGGGAAAGTTTTCAGCGACAACAAAAGTTTCGTTGCCAAAAATACACAATAGGCGACCATAATTTTGTCGCCAAACATGTTTTTATTTCATCGCCAATGTGTTGTTCGTCGCCAAAAAATAAATTATTTTAAACGCATAAAATCTTTAGCAACGATTATATTCATCGCAAAATGTAAAAATTTCAGCGACCGTTTCTATTTCGTTGCTAAAAATAAGTACATAAAATACTAGCGACAAATATATTTATCGCCCAAAAAGACAACCAACATTTTAGCAATGACTTTTTTTCGTCGCCAAAAATGATAAATAATGTTTTAGCGACAGCTTGTTTTCGTTGCCCAAAAAATAAACATGATTAAATTTCATTTGACCCTATAACAATTTAAAAACACTTATAACAACTCAAAAACATTCTGACCAATTTCAATCATGCACCCATGACACTAGATAATCCATAAAAATACATCACAATTACTAAAATATTCATATATTACTCAAAATATAAAATAACATCCAACAATTTTTCATTGCATCAAACAATATCCAAAATTTTCAACATCTAATATCCCAACAACAAAATATCTCAAATATTTGAAAGAAAAGATGTCTTGGTATCCCAAAAGAGCTCTTTGCAATCCATCATCAATATGTGACAAACACAAAAAACTCATTAACACATTATAGATAAGAAGTAAAAGAAAAAATATACAACAGGATCACTAGAGGATCTCCACCAACTCCAATGGATATTGACAATTACTCATTAACCACATTAAGTACAACCTTAGATGTAAATAGTTCATTCATTCATGCAAAGGATACTTACTATGTTCTTCTGCTTTTTTCTTCTATCTCACAGATTTTTTTTGTTTCCTAAAAGTGAAATAATTAAATTTTGCTAAAACATGCTTTTGCTTTTTTGACTACATTACTTTCTTGCTTAAAAATAATTACTTAATAGCTTAAATCTCCCACATTCATACGATTAGGCCATGTACTAAACACATATAACCCCCACCACAATTTTGATGGAGGCATTACAAATTTACAAATTGATAATTTAGTTGAGGGAGAATGCAAGCACATAAATGATACTAGGATTTCAATTGATTTCTCTCCTTGATCATTGTTTCAAGTTAAATCTTGGTACTTCATTACTTTGTGTGTTTTTTTATTTCTCTCTCACATGTCTAACATCTATTTTGTCCTTGACATACATCACAGGAGTACAGAAACTAAGGCAACACCTACATACATGACAGTACCTTTTAAAAAATTAATGGAAAATTGTACTTTAATACCAAAATTAAGGGGAAAAAGTTATATATGTTTACTTTTATCATGAACTTTTCAATTTTTTGTTTTGTTTCTGAACATTTTCCTGGGCAGGTTCATCAGTCATCACTTTTTGACTTGTGCCAATTTTCTTTTGGTCTTCTTTTCGATCATGTCCTTAAACTTTTTTCTTATTTTTCTCTGAATCTCACAGTTCCATTGTTAGAATACCCACCTAATATTTTTGTGAATAGATACTGCATAATCAATCATATAATTTTGAAAATATCATCAAAATTTTAATCTTGAAACACATATATGAAACACCTTAATGTTTTAATCTTGTAATAGTTAAATTATTGAATTTAACCTTCAATGAAAGTTTGACTTAATAACAACGAAACCGTGTAATGTAACAACAATTGACTTTTAAGAAAAAGTACGATGATAAAAAAACCGCAAATAACAATACAAAAATTACAGTACATAGTTGATATTTAAATTAGATTTAATTCAAATCCATGAGTACTTATAATATTTTTTCAATGAAAGAGTGACTGACTGACGAACTTGGATTATGTATTGACTCCATCACCTCGAGCACCAAACACAATCTATTATCCGAACCAAAGTTGACACTCCTTAAGAACATGAAAAGTTGACTTTTATCCTTTGCATAAATGTCCTATTAGCTTAAACACGTGAAGAGCCAACAATGTCTTGTCAAGAGTGATCCTTGTGATGTTAACTAACTAAATAATTTCTTCCACATATCGAGGAATCAAAACACTTGATCATATGTAAAACCCCATAGAGATGAGTAAAAAGATACAATCTAGATCGGTATTTCAATACTTCACTGAAAAACAAATTTCCTAATTAGGTAGTTTCATCTAGTAGCAGATGTTTAAAAGAAATAAATAGATCAGACTAATTTTTCGCACAAAATTTAACAAAAGCAGTAGTAAACACAAGAAATCCAAAAGCTTTTGAGTCTCAATTAGAAAGAAGCAAAAATTCAAGAGGCTTGGAAGCAAAAACACAGATCATTCAACCAAAACACAACGTTCATTGCAGTGATCTTCTTTTCAGGGTTTCCACTTCTAGATCTAACAACATCTCAAGCACAAACAAATGAAGTTCTGGCCAATAGAGAGGGAGCAGAAACAAATGGAGTTGTGTCTCAGATATACACACACAACAATACAAAGAGAGAGAATATATATATATAGAGAGAGAGAGAGACTCACAGAATTTTTGGCACAGCGGAGAGGGAGCAGAGAAGCGACAAGGTGGGGGCAAGGGGGCAAATCGATACCTTTGTCGAAGAAGAAGGTAGGCGTGTAATTTAGGGTTCAAAACGACATCATTTTGGAACCACGAGTTATATTCTTTTAAATCCAAAACGACGTCATTTTAATCCATAAGAGTGGACAATTCATTAAACATATTCTGCGACCAAATATCATTTGTCGCAAAACAAAATTAATTAAAAATTTTTTTTCTGCGACTAACATGTATTGTCGTTAAGTATTATTTTTTTTTCTTATTTTTCATAAATTTGACAAAAATTTTGCGACCGAAAACTTATATTTGGCGACAAATTTTTTTGTTGCCCATAAAATTAGCATTTAGCCCCAATTTTTTTTTTGGAGGGAACGTTTTTGCGAGGATTAATCTACGAAAAATGGTCGCCAAAAATATAATATAAAAATTTACCGCGAGAAATATTTGAAATTATCGCCGAAAATTATTTTTTTACAACAAATTTTATTGTTCGCCGCCAAAACTCGTCGCTAAAAATCAAATTTGTTGTATTGACTCCAACTTCCTAGCTAGATTCAAATACTCTTCTTCTAGGATAGACTTGAATTCAGAAGTGATGGAATCGGCCAAGTATGTCTCAAAGGAGACCTCATAGAATGTTGTATTAAAATGCTCTTGTGCCTTGAACTCGATGGAATTTACTTCCCTGATTTCCTCCTCCTCACTTGACTGTTTTAATATATCAAAGATATTCATCTCTAAAGCCATATTCTCGAATGAGAGTTTCATAACCTTGTTCCTACAATTTATTAATGCATTCTTAAGTAGCAAGGAAGGATCGACCAAGAATATCTGGAATTTGACTCCCCGAGTGTGCAACTAGTTTGGTGTGCAAAACTATAAAGTCAACAGGGAAGTAAAATTTCTCCACTTCGACAAGAACATCCTCTACAATTCCCTTAGGATTTTTTACATAGCGGTTCATCAATTGCAATGCAACTCATGTAGGCTTGAGTTCGCTTATAACTAATTGTTGGTAGACATGGTGCGGAAGTAGATTTACGCTTATTCCAAGATCAAACAAAGACTGCTCAATATTGAAGTTACCTATGACACAAGAAATGGTGGGACACCCAGGGTACTTAGGCTTAGGAGTAGTCTTGTGTTGGATAATAGGACTTGCATGTTCTGACAGAAAAATCTTTTTTTGAACATTTTTATTTTTTTTTCTCTGTGCACAAGTCCTTTAGGAACTTGGCTTATCAAAGGACCTGTTTGATAGCATCCAAAAGTGGCATAATGATCTTTACTTGCTTAAAAAGCTCTTAAAGCTTTCGGGGGTCTCTTGAGTCTTTAAGATAAGGGAGCTGGAATAGGACATGAAGGCTCCTCAACCTCTCTAGACTCAGTCTCATCAGGAGAGACTGAAAATAATAGGTACCACGGGTGTAGGAATAGATTTGATCGATGCCTATGGTAGGAATTTATCAATGATTGTACCACTCCTAAGAGTGGTGATAGCTTGGACTTTCCAATTTAAAGAGTTTGTGGGAATAAAGCTATCTATATGAAACTTACTCTTATGAGGCTTTGGTTGGGCAAGAAAATTGCCCAACCAAAGACTCAAGAGATTTTGTAGTTTGGGTTTTATGCCTGATTGTATTGCATTTGGCTTTGCATGAACTAGTTTAGTGTATCTTCCAAACTATGCTTATGGGGTGACTAGTAAGGTGGAAATGACTACTGTGGTGGTGGTGGTGCTTGTGGTGGAGCTAGCTATGAGGCTTGTTGCTGCTAGTTTCTCTAACTAGAGTTAGGGTGTTGTCGCCACCCTGGGTTATAAGTGTCTGAGTATGGGTTGTTATATAGCTTACCCTGATATTGCATAGGATTACTCTAACAGAACATCTTGAAAAGCAGTTATCATAGGACATTTCTCAGTAAAATGCCCTACCAAAGCACATATCCCACATAATTTTTTCATAGGTGGGACAACAACTTTGCTAACTTTCTTCATCTCTAAAGCTATGATCTTTCAAGACAAAGCAGTCATCCTAGCACGTAATTCATTATCTTCTCTTAGAATGTATTTTCCCTTTTGGGAAATGATTGGCTGACCTTGAGAAGGAGAGGGTGAATCTGCATCCCACATCTAGGATTTCTTAAAAAGTGTGTCAAAGAATTCAAAGGTTTCAATAGGATTTTTGTCCATAAACTCTCCCTTAGACATCATCTCTACAAATTGACTCAAGGAAGAGGGGAAAGCATTACAGAAAAATCCTACCAACATCCAACTCTCAAACCCGGGGTGAAGACAAACATGAAGAAGGTCTTTGAACCTCTCCCAGTACTAATAAATATTTTCCCGTCCTTTACTTCAAAATTCATTATGTGATGTTTCAAAGCATTTGTGAGGTGGATGGGGAAGAATTTTTAAAAACTCCTACTAAAGTGTAGACTAGTCCGAGATAGAATGTGGTCTAAGATTATTAAGCCACTACTTGGCTCTAGCCTTCAGGGAGAAAGGAAAAAGTTTCAGCTTGGCTAATTTGGTATTATCCTAGACTGTGCTACATATATCCTCGAATTCATTTATGAAGAGGTAAGGATTTTCAGAAAATCCAAATTGTGAAACTAAGGAAGGAGTTATGTTGTGCCGGGTTTAATCATGAACCTTTGTGCATTAGCAGGAAAGACAAAACAAAAAGGGACACTGCTCTTGGTGGGGTGTGAGTAATCCCCAAGAGTTCAGATCTATTGATCGACCTCTTGTTGTCCATTTTGATTATTTGGATTTAAAGGAACTCGATTGTTATTTTGATCCCCCATACTACCCGTTCTTCTAATATCAAAGGTAGGTGTTAACATAGATTGATTGTAAGAGAATGACACAGATGAACCTACTGACCTTACAGATTCTTGGTATAACAATTCATGTTCGGATTCAATGGTTTATCCGCTAGACATGTAAAAATTAAACTAAACTAAAGGTAATTCTAACAAACTAAATGCGATTATTTCAACAAAATAAATCCTACTATCATAACATAACACAAATAAATAGTTGAGTAAAATTAAGAAGAATATGGAACAAAGTTACCTAAAAATCCAAGCCCTTCGTTGTGAGTGCAAATTCTTCCTTTCAGCTATCAATACCATTCTCCTAGCTTTCCCAGCAATGGCGCCAAAAATTTGCCTGAATCCCAAATGGGTACACCTAATTGCAGATGGTCAAGAGGTAGTAAATACTTAGTAAGATCGAGGTCGATTCACAGAGAATTGATAATGGTAGAAAACAGGTAAAAGGAAGAACTTTTAAAGTGAAAAAAGGCATTCTATTGGGAAATTTATACTAAACTAGGATGAATATAATGGGAGAAGACATACTTTCTAGCATCGGGATATGAATTATTCACGTACACCAATTATTAAACTCATTCAATCATATGTTTATCTCAGTTAATTTTCAACGCCAATAGGGTCAACCAAAAGGTTTTACTTTGAAAAAAATGAGTCAATTGAATCAAAAAATAATCAACTAGGAACCAGGTTTGTGAACTCATAGGGAATCTTACAATTATTCCTAACAAGGAATCAACATAGGGAATAATTGTACCATTTTACAGAGCATAATCCTTTACTAAAATTATTCGTTCAATCTATATGTGAAGAATAATAGAACTATAAAAATAAGTCACTTAATGATTGCATTCATAAAAGAATTGTCATACATTCATAAAATCAAATTCTAACCTAGAAATAAGTCACTTAAGGAAGCATGACGCTAGTTAAGCATAGTGCGTTCGAAAGGAAGAACTGTGTCTGGACAAAAGTCTTCAAATCCAGATTGTTAACTTGGTCAACTCTATAGAGCCTTAACAATCCTACGCTTTCAAACGATAGTATACCATATCATCAAATGAGCATTCGCATGCAAAACTGCGTCTGAACAACTTGAATTCTCTAGAATTGGCTTCTTATTAGCTTCATTCGAACAGAGTGATTGCGTCTGGACACATTATCCCCATGTCATTTTTTATACTTGGCCATTTTTCAAAGACTTTGACCCTCTTGCTTGCATTTGGACGGACTATGGCATGTAGCTGGGGTCCTCCTCCAATCAACAATTTGATCTTTGTAATTACACTTAGATCCCCTTGATTTACATGTTATCTTCAAATCATTCAAGCAATTTATTGTTCATCCAAAATCAGCTCAATTCACCTGTTTTACCTGATAAATCACTTAAACTAGAAAATATCATCATAGAATAAAATCAAACTATTAAACAATATTTAATTCAAAATAAGTGCAATTTGTCATAGTAGACAGATAAATAAATGGTATATTACATGACGAATCAATAGCCCATCGGAGAGTTTAAATTTATCTCTGGAGGATTTGATGTAGGCAAGAGAACATCTCTACTAGACAAGCTCATGCTCAAAAAGTAAAAACCGAGCAAGAAGTCACCTTGGTTAACCTAGAAAATAATCCTCATTTGAGCCCTCTAATCACATTTTCTGATGAAGACATTAGAGAAATTCAACACCCACACGATGTCTCTCTGATGGTGACCCTATCAATTGCAAACTATTCAGTAAGAAGGGTCCTAGTAGATAGTGGGAGCTGGGTAGACATCATATTCACCTATGTCTTCGACAAACTAAATATATGTAGGGATCAATTGATGTCTATCACTGATGATTATCCCTAAAAATTGCATATTTATCCTATCATTTGTGGGCTAATTATCACGGGTATGGATTTAATTGTATGAGATTAAAGTTATATTTGATTCTATTATGATTTAATTGGTGTTCGTCTATTTTGTAGGTGAAATGACAAGATTAGGAGTCAAATAAGAAAACATGGGGTGGAATACACAAAGAAAAGAAGAAAAACAAAGATATGAATTTTGAAGGCAATGTCCAGATGTCTTTTATCCATGTTTGGATGTGAGGTGCTGCATCTGAGGCAGAAAAAAGGTAATCTCCCAACATTCCATGTACGAACACGTGTTGAACCATCTGTCACGTCCGGACGTTATAAAAGTCATGTTCAGACGCGTGTCTTTGCTCCCAGCAAACTAGAAAAGCCTGATGATGTGAGATTGGCTTCATCTTCCTCTTTGGGAAAAGTACCTCAATACTTTACTAGAGGAGTTTTAGGGTTTATACCAGTTTGGGTAATTTTTTGTACTTAGATTATTTTTTTTTTACTTCTTTCCCTTTGATGGTTGGCGAAACTCTCTTATTAAGGTGAGGGTGGTTTTAATACAATTGGGTTTGTAAATTAAATCCTAAATTCATCATGTAAGGGTTTGTTTGATAATTTAATCTCTCTTTTTTAAGCAAAGCTTTCTCTCTATATAATCTCTTGAGTTATTATACTATATATGTGATGAATGTTTGATTCCACTATGAGTTGAATAGCTAAATATACATGATTGGGCTGAATTATTGGAGATTGTCTTTAATTAATTGATTTGTTGGTTTTTATGAGTTTGGGTATTTAATTATTCAATTTCTTGATTTATCAAAAACTCTGGGCATGGTGAATGCTTGTAATTGATGATTAGATGTTTTGATTCATTTAGATTAACTCTTTAATTATACATTAGAGAATTTTCTAATCAATCAATTACCAGATCTTCCAATTGGGTTCACTGCCTAGTTGATTCCCAATTGAGATAGAAAATTAAGATTAATTTGTTATCCAAGTGTTATTTAAATAGTACCAAATGCCTTATTATTTTTCCAAATTACTTTTCTTAAACTATTTTTGTTTATTTGTTCTAAATTTCAGTTACCAAATCACTCTCTCAAGGATTCAAATATTTTCTTTTATTGATCCTTTTCACACTCCAAAAATTTCCAACTCCCTGTAGATCGACCTTGGACTTTACCAAGATTTACTACTTGTTTGACAACCCATACTTGGGTCTATAACTTCTAAGGCGAAGCAAGTTTTTGGTGTTGTTGTCGGGGAGGAAGTGCGATTGAGGTGCGTTTCATCATCATTTGAGATTCGCTCAGTTTTTACATAAGTGGAGATTGGATAAACTCTTTCTATTTTTACATAATTTTCATTTAATTTTCTTGCATTTTATTTTATTTTGCTACTTGTGTTGGTCATTATTACATAAACTCTTAACATAGAAAGATTGATGAAAGGTTGAGTATGGATGATTTTGACTCACTATTTGAAGATTTATTTGACACACTCCAACAAGCACATATCCATCCTAGGATGATACAAAATCACCCAATAGATCAGAACCTTTTGTTACCACCACATCCCCAATGAGTCCAAAACCCCGGGTTATTGCAAAACCCACAAGGGGTTCGCAATCCTTTTATGCCACAAGTAGATCCACTGGGAGATGATGCTAGGAGTAATCATGGAGACAATGAGGATTATGAGAAAGTGAACAATAGGTATGCTAATGTAGATGTTAATAATATTGGAACATTGAGAGAGTATTTACATCCCGCATGTCACACTACACCTTCATGCATTATTTTTATCGTGCAAGCTCAACATTTTGTCTTTAAATTGGGCATGATTACATTTTTACCTAAATTTCATGGTTTAGAATCCAAAAATTCCCACCTTTATATCTATGATTTTGAGGAGGTTTGTGCCGTATTCCAAGACTTGGCGACTATGGAGGGTATAATCCATTTGAAGCTTTTCCCCTTCTCTCTAAAAAGCTAAAACGTGGTTAAATTCCCTAAGGCCAAGGTCTATTGGACCATGACTAGAAATGCAAGAAGATATCCTTAAAAAAAATTCAACTTAGAAAATAAACACTTTGAAGTGACAAATAATGAATTTCTTGAAAAAAGAAAATGAAACATTTTATCAATGTTGAGAGAGGTTCAAGGAACTACTTGCATCATGTCCTCATCATGAATATGAAAGTTGGCGGGTCATAAGTTTTTTCTATGAGGCTTTATCTACACAAATGAGGCAATTTGTGGAAATGACATGTAACGGGGAGTTTATGGCTAAAGAATCGAAGGAGGCTATTGATTACTTTGATTCCTTGGCTGAGGGTGCCCAAGATTGAGACATTTAATCACCCAATTCTAAGTGTATGACCTGAAATGCACCATTAGGAGGGGAAAATATTAATTGAAGGAGGAGGATGACTTGAATGCAAGGATTGAAATTTTAGCTAGAAAGATTAAAGCAATGGAGATGAAAAAGGAGAATGAGGTCCAAACCATGCCTCAAAAGGAATTGTGTTCAATTTGTGAGATCAAAGGGCATTCAACTAGTGAGTGCCCTATGATCCCCGCTTTGAAGGAGGTGTTGAGTGACCAAGACAATAAGGTGAATGTCTTTTCCAAGTCTAACAACCCCTACTCAAAAACTTATAATCCAGGGTGAAAGGCTCACCCCAACTTTAGTTGGAGAAATGAAAATGCCACACAACCACCTCTTCCTCAACCATCTCTTCAAGGTAAATGTCTTTTCCAAGTCTAACAACCCTTACTCAAAAACTTATAATCCGGGGTGGAAGGCTCACCCCAACTTTAGCTGGAGAAATGAAAATGCCACACAAAAACCTCTTTCCCAACCATCTCTTCAAGGGTTGTCCAATTTTATTCCTTATACACCACTACCCAAGAGGTCTTTGGAAGATACCTTGCAACAATTCATCACTAGCCAAGCCACAATGAATACCCAAACCATTCAAGCCCTTGGCCAATTGAACCAAAATTCACTCAATAATAACAATCCATCAATGATATCCAAAAACAAACTTACCAAGTAGACCATAGTCTCTTGTCACCAAGAAAAAGGAAAGCTTTCGGCACAACCTCAACCAAATCCACTAGGCCAACTCCAAGTGGGAATTTCTTCTTCAACATCGGATGTCACCCAAGAACAAGTGAAGGCTTTCACCACTATTAGGAGTAGGAAGGTTGTTGATAAGACCATCCCCATGAAAGGTTAAAAGGCTAATCAGAGTGAGAAAACCACTAGTAAAGATGAGGCTGATAACCATGTTGAACCTAGCATAGAAGATATGCCTAGTGAGCCACCTAGTTGTCTTATACCCGCACCTTTTCCTCAAAGGGTGGTTTCACCATCAAAGGCTAATGTGAATTCTAAAATTTTGAAAATGTTCAAACAAGTCAAGATTAACATTCCATTGCTAGATGCCAACAAGGAAATTCTATCATATGCTAAATTTTTGAAAGACTTGTGTACCATCAAGAGGAAGCTTAATGTTCAAAAGAAAGCCTTTTTGACCGAACAAGTGTCTTCCATTATCCAATATAATACCCCCTCCAAAATACAAGGATCTAGGTTGTCCCTCCGTTACATGTGTCATAAGGAAGTTTAAAATTTAAAAGGCATTACTTGACTTAGGAGCTAGTTTGAATTTGCTTCCCCACTCGGTTTATGAACAATTAGGACTAGGGAGTTAAAACCCATCTCCAACAGACTTCAATTGATGGATAGGTCGATTAAGATTCCGAGAGGTATGGTGGAGGATGTTTTGGTACAAGTTGACAATTTTCACTTTCTGCTTGACTTCATTATTCTAGACACTCAACCTGTTATGAACACAAATGCACAATTTTTGTCATTTTAGGTCGCCTATATATTGCTACATCTAATGCTTTGATTAATTACCAAAATGGAGTGATGAAATTATCTTTTGGAAATATGACATTAGAGTTGAACATATTTAATGTGTGTAATCAACCGAGTGATGTGAGTCATGAATTGCATGAAGTGAACCTAATTGATTTCATTGTGCGTGATCAACTTAATGGTTCTTCTTTGTCCAATCCTCTTGAAGCATGTCTACTTGAAAAAGGCTATATCCTTTTTAGAACTTGATAATGATAATGATGAGGTTAATGAACTTACTAACTTCTAAATTCTTCACAGGTTTTTGAGACAAGAGAGTGGAAATCCAAGTTTGAAGAACTTTCATCGGAGACCACCCTACCAATTCCCTCAAGCATTCAAACACCCAAGTTGGAATTAAATCCATTGCCAATGAACTTGAAATATGCTTTTGTTGGAGAAGGTAACACCTTTCTAGCAATCATTTCATCTCATCTATATGAGACTAAAGAGGGTAAGCATCTCCAACTTCTTTTTAAGCATAAAACAAACATTGTTTAGAGGATGATGCGAAACCTTCAAGGGTGGAAAATCTTACAGGCTCACCATCGATCCACATAGATATGGGAGGGACAAGCACATATTTTGGTCACTACAATACACATATTATAATTAATGACCAACTTCATTTTAATGACTATGCACAATTATTGAAGGAATTTGTACTATTAAAGTGTTGTTGAGTTGAGGCTACTATGCAGCGACTTCAACGTTCTAATGATAAAGTATTATGTCGTGTCTTGAGTGCCTGTTTTATGGGATACATAGTATTGGATTTTTATAGCTTGATTGGTATTTGGTTATTGTATTAGTCAAGCGATGGAGGGTGGCGATGCATACATTCCATCTCCCTATTTGGAAGGCGACTGTGACATTGTAGGATATGGTAGTACTATCAAGACTAGCCATTGATGGTGATACAGTGAAAAGTGTTGACTCATACCATAAAATGCCTAAGTGGCAGGATTACTGTGAGCCTAGACTACTGAAGACTATTTTTGCTGGTTCTAGACTAAAATGACTGGGTTAACTGTTCTATTTGTTGAGCCGTTTCGTGATGATGTTGATGCCATCACCATTGATCGATATGCTCGTGCCTATATTCTGTTTCTCCATAGGGCATATATATTTGCAGATAAGTCAAAATATGGTGGGGCTTTTATACTTACAATATCTTGAGGACTTAGATGCTTAAGGGAAGCTGAGTTGGCGTACTGATGCTCTACTGTGCCTATACCAAGAGATGTGTCATGCTACTGCCTTGGATGCATCCGACATTGGAGGACCGCTAGCTATATTATAGGTACTATTTAATTTATCTGACAAATTAAATACTTTTATTTGTCCCCCATAATAGCAAATATTATGTTGAATCGAATTGAACAATTATGGGCATGGGATCAACTTACTCACATCCGTCCAGATAGAGTACTCCCACATCAGCCAACAACAGCAACAACAGAGATAGTAGTACATGGAGATGATCCCGATAAGGTA
>CM042189.1:26591477-26621611 GCA_023539305.1 Ilex asprella
AATAAATATGTTAAATTAATCAATTATTTAGCTTATCTTTATAATAAATGGATTGTATTTGTATTTTTATATGTTTCTACGTGTTTCCATTGCGTTTTCGAAACGTTTCCGAAACGTATCCGTTTTTTAGTTGACCGAAACGGTACTTCGAAACGATATTTCGATCCTTGATTAAGCCATTGCCTTTAAAGAGAAGAACTCTATATATAATTTCATTAAGAACCATAGCATCGTTTCACTTAAAAAGAAGATATTCATTTTGTTGCTCATAAACCACAGGAATTCACACAAAATTCCTTGCTCAATTTGACTGGGTACAATGCCTGAAGGTTTGTTTTTGTCAGCGAATGCAACTGACCTTTTTCCACTCTAGGAAATGGTACATAGAATTGCACCCCTCTTAACACCCCCCCACCCCCACAAAAAGAAAAAAAAAGAAAGAAAGAAAGAAAGAAAGAAAGGAGAAAAAGAACCAAAAAATGAAAATAAGAAAACCTAAAAGCCATCCCTCCACGTCCATAAAATCCTCTGAGAGGTCGTAGACTTCGACAATATTCCACCTTCCTAGACATGTTAAGTCTCCCAAAAGCAGAAAAAAAAAAAAAAACAAATCTGAAAATAACTGATATACTGTTGTTAATTATTCACCAGCCATGTCATCATTCTATATACCTTATTCTAAAAAGCTGATTGTAGATCAGTATTCTGCTGCAACTTCCAACCAACCAAGTACATGCTATTTGCAAATTGATGATGACAGATCATATGCTCCTTATATGCCACCCTGAATCTTTCTACTAAACTTCGATTTTGATAGTTTACTCAATCTTAGGTCGAATCGAACTTTAGTTGCCAAAAATTTCCTAATATTTTTTTTGAAGTTTGTGTCTAATGTATTATTCAAGTCAAGCAATTTATAGCAGTTTCTTTAGGGAGGTAATTTGTAAAAGTTCTGCCTCAAGTCTTTTCAAGCTTTTTGAAAAAGAAGTGCCCTTTCTTTAACATGAGACAAGAGCAAAGTGAAATGATTATTTTGGTTATTGAACTAGTAGGACTTTTGTATTTGGTATAGAGTGGATATTGAACAAGCTCTCATGGAGTATGTTCTCCTTCTCTCTTTATTTATATTTCTGTTTTCTAATTTTCTTTTCATACAGAACCTCTTACAAGTCACAACCCTTTTCATTTTTTATTCAAAGGTTTAATATTCATTTTTTCACAGTTCTCACCCTCTTTCCCATGTTACAATACCTTAAAAGTACCTCTTTTCTATTGTGTTTGAGTCCCAGATACAGATCAAATGTAGTGACAAATCCAGAGTAATATTATTCTATTTACAATTTGCCACACGAAAATCCCAGCCTTCCAAAACACTATTCTTTGTGCTGGATATCTCTTGGGTAGGTATGTAGGGAAAGTATTTTTTATTTCAGTTGCATAAGTATCTCAAGTACTACCCAAGGAGTATATTTTAGGCACTTGGTTCAACTTTATCTTGAGATTGGGAGAAATAATTTACGGACAGGTTGCAGGTTTCAAGGCGAGATATTGTGCGATATGGAAGTTTGGGCATTGCTGTATCTTGTCTCCTTTTCACCATTACAAACTGGAAGGTACAAGTTATGTGAGAAACAAGATCATTGGACACTAATACCATGAATCTGTCTTTAAAGAGGGCATCTTTTAGGGATCTAAAAGCAAAGAGGATATTTGATATTTTTTGGTTCGATTGTTGCCATAAAGATATGTCTCTGGAAGCTACTGAACCTTTGCAGGCAATGCAATATGCAACTCCAAAAGCTATATGGAAATTGATATTTGGAGTGAGCAGTCCTCCCTTCGGACAGAATGAAGGTACCAATATGTGTGAGGAAATATTTATCTGGTTGTGGTATATATGCTTTCTGATTGTGCATCTTGTTTTCTCTTGTTCTGTTCTTTTATTTGTAAACAAGTTAACATTGAAAATTTTATCTTGATTTCTTATCCTGTTTTATTAACTATAATTTTTTGGGATTTAAAATAATAGCAGAATTAAGAGATTTCTTCTGCTTCTTACTGTTTGCAGACAAATCCCGTTCTGCAATGATCCAACAATTTGTGAGCTATATATCTGATTTGGAAGCCAGGTAAATGAGAATCTCCCCCTTCCTTGTTTTTGTGAAGTGCATGACATTTTGAATCCTGCTGTGCTCAGAATTGATGAGGTCACCATGTGATGACTAGCCTTTTGTTGAACGATATAGTGTGTATGCTCTATAATATGCAGCAATCATACACACTTTTTATGCTCTTAAATTTTTTGTCTAATCCATTTGAATTTACTCCCTCTCGTTGTGTAAGGGGTTCTGCTACCATTGTGCCTGAGTTTCCATCTAAACTTGATTGGTTGAATACAGCTCCCCTTCAGCTACGCAGGGTAAGCCCATTATATTGTTTTGTGGTTCTTTAGTAGTAATTTCTATAATTAGCCGGTATTCATGGGTCCTCCTCTTATCCACATTATTTTTGTTACTTATACTGTAACGGGCAAGGATAGAAATTTCGTTTTGGTGCAGAGTTTTGGTAGCTCAAAACCAAAAAGTTTCGAAATTGGTTTTTAAACATAATGGAAATAGAGTAAAATTTGGAATCTATTAGCTGGCTTGACTTCCTCTAGTAGCAGCGTCCAAAGTGGCGGCAATTATGAATCCAGAGCTGAAGGACATGCCTGAGTTCGACCCACTGAATTTGAAGCAAAGTACGGTTAGTAATGAAAGGAAAGCAAACCTTGCCGTCTTGATGGTGGCCTTTGTTGCCTTGGACCTGATGGGCAGCATCCTAAACATTGGTTGAGTCATTCCAAAACACATCGACACATTGCAAAACATGGGAATCTTGATTTTCCATCACCAATTCATTTTGGTTCCTAACAAAATGGAAATGTTTCAGTTGTTCTGGTGGAAATGAAACAATATTCAGAGCCTTGTACATATGATCTTGTATGTCATGGTTCTTCTTGTTACCCATTCAACCATTTCCCCTAACTTTCAGTTTCCTGATATTGTTGGGTCATTGACTTTTTGAATCTTGCCATCTAACAAATAATGAGAGCATTATTTGGAAGCATTTTGTCAGCCGATGCTGATACGTTTCTTATGTACATCACTTTTGTCTGATATGGAGATTCTACTGTCAAATATGACATTGACTATGAAAGTATATCTACCAATCATAAAAATCGATTTTTTTGCATTCTTAAAGCCTGTCAAATAAGAAATATGTTATATAGTGTTGCAACTTCTGGTACTTTTTTTACACGTTGTATGCTATACTATTATGTGCTGGTGAACCCTAGGAGAGCCTGTAGTAGAGCAAAGCATTTTTTCTGAATTAATTTTAGGTCTGAACAGGATTTGAAAGGAAAGGTGATTGTCCTAGACTTCTGGACCTATTGTTGTATAAATTGTATGCACGTGTTGCCAGATCTGGAGTTCTTGGAGAAAAAATACAAAGATATGCCGGTAATACTCTTTCCATTGTTTTAATTATCTCAAGTTATTAACTATTCTATACAGTTTTACCCTTGATATAGAATTCTTGAATTTTTCTGCCACTATGAAGTCGTGTGTTTTCACTACGCTTTTTGGGCCCCCCACAACCAAAAAAAAAAAATGTTTGATTGTTTTGACCCTTGTTGCCCTGGTGATAAAAGAATCTCTATCCTTGATTCCATTTGGATCTTGAAATTCTTTAATATAATCCACCTCATGTAGAAGATAGATTAAGAATTGATGACCAAAGCGCCATGTTTGTTCTGTGCCAGCAGCCTCATGTTTTTCTACCTTTGGTGTACATGGCTCAAGACTGGACCAACTTTTCTTCTTTTGACTCGATCCTAAATAAAAGTAATTTGTTTCCCATGTGTGTAGGGCTTGGGGGGGGGGGGGGGGATAAAGCGACAGACAGATCATTGAAATTTTTTAGTTGGGTGATGTTTGTACTTTTGTTTTCTTTCTTCTATTTACCTTTATTGTTGTGTTGTTTGTTCCTTAATCTTGCTTCATAAGGGATAAGAATCGGATTATTTTTCGTTGTAGTAGGTGCAAATATAGGATTAAGAGTTATTTGTTATTTTGCTTTTTAGGGGCTTAGTTGTCATTTTGACTATTTATTTATTTTAGGGTTTGTGCTCTCCTTATATATATATATAGGAGATATGGTATTTGTTTTAGCAGATTTTGATTATTATTGAATACCAAGATTGCTTCCTCCTCAAATTCTTTCTCTTTCCTCATCCCTTTCTTCTTCTCTTCTCATTCCTAATTCTTTCCATCTTAGTCTACATCAATTTGGTATCAGAACCCAACTTCGATTCATACAAATCACAAAAATCACATCAACACTGTTCACTGTTCGACAAAAAAAAAACTGTTCATCTGTGCACTATTCATCTCAACTGTTCACCGTTCGCTGTTCACTGTTCATCTCAACAGAACTAGCCGGAAAAAAAATGTTCATCATGTGCACTATTCATTGCAACTGTTCACCGTTCGCTGTTCATCTCAACAGAACTAGTCGAAAAAAAGAAGAAGCCTCATCGTTGTTCCATCATCATTTTGGGTGTGTCCTCGTCGTCGTCGTCGCTATAGCAGTAAAAACTCCACCCTTACCCAGGTTTTCATCAATCTCAGAATCCCTTTCTCTTCTCCTGTAAACCCATCATCAACCTCAAGGAGAAGACACCCTGGTGGGTAAAATTTTGATCCATCGTTCACAAGTTTATCAGAAACAACCCCACAAGTTTTAAAAACTACAAAAAAACCCTAGAAAATTCCAGAATTATAGAAATATCCCCAGAAGTCTAGAAAATTATAGAATCACCCCCACAAGTTTTAGCAACCTGCAGAAATACCATCTAGGAGCTCCAAAATTGCAGAAACATTTCCAGAAGATTCAAAAAATTACAGAAACATCACTCCAGAAATTCTAAAAATTGAAAAAATACCCCAGAAAGTTCCAGAATTTGTAGGATCATTCTCTAAATTGTCAAGTATCCTCTTGGAGTTGTAACTAACACCAGGTACGAGTTCTCTTCGTTGAGAATTGGTGATTAGTATTTATATTTGTTGGTAAGTCAAAAAAAGATCTTACATAAACTTTCTTTGCTTGTTTTTCCCACACACCACTTTCATAACTTTACTTGCCCAATTCCTCGTTAAACCCATTGTTACTTGTCTCACGTTTATTTGAGTCTCTTCATAATAAACTTGTTCTAATGTGTGACCATTTGCATTGCTTTATAATTTTTGTTACTTGGTTTAAATTTTAGTCTAGTTGACATTTTACATGAGCCCAAATTTTACATCACATTCACTATGACCCTTCGTGATTTTTAAGAGTCCCATACTGCACTAGAACAAAAATTTGAGACCCTCACCATTGATATTATCGACACTAAACAATCAGTCGACTTGTTACGTGAAGAAGTTAAAAGAATAGGGCAACAAATTTTTCAATTTACTACTCAACTAGCTCAATTGACTAATTTTATGGAAAAACGACCAATAGAGTATGACTTGGGTGAGTCATCAGTTTCACCTAAGTTCAGACAGGCACACTATATTAGGCATCAGCCTCTCTCGATAGTTCCTACTGACTCATGTTAAGGTCTCCTATCCACTTCGCAAGTAGCTCAGGGGAGCCGAGTTTAGTGTTCAGATAGGAGACCACCTCCTAATACCGTTTTTGGACGAAACGTAGGTCGCAGGAATTTTTAGGAGGATCCTGCCGAGGTAGTCATTTCTGACTATTCAGCGGAGGGTGATATGGATAGTTCGTGAGCCCTTTCGACCACGTGTTAGATACCATAGGCCTCCCCCTTCGCTTTACCATAATCCTCAACATAGGTATGTCCATGAAGAATCTAGGGATATCACACAAAGAGTCAAAGTGGATGCTCCTAGTTTTGATGGTAGGTTAGATCCTGTTTTTTTCTTAGGTTGGTTGGATGAAGTGGATGACTATTTTGATTGGTATGATATGTTTGACGACCATCGGGCTTGTTTTGTTAAAAGGAAACTTGTTGGTTCAATGAAGAGATATTGACAGGGAGTCCAACAAGATCAAGAGCGCTTAGAGGGATAACCCATTACTTTATGGACTGAGATGAAACAAAGATTACGAGATAAATATCTCTCTAGTTACTATAGGTGCCAACTCTTAGACAAGTGGATGAACTTGCGTCAGTTGACCTCGAGTGTGACTGATTACTTAGCTCGATTTGAAGAGCTCTTTATGAGATGTGACATAAAGGAAGAGTCTTGGGTAACAGTTACAAAATTCATTAATGACTTGAGACTTAAGATTAAGAGAGAGATTAACTTACACTCTCCTGAAACGGTTGAGGAAGTATATTATAAAGCCTTAAAGATTGAACAATACCTTAGGCCACCCTTTCAGTGTCGCATGCCTTCTCAAACTGGAGAATCTCAACCATTAAGGTCAGTCTCATTTGATAAGTCTCGAGGCGTCACCTAATCAAGATCTGTCACATCCAGGGATAACACTTACCCTAACTTGAGAGGTAATATCACTAGGGGTCGAGATTCTACACTCACGGATTCTGCTAGGACAGTTCTTGCATAAAGTGACACCGTTGTCATGGCAAGGTTCATATGAGTTCATAGTGCCCTCAGCGTACCTTGACCATTGACCAAGGGTTAGAGAATTCACTTGATAGAGAGGATGTTGACCAAAAAGTTGATCCTTTAGATGAGAAACCCCTAGAGTTACTAGATGAAGGTGAGGAAGAATGACAGAACGATGACACCTGTGTCAGTGTGATGCAATACGTCTTATCCACCTCTTCAGACACAGAAGCATGGAAACGCACCAACATTTTCTATACTCTAGTTCGAAGTGGGGGTCAAGTTAGTAAGGTCGTCATTGATGGGAGAAGTTCATTGAATGTCATCTCTAAGTCAGTTGTAGTTCAGTTACAGCTTAAGCCAGAGTCACACCCACAACCTTACAAGGTTGCATGGGTTGATAAGACTTCCTTGTCAGTCTCGCAGAGATGTTTGATCCCTAATCAGATGGGTGACTATTCAGATCATATATGATGTAATGTCTTACCCATCGATGTCGCTCATGTCTTGTTAGGTTGCCTGTGACTTTGTAATCTAGATGTGACAAACTATGGGAGGGACAATACCGGTGTTTTTAAGCACAAAGGAAAAACCATCAAGTTAAAACTTGTAAAACCCTCAAAAAGTAATAATTCAAAGCATAGGTCATCTTTTCAGACAATTCACAAGAAAGAAGACTTTCACATCTTGACCTATAGAGAATTTGAAAAAGAGAGAAAAAAGTCTGCCGTAGTGGTAGCTCTAGTTATCAAAGAAGTTTTTCAGAGTCCTTTGGAATATAAGGACAATCTTTTGCTTGAGGTTGACAGTCTATTGAGAGAGTTCCATGACGTGATCCCTGAGGAACTACCCGATGAGTTGCCACCCATGAGAGATGTTCAGCATGCTATTGACTTAGTTCTAGGATTTCAGTTGTCTAATCTTTTCCATTATCGTATGAATCCCACTAAGCATGTTGAACTCTAAAGGCAAGGAGATGGACTTTTGCAAAAGGGCTCTGTTTGTCATAGTCTTAGTCTATGTGCTTTGTTGTCCCCTAAGAAAGATGACTCTTAGAGAATGTGTGTTGATAGTCGTGCCATTAACAAAATTACAGTCAAGTATCGTTTTCCTATAGCGAGACTTGAAGATATGCTTGACCTTTTGACCAGTGCATTTTGGTTCTCCAAAATAGATTTGCGCAATGATTATCATTGAATCCGAATTAGACCAGGAGATGAATGGAAAATCACCTTTAAAACCCATGATGAACTTTATGAGTGATTGGTCATGTCTTTTGGATTGTCTAATACACCTAGCACATTTATGAGGGTTATGACTCTGATATTGCGTCCTTTCCTAGAAAAATTTGTGGTGGACTATTTTGATGACATTTTGATCTACAGTCGGTCTAAAGAAGAGCATTTGGATCATCTTCGATAGGTTTTTTAGACATTACTTGTGGAAAAATTCTATACAAACCTTAAGAAGTGTTCCTTTATACAAATTCAAGTGTTTTTTTTAGATTTGTTATTTTAGCCTGGGGAAAATGATAGGAATCAGATTATATTTCATTATAATAGGTGCAGATGTAGGAATTTGGAGTTGTTTGTTATTTTACTTTTCAGGTGCTTAGTTGTCATTTTGACTATTTATTTATTTTAAGGTTTGTGCTCTCCTTATATATATAGGGGATATGATATTTGTTTTAACAGACTTTGATTATTATTGAATACTAATATTGCTTCCTCCTCAAATTCTTTCTTTTTTTCATCCATTTCTTCTTCTTTTCTCTTCTCTAATTCTTCCCTTCCTAGTCTACATCAATAACTTTGCGTGGTGGTATAATGAAACTTTTGTTTCACACAAATTCATGATTACTAATACGTGTGACAGTGTTAGAAAAATGTGCATAGCATTAACACGTTATCACTAGAGCACTAGCCACCATGAAGTGGCAGGCATTATTGTCTCATAATCTGTCAAAAACTTATTCAGTCTCTTGTTACATACCCTGTTGAAGACTTTTTCTGTTTTGTGTTGCATTTAGTGTGCTACTTTCATTCCTAAATATAAAATAGAATAAGATACTGATACTTATAAAATTCTAATACTCCACTACGATGCAATCTTAATGAAATGGTTTTTTGATGAGGGCCCATAATCTCATGTAATTGTACTCCATTATTGAATGTAGAAGAAAATTTAGTATCAACAGTAAACCTATATTCTGAACGAAAAGAAAAAACATCAGTTCTGAGATAAACCTTAACAAGTCCCAACTCCAGTTTCCATTTCTCAGTCCATAAATTTTCATTTGGTTGTAAGTTTTGGCATAGGGCCAGCCAATCCAATTTGAATCTGAGCCCAGTTGTCAATTCTATGTGTAATTTAGCTAGCCTTTTGTCAGCCTACTTAAACTTGCAGCCCATACACAGTTGAAAAGTTATTGGACTTGTGTTGTGGTCATAACATGGAATGACAAATATTTTAAATTAGCGTGGCAAGATCAGGGTGAATATAGGACAAAATCAAAAGGTGCCACTGACAACTATGATGGAACCTTCCCATGGTGCTGCTTGCCTTACGCAAATGTGCATGAAACATGTCAGAACCTTTCTATGGTGATGCTCTTCTCTTGCAGCAGCAAACATATGTGCATAATGCATCCGCTTTATAACTGATTGATTCCTGATTGGTTAAATATTCAAATTATTGAGCCATATGTAGTCTCATATGTGGTTTTGTCTTTGCAGTTCACTGTTATAGGTGTGCACTCTGCAAAGTTTGACAACGAGAAAGACTTAGAAGCAATTCGCAATGCTGTGTTACGCTATGGCATCACTCACCCAGTAAGTAGACCTTGATGTTTGTTGATGCAGTTTTAGGTGTTGTAGAACTAAAGGTTTGTTACAGTTCTTTTTGAAGGATTATTGTCTTTCCTTCACTTACTTGGCACATGAATAATATGGTCGTTTATCTAATTGGCGTCTTCCTAGGGAGTTACTAAAGAGGCTTTGCATTGAACCATGCACATGCCTTGTTTGGTTTGATATATTCTCGATAACCTTGAATTATATGTTGACCAGCTATGGCCATTAGTTACATATCACATGTATACATGTTCTTTGTGATAGAGCATCCAACCCAAAACCAATGGAAAATAGGTGGAGTAGCCCCTCAATTATATAAACCAAGCTTGAGTGCACTAAATTTTTCAATGTAGGATACAAGCATTCTTCACACCCTCACTCGCGACCTGGGCTTGCACGTGGGCTAACAAACTGAGCTGAAATCGGCAAACAAACAGATTGGACCTAAATTGAAATAGGCAGATAAACAGATCCGAGAATTCAACCAAGTGAGAGACTTAACCCATCACCAGCCAAACCCAGCTCTGATACCACTTTGGAGCATCCAATCCAAAACTAAAAGGCAGTGGGTGGAGTAGCCCCTCAATTATATACACAAACCTTGGGTGCATTTAATTTTCAGTGCGGGATTCATGCTCAATTCACACTTAGAAGTAGTCTTTCTACTCATTTCTACTTATGTTAATGCATATCGGGACATATGGTTTGTAACATCTGCTTGCAGTTGCATATGGCTCACACTATACCATTGTATAATGGAGGAACAAATTTGGTGTAAAGTTTTTGGCATAGTTAAGAGATGGTTTCGTAAGTGCAAAATTTTTGAACATTTTAAATGGTACTTGAGGGGATATTATTGAGCACAATTCCTATCTCGTCAGGTATCTCATCAAGAATAAACTGTGTAAGATTGCAACTACTCAATAAATATCTGTATAAATGCTTATGTCATCTTATTCAAGAATATCCTTTTTGAAAATTTGATGGCGATACCATCTCTATTTCCTCACTTAAGATTAACCATTGAATACCTCAATCTTTCTTTTCAGATGTTTTACGAATTTCAACTTCAGTTTATCCTTAAAGCTAACATGAATTTGTTGTACGAGAAGGCTTTACGTGTTTTGGTTTATATTATGATGCCATTATATACTCTTTCATTTTTTGGAGATGGAAGGATTTGAGGATTGGTGGGACGTTCAGATTCCACAATCAATTCTTTGCAAACTGAAACAGTCAAACTCCAAATGAAGAAACAAGTTACATGCTCTTGATTTATTTAGGTTGAATCAACCACCAAGACAATGTGACTAAGGATGACAAAGGAGGAAAACAATAAGAACAAAAGTTACAGCCAAGGAACCAATATAAGGTTCTTACTCCTTGAATGTATTACTTATTAACTGAATCACTCTAAACAAATCATTCTAAATTATGTAAGAGTAATAAATTAGATAAGTACCGTCATACTCAATCAAATAAATGATAACACAACTTGTTAACATATACTTCTGTGTGTGAGATAGTTTTGCATTACAGGACATTGAAGAATTGCTGCACAAAACTTTTTTTTTCTGTTTTAGATTTCAAGGACAATGAAGAAATCCTAAATCCTTGCATGCTTCTTGTCAGCTAACACTGGTTGTCTTATTTTTCAGTTTTCATAGCCTCTTTTGCCTTGTGGTTGACTCATTGCAAGTGAAACTTACTAACCTTATTTAATACTCAGGTTGTCAATGATGGAGATATGTTTTTATGGCGAGAGTTAGGTGTAACTTCATGGCCAACATTTGCTATTGTTGGGCCTAATGGTAAGCTTCTTGCACAAATATCAGGTGAAGGTCACCGGAAGGTACTGGTCTTTCTCTAACTTCAGCAGTTATATCGATCAATTTTGTAAACCATTATTAGTTGTTCATTCTTAGAGGAAGGGTTGGGAGGAATAAACTGGAGACACTTCTAACCTTTAGTTTCATTTCCACAAACTAGCTGCTTTTGGACTTGAACCTACTTTTTTGTGGTTTTCTGTCTCAGCCTTTTAATATTCCACCTTCCAAATGGCCTGTGCACTCATGCTTACAATGACTGAAAATATTTTTTACCGAATTGATAAAAAGATTTCAAAAAAGAACAACAAAAAGCTATAAATTAGGAATCACATTCTTCTAATTTGTTTTTTTTCCTTCTTCCTTAGACCATTACATATGGTTTCTTGTGGTTTATTTATGTACATTATCGTTGGAATACTCAAATGACTCTAATTTATAAAAATATGATTAAACTTGTTTCTTTTGTTACTCTCTTCCCCCACCCCTAAGGATCTTGACGATTTAGTAGAGGCAGCTTTTCTGTTCTACGGAAGAAAGAAAATGTTGGATAACACCCCTATTCCATTGAGTTTGGAGAAGGAAAATGATCCCCGCATATTAACTTCGCCTTTGAAGTTTCCCGGTAAGCTGGCAGTCGATGTCCTCAACAATCGGCTGTTCATTTCAGACAGTAACCATAACCGAATTGTAGGCTCTCTCTCTCTCTCTCTCTATGTCAACTAGCTATGCCTTCCTTGGTGCACATCTTTGTTACCTTTTTATGGCTGATTTAAACTTGAAGTATTGTTATCTACAAACATGAGTCATGTGGTAAATGCCTACTTTGCAATACACTACTTTTTAATATTGGGGTCTTCCCTGTCAAAGAAAGAAAAGAAAAACAGACGGTCTTATTTATTCAAAGTCTGGATGCATCAATATCTGTAATTTTCTATGATCAAAGTCCACACTTGGTTTGAATTCTGACAGCAAGGATATGGTGGCAAAGTCCTACTCAGAATTCCTAAATTGTAGAGTATATTCATGTTGTTGCTGTAAGTTATTCAGCAAGATGTTTTTCTCCATAATTTTTACCCTTTCAAATCCAAGAGGTGTGGGAGGAACATAAAAACGACAATATTGCCTAAAGGCACTGATGTAGAATGGACTACAATATCATATGAGGTAGTAAATTTGTGCATTTTGAGGTGTCTGTATATAAACATATACATATATATGTGTATTGTATATATATTGAGAAAAAGCACTAGTCTTTTAAGTTATACATATTTCAATTTTTCCTTGTTTGTAACTACAGAAATCAAGGGAAAGAAAATATAAATAAAGTAAAAGACAGGTAGCAACAACCTCAAAAAAAATATGTGAATGAAGACTTCTCTCTTTTTTTTTTTTAATATACTTTTGGTAATTCTGAAAGACAGATGCTTTTCGACCTTTATAGATTCAAAATTTCTGTTTCATATAAGGTTAAAATTTATTTTGGGCTACCTTTTTATTATTACTTTTGGTGTAGATATTCTCTAATCAAATTATAAATATTCTTGTTAATTGTTAAACCCTTCTGGACTTGAGCTTTTGCCTTTGTGCTCTACAATGAACCTCAAGCTTCTTGACATTTCACTTAATATATGGTTTCTTTGTTACTCATTTTGCTTTTATAATGGTGTTGGTACATTTGAATCTGCTTTAATGCTGGACTTCCGAGATTTTGCATTAAACAATCCTTATCATATGTTGATTTTCAGGTAGTCACGGACCTAGGTGGAAATTTTATTGTTCAAATTGGGAGCACAGGGGAGGAGGGTTTTCGTGATGGTAACTTTGATGATGCCACCTTCAATCGCCCACAGGTATTTTAAACCTCAGTACTCTTTGGAACCATAGCCTGTCAAATATATCTTGGGTCTGGAGTATGTCTGTTCATTGGAGCACCCAAGGATCAAAATGTCGTGTCGACACGTCCGAAACGTCCGAAACGTTTCGGAATTTCAACATACTGATACGAAACATGGGTTGAATCCCAAAATTCCCATGTTTCGGTTGAAACGTCACTGTGCCGGACCGTTTCGGTCGAAACACGTCGAAACACGTCGAAACAGGTCGAAACACCTGTGCTACCTTTTGTTTTTTTTTTTTATATATAAGTAATGAACAATTACATTTAATATCCCACTGCATTATAATTTTTTACTTTTAACTATACATAACTACCACTAATTTAATGTGATACTTTTATTATTTTTTTTCCTTTTTATAATTATTCTTTTATGTTATTATTATTTGTTAAATTTACATATTAAATAATTGCAAGTCATTTTATTAATTATAACTTATTTGTTAAATATCTAGAATTAAGTATTTATGTGTTTTAATCATTGTATACACAATGATTTTAATATTAATGACATAATATCATTTATTAATTTGAAGACACAATTTAAATTAATAAATTAGTATTATAATAATGTGTTGCACTTAGTATTATTAATTAGTAAATTAGTATTATAATAAAATTATATTATTAATTGGATATTATTCTAATTTAAATGATTTTCGCCTCATGTTAAACATTTTTTCCCTCCAATTTAAATTTATTCTTATATAAATGAATATTAAAAGAATAAATATGTTAAATTAATCAATTATTTAGCTTATCTTTATAATAAATGGATTGTATTTGTATTTTTACATGTTTTCACGTGTTTCCATATTTTTTTTGCGTTTCCATTGCGTTTCCGAAACGTTTCCGTTTTTGAACTGACCGAAACGGTACTTCGAAACGATATTTTGATCCTTGGGAGCACCCCATGTTTTTGTTGTCGATTGAGAACACAACCTAATTTATATATGTCTGTTTAGGGTCTAGCGTACAACACAAAGAAGAACCTCCTGTATGTCGCAGATACTGAAAATCATGCTCTAAGGTAGTGTTAGTTCAATTGTGGCCTTTTTTCTTAGTAATTTATCATCCGAATAGCATGGATATATTTTTTTTTCAGTGTCTTTCTTTTCCATAAACAAATGGTGTTGTTTCCTTAAGGATAAACAGAAACATTATCAGTTTTTGCTTAAGTGAGAGATTAGCGGCAGTAAATTTGAAGTATTGCAATGTTAAGCTCAATTCACTACTGTTTTGAACATAAATTGTGGACACAATTGAGTGCTCAGATCTATATCATACCCTCAGAAACTTAAATTGTATGGGCAATGGTTATCTATTTCGTGGGATAACGGAAAACCATCTCAGCCACATCTTTGGACTAAGGCTACAACAAAAACACTTGATGCATTCATTCACCCACAAACCAGATGCATAAGGTAAACCGTAGATATTTTGGAAGAATCGAACTTGGAACCTTGAAATAGTAACCTTGCAGTCTTCCCATGCACCTGATTGGTTGACATTAGCAAATTTGTACCATGCTGTCCTTGATTCAGAAATCTCATAGTAGGATGCATCAGCCACCGTTAAAGGCTGGTTACTACATTTCTCAAGTGTTTTAGAACTGGTTGGAAACAAGCATGACTCTTCACGCAAACAAATCCATTGAAATTGTTATTTTTTAAGAAGCATGTTAAAGGAAACATTCAGGCACTGATGATATAATGAGGCAATGTACTACTTGATGCTTAAGAATTGCAGAATTTTCTTGAATCTTAACTGTCTGGGGGCTTTTACCACCAAAATTCTCCATTATAAGTTGTAATCGATATTAATATTTCAGAAAACTGTGGACGGCACATGTAGGATTCAATCATACCCACTTTCTCATTGTCCCTTCTTGTTCCCTGCTTCCCATAAGAATGTAAGGAATCATGTTCTGTGCTGTTTTAAGTGTTGGTACACGTATTTGTTCAGGTTTCGTTTGATCCTTCTTGTCTGTTACATATATTTGCTTACCTCCACCTTGAAATTTTGAATTATTCATTTGGTATAACATTAGTGGCATCAGTTTAAAATACTAATGTGAATTTCTAATATATTCAACTTCTATTTCCCAGGGTCATCGATTTTGTTAATGAGACTGTGCAAACTGTCGCTGGAAATGGAACCAAAGGTTCTGACTACAAAGGGGGAGGAAAGGGGCCCACTCAGGCAAGATTGAGCAGCATAAAGTTTGAATGCTTGTCAGTTTGCATTTGATAGTAGGGCTTCCATTTATCATATATCAACATGCTGATGTAGTTTGTGGAGTGTTATGGCCGTGATGTGAAAAGTCAATTTGCATGTCAGACTCCCAAGTTGCGCATATTTTCAAATTAAATTTTCTCATTCCTCTTCTTTCAGCTCCTCAACTCTCCCTGGGATGTCTGCTTTGAGCCAGTCAATGAAATTGTTTATATCGCAATGGCTGGCCAGCATCAGATCTGGGAACATAATACATTAGATGGTGTTACAAGAGCTTTTAGTGGTGATGGTTATGAAAGAAACTTGAATGGTTCAAGGTAATATTTAGAATCAGGAGGAGCAATAGGTGTAAATTAGCTTCATATATATATATATATTATACAAAGTTATTACAATACTAGGGATACATCCAAACTAAAACAACCTCCCTTTGTATCTAGGGTGAATTGCACCCTAAAAGATCTAAGAATTCCCATTCTACACCCTCAAAGTTTAGGTTTCTTATGTTGCACTTCAATGGATTAAAAATATTGCAATGTGGCCGTTCCATTAGTTTCCGTTACTCATTATGTCAACGTCAATAGAGTGGGTTTTGAAGGAATGAACAACGGAAGGTAACGGAAGGATCACATTGCAATACTTTTAATACATTGAGAGTGCAATGTGAAAAATCTCATCTTTGAAGGTGCAAAGGGGCAAAGCTTAAATCTTTTGTATGCAAAGTAAGATTCCCCCTTGTATATATCATGTCATGCCTTTCATGCATCTGTATTAAGAGACCATGTTAATTTTTTTTATTCCTTGGATATTTTCTAAATCACCAAATAATTTGAATTTGTCTAATTTGGGAGCTCTATTGTTCGACTAAAAAAAGTTTGGGAAATGCATGTGTATATAAACTTATGGACTAGCTATACAGAAAATTAACTTATTTTCTCAAATTTAATATGTTTTATATAAATTCCTTTGATGATTTGTCAATTTTTCTAATCTTTGAAAAAAGGGTGTTGGTCTATAAATTGTGGTGATTTGGATTAGTGCACTTAGTGTCAAGAATGTAAATTTACTTTCAACTTTATTTTTATATAATTTTATTTTATTTTATACTTTTTCCTTGTACACCTATAAAATCTTCTTATGATATATTCTGCCCTACATCATTTACTATCATGGTCGTATTAAAAATTTGATAATTTCTCACAAAACCTGAGAAGCACGATCATGGACTCTAGACACGGATATGACACGACACAGACACATTGACTCAAAATTTTTGAAAAAGTAAGACATAGACATGTGGGGGACATGTTAAATATTATGTATTCATTATATATATATATATATATATGTATATATAAGATCCTTTCCATAATTCTACGGGTTCATATCACAAAATCATCAAATAGAAACTAAACATTAGATATAACAATACACATTCCTCATAAAAATCCATGATCCAACGATCAATGACTTTTGCAATTTCAATATTAAAAAATATCCCACTTTGTGACCCTAATTTTGATTCAATTTCAACGAGTCTCAATTTCGTTACCTTATTTTTCATTGAATTACTTCCATATAAAAAATGTTTACCATTTGTATATCATTTAGTAATTGTGATAAAAAATGATGTTTGTATCGGTGTCCTATGTCTATGTAGTGATTATAACTCTTTTTACATTAGGAGTTTAACTCATAACTCTTTAAAACTACAAAAAATAACTTATTTACTTATAAAGTTACTTGATAAATTTATAAAAATTTGAGAAAAAAAAAATTTAAAACGTGTCCGGTCAACATTTCGATCTCGTGTTCCTATCGTACTATCACGTGCCCCAGTTAGAGTTCTTATTTTATGTTTTATATTTATGTATGGTAATATTGTAATCATACAACTGATTAGTCTCTCTTGTTTCTTCTCTTCTCTTTCTCTTTCATTTCTCTAATCTTAAAATTCTATTACTATTTCAACTTGGTATCAGAACATCAATTTGTGACAAAATATCATCAGAAACAAAACTCGAAGGATAGCAGCTTGTCTGACACACTCATCAGAATCTGACTTCATGCTGACGTTAGCGCTTTTTGATGGCAGCGACACTACATGGCTCGATTTTCTATGTTGAATATTGTGATAATTTTGGTTCACTTTTTTGAAGTCATTTGAATTTAGTTTTATATTTTCGAATGATTTTCTTGAAAATAGGGTTTATTTTTTGATCTATTGATTTGAGAGTTTGTTGTTGAGATTTGCTACTTTGATCCATTACAGATAGGTCCCAGTAGGTGCTTGGGGAGTTGGTTTGACAAACCCAACCCTCTAGAGTATTTTTGGTACCTTTTTTTGGGGTTTTTTTTTTTGCGGAATAGATTGTTTCGGTAAGTTTCTGGGTGACGGATCTTGGTCCTTTGATATGCTTTAGTGTTTTCTTGATCTCCTATGGCTCTTGTTTTGAGCTGATTGGTGTGTTTGGTGGATTTTGTGCTTCAGCAGAACTTGACTGCGTATTCTAGGCTCTACCGTGAGCCTGATTGATTGTTTGAGTTGAATTATGAAGTAATTAGGGTTTGTAAGAAGAGAAGGAAGGCGAAGAAGATAAGAAAATATTATGAGAATGGAGTAATGTGTTAGGTTCTACAACTATACCCCAGCATATATATATAAGCACAAAGTATAAAAGTACCCTCATGTTAAAAAGAAAGCATAATCAAAGATAACTAATACTCCCCCTCAAGTTGGGTACTTTCTTACTTCGTGAAATGTTGTAGGAGCGTTCTTTACTTTGCGATATGGGGATAGTGTGCCATCTCCTATGGAGTTGCCGGGTGATAATCCGACCATTATTTTCATTGCCAATATTCCAATATTTCACGAGCCCATCAAATACATAGAAGTGGATTGTCATTTTATTCGGGATTTCTTGATGCGAAAAGAGATTATCACTCTATATATCAATTCTGGTGACCAGTTGGGTGATATTTTTACCAAACCATTATCTTGTGATGCCTTCAATAATCATTGTTCCAAGATGGGTATTTTTCATCTTTATGCTCTAATTTGAGGGGGAGTGTTAGAGTTCTTATTTTTATGATTTATATTTATGTAGGGTAATATTGTAATTACACAAGGGCATATCCAGTGCACGAGTCTCCTGCCATTGCTGGGTCTGGGGAGGTTAAATGTACACAGTGTTATCCTAGTAATCAGAGAGACTATTTCTGCGACTCAAACCCTTGATCTTCAGGTCTATAACAACCTTACCGTTGCGTCAAGGTCTGCCCTCAAGAGTGTTATTATAATTACACAAGATAATGTTCAATAAAAATAAGCGAGTTTAGGGCAATCATGCTCATACAACTGATTACTTTCTTTTGCTTCTTCTTTTCTCTTTCTCTTTGTTATCTCGTTTCTTTAACCCTAATGTTCTATTTACTATTTCCACTGTCTCAAAGTATCCAAAATGTTTTCTGGAAAAAAAATTGGGTACTCATTTTCATGTGTCCAAGCATGTTCGTTCCAACACCAGCACTCTCCCAATATTAAGTGTTTGTGTTTCTTATCATAAATTCAGGATATTACAGTGATCTTGCGCTTTCTTTTTTAAGCACTTTTCACAAATTCAACCTGAAGGAAGTCTCTTTGTGGACTCTTGGTGGACACTTAGTAATATGAATGCTAAGGCATCTAGGTAGAATGATATTTAGATATAAACACCGTAACTTACTTACTTACCCAAAAAATACTTGAACTCTACATTTTCATTCATGCTATTTGTATAATTTGACACTTGACATTTGATATGTATTAGATCATTATATGGTTAAAAAAAAACACGGATAAATGTAACTTTCTGAAGATTTAACATTTATGATGTTATTCCTTTTTGGTTTCTCTTTTGTATGTCAGATATCTCATTGTTGTCATGTACCAGAGCATTATCTGTCACGTGATTATATAAACTCAATTGATCCTCTCTAAAATATTTGGCCTGATTATTTTTGTTGCCATTTTCTTTTTGTTTCTTGTATTGAGATAGCTCTGCAAGCACATCATTTGCACAACCTTCAGGGATTTCATTATCACAAGGTAATACCTTGGAATAGTTGAAATTTCCCATGTCTTTCAACTACTATCATGAAAGCATTTGCGTAGTCTTTCAAATATTTGATGAGCATCACTTGGTGTGTTTATGTAGATTTAAAGGAGGTGTATATTGCTGATAGTGAAAGTAGCTCCATTCGAGCACTTGATCTGAAAACAGGAGGATCAAGATTACTAGCTGGCGGTGATCCAGTTTTTGCCGACAATTTGTTTAGGGTATCTTTTTCGAACTACAAATACCTTTTTCAACTTCAAACTATTATTGTGGCTTCACATTATCTAGATATCAGTCTTGGATTAGAAACTTAACTTTTTACTTTTTTTTTTCTCTATAAACAATTTGTTACTGTTACACTATGCTTAATTTTTTCAGTTTGGGGACCATGACGGATTAGGCTCTGAAGTACTTCTTCAACATCCATTGGGTGTCTTATGTGGAAAGGATGGTCAAATTTATCTTGCAGATTCTTATAATCACAAGGTACTTTTAGATTCTTATCAGGGCCTGGCCCAACAGTATGGAAAAAAAAGCATGGGTTTTAGGTCCCAAATTTTTAGAAGGCCCCATAATTTTAAGTATATCACTAGTCCACAAAAAAATTAAATCTATTAAATTTTAAGCCTTACAAAAAAACCCCCCAAAAATTAAATTCAATCAAATTTTTTATTGCAATAATTTGGGCCTATAATCTAATCCATAACATTAAAAACTTAGAAATAAAAAAAATACTAAAAAGTCAACTCATATTTACTCCCATTCACTTTCTCTCTCTCTAGTAAAAAAAATAAAAAGCAAAATAAAAGTTTAAACACTCTCTTTCCCTTTCTGTGGTAAAAAAAAAAACAAAACTTGAAATTTCTTTATGGACAATATTAAAACATCCTTCTTTTGTCTCCCTTTCACATAAAAAATTAAAAATAAATTATTTTTTTTTAAAAAAATACTAAAAATAAAAAAACCTCAATTTAATGTTTCTACTTTAGGCCTTAAATTGACTTGAGCCGCCCATGATTCTTATAATCACACAATACTTTTTATTATCGAACTAAAGAAACAGAGGAGTTGATAATCGCTGACAATGTACCTCACGGGCTCCTAAGAGCATTGATATTGCATGAGGCACCCAATTACTAAAACACGAATGATTTTTCGCGACCACTTTTTGTGACAAAACTATTATTTTGTCTCCAACAGTAAACTTTTCATGAATCACCTCCCAGAGCATCTCACTAACTTTGATTAGATTTCATTAAATGTTAACCTCTCCCATTATCCTTCTAACTCTACTCTTTATATAACTAACATTTTGGTTTCACTTTTGTTAAGTGTAGAGGATTAACGTGATATTAGAGAGAAACGGAGAGAGGTCAAAAATTTAACCTAGCTCTCGTACATCACTTGTATTTATAGTTAACTTACAATAATAAGAAAGACAAATACACCTTTTTATATTTACACATAATACCCTAACACTCTTAACAATTTACACATAATACTCTAATACTCTTAACAACTTTAATCATTGTTGCAATATCAACCCGGGTTCAAGATTTCCCATCTCCTTTATAGTTGGGCCCACTTTGCTCAAATCCAAAATCATGTTATCTCAATGTTAAATCAAATGCTGATCATAAACAAATGCTGATATCTCATACCATGCTGCAAAAATCATTTGTTTAATGCATTATTGTTTGTCGAGTAAAATTGCTCTTTACGTTGACACTACTTTGATGTTTTTTCTAAAAGTGAAATTCATTGGCATTGTGTGTCCTTAAATGATACATAATCTGTCTAAGGATATTTTGTTGCACTGTTTACTTAGCCAATTTTTTTTTGCTTAAGAGGATGCCCTAATTTTGGTTAGGTATCTCCTGGTGGTCTTTCTCATTTGGTTGTTGTAGCTCCTACCAAATCTTTACCACTCCAATATGCCTAGAATCTATCTTGATTCTCTTTTCAGTATAAATCAAGTACAACTTTCTTTTGGATTTTATTATAATGAGCATTATGGATCAATTTTTTTGATAATGGCCGCAGTGTGATGAGTTGGACGGCTGGAATTTGTTTTTCTTTTCAGATCAAGAAACTAGATCCAGCAAGTAGAAGAGTGAGCACAATAGCAGGTACAGGCAAAGCTGGTTTCAAGGATGGAGTAGCGCTAACAGCTCAGGTTGGATGACATTTAGTATTGTGGTTTTATACATTAGGGTTTGGAGATGACAGATGAGAAGAGAGAAACGTGAGAGACAAAAACAGAGTGCAAAACCTCTGCCTCTCACCCATTTATATATATATATATATATATATATATATATGTATATATATATGCAATTACAGTAAAATGACCAGTGTACCCTTTAATAATATACTCGCAAGGCCCAATATGCCAATATACTTGCATTCTACTAGTATCTTCCCCATTTTTATTATTTTTTACACATCAATTTTGTGGTATATGTTAGAGTAATTCAGTATATTAGCTTTAGGAGTAGATTATTCATTTAGGTTATTATGTTTTGCCCTAGTGTATAAGACTATTATTGTTTAGTTTATCTTTTTAACAAGTTTGTAATACTCTGGTTATAATGCATGGATATATTTTTCTCTTTCATTGATAAATATTAACATGGTATCAGAGCTTTGATCCTTAAACCCAAATAATAATTTATGGTTGAAGTCTAGAAGATAACCTGATGAACCCCCTATGAACTGACCTGGTGAACCTGACGTGAGCGGATGATGAACAGTACTAACGTCATCATCGCCGACGATGACGTCATCAGTCTCCGACCGTGAATCTCACCATCAAGATCGAATCTTCATGGGTTTCTTATTGGTGTGCGTCCTTCTTTGTTTCGAGTTCATCTGGTAAGGGTTTCTATTTTTTCAATATTTTTGGAAAAATATGTATAAATTCTTCGATTTGTTATATCCGGCACTTTTTGCCAAAATTTTTGGTTCCAATCAGCCAAGAGAGGTGCGACTAAGAGTGTTGAGTGTTCATCTGAATGATTCAAGGCATTTTTGGTTGCTTTGGGATGAGATTTGTATGATTTCTGGGTTTTCGGTGGCCTGTCCTCTGGGTTTCGGTGGCTGTTTATGATTTCTGGGTTTCGGTGGCCTGTCTTCTCCTCCCCACAGTGCACCGAATGCTCCCTTTTTGCATTCTTCTGAGTTTCAGTGAGTGTTTTCCTCCTCACAGTCCACCGATTGACTGCTCTCCTTTTGCACCGACTGGCTCACAGTGCACCGAATGAGATTGTATCGGCTTGCTCAATGAAGGAGCCAGACAATGTATTTATATTCACAAGAGTATATTACAAGAAAGGAAGGAAATAAAAAGCAATAAATACAAATATATAATGGTCAAACCAAATCACGTAATTATAGGATCGTAACGGACGTGATCCTATAATTACGGACTGAGAAATAAACATGATATCCAACACTTCCCCTCGAGCTGAAGCGAAGATGTTAATCAAGCCAAGCTTGACTGTAGAAGACTTCAAAAGGGACGGCCCCACTGACTTTGTGAACATATCTGTTGTCTGCTCTGAAGACGGAACAAATGATGGAGTAATAATGCTAGCTCGAACTTTCTCTCGAATAAAATGGATATCGACCTCAATGTGTTTCGATCTCTCATGGAGCACTGAATCGGAGGCAAGCATTATGGCAGACTTGTTATCACAAAATAAGTAAGAAGAATCTGTCTCTAGAAATCCCAACTCAGTAAGTAACGATCGAATCCAAAGAAGCTCACAGGTGCCTTGTGCCATGGCACGATATTCTGCTTCAGCAGAGGTTCGAGAAACAACAGATTGCTTCTTACTTTTCCATGATAAAAGGTGTTTACCATAGAAAGTACAAAAGCCAGAGGTAGATCGTCTATCTGTCTTGGATCCAGCATAATCAGCATCTGTAAAACATGAGACTCAAGACTGAGTACCCGAACCATAGAACAATCCAAGGCCTGGACTCGCTTTGAGATATCTCAAGATGTGATAGACAGCATCCAAGTGAGTTGTGCGTGGAGCATGCATAAACTGACTCACGATACTCACTGAAAAAGCTAAGTCAGGTCTGGTATTGGTCAGATAAATGAGACGGCCTACCAGACGTTGATATGAAGCAGGGTTATCAAGTAAATCTCCTGATTCTGCAGAGAGCTTCTGATTTGGATCCATAGGGGTAGAAGCTGGTCTGCATCCAAGCATCCCCGTTTCTGATAAAAGATCTAACGTATACTTTCTTTGAGATAAAGAAATCCCATGACTAGATCTGGCAACCTCTATCCCAAGGAAGTATGGAAGAAGACCCAAATCCTTAACATCAAAGAAGCTGACAAGATCCTTCTTAACTTGAGCAATACCCACTGAGTCATCTCCAGTAATGATAATATCATCAACATACATAGAAAGAATAATACACCGTCCATCAGGTTGGCGACGAGTGAAGCATGTGTGATCAGATTGGCAACGAATAAAGTCCATGGATAAAATTACATCACTGAAACGGCTAAACCATGCCCTTGGAGACTGTTTTAACCCATAAATGGATTTGCGGAGACAACATACATTTTCCGCATACTCCCCCTCAGCCCGAATTCCAGGGGGTGGATCCATATAAATAGTCTCAAGTAAATCACCATTCAAGAAGGCATTCTTGATATCTAGCTGATGAAGAGGCCAAGAATGAGATGCTGCAAGAGAGATAACCAACTGAACTGTAGTCAGCTTTGCCACCGGGGCAAAAGTAGCACTAAAGTCTTTCCCGGGAACCTGAGTAAATCCTTTAGCTACAAGACGAGCTTTGTAACGCTCAATGGAACCATCAGGTAAGTACTTCAGACTAAACACCCATTTACATCCCACATTCTTCATACCAGGAGGAAGAGTCACTAAATCCCAAGTGTGATTCTTCTGGAGAGCATCCATTTCTGCTCGCATAGCAGAGGTCCACTGTGGATGCTAAAAAGCCTTAGATACAGAGCGGGGAATAGAAATAGAGTCATAATTTCCCAAACAAGCCTGATAAGAATCTGAAAGGCCATCATAAGAGACAAACTGGGATATTGGGTGATTAGTGCTACTAGAAAAACCATATCAATTAGGGGGGTTACGGATACGGGTAGGATAACGTGGAGAAGTAGGAGGAGTAAGAACAGGGACAGGGGGAGAAGGTATACCTGAATCCAAGAATGCTTCTGACAGAGAATTCTGAGGACGAGGGCGCCTGGAATAAACCTGTAGGGGAGAGGGAATAGGTGTAGATGACATCTGTTCGGGAGAAGGATCAAATATGAGTAAAGGGTAAATGGGACTAGCTTCTTCAGGAGGAAGAGAGGGAGGTTCCTGCACAGAAGGAGACGTACCAAAAAACGGAACATCTTCTAAAAACGTGACATCAAATGAGTGATACAGGTGTTTGAAAACAGGATCATAACAACGGTACCCTTTAGACATGGCAGAGTATCCTAAGAACACACATCGGATAGCCTTATCATCTAATTTGGTACAAGTAGGATGTCGGTCCTGGACAAAACAAGTGAATCCAAACACCCGTGGAAGAATAGGAAAAAGAACTTGATCAGGATAAAGAAGTTGAACTGGGGCTTTGCCAGACAAGACTCTACTAGGAGTGCGATTAATTAAATAAATTGCAGTTAGGACAGCCATATGCCAAAAATATTTGGGAACCTCTATGCCACGTAAAAGGCAGCGAACAACATACATAATATGTTGGTTTTTTTGTTCAGCCACACCATTCTGCTCAGGGGTGTAAGGACACGTTAATTGTTGCAAAATGCCCCGTTGGTTAAGTTGAGATCGGAAGTCAATAGAAATGTACTCACGACCATTAGCAGATCGAATATTCCTAACAGTGGTATTAAATTGAGTTTGAATCATCTTAAGAAATTGAGAAAACAGCGGAAATACTTCAGATTTTTTCTTAAGAAGGTAAACCCAAGTGCACCTGGAATAGTCATCTATGAAAGTCACATAATAACGGTGACCAGAAAGGGCAGTGACAGGAGAGGGTTCCCACACATCAGAATGAATAAGATCAAATATAGCAGAAGCACGATGCATACGGGGAATATAACTAGAGCGAATATGTTTTGACAGTTCACAAATCACACAACGAAAATTATGAGTCTTGCAAGCTTTTATTAAAGATGGAAACAATTTGCATAAATACTGAAAATTTACATGACCCAAACGAGCATGCCATAAAGACAATGTTTTTAAAGAAAAAACATAAGTGTGTGACTCAGGTAACACAGAGGCCGGGAGAACAGAAGCTTCAGGAGGTAAAGGTGGAGGATCCCCAAAGTAATAAAGCCCATCGCGCTCATATCCCCTGCCAAAAATCTTCCTCGAACTCAGGTCCTGTAACAAACAACGATCATGAAAGAAAATGATCGTACAATTAAAACTTTTAGCAAGTTTACTAGCAGACAAAAGGTTAAAGGCAAAATTTGGGACATAAAGAATTGAAGAAAGAGTAATATTGGGAGATAAAGATACATTGCCTTTACTCTGTATCTGAGTAGTGGATCCATCAGCTAAGCAAACAGACTGGTGAACAGGAGTAACAGAAGAGGAAAAAAGTGATAACTCACCAGTCATGTGATCATTGGCTCCTGAATCTAGAACCCAAGTAGGTGTCTCAGGCTTAACATGCAGAGCAGTGAGAGTACCTGTAGCCACTGTGGCAGTAGGAGTGACACTTGTACTTGTGTTACGCTGAACAAGAGAGCCAAGTTGGCGCTGGAGAAGACCAAATTGTGCCTGAAGCTGGCTCAAATCTGACTGAGAAGTGGCGGGTCCTGAAGTTGTTTCAGCAACAACAGCAGAACGTGAAGACCCCCCAGGCCTGTTCCTCACAAATTTCTGTTTTAGCTCAGGGTGAAGTTTGAAGCAACGGGCCTTAAGGTGACTCATTGCCCCACAGTGATGCAAGTCATAGGGCCTCCAGTAGGACGGGTCCCAGAATGAGCTGCAAAGGCCATCTGATCAGGAACAACAACTGACTCAGGAATTGAGGCATGACTAGGAGGCATCTAAAGCAGGCGCATCACTCTCAATAGTGGCAAAGGCCTTATATAGTGATGGCATAGGTGAGGTGTTGAGAATCTGAGCACGAAGAGGTTCAAACTCAGGTTTCAACCCCATTAAAAATTGATATGTGTGCTGCCGATTGAGCCTTTTGACCACTATAGTAGCTGCATCTGCTGAAAATTCGCTCAAAGGCTCATACTGAGCCAATTCCTCCCATCTAGTTTGCAGGTACCCAAAAAAATCAGCTATTGATAGTTGTAAAAGAACCTGAGACGCACGAGAGATATCCCGATAAAGCTCAAATATTCTTGCCTCATTACGAGCATGTGCGTACATCTGTGATAAAGCACTCCAACATTCATAGACGGTCTCATGGAACATGAACATATTGTAAATTCTAGGCTCCATAGAATTAAAGAGCCAGCCTAGAATTGTACAACTGTCAATGTCCCATTGGGCAAATTTGGGATCACCTATCGCCGGTTTTTTTTCAGTGCCAAGAATCCACCCTGTCTTTCCTTTTTCACCTAAATAAAGACGAAATAATCGAGACCAAGAAGCAAAATTTGTACCATTCAAGAGCACACTAGTCACACAGCTGGGCAGGTGTATGTTGAGCAGGAGGTACATCAGCACTTTTACCACTAAAATCCCCCATAACAAAAAATAGGATTGCACAAGAAAACAGTACGGAGTATAACACGAACAAGCCTCCAACGGTCCAAAGATCTGCTACGAACAGTCCAAAAAATTTGCTAAAGAAACAGCCCAATAAGTCTAGCAAGACCACAAAAAAAAAATCTGCCGGAAGGAACTCGGCGGAGAAGTTCGTCAAATCTTTGCTGCCGAAAAACACTAGCAGCCCAAACATAATAGGAAGCAAAGGACCCTTAGTTCATGAGAGGAACCAAAAGGGAGTGCCCCCATAACACAAAATTCCCCTGTTTCGCTGTTTGTCTGCAACAAGAAATAGGGTTAGGTCTATGAATAAATGGGAGGAAGAAGGAGGGAGAATTGAAGGTTGGGTGTTTTGGCTCTGATACCAAAAAGGAGATTGTATCGGCTTACTCACTGGCGGAGCCAGGCAATGTATTTATATTCACAAGAGTATATTACAAGAAAGGAAGGAAATAAAGAGCAATAAATACATATATATAATGGTCAAACCAAATCATGTAATTATAGGATCGTAACGGACGTGATCCTATAATTACGGACTGAGAAATAAACATGATATCCAACAGATTTGTATGATTTCTGGGTTATCAGTGGCCTGTCTTCTGGGTTTCGGTGGCTGTTTATGATTTCTGGGTTTCGGTGGCCTGTCTTCTCCTCCCCATAGTGCACCGAATGCTCCCTTTTTGCATTCTTCTGAGTTTCAGTGAGTGTTTTCCTCCTCACAGTCCACCGATTGACTGCTCCCCTTTTGCACCGACTGCCTCACAGTGCACCGAATGCCCCCTTTGGTCTATTTTGTGATTGTTTTGTGTTGTTACTATGCATCGGTGATTGTTTTGGTCCTTCACAGTGCACCGATTGGTTTGTGATTGATATTCTATGGTTGTTTATTGATTTAATTTGTTGGGTTGCTAGATTGTTTGCTGGATTGTTGCTGTTATTGGTGTTTTCTACTTTATTTTGGGTATTAATTTACTGAGAGCATTGACCATTTGCTAACATTATGACAAGTGGACATTTTGATTCTCTTCAAGCTTTTAGTGTTAGATTAAATGGTGAAAATTATGTATATTGGTCTTATGTTATGAAGAATTTTTTATTGGGAAAAAAGATGTGGAGTTATGTTAGTGGTGCTTTGTAAGCTCCAACAGATTCGAAAGCAGAGAAATATGATGACTTAAAGAATACCTAGGAAGTCAACAATGCTAAAATCATTACTTGAATTAACAACTCAGTTGATCAGACCATTGATGTGCATTTGACTAAGTTTAACACAACCAAAGAGATTTGAGATTATTTGACTACATTGTTTGTTCAGTCTAATTTTGTAAAGAGATATTAGCTAGAGCATGAAATTCAAGTTGCACGTCAGGGTGATAAGATCATACAAGGGTTCTACTCGGTTATGATTGGATTTTGGGACCAGTTACCACTTGCTGAACCTGCTAAATTGAGTACTCATATGGTATATCGTACTTTTAGGGAGGAGCAGCAATTGGTACAGTTTCTAATGACCTTTAGAGATGCCTTTGAGGATCTTCGGGGTTCTATTCTTTATCGTCTTCCACTTCCTATAGTTGATGCAGTAGTGAATGAGCTTCTAGCTGAAGAAGTTCGTCTTAAGACTCTTTCTGGAAAGGGTCTTCTTTCTTTGCCTAATCAAACTGTACTAGTTGTACTACTCAGAGGGATTTCTCACTCACAGACTAAATATCGGGGTCGAGCTGCTTCAAATGAGTGTAGTTTTTGTAGTGACAAGGGTCACTGAAAGGCTCAATGTCGTAAATTGGTGAACAAGAATGCCAAGGGGGCCTTACATCAACCATTTAAGTCCAAAGATCGTCATACAGCCGCAGTTGCAAACCAGTGGATGAGACACTCCCTTCAGCTCCCAGTATGACTATGATAGCTGATCAGTTACAGAAGCTTATTTCCTTTCATCAACTAGTTGCCCTATCAGTTTTTCCTTCCACAGGTTTATTTACTATAGGTCCTTCAGGTACATCTCAAACTGCCTGGGTCTTTGACTTAGAAATTACCCATCATATGGCTAGTCATTCTTCGTTATTTGTTTCTATTATTTTCCCTCCCTCTATATCCATCCTTGCAGCCAATGGCACCTAAATGTCTTTGGCTGGTGTTGGAACTATAGTGTCTTCCCAACTCACACTTCCTGATGCCTACTATATTCTTTAACTTACCTTAAATTTAATATCTGTTAGTCAGTTGTTTGATTCGGGATTCTTAGTTCACTTATATTCTACTAGTTGTGTTGTGCAGGGTTCACGGTCCAAGAAGCTGATTGAGACAGGCCATAGAAATGGAGGGCTATATGTGTTGGACGAACTTCATGTTCATGAAGTTGTTGCTTCCACTGTTGATTTATCTTTTTTTCAATTGAGTCCCAAATCGTCTATTTTTTATTTATGGTATTCTCGCTTAGGTCATGTTCTTCATTCTTGTTTAAAATTTTTAGCTTCTACGGGTAGCTTGGGTAGTTTAGAGTGTCATGATATATCAGATTGTAGTGGCTACAAGTTGAAAAAATTTACCGCATTACCTTTCAATGAAAGTAATTCTCGTTCTCTTGCACCTTTTGATCTTGTACATTTTGATATTTGGGGACCAGCTCCTATTGCCACTAAAGGGAGTCTAGATATTATGTTTCTTTTATTGATGATCATACCAAATATTGTTGGGTGTATCCAATGACACGTACGTCCAAGGATCAAAATATCGTGTCGACACATCCGAAACGTCCGAAACGTTTCGGAATTTCAACACACCGACACGAAACATGGGTTGAATCCCAAAATTCCAAAGTTTCGGTCGAAACGTCACTGTGTCGGA